>CM055117.1:413589766-414789766 GCA_029206835.1 Rana muscosa
CCGAATGTCCGAATAATGAAAAATGTGTCCGAATTTTGATTCGGAACGAAACAAAATGCACATGTCTAGTGAGGGGTTGCAGTGTTGTGGCACCAGTGCCTAAGGCCCAATTGTTCTGCCCCTGTTTAACAGGGGCATGTAATTTCAATTTTTGCTGTAATACTTTGCAGCAGGGCTCATTCCTGCGCTCCAACTAAAGTATTACAGCAAAAATTTTAATTACATGCCCCTGTTAAACAGGAGCAGAAAAATTGGGCCTTAGGCACTGGTGCTGGTGCCACAACACTGCAACCCCTCACAGATACTCTAGTTGGAGCGCAGGAATGAGCCCTGCTGCAAAGTATTACAGCAAAAATTGTAATTACACGCCCCTGTTAAACAGGTGCAGAAAAATTGGGCCTTAGCCACTGGTGGCGGTGCCCAGAACCAAAAATGTTCTGACAAGCTATCAACATGAACATTGAGGAGGAAGAGGATATTCACTCAGCATAACAGGATAGTCACTCAGCATCAGCATAGGCAGTCTTGAAGGGATCTCACATTAAAAAAAAATTATTTGGTTACATCAGCATCAGGTGCTTGGTAGCTGGTGATCCAAGACTGATTCATTTTTATGAAGGTCAGCCGATCGACTGAGTCGGTGGACAGGCGCACCCTGTGATCAGTTACAAAGCCTCCAGCAGCACTGAATGTGTGTTCCAAAAGAACGCTGGATGCAGGACAGGTCAGTAGCTCAATTGCATACTGTGCAAGCTCTGGCCAGTGATCCATCCTCAAGACCCAGTAACATAGAGGATTTTCGGTGGGAAAGTTGTCCAAGTCTGATCTTGCCCCTAGGTACTCCTTCACCATGTAAATCAGATGCTGGCGATGGTTGCTGGAACTGATCATACCTTGGGGCTGTAGACTAAAAAAAATGTCTGAAAGCAATCGGCCAGACGGCCATCTTTTTCACCGCTCCTTCTGTGACTGACGAAGTCTCAGCAACACGTTGTCCAGGACCGGGAATTTGTAACCTCCCAGGCTCTGGAAACGCGTTTCACAAACCTTTCTGCAAGGCCTCCCGAAGATGTTTCATCCTCTGCTCCCTCTGCGACGGCTGGATAAGGTCCGCAACCTTACCCTTGTAACGTGGATCAAGGAGGGTTGCCAGCCAGTAATGATCACTCTCCTTGATACCACTAATCTGAGGATCCTTTCGCAGGCTTTGCAGGATCAGGGAGACCATGCAGCGTAGGTTTGCTGAGGCATTCGGTCCGGAGTACTCTGGGTCACTAAGTACATCATGATCCGCAGACACCTCCTCCCAGCCACATACAAGTCCATGGGTTTCTGGGGACTGTAAGTGATCCGTTGAAGACTGCTGCTGATGCTGAGTGCTAGGCTCCACCTCCATGCTGACACAATCCTCTTCCTCCTCCTCTTCCTGTGTGATCGGCGGTCCTGCAGGAACACTGTCTAGATAAAGGGGGCCTTGAGAGGTAAGGAAGTCCTCCTCTTCCTCCATCTGTTCTGCCTCAAGTGCCCTGTCCATTATTCCACGCAGCGTGTGCTCCAACAGGTGGACAAGAGGGACAGTATCACTGATGCATGCACTGTCACTGCTCACCATCCTCGTGGCTCCTCAAATGGTGACAGGACAGTGCATGCATCCCTGATCACGACCCACTGGCGTGGTGAAAAAAAAACAAGCTCCCCTGACTGCAGCATGGCCAACGTTAAGTTTCATCTGGTGGGCATGTCACAGCTTAGGCAGTTCTTTGGCAGGTTAAATTCCTTTTGGAGGTCAGCCAGCCGAGCACTGGCATTATATGACCGGCGGAAATGCACACAGAATTTCCTGGCCTGCCTCAGGAGATCCTGTAAACCCGGGTACCTGCCCAAGAACTGCTGCACCACCAAGTTAAGGATGTGAGCCAAACAGGGCACATGGATCAGGTGTCCCTGTCGGAGGATGGAGAGGAGGTTGGTGCCATTGTCGCAAACAACCATTCCTGGCTGAAGCTGGAATGCCGTAAACCACCTCTGAGCCTGCCCCTGCAGAGCTGACAGAATCTCTGCCCCAGTGTGGCTCCTGTCCCCCAAGCACACTAGCTCAAGCACCGCATGGCATCTCTTTGCCTGAGTGCTTGCGTAGCCCCTTGAACGCCTACAGAGCACCGCTGGTTCTGAGGACAAATCAGCAGAAGAAGAGGCCATGGAGGAAGAAGAAGAGGAGGGGGTGGAGGAGAGAGGTGTGGCAGAATCACCACTAGTAGCATTTTGGAAGCGAAACCACCTCCAACACTACTGCACCCTGTCCTGCATCCTTCCCAGCTGCCAGCAGAGTCATCCAGTGCGCCATGAAAGATAGGTAATGTCCCTGTCCATGCCTGCTGGACCATGAGTCAGCGGTAATATGCATCTTACCGCTGACCGCTCTGTCCAGCGAGGCCAAGACATTGCCTTCCACATGCCGGTAGAGAGCCGGAATTGCCTTCCGTGAAAAAAAGTGGCGTTTGGGAACCTGCCACTGAGTTACCGCACATTCCACAAATTCACGGAAGGGGGCAGAGTCTACAAACTGAAAAGGCAGCAGTTGAAGTGCTAGCAATTTAGCCAAGCTAGAATTCAACCACTGGGCATGTGGATGGCTGGGAGCGAATTTCTTTCGCTGGTGTAGCAACTGAGGCAGAGAAATTTGCCTGCTACAATCGGACGGTGGTGTAGCGATAGCAGATTGCCCGCAAGTACTTGGCAGTGGCACACCTAATTCTACACCTTCATTCCTCTCAGTGCAGGTTTCTGAGAGGACTGAAGGTTTAGTGGGGTTGGAGATCCCAGCTGATGAGGAGCAAGGAGAGGTCCGCCTTTTTCTTTGGTGTGGGTCTTTTAAGTACGCTTGCCAACGGACTGCATGGAACTTCGACACATGTCTGGTCAAGCATGTGGTGCCCAAGTGGTTGGTGTTTTGGCCACGCATGATACGCTTCAGACATATGTTGCAAATAGCAACGGTGTGATCTGCTGCACATGTATCAAAAAAGTCCCACACAGAAGAACTGTTGGAAAAACGCGCGAAGTGTCAGACTTGCACATACCTGATCAACGAGTCCGATGGAGCAGAAAAGGGTCCCCCGTACGGATCCGACTCGCGGCCCCTGGTAGTGCAAACAGGAGGCATGGGAGTACGGAAGGGTAAGAGAGCCTGGTAAGTAGTTGCTGGAAGACGGCTCTGGATCCGGATGCAGAAGAGGGGATGAGCCACACAAGCTGCAGGCAGGCAGGTATACTGAGGAGAGCAGCTGGGTAGGTGCTGAGAAGAATAGTCAAATGACAGGCAAGGTTGGCAACGGTCAGACAACGTGGTACAGAGGGGCAGGCAGGTTCAGGGTCAAGACAGGCTGAGGTCAGATGCTGGCGGAGGGCAGGAGAAGTCCAAGTAACAAGCCGGGTGGTCAGGAGATCATGTTTCAGGCAATCAGCAGGAGCAGGATACACAGGGGACTGTAGATAAGACAGCACCGGTCTGAAGTGTTCGAGGGGTTTAAATGGGCTGTTTGGCCCGCATCGGCGTGCGCATCTGCGCACATGCGCGCGCACGTGTCATACGCGCACATGCCCCCGCACGCACAGGCACACTATCGCGCACAGGCGCCCGCAGTCCGGGACATGAACCAGCGCGCACAGGAACATGCACAACATCAGCGCGCAAGCGCGCACCAAAGCGACGGCCAACACGTCCGGCAAGGTGAGTTCTCTGACACGGAGTCAGCAGCGACCTGCACTTAAGCTGGCCCCTGGAGGGCATCCTGCATCGTTGGAGATGTGCCTCCTCCTCCTCTCTGCTATCAGGCACCCACGTAGCGTCAGTGACCCCATCATCCCCTCCCTCCTCGTCACTGGAGCAAACCTGGCAGTATGCTTCAGCTGGGGGAACATGACTGCCAGTTTGTTGCCCTTCTTGGGTACCCCCTCTCTCTGGGCTCACATTACTGCCTTCCTCAAGCTAGATACCATCATTGGAGCCTTTAAAACGTATCCTCCTGCAGCTTGTACCCAACACTGTGGTCGAACAGTTTGGGGGACTCCTTTGTGCATGATGGTGGGGCTAGGGAAGGAGTAAGTGATGACCTTGAGCCGATGGAATAGGCCGCTTTGGCACCTGCATTGGCAGCCAAGGTACTCTGAGCCTGGGTGGCAGAGGAGGATGAGGACGGCTTGGTAATCCACTCTACCAACTCTTCTGCATGTTGTGGCTCAACATGGCCAGCTGACGGAAAAAAGGACAAGCATGCCCCACTGTCACGTGCTGAGGATGCACCGTGTCCACGACCAGCACTGTTGCCTCTAGACACAGAGCCTGCTTGCCCTCTTTTACTGGCCTGTGAGTGTCTGCCTCTCCTTGTTGGCCTTCCAGACATACTGTATTTGATGTATTTCAATAGGTGCAAAAGGAATGGCCTGACGTGAGATGTAGCTGCACAAAGCTGGGATGTATATATATACTGAATATACTGCAGCTAACTGAATCAACTGCCTGCCTGTAGTATTATTAGGAAGAGAACAACAGGATTTGTCTGCAGTGAGGTATAGCTGCATACTGTGCACAGAATACAGTACACTGACTTAATATACTGCAGCTAGCTGAATCAATGCCTGACTGTAGTATTATTAGGAAGAGAACAACAGGAATTGTCTGCAGTGAGGTTTAGCTGCACACTGTGCCCAGGATACAGTACACTGACTTAATATACTGCAGCTAGCTGAATCAACTGCATGCCTGTTCTATCTAGCTAACTTAAATTAAATGACACTCTCTCTCTCTCTCTCTCTATCTCTCCACCACCGCAACACACTACACAAGGCTGACGCGCAGGCGGCCTTATATAGTGTGGGGCGTGTACTTAGTCCCCCTGAGCCATGATTTTTGTCCAATTATGGCTCTCTGTGCTGACGGCGCTGTGATTGGCCAAAGCATGTGGGTCATAGTGCATTC
Source organism: Rana muscosa (assembly GCA_029206835.1). Classification (NCBI taxonomy): domain Eukaryota; kingdom Metazoa; phylum Chordata; class Amphibia; order Anura; family Ranidae; genus Rana; species Rana muscosa. The sequence goes on from CM055117.1 coordinate 413,594,745, forward strand.
TTGGCCAATCATCAGCCAGCAATGCACTGCGATGATGCAGTGCATTATGGGCCGTGAAGCGCCACTCGAATTTGCCGCGAATGGCTCATAATGTTGGAAATTCGCCGAACAAGTGAACAGACGATGTTCGACTTGAACTCGAAGCTCATCCCTATACTTGAGGGGGGATGCACAGACATTACTTGATTCTGATGTTGGGTCTTAGGTAGAGGAAGGGAGTAACATGAGCCTACAGAGAGGAGAAAACACTAATATACAACAAATTAGCAGTCATGTTCCTCCAGCCACTGCATATTGCCATGTTGGCTCCAGTGATGATGAGGATGGAGGGGATGATGATGATGAGGTCACTTATGTGACTTGGGTGCCAGATAGAGCAGAGGAGGAAAGTAAGGGAGAGGCACAACCCCAACCAGGCAGAATGTCCTCCAGAGGCAACCATCATGGAAGAGTACAGAGCAGCCATCCTATTCCATCAGATTGTAGAACTGTTATCGCCCAGCCCACTTCCCACAGCTCAGCTGTGTGGGCCTTTTTTAGCACATGTGCAGCCAATTGAACTGTTGCAATTTTTAATCTCTGCCGCAAGCAGATCAAGTGTGACAAAAACTCCAGCCATTTGGGTACCACATGCTTCACAAGGCATTTAACCTCCACTCAACCCATTGGCAATAGCACCTGAAAGCCACACACAAGGGACACAATTCTTCTCCTTCTCATTCCTCACCTTTCATGTCTACCCCCGCTATATCTCATGATAACCTCTTAGCAGCCTCCACTGATAGGAATGATGGTATATCTAATGCCGCGTACACACGAGCTGCTTGAGTAAAGCGTGGTGACGTACAACGGCACTATAAAGGGGAGGTTCCATTTGGATGGCGCCACCCTTTGGGCTGCTTTTGCTGATCCTCGTGTTAATAAAGTTTGTTGAGAGACGATTCGCGCTTTTCAGCCTCGTGCTTTTCAGTCCGTTACAGCGTGACGAATGTGCTATCTCCATTAGGAACGCTAGTTTTACCAGAACGAGCGCTCCCGTCTCATACTTGATTCTGAGCATGCGCATTTTTTTTTGTTAAAGCCTACACACGGCCGTTTTTCATGACGAGAAAAACGACGACGTGAAAAACACCGAGAAAAATTAGAGCATGTTCCAATTTTTTCATGGGCATTTTTCACGTCGTGAAAAATGCTCTGAAGCCCACACACGATCATTTTTAATGACCATTTTAATTTTTTTTATTTTTCTCGTCATTAAAAACGGTATATTTTATATATATTTATGTATATTTTTATATATTTTGTTCTATTTTCTCTTTATATAAAAATAAAATTATTTTTTGCTATTAATTTAGAGCAATTTTAATATATTATTAAAATTACAATTCTTTATATAATTTATATCACTATATAATATTTGTCACATATACAGTCAGGTCCATAAATATTAGGACACCGACACAATTCTAATCTTTTAACTCTATACACCACCACAATGGATTTGAAATGAAACGAACAAGATGTGTTTAAACTGCAGACTTTCAGCTTTAATTTGAGGGTATTTACATCCAAATCAGATGAACGGTGTAGGAACTGCAACAGTTTGGGGCTGATTTACAAAATGTTTGTGCCATGAGTATCGGCGCATCTGCACGCACAATGGCTGTTTTGGTATTTACAAAACATTAGCGCAGCCCTATTTCCCATTTACTATAGTGTTGTCGGCGGACGGGAGGAGGCACTCAGTGCGCCACTATGGACCTGGCGCACAGCATGTTAAAATCTAAATATAAAGAAGCTGAAAGTGAGAATATAATGGGGTGATGTGGGGTGATGTGAGGAAGTGTAGTGACACCTGCCCAAATAACTAATATGCCCAAAATAGAGTGAGAAAGTAACTTTTTCAAAACCAGCCCGCTGCGACGGCAAGTACGATTCGAGCTGCAAGAGGTTTTTTTGAGCTCAGCGCGGCAATTTTCCTTTTTTTCTTGAGCCAAGACACTGCGCCGGCAAAATCTTGGTAAATGTCAAGTCACGTAAACCAATTTGCAGAAGTTGAACAGGCGCAGCTCTGAACTTGCCAGTGCGCCAGAAAAATGAAATTTCTAAAGGAAAAAAAAAAGGCATTTAAAAGCACCCGCGGCTATAATGAATTGTCGGCTCCCGGCAATATAGAGAAAAGTCATTGAAAGTCATTGATAAAAACAAAAAAAAAGCGTGGGGGTCCCCCCAAATTCCATTACCAGGCCCTTCAGGTCTGGAATGGATATTAAGGGGAACCCTGCCGCAAATTAAAAAAAAAAATGCGTGCGGTTTCCCCAAATATCCATACCAGGCCCTTCAGATCTGGCATGGATTTTAAGGGGAACTCCACCCCAAATAAAAAAAAAATGGCGTGGAGTTCCCCAAAAATCCACACCAGACCCTTATCCGAGCACGTAACCTGGCAGGCCGCAGGAAAAGAGGGGGGGGAGGAGAGAGCGGCCCCCCTCCCTCCTGAACCGTACCAGGCCACATGCCCTCAACATGGGGAGGATGTCCCCATGTTGATGGGGACAAGGGCCTCATCCCCACAACCCTTGCCCGGTGGTTGTGGGGGTCTGCGGGCGGGGGGCTTATCGGAATCTGGAAGACCCCTTTAACAAAGGGGACCCCCAGATCCCGCCCCGCCCTATGTGAACTGGTAAGGGGTACATTGTACCACTACCATTTCACAAAGAAAGTGTAAAAATGTAAAAAATTACAAGAGCCGGTTTTTGACAATTCCTTTATTAATGTCTTCTCTTGTCTTCCATCTTCTTCTTTTCTCCATTCGGATTTCTTCCTCCATCTTTATCTTCCTTCTTCCTTCTTCCTTCTTCCTTCGGTCTTCTCGTCCGCATCTTGCTCCGGCTTCTTCTTTCTTCTTCGGCCGCTCCATTTGAATTGGATGTTCCCGCTGTGTGACGATTCAGTTCTCCTCTTGGTCCGCTGCCACCCGGTGGCTCCGCCCCCCTCTGACACCACGGGGAAATTCCCAGTGAAATCCATGTGCGTCAGAGGGGGACGGGGTCACCGGGTGGCAGCGGACCAAGAGGCCCACTTTTTTTGTGAAATGGAAGGGGTACATTTGTACCCCATTACCATTTCATACAGGGAGGGCCGGGATCTGGGGGTCTTCCAGATTCCAATAAGCCCCCGCCCGCAGACCCCCACAACCACCGGGCAAGGGTTGTGGGGATGAGGCCCTTGTCCCCATCAACATGGGGACATCCTCCCCATGTTGAGGGCATGTGGCCTGGTACGGTTCAGGAGGGACCTCTTTTCCTGCGGCCTGCCAGGTTGCGTGCTCGGATAAGGGGTCTGGTGTGGATTTTTGGGGGGACTCCACGCCATTTTTTTTTAAATTTGGGGTGGAGTTCCCCTTAAAATCCATGCCAGATCTGAAGGGCCTGGTATGGATATTTGGGGGAACCGCACGCATTTTTTTTTAATTTGCGGCAGAGTTCCCCTTAATATCCATTCCAGACCTGAAGGGCCTGGTAATTGAATTTGGGGGACCCCCACGCTTTTTTTTTTGTTATCAAAGACTTTCAATTACTTTTATCTGTATTGACAGGAACCAGCAATTCATTACAGCCGCGAGTACTTTTAAATGACTATTATTTTACTTTAGAAATGTAATTTTGCTCTGGAATTGTTATAAACATGGAAAACATGCGCTACTTTACAGGCATACTATAGACACCCCCCAGGTATGATATTTAGGGCCAGTTCACACCGCATGCAGTGCAGTGCGTTTTTTTGATGCATGAAAAACGCAAAGAAAGTTGATCACATTAATGCCAATGGCATAGTTCACACCACTGCAGTCCGTTCCAGTGCATTTCAGAAAGGCAAAAAAAAATTGGTCATGCTGCATTTTTTAGGTACAGAACTGTACTGGACCGAAGTAAAACACATCAAAAACACGACGGAACGTACCAAAAATGCACTGGAATGCACCGCAACGCACCTAAATGCACCAAAGACGCACTGCAACACACTTGTCCTAAGGCCCCTTTCACACTGAGGCGCTTTGCAGGCGCTATTGCGCTAAAAATAGCGCCTGCAATGCGCCCCAAAAAAGCCGCTCAATAGTATCCAATGTGAAAGCCCGAGGGCTTTCACACTGGAGCGTTGCACTTGCAGGAGGGTCAAAAAACTCCTGCAAGCCGCATCTTTGAGGCGCAATAGGAGCGCTAAAAATAGCGCTCCTATAGCGCCCCTGCCCATTGAAATCAATGGGGTAGTGCCTCCAATACGCCCGCAAAACGCCGCAAAGAGGCGTTATTGCGGGCGTTTTTAACCCTTTTTCGGCCGCTAGCGGGGGTTAAAATACCCCCGCTAGTTCCCGCAAATCGCGGCAAAAACTACTGTATGTGGCGCTAAAAATAGCGCCGCTATACCGCCAGCGCATCCAGCGCCTCAGTGTGAAAGTAGCCTTAGTGAAAAGAGGGGGAAAAAAACACTGGACTGCATCAAAAACGCATCAAAAATGCACTGGAACATGTTAAAAACGTGCATACAGAAAAGCACTTGGAACGCATACAGATTGCGTTTCTATGGTGTGAACTAGGGCCAGTTCACACCATAGAAACGCAATCCGGATGCATTCCAGGTGCTTTTCTGCATGCACGTTTTTGATGCGTTCCAGTGCATTTTTGGTACGTCTTTGATGCAGTTCAGTGCTTTTTTTTCACCCCTCTTTTTTATTAACCATAGATAAGGACAAGTGTGTTCCAGTGCATTTTTGGTGCATTTAGGTGTGTTCCTGTGCATTTCAGTGCGTTTATGATGCGTTTTGCTGCGTTCCAGTACAGTCCAGTGCAGGTAAAATGCAGCATGTTCTACTTTTTTTGTGGAACTGGAATGCACTGGAACAAACACTGCCATTTAGAACCATATAACCAACTTTCCATGCATTTTTGATGCATAAAAAACTCAATGGACTGCATGTGGTGTGAAATGGCCCTTAAGCAATTTGGCATATTTAAAGGCATTTCTCCTTGTTTTGTTTTTGGTGTTGTCCAAATTGGTGACATTGATATATGTCCATTAGGGTGGGACCTGGGCCCCCATTTTAAGGCCAATAACTAGAAGATAAGCCAGCCAAGTGGGGACTAGCAAAATTGACAAATCAGTTCCCATAGACTGCAATGGTATTTGTTGGTGGGGGGGGGGGGTGATTGTCCCATCTCTAATTTTGTAGCATGCTGGATGATGTGCTTAATTTTGGACGGGGGGGGGGGGTTATTTTCTGCTAGCTGCATTTGAGTTCTTCTGAGCATGCCCAGCCTGTTAGATTTTTTTGTTGGTGCTTTTTGTGTGTGAACAGCACCTGGACATTTCTGGGCATGCTCAGGAAGTGTTTTTATGGGTTAGTAATTGAAGGACATCCTTAACAGGTGTAGCCACTTTGAAGTTCAGTCTTTACATTGGGTGAACTTGCATTTTGGGTGTTTCATGGACTGTGCATGTGTTTTCAATTGCCTCATTAGCTCACAAACCTATGTTATATAAAGCTAGCAGATAGCCTCCTCTCCCTTGCCCTGAAAAGAGGACGGACGATCCGTCCGTCAAAATGTACATTTTGGTGTCCTTATCGAGTTTGTAACACATGTATTTTATTTGTTATGTCTTTGCAAAACAGGATGTTTGGTTTACTTTTGTGGATTGTATTTTTTTGTGTGATGGATATGTTCCCCTGAAATAATTTTGATGTTGTTAATGTTTGTCCACTTTGATTTAATTGTCTGTGCTGCATTACTTTGCCAAATCTTTCAAGATGTTGTGAGTCTGTAACTGTTTCAAATTGACCCTGTTTTTTTATTTTTTTATTTATTTATTTTTATTATTCTTTGTTTTGTTGACCAATAAAATTTGAAGTTTTGAGGTTTGTTTTGCGTTTTCTTTGCAACAAATGTGACAGCTGGTTGGCATGTCAAAACAACAGATGTGATTTGTCTACACATGTATTGTGTGCTGCCATGGAAAATCAGCAGGAAATGAAAAATACAGAGCGGTAAGTATTCAATTTTCCTTTCCTGGTGCCTCCATGGCAGCATACCTGTGACAAGCTCTGCCTTGGCTCCTCCCTCAGGACTAGTGAATATTATAAAAGAGTTGATTAGCACAGCCCCAGCATTCTCCTTTTTTTCCTCATACCTCATGGCAGTGAATTCTGGTCGAACGTCCATACCTTCTGCATTCGGCAGCTTCCGTCCGGGTTCAAGCCTCTCCCGGACGCGGTCCCTTCTCTTGGGCAGCTAAACGCGCTTATAAGGTTGGGAATCCCTTCTGTAGGATCTTTTGGGACAAGCAGTTTGTCTCTTAACTAAGAGCTCTACCTGCAGCACATCTTCCAGGCATTAGCTCACACATGGCAACAGAAGCAGCAGCTATTTCTGCATTTCTTTTTTTTTCTCTTCCCTTTTTTCCTTCCTTTTTAGCTTTTTCTTTCTGGCTGTTTTCTTAGTGTTTCCCATTTCCTTTATGCCCCCTGTCTCCCCCTCGCCCTCTATCACCTCCTCGTCCCCCTTAGGGAATCTCGCGCGCTCACCCCCAGCCTTTTTTTTTACTTACGGCGTCTTTTGCCGCGTTCTGCGCATGCGCAGACGCCCGGGTCCTAGAGCCGCCGGTTCGCGCATGCGCGGTAATCGCGGAAGCCTCGGCGGCCATCTTAGGTTAGGGAAAAATATTGTTTTCTTGCCCTTAACCCTAAATTACAGGGCAGAGGCGTTTTCCTCTATTCACCTGGTCCCATTTATCTCCCTGGCTGCCTGAGATCTACTTAACAGAAAGCTCCAGGGAAGAATACCTGTCGTTTCAGGCAAGTAAAAATATATATATGTGTGCATATATATATATGTATAATATTTTTTTTTTAAAAAGGGGGGGAAAATTGTTTTTAAAATTAATTATATTATATGCAGGTGTGCAAGTAAAACTAAAACTAAAAAAAAAAGTAAATTATTTTTTAAAAAAAGGGGAAAAATTGTTTAAAAAATATATATATATATATATATTTTTATATGCATGTGTGCGAGAAGCCCCCCCCCCCAAAAAAAAAATAATAATTATTATTTTATATAATTTATTTTTAAAAAAAAACACAGAGATTTTGTTTCTCCTAGCCAGATTAGGCCATGGTCGTTAACCCTTCCCTGTTCCTTTCTTAGCTGCTACCTTTGCTAAGCCACTCAGCATGAGCCATTCGCCACCCATACAAAGATCCTACTCTACTTCTGAGGTAAGGACCTACGTCCAGGTAAGCTTACACATCTTAAAAAAAAAAAAAAAAAAAGTGTGCACCGAAGCTGGTACTTTTATGTATTTCAGCCCTATACGCCAGAAGACGTCTAAAAAGACCTCAAGGCGAAATGAGGACTATGATGATTCTAGTCCCAGTAGAGAAAGGTTGTCCAGGCATCGGGATCATAGAAGTGGCAGGAAGTCATCGCTGAGGCGCTTTTCAGGCGCTTTCACGCGGAAAAAAAAAAACGCCTGAAAACGTATTTCCATTAAAATCAATGAATGCTTTCACACTGGAGCAGTACACTGAAAAAAACGCCCATCTCCATTGAAATGAATTGAAAGCGCTTCAAAAGCGCCTGAAAAGCGCTTCAAAAGCGCTCAGTGTTTTACTGGCAGTTTTTCAAGCGCCTCAGTGTGAAAGTGGCCTAACGCTCCTGAAGCCGAGATCTCCAGGATGTCAGTCCTGTGGAGACACCTCACTTCCAGACAAAGTGATCGGTCAAAATTGCCCAGCGGACAGAAAGTCCGAAAGCCTGCAAGTGGCGGACCTACTTAAGAAAGCAGTAAAGAATTCCCTCACGGAATTGATAGCCACAATGCCGCCGCAACATCTGGCATCTCCTACTCAGGAGCAAACGGCTGAGGCATCCATTCCCAGGCCGTCCTCAAGTGAAATCTCACGCCGGACGATTGCTTCTTCCTCTAAACATCAGGAAGAGAATGCCATCTCAGGGGGTCTCTCTGATGACCTAGATACCTTTGCTTTTGCTTTCGCCATGGTCCAGCCTTTTGTGCAGGCGGTAAAACAAGGGATCGGCTGGGAAGAGACCGACACAGAAGTCTAAGTCGTACTTCCCCTTTTTTCAAATGCCAGATTACCCTCTTTCCCTCTCATGAAGGAGATCAGAGATGTGATTGAGGAAGAGTGGAAAAAGACGGAGAAAAGATTCTCCATTAATTGACTGGGAAAATTGTACCCTCTCTGAGGCTGATTCCGCAATGCTGGAGGGCCCTCCAGTGGTTGATGCAGCTGTGGTAAGGTTGGCAAAGAACGTCACATTGCCCATGGAAGACTCGACTTTATTTAAGGATCCACCAGACAGAAGGATGGATCTTGATCTCCCAAAAGATGGCGGGCAACGCTTGTAAACCTGTGATAGCCCTGACGTCCATGTCAAACACCCTACGCGTATGGACAGATGATATAGAGTTTGCAATCTAACAGGATATCCCAGGGGAGGACATCATCAGGGCCTTAGTGGAGCCAAAGCTCTCAGTAGATCTTATTGGTGAAGCCACGATCGATTCAATTCGATGCTCCGCAAGGTCAATGCTCCACACAGTTATGGCCAAACGGGCCTTGTGGCTGGAACCTTGGTCAGCAGATATTGCCTCAAAGCAGAATTGGTGCAAGATACCCTTTGACGGAAAAGCCTTGTTTGGGGAGAAATTGGACAAGGCCATCTCTCGCGTCATGGGCGGAAAATCGGGCCTGTTACCCCAAGACAGGCGATCCAGGCGCTCCAGGACATTTACAGGCAAAATTGGAGAAGCACGCAGTCTACCTTCCTCAAGACCCGTAGACAGAGACTCGTGCCTATCCCTCAGGATTCTGCTAAATCCTTTTGACGCCAGGCCATCCCAAGCGATTCCTGTGGGGGCCAGACTCAAACACTTCTTGAAGATCTGGGAACAAAGTTCAAGGATTCGTGGGTAGTCTCCACAGTTAAATACGGTCACCTATGGTCGTTTCTAGACAAACCCTCCAAAGACTTCTTCTCTCCGACAAGGGTGTCAAGGTTCCCCCAAAAAACGGAAGCACTACAGCGATTTCTTCTCTCCTTGCAGGAACAGCAAGCAGTGGTTCCAGTATCTTCATCAGAAAGATTTTCGGTTTTTACTCCACCCTGTTTCTAGTCCCCAAGAGAAACAGAGGTAGGAGACCCGTGTTAGACCTGAAGAGGCTAAATCGCTATATCTTCCTAATTTTTTTTTAAAAGGAGTCGCTATGAGCGATTATACGTGTAATCCAACCAGGGGATCGGATGTTATCAATAGACTTGCAGAATGTTTACCTGCATATACCGACACTCCCTCCTTTCCAGAAATATCCAAGGTTTGCAGTGGTGCCTGTACATTTAAAATTTTGGAGTCTCCCATTCGGCCTCTGCACGTCACCAAGAGTCTTTACGAAGACCCTATTGCCATTATAGCCCCTCTAATAGAATTAAGGCCTTGAGTATACCATTACTTGGATGACCTTCATCCCCGGGCGAAGGTTCCAGCCCAGTCAGTGGAACAGAACGGTACAGTATCCCTCCCACCTCAAAAGGTGACGTCAACTGTTCGACAGATGAAGAAAGTCAGTGTGAGATCCTACCTGTCATACTCGAGCTGTCAGAGTATGATTGGCTGGATGTCGTCATGCATCCCTAGGGTCGCTTGGGCTTATTGGCATTGGAGACATTTCCAGCATAAGTTCTTGAGGCTGTGGAACAGACGGTATCAATCCCAACCCATACACCTGACGACCCTGATGCTCAGGAGTCTACATTGGTGGATGAAGAAACACACGCCTATGAAATCACGTCCATTAGGACATGTCAACTGGATCACAATTATTACCGATGCCAGTGAAGCAGGTGGGGATCACACTGCAACCAGATCTCAGGACAAGGAAGATGGTCCTTCCATACAACAGGCCTGGTATCAAATATCCTGGAGGTCCGGGCAGCCTACCTTTTGCATTGCTTCTCCGAATGGACAACAGGGCTGCGGTGTCTTATATACACCGACAAGGAGGGACGCGCAACAGGTCCCTGCTGAAGGAAGTGAAACCATATTCTTTTGGGCAAAAAGGAATCTAAAAGACCTAAGGGCAGTCTATCTGCCCGGTCTTCTCAACTCAAGGGCCAACCGCCTATCTCGCAGGTTCGTAGATTTCAACGAATAGTCTCTGCACCCGAAAGTTTTCGACTGGTTAGTGGACCAGTGGGGTTCCCTCGGGCTGGGCCTATTTGAAACAGCATTAAATACCAAGTTTTCAAGGTTCATCTTGAGACTTCCTCATCCCCAGGCAGAGGCAGTAGACGCTCTCTCAGCCCTTGGGCATGCAATCTGGCCTATGCCTTCTCTCCATGGCCTCTCATTCCAAAAAAAAAAAAAACTCCTGTTGAGGCTTATGGTAGAAACCACAACGGTGATAGCAGTCCTACCGTACTGACGTCCCTGGTTCCCCACAGCAATGCACCTGAATACACAGCCTTCAGTCAAGGTTCCAATAATACCTTTTTCTCCTGTCACAGGGATGTCACACCCATCCAGATTCCCGCAGGTTAAATCTTCACATCTGGCAGCTGAAAGGGAAAGATTCCAATCCCTAGGGTGTCCCAACAAAGTTATCGAAACCCTGCTCAGCGCAAGAAAGCCATCCACAAACAGTATATACGATAAGGTGTGGAACAAATTCAGGGCCTTCATGATTGGCAGAAACTGCGATCCAGATTTCCCATCATCCTCTCAAATTCTAAAAATTCTTGCAGGCACGCTTAGACCTAGGTCTTGCTTAAGTACACTAAAGGTGCAGGTAGCGGCAATTTCAGCGGCAACCAGTAAAAGATGGGCTGAGGATTCATTAATAATCCAATTTTTCAAAGCTGTCAAAAAAGATCTGACCACCAACTAAACAACCTTTTCCCACTTGAGACCTTGCCATCATCCTAGAGTCTTTAACCAATACACCTCTTGCCTCTTCGGAGTCAGCATCACTTTGGAATCTAACCATGAAGCTATCCTTCTTCATAGCCATAACTTCTGACAGGCGGGTTTCAGAGCTCCAAGCTTTAGGAGCGGATCTTCATCATATCATATTCTTTCTTGACAAAGTAGAACTCGGAACGGTGCAAGGATTTAGCCCCAAGGTCACATCATCCTCGAACATGTCGGAGCCCTGGGCACTTCCAACATTTTCAGAACAAGACTCGGGTTCTCTTCACGAACTGGACGTTGCCTCCACTTTGAGATGCTATCTGCAGGCTACAGCATCCTTCAGGGACACTATCAGGTTGTTCATAAACAAAGGCAAGGAGGCGTCAGCAAGAACGATTGCCTCATGGTTCGTTAAACTCATCCACAAGGTGTACAGGGCAAAAGGACTGGGATCCCCTTCGATAGTCAGGGCGCACTCCACCAAAATGGTTCCTACCTCTTGGGTGGCAAGAGTGAATGCGTCAATTGAAACTATTTGCAGGGCAGCGACTTTGGTCGTTCCAACATACGTTTCTGAAACATTACCGAGTAGACCCAGGAGCTCTCTCATCAGTGGAGTTTGGCAGACAGGCGGTCAAATCGGCCTTTGCTTCTTCCTCTAAATGATGATAATAATCTCTTTAAACTAAACCTCTGAGCATCATCCCACCCATATCAGCTAGTTATTTGTCACAGGTATGCTGCCATGGAGGCACCAGGAAAACGGAGAATTGTATCATACTTACCAGTAATTTTCCTTTCCTGGTGCCTATCCATGGCAGCATACAATCCCACCCTCGGTATTCTATATTACGGAGAATGCTGGGGCTGTGCTAATCAACTCTTTTATAATATTCACTAGTCCTGAGGGAGGAGCCAAGGCAGAGCTTGTCACAGGTATGCTGCCATGGATAGGCACCAGGAAAGGAAAATTACTGTTAAGTATGATACAATTTTCCGTTTTTTTACTGCAGTGGTTCTCAGCCTCAGTCCTCAAGTACCCCCAACAGGACATGTTTTGTGAATTTATCTTATTGAGAATTGGTGTCCAAAATTCAAAGACATTGACTGTGATTTAAAGCACATGTGCAAGATGAAGGAAAACCTGAAAACATGGCCTGTTGGGGGTACTTGAGAAGCATGGATTTAGAGCACTGCACTTAAAAATAGCTCAAGGCAATACAATTCTAATTGGGCATTTTGAGGGAAACCAAGTAAGTGTTAGAACCCCTGCTTGTGTTTATTTTTTTTGTAGGTTGGGCTTTGTGTCCCCTTTTAGAAAAATTGGCTTCACTTCCTGTCACACAGCTAAACAGGAAGTGAAGGTAAAACCCTACCAATGTCTTTGCTTGGGGACACACAGATCAATCTAACTAGTGTCCCCATTAAGCTAATTGCACTCTAGCACTTTGTTGTGTACACCCCAAATCATTGGGTAGTTTGGGGTTTAGTAAAGACAAATCCACTCTGCAGTAAAAGTGCAGCTGCTGAAAATCTGAGGGATCACTGGTGATTGTAACATCCAATCATGTAAAAGCAAAGATGGTGTTTTTTTGGTTTGCTTGCATGCCCCCCTCGGATATCCAGCATGTGCACTTGTAGTGCAAAGTAGATTTGCCTTTAGTAAATAAACCCCAAAGTCCAAAATACCTAATAATTTGGGGTGTACCCCGCAAAATGCTGGAGTGCAATGTACATAATGGGGAAAGTATTTAGATTTACCTGTGTGTCCCCAAGGAAAGACATTGGTAGGGATTTCCCCTCACTTCCTGTGTGGCTATGTGACAGGAAGTGAATTATTTGGAAGGATAAAATGGCCAAATTTGGGAGTTGTCTTCACCCTATCAGGGGTGCAGACATCCCCAAAAACTGTCCAGACTTGTAATCCCTCTGCACTCTATCCCCAAGCAAAAATAAGAAAGGATTTCATTTAGTTTAACTTTGCAAAGACACATTCCTAAGTTGAATTGTGATGCATGTCAATGGCCCATTTAGACCCTCTTTAATCACTTGAGATCAACACTATAACTGATCGACAAGCCACAGCATGGTCCTCAATTGCCAGGAGTCCGTCAATAAACGTCCTCCCCTTCTCAATGCCCACCAGTGCCAACTAGTAATGCCACCTTATCAGTGCCCATCAGTGCAGCCCATCAGTGCAGTCTCATCAGTGTACATCAATGAAGAAGAGAAATTACCTTTTGTCTAAATTTTCGAATTATTAACCATTTTCCTACCGCCCACCGTCAAATGACGTCCTTGGCTTTGTGCGGTGACATCTGAATGATGCCTGCAGTTGCAGGCATCATTCAGATATCATTCTTTTCAGCTGGCGATTCTGTGCACACTAAACATAGAGATGACTGGTGACCAGATGGTCACCAGTCATCTCTATGACCGTCGGAGGCCCGGGCGCAAAGTTATGACATTACGCCGGGTTCCCATATGTAAACCAAGCCGTGATCTCAGCTGTCAGCATGAGATTGGTGAATTTTTTGGACCGATCTCATGCTTTCCAGCCTGGAGGAGAGATGTGGGGTCTTATTGACCCTGCATCTCTCCATAAAGAGGACCTGTCACAATAAATTCCTATTACAAGGGATGTTTACATTCCTTGTAATAGGAATAAAAGTGATCCAAAAAACAAAAAAGTAAAAAAAAGAGTAAGAAATACAAAAAAGTAAAAAACAAAAAAATAAATAATCAAAATAAAGAAAAAACGCCCATGTGCCCGGTAGCTCGCGCTCAGAAGCGAACACACACGTAAGTCCCGCCCACATATGTAAACGCTGTTCAAACCACACATGTGAGGTATTTCTGCGTGCGTTAGACCGAGTGCAACAATTCTAGCACTAGACCTCCTCTGTAATGAGAAAATGGTAACGTGTAAAAAAATTTAAAGCATCGCTTAGGGAGATTTTTAAGTACTGAAGTTTAGTGTCATTCCATGAGTGTGCGCAATTTTAAAGCGTGACATGTTAGGTATCTATTTACTTTAATCTTTCACATTATCCCAAAAAATTGGGCTAACTTTACTGTTTTGTAATTTTTTTACATTCATGAAACCATTTTTTGACCAAAAAAATGGCGTTTGAAAATTTATTGCGCAAATACCGAGCGAGATAAAAATTTGCAATGACTGCCATCTTATTCCCTAGGGTGTCTGCTAAAAAACATATATAATGTTTGGGGTTTTGAAGTAATTTTATAGCCTTAAATGTATGATTTTTACATGAAGGAGAGAAGTGCCAGAATAGGCCCAGTGCTGAAGTGGTTAAAATATCCAATTTTTATTTTTTTTAGTCGGTCTTTGGTATTTATAGAAAATAAAAATAAACGCAGAGGTGATCAAATAGCACCAAAAGAAAGCTCTTTTTGTGTGCCAAAAAATAATACATTTTCATTGGGTTACAGTGTTGTATGAGCGCGCAATTGTCATTCAAAGTGCATCAGCGCTGAAATGTGAAAATTGGTCTGGGCAGGAAGGGGGTTTAAGTGGCCAGTGCGCAAGTGGTTAATATAAGGCTACGTGCACACGGACGTTTTTCCAGCCGCTTGTTTGAGCGTTTTTTGCAGCTTAAAAACGTCTCTCCATGTTAGCCTATGGCCTCATGGCCACCATGGCGTTTTTGAGCTGTAAATGGCATAGGCGTTTTTAGGCCCCATGTACACGGGACGCTGGTGCAAAGTGTTCAGAACTAAGGTTGAAAGCGGCGTTTAGAAAGGCACGCTTTGTGGCGTTTGCATGCCGCGTTTTACCACATTTGCGTCTATATGCGTTTAGTTAGGAAACATGATAAGGAGCCGCCCTAAGCTCCAAAAACAGTATTATTAATGATTTCAGCTATTTTGTGAGACCAGAGTGAGTATCAGCAGCTGAGAGAGCAGCAGTGTAGTTGTATTAAGCGTGTCACTTGCCACATCACTTGCCCCAAGTTGTGGATTGTCCACTTGCCACGTCAGCTGCCCCAAGTTGTGGATTGTCCACTTGCCACGTCAGCTGCCCCAAGTTGTGAATTGTTCACTTGCCACTAGGGATGAGCTTCGTGTTCGAGTCGAACATACGTTCGACTCGAACATCGGCTGTTCGATCGTTCGACGAAGATCGAACGATTTGGGCCGTTCGCGCCAAATTCGAGTGACGCGAACGGCCCACAATGCACTACGCCATCGCAGTGTCATCCAGGCGCTGTGATTGGCCAAGCATGCACTGTGACCCCGCATGCTTGGCCAATCACAGAGCCGGCAGCGAGGAGAGCAATGATTGGCCACAGGCAGGATGCCTGTGGCCAATTATTGCTGAGGGTGTTTAGTACACGCCCCACACTATAAAAGGCCGCCAGCACGGCGGCCTAGTGTAGTGTGTTCCGGAGCAGGGATAGAGCAGCATAGGCAGGGACAGTGACTTTTATTTCTTTCTTGCTTAACCTGGATTCCTTTAGTTTAGGGAAAGAGAAGGATAGGTAGGGAGAGTGTCAGTGTGTTTTGTGCTTGTGCTATATTGTGCTTAAAAAAAACATTTTTTCTAGGGACAGAAAACTGTAGGTAGGGAGAGTGTGTCAGTTTCTTTCACTGTCAAAGTCCTTGTTTCCAGGGACCTGGAAGGACAGTGAGTGAATTCTCCTTGTGCTAAATTGTGCTTAAAAAAAAACATTTTTTCTAGGGACAGAAAACTGTAGGTAGGGAGAGTGTGTCAGTTTCTTTCACTGTCAAAGTCCTTGTTTCCAGGGACCTGGAAGGACAGTGAGTGAATTCTCCTTGTGCTAAATTGTGCTTAAAAAAAACATTTTTTCTAGGGACAGAAAACTGTAGGTAGGGAGAGTGTGTCAGTTTCTTTCACTGTCAAAGTCCTTGTTTCCAGGGACCTGGAAGGACAGTGAGTGAATTCTCCTTGTGCTAAATTGTGCTTAAAAAAAACATTTTTTCTAGGGACAGAAAACTGTAGGTAGGGAGAGTGTGTCAGTTTCTTTCACTGTCAAAGTCCTTGTTTCCAGGGACCTGGAAGGACAGTGAGTGAATTCTCCTTGTGCTAAATTGTGCTTAAAAAAAACATTTTTCCTAGGGACAGAAAACTGTAGGTAGGGAGAGTGTGTCAGTTTCTTTCACTGTCAAAGTCCTTGTTTCCAGGGACCTGGAAGGACAGTGAGTGAATTCTCCTTGTGCTAAATTGTGCTTAAAAAAAAACATTTTTTCTAGGGACAGAAAACTGTAGGTAGGGAGAGTGTGTCAGTTTCTTTCACTGTCAAAGTCCTTGTTTCCAGGGACCTGGAAGGACAGTGAGTGAATTCTCCTTGTGCTAATTTTTGCTTAAAAAAAACATTTTTTCTAGGGACAGAAAACTGTAGGTAGGGAGAGTGTGTCAGTTTCTTTCACTGTCAAAGTCCTTGTTTCAAGGGACAGAGAAGGACACCTGAAGGTAGCCCTTATTGCTTTTTTCCCATCTCCCTGCAGGCCATCTATTAGAATGTCTGGAAGGCAAACAAGGAGAGGCAGACAGTCAGGAGGCAATAAAAGAGGGCAAGCAGGCTCTGTGTCTGGGGGCAACAGTGCTGGTCGTGGATGCGGTGCATTGTCATCAGCACATGGCCATGGGACACGCTTGTCCTTCTTTTCGGCAGCTGGACATGTTGAGCCACATCATGCCGAAGACTTGGTAGAGTGGATGACCAAGCCCTCCTCCTCCTCCTCATCCTCTCTCACCCAGGCTCAGGGTACTGGAAAAGCAGCTGCCAAAGCGTCCTCTTCCCTGGTATCAATGTCAGACTCATCATCAGTCACTCCTTCCCTAGACCCACCATGTCCTCCTCCTGAGGAGTCCCCCGAACTGTTTCAGCACAGTGTTGGGTACATGCTCCAGGAGGATGCCCAGCGTTTCGAAGGGTCTGATGATGAAACCCAGCTAGAGGAAGGCAGTAGCGTGAGAGCAGACAGAGGGGATGCTCAAGAAGGACACCAATCTGGCAGTCATGTTCCAGCAGCTGCAGCATACTGCCAGATTGGCTCCAGTGATGAGGAGGGAGGTGATGATGAGGTCACTGACTCCACGTGGGTGCCTAATAGGAGAGAGGAGGAGGAGGAGGATGAGGAGGAGGCACATCTCCAACGAGGCAGGATGCCCTTTGGTGGCCAGCGTAAGGGCAGTACACCGACGGAATCACACCGCAGAGCTCCGCCTGTGCAGGGCGCTGCCTCTGCCCGTCATTCAAAAAGTTCTTTGGTGTGGGCCTTTTTTGAGGCTAGTGCATCAGATCGCACAGCTGCTGTTTGCAACATATGTCTCAAGCGTATATCGCGTGGCCAAAACATCAGCCGCTTGGGTACCACATGCCTGACCAGACATATGTTGACCTGCCATGCAGCTCGTTGGCAAGCCTACCTCAAAGACCCACACCAAAGAACAAAGCGGACCTCTCCTTGCACCGCATCAGCTGGGATCTCCAACCCCACTATAACTTCAGTCCTCTCTGAAACATGCACTGAGAGGAATGAAGGTGTAGAATTAGGTGTGTCACAGCCAAGTACTTGCGGCCACTCTGCTAGCAGTACACCGACGTCCGATTCTAGCAGGCAAATTTCCCTGCCCCAGCTGCTGGACCGTCGAAAGAAGTTCACTCCCAGCCATCCACATGCCCAGCGGTTGAATGCTAGCTTGGCTAAATTGCTAGCGCTTCAACTGCTGCCTTTTCAGTTGGTAGACTCGGCCCCCTTCCGTGAGTTTGTGCAATGTGCGGTTCCTCAGTGGCAGGTTCCCAAACGCCACTTTTTCTCACGGAAGGCTATTCCGGCTCTCTACCGGCATGTGGAAGGCAATGTCTTGGCCTCGCTGGACAGGGCGGTCAGCGGTAAGGTGCATATTACCGCTGACTCATGGTCCAGCAGGCATGGACAGGGACGTTACCTTTCTTTCACGGCCCATTGGGTCACTCTTTTGGCAGCTGGGAAGGATGCAGGACAAGGTGCAGTAGTGTTGGAGGTTGTCCCACCGCCACGCCTCCAAAATGCTACTACTGGTTGTGACACACCTCTCTCCTCCACCCCCTCCTCTTCTTCTTCCTCCATGGCCTCTTCCTGTGGTTTGTCCTATGAACCAGCGGTGCTCCGTAGCCGTTCACGGGGCTACGCAAGTACGCAGGCAAAAAGATGCCATGCCGTGCTTGCGCTGGTGTGTTTGGGGGACAGAAGCCACACTGGGGCAGAGGTCCTGTCTGCTCTGCAGGGCCAGGCCGAGAGGTGGTTGACGCCACGCCAGCTTAAGCCAGGAATGGTGGTTTGCGACAATGGCACCAACCTCCTCTCCGCCCTCCGACAGGGACAACTGACCCATGTGCCCTGTGTGGCTCACGTCCTTAACCTGGTGGTGCAGCGGTTCTTGGGCAGGTACCCGGGCTTACAGGATGTCCTGAGGCAGGCCAGGAAAGTCTGTGTGCATTTCCGCAGATCTTATAATGCCAGTGCTCGCCTGGCTGAGCTGCAAAAGGAGTTGAACCTGCCCAAGAACCGCCTTATATGTGACATGCCCACCAGGTGGAACTCAACGTTGGCCATGCTGCAGCGGCTGCACACGCAGCAGAGGGCCATCAATGAGTACCTGTGCGACTACGGCACCAGGACAGGGTCAGGGGAGCTTGGTTTTTTTTCTCCACGCCAGTGGGGCATGATCAGGGATGCATGCACTGTCCTGGCACCATTTGAGGAGGCCACGAGGATGGTGAGCAGTGACAGTGCATGCATCAGTGACACTGTACCTCTTGTCCACCTGTTGGAGCACACGCTGCGTGGAATAATGGACAGGGCACTTGAGGCAGAACAGAGGCAGGAAGAGGAGGACTTCCTTGCCTCTCAAGGCCCCCTTTACCCAGACAGTGTTCCTTCTGTCCCACCCATCGCACAGGAAGAGGAGGAGGAGGAGGAGGAGGAGGAGGATTGTGTCAGCATGGAGGTGGAGGCTGGCACTCAGCATCATCAGCAGCAGTCTTTTAGGGATGATTTACAGTCCCAAGAAACCAGTGGACTTGTACGTGGCTGGGAGGAGGTGGCTGCGGATCATGTCGTCCTTAGTGACCCAGAGGACTCCGGAGCGAATGCCTCAGCAAACCTACGCTGCATGGCCTCCCTGATCCTGCAAAGTCTGCGGAAGGATCCTCGTATTCTTCGGATCAAGGAGAGGGACCATTACTGGCTGGCCACTCTCCTTGATCCACGGTACAAGGGTAAGGTTGCGGACCTTATGTTACCGTCGCAGAGGGAGCAGAGGATGAGACAACTCCGGGAGGCCTTGCAGAAAGGTCTGTGCAACGCGTTCCCAGAGACTGGGAGGTTACAAACTCCTGGTCCTGGACAACGAGTTGCTGAGGCTTCGGCCAGTCAAAGAAGGAGCGGTGGGGAAGGTGGCCGTCTGACCGATGCGTTCAGACAATTCTTTAGTCCGCAGCCCCAAAGTATGATCGGTTCCAGCAACCATCGCCAGCGTCTGATAAACATGGTGCAGGAATATCTAGGGGCAAGGTCAGACTTGGACACCTTCCCCACCGAAAATCCTCTGGCTTACTGGGTCTTGAGGATGGATCACTGGCCAGAGCTTGCACAGTATGCAATTGAGCTACTGGCCTGTCCTGCATCCAGCGTTCTTTCGGAACGCACATTCAGTGCTGCTGGAGGATTTGTCACGGATCACAGGGTGCGCCTGTCCACCGACTCGGTTGATCGACTGACTTTCATCAAGATGAACCAGTCTTGGATCACCACCAGCTACCACACACCTGATGCTGATATAACAGACTAATTGATTTTAACATGTCACATCCCTTCAAGACTGATGCTGATGCTGAGTGCCTGTGCTGTTATGTTGACTGGCTATCCTCCTCCTCCGAGTCCTCAATGATACGATTGATGATGATAGCTTGGAAGATCATTTTTGTTTATGGGTGCCGCCACCAGTGGCTAAGGCCCAATTTTTCAGCCCCTGTTTTACAGGGGCGTGTAATTACAATTTTTTTAGCAATAATTTGCCATAGGGCTCATTGCTGTGCTCCAAGTACAGTATCTGTGAGGGGTTGGAGTGTTGTGGCACCAGTGCCTAAGGCCCAATTTTTCAGCCCCTGTTTAACAGGGGCGTGTCATTACAATTTTTGAAGCAATACTTTGCAACAGGGCTCATTGCTGTGCTCCAAGTACAGTATCTGTGAGGGGTTGTAGTGTTGTGCCACCAGTGCCTAAGGGCCAATTTTTCAGCCCCTGTTCAACAGGGGCATGCAATTACAATTCTTGATCTAATAATTCACAGCAGGGTCCATTGCTGCACCCACCAAGAGTAACTCTGAGGGCTTACAGTCTTGTGGCAACGCCACCACCACCACCACCACCACGAAAGGCCCAATTTTTCAGCCCCTGTTCAAAAGGGGCATGTAATTACAATTCTTGATCTAATAATTCACAGCAGGGCCCATTGCTGCACCCACCAAGAGTAACTGTCAGGGCTTACAGTGTTGTGGCACCAGCACCACCATCAAAGCCCCAATTTTTACTACCACTGTTCAACAATTATATGTAATTAAAATTCCTGATATAATAGTTGACAGCAGGGCGTTCCAGCACCAACCAAGAGTAACTGAGTGCTTACAGTGTTGTGCCAACACCAACAACTAAGGGGCCTATTTCTGCAGAGTATATACGGCAGGTCCCTACTTTCAAACATCCAACTTACAAACGACTCCTACTTGCAAACGAAAGAAGACAACAGGAAGTGAGAGGAAATCTACCCCTAGAAAGGAAAATTCTCTCCTGTAAGAATAAATATGGGAGAAAGGGGTCTCATCTGTACTGATGCTTTATCAGCAATCCTTGTTTCAAGAAAAACACCACATTTCAAAAACAGTTGTCATTGGGATGGAAAGTGAGGTGAAATGTTCTGAACAGGGGCACAGACAGCAAAACAAATGTTACAGGGGTGATAACCCTTACCTATGTTTCCCAAAAAGTTTAAAAATAGATTTTTGGGCTGGAGCTACACTTCAACAATGTACCTGTTCAAAATTACAAACAGATTCTACATAAGAACAAACCTACAGTCCCTGTCTTGTATGCACCGCCTGTATACGGCTGTTCAGAGTATATAGGGCCTTTTTTATTTTATGTGCGGGGTTCCCCTTAATATCCATACAAGACCCAAAGGGGCTGGTAATGGGCTGGGGTAGGGGGGGGGGGGTCATGGGGTAGCTATGCCATTTTTCTTAAAGAATTTCATCCATATTACCGGGACCAGACATTACATTAAAGCCGCAAGCAGTTTTAAATGGCTTTTTTTTCCTTTAGAAGTGTCATTTTGTGCAGGGACAGTTCTAAACACGGGAAACACGTGGCACTTCACAGGCATACTTTAGACACCCCCCAGGTACGATATTTAAAGGAATATTTGACTTTTTTTTTTCACTTTGACTGCTCCCGAAAAACGACCGTTTTTAAAACTTCTTTTTGCATTGATACATGTCCCCTGGTGCAGAACCCGGGTTCCCAAACCCTATTTATGACAATAACATGCATAATAGTTGTTATAATTAGCACTTTAGAATTCGAACGTTCGCATCCATTGTATTTAATAGGGTTCTAATGTTCGTTCGAACTTTCGGTCCGTTCGCGGGTTCTGGTGCGAACCGAACCCGGGGGTGTTCGGCTCATCACTACTTGCCACGTAAGCTGACCCAAGTTGTGGATTGTCCACAATGCAATGGAAGCAATTTCATTTATTTTTTGATAGATATATATATTTTTAATGGTTTTTCCTAAATTGCCATAATTTTTGGGTTTATCAATGTAAAAAAAGAGGTCACCTTTAAAAATGCTTCTAAACTAAAATGTGGCTAAACGCCGGTACCGCGTCTGAAACGTGGAAATCTTTGGCGTCTGAAGGCATTTTTAGGTTTTGTGATAAACGAGTTTAAACGCAACTGCACATTTTTTTTCAATGGACCCGCAACCAAAACGCAAGTACCGCAAATTTGCGGCAATTTCTAATTTTTTTTAACCTGTTTATAGCTGGTTGTTAAAGGAAATGTAAAAAAATAAATAAACATTGCCGGCTCTAAAAAAACCTTGGGTCTAGTATGGATTCAAAGGGGAACCCTGCCACGCCAAACTTAAAAAAAAAATAGCGTGGGGGTCCCCCTAAAAACCCATACCAGGCCCTTCAGGTCTGGTATGGAATTTAACGGGAACACCGCACCTAAAGGTAAAAAAAAAAATAGCGTGGGGGTCCCTCTAAAAATCCATACCAGGCCCTTCAGGTCTGGTATGGATTTTAAGGGGAATACCGCGCCAAACGAAAAAAAAAAAAGCATGGGGTCCCCTAAAAATCCACACCAAACCCTTTATCCGAGCACGCAACCTGGCAGGCTGCAGGGGAAGAGGGGGGACGAGAGCGGCCCCACCTCCCTCCTGAAACGTACCAGGCCACATGCCCTCAACATGGGGAGGATGTCCCCATGTTGATGGGGACAAGGGCCTCTTCCCGACAACCCTGGCCGTGGTTGTCTGGGTCTGCGGGCGGGGGGCTTATCGGAATCCGGGAGCCCCCTTTAATAAGGGGGCCCCCAGATACCGGCCCCCCACCCTATGTGAATGAGTATGGGGTACATTGTACCCCTACCCATTCACCTGGTGGCAAAAAAAGTCAATAAAAAACACAACACAGGTTTTTAAAGTAATTTATTAGGCAGCTCCGGGGGTCTTCCTGCCGGGCGCCCTGCTATCTTCTTCCAGCTCTTTTGCTAGCGGGGTCCCGGGCTTCCTCGTCGTCTTCTTCTGACGTCGGGGGTCTCTTGTTCTGTTCTCCGGTGTCGTCTCCGCGCTCTCCGGTTCTTCTCCCGCTCTCTGGTTCTTTCTGCCTTCTGCCGGGCGCCCCGCTATCTTCTTCCAGCTCTTTTGCTAGCGGGTCCCGGGCTTCAGCGTCGCCTTCTTCCCTCTTCTCTCCGCCGGATGTTGCCTTGTCGTGGTCCGCCGTTACAATGCTCTGACCCACTGACCCCGCCCCGTATCACGTCACAGTCCCATCATTCCCCGGGACTGTGACATCATACGGGGGCGGGGTCAGCGGTGGCATCACCCGGTGACCACGCCCCATGCCAATATAAGTGGGTGCGCTCCGCGGCCAGAGCATTGTAATGGCGGACCGTGACGAGGCAATATCGGGCGGAGAGAAGAGGGAAGAAGATGACGCTGAAGCCCGGGACCCCGCTAGCAAAAGAGTTGGAAGAAGATAGCGGGGTGCCCGGCAGAAGGCAGAAAGAACCGGAGATCGTGGAGAAGGCACCGGAGAGCGGGAGAAGAACCGGAGAGCGTGGAGACGACACCGGAGAACAGAACAAGAGACCCCCGATGTCGGAAGAAGACGACGAGGAAGCCCGGGACCCCGCTAGCAAAAGAGCTGGAAGAAGATAGCGGGGCGCCTGGCAGGAAGACCCCCGAAGTCGGAAGAAGACGACGAGGAAGCCCGGGACCCCGCTAGCAAAAGAGCTGAAAGAAGATAGCGGGGCGCCCGGCAGGAAGACCCCCAGAGCTGCCTAATAAATTACTTTAAAAACCTGTGTTGTGTTTTTTATTGACTTTTTTTGCCACCAGGTGAATGGGTAGGGGTATGATGTACCCCATACTCATTCACATAGGGTGGGGAGGGCGGGATCTGGGGGCCCCCTTATTAAATCCCGGATTCCGAAAAGCCTGCCGCCCGCAGACCCCGACAACCAACGGCCAGGGTTGTCGGGAAGAGGCCCTTGTCCCCATCAACATGGGGGCAGGGTGCTTTGGGGTGGGGGGGCCGCAGGTCGCCCCCCTGCCCCAAAGCACCCACCCCCCCATGTTGAGGGCATGCTGCCTGGTACGGTTCAGGAGGGAGGGGGGCCGCTCTCGTCCCCCCCCCTCTTCCTCTGCGGCCTGCCAGGTTGCATGCTCGGATAAGGGCCTGGTATGGATTTTGGGGGGGACCCCCACGCCGTTTTTCGGCTTTGGGGGTTCCCCTTAAAATTCATACCAGACCTAAGGGCCTGGTATGCTCCTGGAGGGGAACCCATGCCGTTTTTTTCATTAAAATTTGGCCTGGAGTTCCCCTTCATGATTCATACCAAACACGGGACAGCAAGCCTGCCGAGAACCAGCGTGATGCCATCGCGCTGGAGACATTCTCGGCCAGCTAGTCGCCTCTAGGACACGACTTGAGCGGCTTCTTCACGCTCAGGTCGTGTCCAAGTTGCCTCGCAAAGTTGCTCTGTCCCTGTGTCAGCCGGCACACGAGTCGCCCCGCGAGTCGGATCGCCTTCATTCGACTTCCCGGGCGACCTCTATTCAAATCAATGGGCTCCCATAGGGAAACATTCATTTTCAATAGAGCGCCGCTGACATTTGTATTTACTATAACAGTGCGCCGCTGGTTCCTGCGCCCAATGAAGGAGTTATCCGGCGCACCAATTAAGGGATCAACCAGCGCAGCGCACTGTTATTAGTAAATCACCCCCTTTGTATATGTGCCTCACACTTTTTAAGGGACCAAAAGTAATGGGACAGATTAACAATCATAAATCAAACTTTCACTTTGTAATACTTGGTTGCAAATCCTTTGCAGTCAATTACAGCCTGAAGTCTGGAACGCATAGACATCACCAGACGCTGGGTTTCATCCCTGGTGATGCTCTGCCAGGCCTCTACTGCAACTGTCCTCAGTTCCTGCTTGTTCTTGAGGCATTTTCCCTTCAATTTTGTCTTCAGCAAGTGAAATGCATGCTCAATTGGATTCAGGTCAGGTGATTGACTTGGCCATTGCATAACATTCCACTTCTTTCCCTTAAACTCTTTGGTTGCTTTCGCAGTATGCTTTGGGTCATTGTCCATCTGCACTGTGAAGCGCCGTCCAATGAGTCCTGAAGCATTTGGCTGAATATGAGCAGATAATATTGCCCTAAACACTTCAGAATTCATCCTGCTGCTTTCGTCAGCAGTCACATCATCTATAAATACAAGAGAACCAGTTCCATTGGCAGCCATACATGCCCATGCCATGACACTACCACCACCATGCTTCACTGATGAGGTGGTATGCTTTGGATCATGAGCAGTTCCTTTCCTTATCCATACTCTTCTCTTCCCATCACTCTGGTACAAGTTGATCTTGGTCTCATCTGTCCATAGGATGTTGTTCCATAACTGTGAAGGCTTTTTTAGATGTTGTTTGGCAAACTCTAATCTGACCTTCCTGTTTTTGAGGCTCACCAATGGTTTACATCTTCTGGTGAACCCTCTGTATTCACTCTGGTGAAGTCTTCTCCTGATTGTTGACTTTGACACACATACACCTACCTCCTGAAGAGTCTTCTTGATCTGGCCAACTGTTGTGAAGGTTGTTTTCTTTACCAGGGAAGGAATTCTTCGGTCATCCACCACACTTCTTTTACGTGATCTTCCGGGTCTTTTGGTGCTGCTGAGCTCACTGGTGCGTCCTTTCTTTTTAAGGATGTTCCAAACAGTTGATTTGGCCACACCTAATGTTTTTGCTATCTCTCTGATGGGTTTGTTTTGTTTTTTCAGCCTGATAGTGGCAGCTCTTTGGATCTCATATTGAGAGTTGACAGCAACAGATTCCAAATGCAAATAGCACACTTGAAATGAACTCTGGACCTTTTATCTGCTCCTAGTAAATAGGATAATGAGGGAATAACACACACCTGGCCATGAAACAGCTGAGCAGCCAATTGTCCCATTACTTTTGGTCCCTTAAAAAGTGGGAGGCACATATACAAACTCTTGTAATTCCTACACCGTTCACCTGATTTGGATGTAAATACCATCAAATTAAAGCTGAAAATCTGCAGTTAAAGCACATCTTGTTTGTTTCATTTCAAATTCATCATGGTGGTGTATAGACCCAAAAAGAGTAGAATTGTATCGATGTCCCAATATTTATGGACCTGACTGTACACATATATTTTTCACAATACTTAATTTTTATATATTTTCTCTTTATTGAGAAATATTCTTGTGATATATTACTACTAATATCCTAATATACACAAGTTGTATTTTCACTTCATTAATTTAGTTTACCCTAATCGGGGCATTATTATTTAATTCACTCTAGTGTATTCTTACATGCGAGTGTCTTTTGGTCACTGGTATTTTGTTATACTAGATTATCACACAGGTTTTTTGTGTCTTTCTTTAACATTACTAGTAGTGAATAGAGAGCGACGGCGCTGGCGCCGTTTGCCTTGTTCCTGGTCTTTTTAATTATACATGCTAATAGGGTTGCTCTGCCCAAAATATTTTTTGTTTAAGGTTTGTTTTTGGTTTTAGTTTATATCCATCTTGGATCCTTGCCGCTACTTGCTGTTCTAAGAGGTACTGGCATTGTTGCCCACAAATAAGATGGCGCTCGTAACCAAATGCTGGCATCTCAGAGCGAGGCTTGGTTTTGTCTATATAGTGCGGTGAGTCATTGCGTGCCCTATCCCATTGAGAAAGTCATATATGAAGAAATGCATCTGGGAGACACGCAGTGATGTCACCACGCAGCTCGTATAAGGAAGGGGTTTTTTTTTTTGCCGGCCGGCATGTCTTTTATGCACATTGAATCTACTATGTTGTAAGTATGATATATTTTTTAATAAACGCGCTTTTTAGAGGGTATTACTCGATGGTCTCCCCCTTCTTTTTGGTACCGTATACGGAGCATGAAGCAGCGTCTCACTTAACATTGAAGAGTGTCCTGGGAGTCTGTATCTGGGTCCAAGGCGCAGGATAAAGGCCGTGGCTAGGTTATAGCCGATTGTGCGCTCCTTCCTTGCCTCTGGTAAGGAGTCATTTTTTACTAGGGTGGTGGTCACACATTATCTTATGTATCACAGTGGTGGTGTTCAGTATTCTACCCTGTTAATGCGTTATCACCCTATGGCATCTCTTTTTTTTTTTTGTGTAACGGAGCCATCCAGAGGTCTATGCTAACATTGAAGGAGTGTCTGGGGGACTTCGGTTGGATTTCTTTCAAGCTAAAGGCCGTGGCTGGGTTATAGCCAACTGCACGTTTTTTGCCTGCATCTGGTAAGCAGCCATTTCGTATGGTGGAGGTATACTTGGTGGTATATATAGTGGAGTCATAATACACTGACTGCTTGGACTGTTTTTAACCTATGGAACCTCCCCTTTAATTTTGGGTCACACCTTTGGACATTTTTTATCCTGACGTTATTCAGGATTGTTTCATATTTTTTAGCGCAGTTTTCTCTTTTTTCCTATTACTGTTTATGTTTATCACATTATTGTTGCTGCCTATATGCTGTAGTTTATTAGCCTTAGCACAGTTTTTCTTTTTACTAGATCATTTTTAATGACCATTTTAAAAAATTGCATTTTTCTCGTCATGTGTACGCGGCATTAGGGTGTCAAAGGTCCTTGCAACATGTCTGCTAGCAGCGGACCACCAGCTGTAGAGTATAGAAGGCAAATTTATCTGCCCCAGTTGCTGCATAAAAAAAAGAAAAAACACTCCCTGCCACCCACATCTAGAGTCTAAATTCCAGCTTGCCAAATAAAGAAAGCTTGGAGGGAAAATCTATTCAAATGTCATTTATTTTCTCTTTATAAAACGGAAAATTTATTACCAAATACTTACCGTAATTTTCCTTTCCTGATAGACTCCATGGCAGACTACGTGTGGGTTAACCCCGCCTCCTCTGCACAGCTATAGGACCCCTTACCCATAAATTTGAGCTCACCTCTACAGACAGGTGTTCCGTAACTAGCCGACTCAAATTTCAACTCTCATATTTTTAATTCATGGGTGGGAACTCCGTCTGCCATGGAGTCTATCAGGAAAGGAAAATTACGGTAAGTATTTGGTAATAAATTTTCAGTTTTCCTGACAGACTCCATGGCAGACTACGTGTGGGAAATAACTAGCCAATCCACACGGGAGGGTATGCTGAACAAAAAATATTTTAATCTTTCCCGTCAACTGACAGGATTCTTCGACCAAAATTAACAGAGGAAAGGGAAGCAGGCTCAATACAATAATGAGACATAAATGTATTAATAGAAGACCACGAAGCTGCCTTGCATATCACTTCATGAGCCACGTGTCGAGCTGCTGCCCATGAGGCTGCCATGCCTCTGGTGGAATGAGCCGTCACCGCCTCTGGAGGAGCCAAGCCCTTTGCCCTGTAGGCCTGTTGAATTGATTGAACGATCCAGACCGCTATCGTTCTGGAGGAAGCCCTCTTTCCTTTGTTGCTACCAGTGTGTAACAAGAAGAGGTAGTTCGAGCTTCTAAAAGATGAAGTAACTCGCAAGTATTCTTTCAGAGTCTCGCCCACATCCAAGGGATGAGCATCTGCTGATACCAGAGAATTGAAAGTAGGAAGGACTATTTCTTGATTCTCGTGAAAAATTTACGTGACTTTTCGCTTAGACCCAAGCATGGGAATAAGGACCACTCGGTCCGGGAAGAAAGTCAAAAAGGGTTCTTGACAACCCAGGAAGCTTATTTCTGAAACCCTTTTGGCTGAAGTAATGGCCACTAGAAAGGCCAGTTTGATTGATAAGTCCTTAATAGAAAGATCTTTGTTGTTGAGTGCTGAAAGAGCATCAAGGACGAGTGGAAGATCCCATTTGGGGAATCTGGGTTTCCTCTGAGGCCTGATTCTCGACGTCTCTGTTGAGGTTTTCTCTGGTTAAACGGGTGCCTGTCCTGGGGAAGAAAACCCGACTTTCCACCTGTAGCTTTTGAAATGGCGTTGTCAAGTTTGTTCCCAAACAATGAAGTCCCTTCAAAGGGAATTTTACACCACGCCTGCTTGGAGGCTGGATCAGCAAGCCAGGGGCGTAACCACAGTGCTCGTTTGGATAACATTGATCTGGCCAGTAAACGGATGAGGTCAATTGAAGCTTCCCCCAAGAAGGCGATTGCCATTTTAGGTTCTTGCACTGCTGAACTTTGAGCCAGTTCTTCCGAGACACCTTTCAGAACAGAGTCTACATTTTCCACCCAGGCCTCTATTGCTTTGGAGGTAACTGCAAGGGCTAAAGCTGGTTTGCAGGCCGTTCCAATCAGGCTATATATTCTTTTGAGGTCCTGGTCGATCTTTCGATCCAGAGCATCTTTAAATGATACAGTGTCATCTAGCGGGAGGGTGACATGCTTCGCTAGGCGCATTACTCTTGCATCTACCAGGGGAGCATTTTCCAAATGCTTAACGTCCTCAGATTTAAAGGGATACAGTCTAGAGGTTTTGCTTAGCATAGAAACCTTCTTATCTCCTTTGCTCCATTCTTCCTCAAACACTCCTTTCAGCTCAGAGGGAAGTGGGAAATTGGAGCGTTCTTTCCCCAGTTGCTTAAACAGTTTCCTTTGTTTTTCTGGGGGGGCAGTGGTATCCTCCAACTTCAAAGTTTCCTTCACTGCCTTGATCAGTGGAGAGACTAAAGAAGAGTCGAATCCCACCGTAAAATCATCTCCCTCCATCTCGTCTTGCGAGGAATAATGGGAGGAATCATGGGGCTGGAATTGGCCGGGATCCTCCTGGGCCTCGTCAGCCAAGGAGCCAGACAAGGTGGTGGACTGGCTCCTCATGTGGGGGGCAACTATTTATTTCATAGATTGCTGTACCACACGTTTCACAAGAGACTCAAGATTTTGTTTTTCGGTCTCTTTCTCACCAACCGCTCGGGCATAACATGGGTCGCATAGCGATTTTCCCTCCGGGATTCTGGTCTTACATCCCCAACAGGCTCTGTGGTCAGAGCGATCATCGTGGTGGTGGTGGCGGTGACTAGAGGAGGAATGGGAACGTCTCCTATGTCTAGAGGGGGTATGTGAACTTCCCCTATGATGATGGGTCCTAGACGTAGTGTCGCGTCTGGACCTGGATGATGAGTGATGATGAGTGATGATGCTGATGCGGCCTGGCCCTGTCTTGTGACTGATGAACTGAAGTAGCCGGGCTGTAAGAGATAATACAGACAGAGGGAGGGGGAGGAAGGTAGGCAGGATGTAATCGTTAGCAACCACCAGACAGGCACAAAAGACAAAAGACACCAAACCCCTACCCACTCCGCACATACCTTGTGCGGGAGGGCTGGCCACACGGCGGTGAAGAAGAGTCCATGATGAGGCAAGACAAACGCAAAAAACTCTGAGACTACCTAGGACAAAAGGTAAGCAACACAAAAAAAAAGAAAACATTTTTTTTTTAAACTGTCTCTTTAAGAGACACTTGCATGACTACCTAAAAAATGTTGCCTACCTTGTCCCAGCAGAACCAAGCTCCGGGATGCTGCCGTCAAAGCCCACAGGTTATCCCACCTGTACAGGGCTCCTCAGCGGTTTAAATTCCCCGCTGTAGTGACATCACGGCCGGTCCCGCTGCGCGCATGCGCCGAGGGGACCGGCCCACTGCGCCTACGGCTCTGCGCATGCGCAGACGTACGGCGGACCAGGAAGCAGGAAGTAAAGTGGCGTCCTGGAACGCAGAAGCGTTCCACACACGGCGCAACATGAAGATATAACAAAAACAAAGATGCACAAAAGGGAGGAACACAGACAAGATGACACACAAAAACGGTCTGCCATGGAGGTAATGAAGAAGTCTTCAGACCTTGCCAGCCAGTCCTACATCCATCCTGGTACACTGGGCCACATCCCTTCCACCATAGGGGTATTAACTGCCCGAAGACCACTCGCCCGCTCATAGCTGGGCCCTGGGTGCACCGCACAACTGGTACCTGATCCGACGGACATCCTGGACTGCACCTGAATTGCAGGATGAAGGGTCCATGTGAGGAGGACAGAAAAGGAACACCTGTCTGTAGAGGTGAGCTCAAATTTATGGGTAAGGGGTCCTATAGCTGTGGAGAGGAGGCGGGGTTAACCCACACGTAGTCTGCCATGGAGTCTGTCAGGAAATGTCAGTTTTTCTCAGCAGGTTCTACACACAGTACAGATCCTGCCTGATGTCAGCACTGATCCAGCCATGCTCTCTTTCATTGTTAATAACCAGTTTCACCAGTTTCACCATATGCCGTATATCTATATCTAGATAGATATAGATATATCTATATCTATCTAGATATAGATAGATATATCTATATAGACAGGGCCGCTGATAGAAATCATGGGGCCCCGTACAGCCTACCTGATGGGCCCCCTTCCTCTCCACCCCTGGCCCGCCCCTGGTCCCTCCTTCAGCCCCACCCCTGGCCCCGCCCCTGGCCCCTCCCCAGACCCCACCTTGAAACAAAGTGCAGGTTTGTCTACAAGTGATATTTATTTTTCTCACCTATGCCGCCAATGCTGTAATGTGCTGCAGACAGTGCCACCCATGCTGCCATTGGCGGCACGGGTGTCACTGTCTGCAACACAATATGGCATTGGCGGCATGGGTGGCACTTCAGCAGGTAGCACATGCGTTATGGCAATAGGGTCATGGGTGGCACGGTCTGCAGCACATTACGGCATTGGCGGCATGGGTGGCACTATCTGCAGCACAATATGGCATTGGCAGCATGGGTGGCACTGTCTGCAGGTAGCACATGCATTATGGCCTATAACGCATGTGCTGCCTGCAGAGACAGTGCCACCCATGCCGCCAATGCCGTAATGTGCTGCAGACAGTGTCACCCATGCCGTAATGTGCTGCAGACAGTGCCGCCAATGCCGTAATGTGCTGCAGATACAGTGCCACCCTTGCTACCAATGGCATTATGCAGCACATTACGGCTATGGTGGCATGGGTGGCACTGTCTCTGCAGGCAGAACATGCGTTATGGCCCATAACGCATGTGCTACCTGCAGACAGTGCCACCTATGCTGCCAATGCTGTAAAGTATAGATGCTGGCTGCTGCAGTGGTAGTAGATCTTGAATCCTCCCCCCCCCCCCCCAAAGCAAGCACACAAAAAACACATCTGTGTTATCCGGCCGGGCCCCAGGAGTCACTTCCTTCCTGATCCTGCTGCTGCCTGGACTGTCCACACAAATTTCCAGTCGGATCCCAGCTGCTTCTTCTTCTGCCACCGCCGCTCGCCTCACTGCTTCTCTCACGCGGAGGGAGAGGAATCACTCCGCGGCGCCAGGGAAGGCAATATAAAGGACACGTTGGCTGGGACCTGAGCCAGCACGAGATAAGGGCGCGGAAGAATGCCTCTTTCGCACCAAAATAGAAGAAATAGTCCCTTCCCCTGCCGCCACATACAAGCACATTTAAGGTATAGTGCAATCAGAAAAAAAAAAAACGTATAAAGTAACGGGGGGCGGGAGGGACCGGGGGAATTGTTTGGCCGTCGGGCGGACGATGGCTGGAGGATTTTTTTTTTTACGTTACAGTAATTAGCTATCTGTCCAGGTTGCGCGGGCACCCTGCTGGCCAGGCCCGGTAAAACAGGGCCAGTTGTACTGGCCTATCAGCGGCCCTGTATATAGATATATATCTATATAGATTTATCTATGTATACACTTTGCATTGCTTGTATATTTATGAGTTTTTGTACTAATACATTATACATATTTTTTATCTTCACAATTTTGATATCTTCTATTTTCAAAGTGGCATTTAAAGTCCCACTTGGGGAAAACTTTTTTGTTTTACACACGGTACAGATGCGCCACTTTACAGGCAGACTAAGGTGACCCCCCAGGCACTATTTAAATACATTTTTCATTTTTATTGTTTCACTTTAAGCATAATAAAAATCACTGCTCCTTTAAAAACTATCTTTCTAAAAAAAAAAAATTGCATTGGTTCATGTCCCCCAGGGCAGTACCCAGGCCCCCATACATGGCCCCCATGACACCTGAGGTACCCATAACTGGAACCTTGTCAGTGGCCCAACAGAATGATGTTAAAGAGTTTATGGGAAAGAATAGAGACTTTTTCTCTCACCTACCCGGACTGTCCACAGTTATACAGCATGACATAATCACAGAGCCGGATGTCCATGTAAATGTAAAGCCCTACAGAATACCCAAGACCAGACAGGAAACAGTCACAAAGGAAATAAAGAACGTATAAGAGTTGGGAGTGATTGAGGAGTCAAACAGTGACTGGTTAAGTCCAATAGCATTGGTCTCAAAGCCAGATGGAACCATAGGATTTTATAATGATTTCAGAAAATTGAACAGCATGTCCAAATTCAATGCTTATCCGATGCCTCGGGGGGAAGAGCTCATTGACAGGTTGAGAACTGCCTGATATATAACTACTTTAAATCTGACTAAAGTCTTTTGGCAGATACCCCTAATGGAATCTGTGAAAGAAAAAATTGCATTCTCTACTCCTAAAAGGGTCATTACATTATAAGTAGATGCCTTTTGGTTTGCATGGTGCTCCTGCCTCATTCCAGAGAATTATGGACAGGACATTAAGACCACATCGCCAATAGGCAGCCACCTATTTGGACGTCACCCACAGCCCAGATTGGGAGTCTCATTTGCCCTGGTTGCAAGCAGTAGTAGATTTGCTTAGGAAAGAAGGATTTACTGCCAACCCCAAAAAATAAGCCATGGGCTTGGAGGAGGCCAAATACCTTGGTTACATTATTGCCCAAGGGCTGATTACACCTCAGATCAATAAGATTGAGGCAAATAAAAAATAGCCCCAAACTATAAATAAAAAGCAAGTTTGTGCATCTCTTGGAATCACAGTATAGTATAGGCCTTTTATACACAATTTTGCTACCATTACAGCCCCAATGACGGATCTGACAAAAGGTAGAGGGTTAGT
Source organism: Rana muscosa (assembly GCA_029206835.1). Classification (NCBI taxonomy): domain Eukaryota; kingdom Metazoa; phylum Chordata; class Amphibia; order Anura; family Ranidae; genus Rana; species Rana muscosa. The sequence goes on from CM055117.1 coordinate 413,628,517, forward strand.
CATGAATAAGTTGAATTATGAAGCAGAGAATCCATTTCAAATGTTGAAGCTCTTTGTGCACTACCTGTGCTTGTGACCCCAGATTTCACAAAAGAGTTTGTGGTACTGCAGATGCCTCTGATATGGGACTAGGCACTGTACTGTCCCAAATCAGAGATGGGGAGAAGCACCCAGTGGTCTACTTTAGCAGAAAAAAAACCTATGCCATTGTTGAGAAGGAATGTTTGGCTATCAAATGAGCCTTGGATGCCCTGAAATATTACCTGTTGGGTAGACAATTCAAACTAGTCACTGATCATACCCCTCTCAAATGGATGTGTGATGTGCGACAAGGTGGTTTCTTGCTCTACAAGCATTGGTCTACAGTGGAGCGTAGAGCTGGGAAACTTCAAGATAATGAAGGTGCCCTTTCCTGTGCCCATTTCCTTGTTGGGACAGTTGCTCAGACACAGGGGCTGGAGCAGAGGAATGCTATGTGTCACCTCTCAAGTGTTTATTTGTAGGAAACTAAGTTGGAATCTGGTCCAGGTTTTCCTGGCCACATGGTCAGTGTCGGTTTCGAACCAGACTTTGCATTCCACTGGTGACCAACAGCAGGGGGTACAAATAAAGCAGGACCCTCGCACGCTAGTGGTCTAGTGAATAGACTGTTCTCGATGTCATCATGCCTATAGACTGGCTCTGGACGTGAAACCGCTGGACGTGGGGGAGTGTAGTTTTCCGAAGGATCGACAGACCGCTTTCCTTTGTGCCCCTAGACAAAACGATCAGTTAAACCATGCAGTGTTGGCAGGTTAGGATGCATTTCAAGTGGCAGGAGACATCTGCCTTCCTTTTCTGGCAGTGGGCGTGCTATACAGCCAGATCACATAGGAGAGGGGGTAACATACATGACCAAGCCCTCATCCTCCTCCTCTGCTTTCTGCCAGGAACAGCATTGCATGATATAATTTGCAGCTCAAAGAATAACCTGTTTTTCCTTCTCATCCACAGAAAAATGCTTCTGATGCCCAGAAAACTGGCACATAGAAATTGGATGAATTATTTAAGTATAGCTTCAGGCACTTGCTGCAAGCAGATGCACAGCAATTGATTTTATCTGGGAGTGGGGGGGGGGAGCAATGGGATCATATGGAGAGGGGACAACAGGCTGAGATAACCGATTCCAAATTATGTTTTTGCAGCTGCAAAACACTGCCACGTTGGCTCCAGCGATGAGGACATTGGGATGATGATAAGTCCTCTGACTGTGCCTGGGTACCAGCAATAGTAGCTGAAGACAGTTAGGGAGGGGCACAACATTGTTGTGGGGGGGGGCATACAGAGTAGGGGCAAGAAAAGGCTGCATCCTTGCTCTGAGTCTCCAAACCCCACCCTGAGTTCTCCAGCTGAATCACTAAGAAAGCAGTTGTCTTTTCTCCAGCTTCTGGAATGTAAGAAAATATGCACCCAGTCACCCCTATCCCTTGCAATGGAAGCATTGCTGACTTTACAGCTGCCCCTCTTCCAGCTGGTTGGGTGCACCCCTTTCCATGACTTTGTGGCTGGTACAGTACCACATGACCCCAGATACATGGCACAGCAAGCATGGGCAGGGACATTATACCGCCTTCATGGCCCACTTCTGATGGCCATGAAGAATGCAGGATGGGGAACTTTGCTGAGGCTGATAATACCACCCCATGTCCTGAAACTTGGTGATGGTAAAAGGTCAGCCACCTCCACGCTATCCTCCTCAATTGCCTCTTCCCATGACTTATGGTCAGAGATTCTGTCAGAACTGCAGCCACGGGTCCAGAGATGGTTAACCCCACACCATCTTCAGCCAGGAAAGGTTGTGTGGTTGTATGTGATAGAAGAATTAACTTAATATCTGCGCTTTGGCAGGGAAAGTTTACATATGTTCATGTTCTCAACCTGGTGGTGCAGCAAATCTAGGTAGGTATCCTGGCATATACAATTTTCTGAGGTAGGAAAGAAGTGTGTGTAGCCGAGGAAGTAAACCCTCTCTAAAAAGAAAAAATTGCTGCTCCGGCGTTGTGACTGGCTGGAGCAGCGATGACGTCACTCCTGCGCATGCGCGGGAGCCGGCAGTGACGGCATGATCGCCTTTACTAACAGCACACTCAGTGCACCTGTGTTGCTGTCTACTAAGCGCAAGAGCCATAGACATCGGTGCCCGTTTTTTGGAAAATATCTCCTTAACCGTGTAGGTTAAGGAGATATTTCTTGCACCTACAGGTAAGTCTTAATCTAGACTTACCTGTAGGTTAAAGTGGTCTTTAAGGGTTTACAACCACTTTCAGGTGGTAATAATCTGCCAGTGTATGGCTGATTGACATTTAGCATCAGTTCAAACTGCCTTATACAATATGTGATATGCCCGCACAATTGAATTCCACCATGGCTAAGCTGTTTATTCAGGACACATATACTGTACTGTCTTCATTTTAAGAGGCAACCATGACAGCATTGTCTTCGGTGACCCCAAACACTCATGTTTCTCTGCTTATATATATATACTGTACTGTATGTGTTGGATAGGCTTGTTCATGCTGGCCTGTGAAAGAAATGTGAATCCACATTATAAGGGAAAATGCCAGAGCTCATCCTCACCACAGAAGACTGGAAGTATCCCCTTTTATGGCCTGGCTTGGATCCTTCCGTCAATGAAAGGAGGAGCAGTGGTGGTGACTGTCTAAGCAAGGCTTTTAAATCCTTTTTTAGTATCCATCATTTAGGGCTGTTCAAAGGGTGTTATTCCACTGAATATCTTGGTGTCATCTGCAAAGACTGAAATTGTACTTTTAATCCCAGACTCTATATCATTTATAAATAAATTAAAAAGTAAGGGTCACAACACTGAACATTGGGGTACACCACTATTAACCTTAGACCATTCAGTGTAGGAATCAACTACTCTCCGAATAGGGTCTTTTAGCCATGTTTCTATTCATTTACAAACTGATGTTTGCAAGCCTGTAGACCAGGGGTAGGCAACCTTGGGCCCTACAGCTTTGATGAAACTACAAATCTCATCATGCCTCTGCCTCTAGGAGTCATGCCTGTGATTGTTAGGGTCTTGCAATGTCGTTGTAGTTTCAAAACAGCTGGAGGGCCGAGGTTGCCTACCTCTGCTGTAGACTTTACCTTACATATTAGCTGTGTGTGCGGATCTGTATTAAACACTTTAACAAAATCCAAGTATACTATGTCCACAGCCACACCTTTATCTAAGGTTTCACTAATTTCCTCATAAAAAAGGAATCCACTTTTGTTTGACAACGTCTGTCTTTAATTTACCCATGCTGGCTATTGCTTAAAACATTTTTTTCTAGCAAAAACTCATCTGTGTGGTCTTTTTTTAAACTCTGCAGTATCTTCCCAACTCTCGAAATTAAACTAACAGGTCTATAGTTACTTGGTAAAGACTTTAAAAAAAAAAAAAAAATTACATTTCTTTTAAGTATAGGCACCCCATTGGCATAGCATCACTGAATTGGCTTAAGGCCAATCATTAACCACTTCTGCCCCGGAAGGATTTAACCACTTCCTGACCAGGCCATTTTTTGCAATACGACACTGCGTTGCTTTAACTGACAATTGCGCGGTCGTGCGATGCTGTACCCAAACACAATTTATGTCCCTTTTTTCCAAAAAATAGAGATTTCTTTTGGTGGTATTTGATCGCCTCTGTGGTTTTTATTTATTGCACTATAAAGAAAAAAATAGCGACAAAGCTTTAAAAAAACAATATTTTTTACTTTCTGCTATAATAAATATCTCCAAAAAACAAACAAACAAAAAAAAATGTCTTTATCAGTTGAGGCGGACATGAATTCTTCTACATATTTTTGGTAAAAAAAATTGCAATAAGCATATATTGATTGGTTTGCGCAAAAGTTATAGCATCTACAAAATAGGGAATAGATTTATGGCATTTTTATTAATAATCATTTTTTTTTACTAGTAAAGGCGGCGATCTGTGATTTTTATCGGGACTGCAACATAGCAGCAGACAGATTGGACACCTGTGACACTTTTTTGGGACCATTGACATTTATACAGCGATCAGAGGTAAAAACAGCCATTGATTACAGTATAAATGTCACTGGCAGGGAAGGGGTTAAAACTAGGGTGCGATCAAGGTGTTAAATGTGTTCCCTCAGTGTTTGTTCTAACTGTGGGGGGGAGTGGGCTGACTGGGGGAAGGAGACCGATCGCTTTAATCACGAGGAACAAACGATCACTCTCTATTCCCCTTACAGAACGGAGATCTGTCTGTTTACATTGACAGATCTCCGCTCTGTCTCTCTCAGGAGCGATCGCGGGTGCCCGGTGGACATCACGGCCGCAGAGAACGTGCATCAGCTCCTACATCAAGCGGCGGGAGCGCGCGCGCCCCCTACACCCCTTAACCACTTAAGCCCCGGACCATTTGGTAGCTAAAGGACCAGAGGTGAATTCAGAATTTTGCACTGCGCTGCTTTAACTGTAAATTGTGCGGACATGCAATGTTGTACCCAAACGAAATTTGCGTCCTTTTCTTCCCACAAATAGAGCTTTCTTTTAATGGTATTTGATTGCCTCTGCGATTTTTATTTTTTGCGATATAAACGGAAAAAGACCGAAACTTTTGAAAAAAAATGATATTTTCTACTTTTTGTTATAAGAAAAATTGAATAAACTCAATTTTAGTCATACATTTAGGCCAAAATGTATTCAGCCACATGTCTTTAGTAAAAAAAATGTCAATAAGTGTATATTTATTGGTCTGCGCAAAGTTATAGCGTTTACAAACTAGGGTACATTTTCTGGAATTTACACAGCTTTAAATTTATGACTGCCTATCTCATTTCTTGAGGTGCTAAAATGGCAGGGCAGTACAAAACCCCCCCAAATGACCCCATTTTGGAAAGTAGACACCCCAAGGAAATTGCTGAGAGGCATGTTGAGCCCATTAAATATTTTTTTTTTGTCCCAAGTGATTGAATAATGACAAAAAAAATAAAAAAAAATTACAAAAAGTTGTCACTAAATGATATATTGCTCACACATGCCATGGTTATATGTGGAATTGCACCCCAAAATACATTCTGCTGCTTCTCCTGAGTACGGGGATACCACATGTGTGGGACTTTTTAGAAGCCTAGCCACGTACGGGACCCCGGAAACCAAGCACCGCCTTCAGGATTTCTAAGGGCGCAAATTTTTGATTTCACTCCTCACTACCTATCACAGTTTTGAAGGCCATAAAATGCCAAAATAGCACAAAACCCCCCCAAATGACCCCATTTTAGAAAGTAGACACCCCAAGGAAATTGCTGAGAGGCCTGTTGAGCCCATTGAATATTTTTTTTTTTGTCCCAAGTGATTGAATAATGACAAAAAAAATTACAAAAAGTTGTCACTAAATGATATATTGCTCACACATGCCATGGTTATATGTGGAATTGCACCCCAAAATACATTTTGCTGCTTCTCCTGAGTACGGGGATACCACATGTGTGGGACTTTTTAGGAGCCTAGCCGCATACGGGACCCCGAAAACCAATCACCGCCTTCAGGATTTCTAGGCACAAATTTTTGATTTCACTCCTCACTACCTATCACAGTTTCAAAGGCCATAAAATGCCAAAATAGCACAAAACCCCCCAAATGACCCCATTTTGGAAAGTAGACACCCCAAGCTGTTTGCTGAGAGGCATGGTGAGTATTTTACAGCTCTCATTTGTTTTTGAAAATGAAGAAAGACATTTTTTTTTGTTTCTTATTTCTTTTCAATTTTCAAAACTTTGTGACAAAAAGCGAGATCTGAAAAATACTCACAATACCTCTCAGCAAATAGCTTGGGGTGTCTACTTTCCAAAATGGGGTCATTTGGGGGGGGTTTGTACCATCTGGGCATTCCATGGCCTCCGAAACTGTGATAGGCAGTGAGAAGTGAAATCAAAGATTTACACCCTTAGAAAGCCTGAAGGCGGTGATTGGTTTTTGGGGTCCCGTACGCGGCTAGGCTCCCAAAAAGTCTCACACATGTGGTATCCCCGTACTCAGGAGAAGCAACAGAATGTATTTTGGGGTGTAATTCCACATATGCCCATGGCATGTTTGAGCAATATATCATTTAGTGACAACTTTGTGCAAAAAAAAAAAAAAAAATTGTCTTTTTCCGCAACTTGTGTCAACATATAAAATATTCCATGGACTCGACATGCCTCTCAGTATATAGCTTGGGGTGTCTACTTTCCAAAATGGGGTCATTTGGGGGGGGGTTTGAACTGTTCTGGCATTTTATACACAACATTAGGAAGCTTACATCCACTCTTCTAACCACTTGAAGACAAAGCCCTTTTTGACACTTTTTGTTTACATGAAAACATATTTTTTTTTGCAGGAAAATTATGTCGAACCCCCAAACATTATATATATTTTTAAAGCGAAGGCCCTACAGAATAAAATGGTGGGTGTTGCATTTTTTTTTCTACAAAGTATTTGCGCAGCGATTTTTCAAACGCATTTTTGGGGGAAAAAATACACTTTTTTTAATTTTAATGCACTAAAACACACTATATTGCCCAAATGTTTGATGAAATAAAAAAGATGATCTTAGGCCGAGTACATAGATACCAAACACGACATGCTTTAAAATTTCGCACAAACGCGCATTGGCGACAAACTACATACATTTTTAAAAGCCTTTAAAAGCCTTTACAGGTTACCCCGTTAGATTTACAGAGGAGGTCTACTGCTAAAATTACTGCCCTCGATCTGACCTTCGCGGTGATACCTCACATGCATGGTGCAATTGCTGTTTACATATGACGCCAGACCAACGCTTGCGTTCGCTATTGGGCAAGAGCAGGGCAGGACAGGGGTGCTTTTTTTTTTTTTTTTATTATTAATTTTGCTTTTTTATTTTATTTTTAAATTGTTCCTTCCATATTTTTTTTTTTTTTTTATCATTTTTATTGTTATCTCAGGGAATGTAAATATCCCCTATGATAGTAATAGGTAGTGACAGGTACTCTTTTTTTGAAAAAACTGGGGTCTAGACCCTAGATCTTTCCTCTGCCCTCAAAGCATCTGACCACACCAAGATCGGTGTGATAAAATGCTTTCCCAATTTCCCAATGGCGCTTTTTATATCCGGGGGGGGGCATTCCTTCCCACTGCTTGTAAAAGCAGTCCAGAGGCTAATTAGCCACTAGGATTGCTTTTACATTAAAGCCGGCCGCTGGCTGAAAAGAATGATACCAAGATGATACCTAAACCCACAGGCATCAATCTGGTATAACCATTCAAAGTCCAGCAACATACCAGTACGTTGCTGGTCCTTGTTGGACATGTATTGTAATCTTTTTTTTTCATGCAGCCAGGTGGCTGAACGAAAAAAGAGATTGATCGGTGGGTATGCCCACCATTAGAATACCGCCCTTCATCCACCCACTTCTAATGATGGGCATACATGCACCATTTATATATGCCGAAGCATGGGGGCATCCTCCCGCAAAAAAGTTATGCCGCACACACATGGTCGGACTTTTCCACGGGCAAGCCTCCGTCGGAATTTCGACCGTATGTACGCGGCATTAGGAGCAAAATCACTCCTCCGCCCCTGCTGCCCCAATGCTTCGGCATATTTGCTTTTTTTTTTTAACTGTGGTGGTGAAATCACCTCCTACAGCACTGGAGTCGCAGGGATCAGGCCTGTCTCTGCGAACGCTGCAGTTATGTGTGTTGTGTTTTGCAAGTGACAGTGATCGATCGATACTGCACTTGGGTGGACTGGGCTGGACGGAGGGGCAAAACGCAGGTGCTAGCAGGTATCTGGGCTGATCCCGCTAACACTGCGTTTTTGGGAACCCTAAACTGCTGGGGACGCTAGTATAGATCTGATCAGATCAGATATTGATCTGTTCAGATACTATACCACTAAGGGAGGTGTATGCTTCACGCGTGGGTGTTAGCGTTACTGGCACTAACCTGACGCTGCCTGGGGTGTGACGCAGACCCTCTCTGACGCTAAAACCTAATTGATATCACCCGCCGGGCGATCAGGGGGTTAAACCTTTATTGGGTTATATACGGCGGGTGCCCTGACACTATAAAAAGCAAACTAACTAACCAGCGTCACCCGTAACACTTATATGATGATTACTGGTGAAAGGGTTAACTAGGGGCAATTAGGGGGTTAAAACCTTTATTAGATAATATATGGGGGTACCTGACGCTATAAAAACCTGCAGCGAACCTAAAAAAAATTACTAGCTACCGATCTGCATCACAGACGCTAAGACAGCGATCAGAAAAATGATCGCTTAGCGACAGTGGTGATAGGGGGTGAAAGGGTTACCTGGGGGGCGATCAAGGGGGTTAAACCTTTATTAGATAATTTATGGGGGTACCCGACGCTATAAAAACCTGTGGCAAACCTAAAAAAAATTACTGGGTACCGATCTGCATCACCGACGCTAAGACAGCGATCAGAAAAATGATCGCTTAGCAACGGCGGTGCTAGGGGGTGAAAGGGTTACCTGGGGGGCGATCAAGGGGATTAAACCTTTATTAGATAATTTATGGGGGTACCCGACGCTATAAAAACCTGCAGCGAACCTAAAAAAAAAATACTGGCTACCGATCTGCATCACCGACGCTAAGACATCGATCAGAAAAATGATCGCTTAGTGACAGTGGTGATAGGGGGTGAAAGGGTTACCTGGGGGGCGATCAAGGGGGTTAAACCTTTATTAGATAATTTATGGGGGTACCCGACGCTATAAAAACCTGCGGCGAACCTAAAAAAAAAATACTGGCTACCGATCTGCATCACCGACGCTAAGACATCGATCAGAAAAATGATCGCTTAGCGACAGTGGTGATAGGGGGTGAAAGGGTTACCTGGGGGGCGATCAAGGGGGCTAAACCTTTATTAGATCATTTATGGGGATACCCGACGCTATAAAAACCTGCGACGAACCTAAAAAAAATTACTGGGTACCGATCTGCATCACCGACGCCAAGACAGCGATCAGAAAAATGATCGCTTAGCGACGGCGGTGCTAGGGGGTGAAAGGGTTATCTGGGGGGTGATCAAGGGGTTAAACCTTTATTAGGGGGGGTTAGGGGGCTACACTGGACCTAAAACTAAATGTAGTGACACTTTTACAGTCACAAATGTCACTGATTGCAGTGATCAGTAAATAAATGGTCACTGCACTGTGACTGGGGGCTGGGGGGTGATCTGGGGGGGCCTGGGGGGGCGATTTATGTGCCTATGTGTGCTGGTGTTAGTGTAGTGTTAGTGCACTGACCTGTGTGTCTTCTCTTGTACGACGCTCGGTATATGTGAGCGCCGCACAGGAGATGACATCACTTCCTCCTGCTTTCTCTGTGTAAACATTACACAGACAGAGGGGGCATTTCTATTCGCCGGGAGCGATCGCGGGGGGGTGGCCGGAATCGAACGCCCGCCCCCCCATCTCGGAACGCTCCCAGACGAATTCCGACCGCTCACTGTACAGAAGGGGGGTCCGATTGGACCCCCCAACTGTACAAAGGCAATCACGTACACTCTACGTGATTGTGCCTGTCGGTGCCATTGTGCCGACGTGTATATATACAGTGAGCGGCCGTTAAGTGGTTAAAGTGCCCGCCGTACAGCTACAGCAAGTTGCACAGGGGAACCAACCTGTGGCTGTATTAAGATGGTGGCTGGTTGGCAAGTAGTTAGGGTCCCTAAAAATTAGAAACAATGGCTTTGAAATGACAAAGCTCAACTCTTTTAGGACATGTGGGTGTATGCCATCTGGTCCAGGTGCTTTATTCACATTTTATTCTGTCCAAATATTTCTGGACCATATACATTTTGAGCCAAAGTGGTTCATTTGGGGCTATGTCATTATCACCCCCAATATGGACATGGGCTCCCCTGTTATCCTTTGTATACGCAAAGCTGAAGAAGGTATTTGCGCTTTTTTGCAATCAGTCCTACATTTTGAATCTTTGCGGCCTTGATTTCTACATAATGTGCTACACCCCCTTCTGTAACCATTTGAGAAGAAGGGAGGGTAAGTGAGGAGATGCAGCACAAAGAAATTCTGTATAACTGAAGTCAGTCAGCCATCAGTGAGAAAGGTATGTTTGTTGGACAGTGCTGTTCATTGCTGTATGATTGAAGTGTGCTGTACAGGAGACATTTTCATTACACAAGTATTATTATCTAATTACAGCAGGACATCAGGAGGCAGCTGAAGGAAAGCATTCACTTCTTCAGCTACATGAAGTGGCAGAGTCACTAACTGTCGTAACCCATTTTATTCACTATTGTTCATCTGTTCTTAGCAAGGCCTCAAACAGGATGGCACGGCGTGAACGCTTGTTTACAATACGTGAAGAGGATATACAATGGCTGTTGTTTGCCGACCACAGTGATGAAGAGGACCTCACTCTCGATGACGAAAATCAGAGTTTCTTGCTTAAAGCTGTTGACAGTGTTTCCCAGGAAGTGATCATAGAGCATCCTGATCCTTCATCATCAACTGAACCCAGCTCTAGCACAAACCTAGCTTGTACAGCTCTATGTGTCAAACCTTTAATGTTCTATGGCTTACCGAAACGTAAATTTACACTCCAGACTTCAGCAGTGAACTCCAAAGAAGGTGAGCAACTGCCTCTGCTGAATAAGTCGTGATCTAGTTCAAAAACTCAGTCAGTGATCACTGGTTTTGACTTTAGGTGGAAAAGGGGAGCAACTAAAGTCATAACAAACACTACTGAATATGACTATGGACAAGTGAACTTGAAATTATATGACTCTGCAGATATTGATATTGATGCTGTTGAAGTCTTTGAACAAGCATCTGATTTCAGCACTTAAAGCCCCGTACACACGGTCGGACTTTTGCCCAAAAAACTTCGTTTTGAGCAAGTTGAACCAACAATCCGACCGTGTGTACGCTCCATCGGACAAACTTTTTTTGCTTTTTTCTTGTTTTCATCGGACAAAAGTTGGGTCTGCAAACGGACAAACTTTTGCCCAACAAAAGTCCGATGGAGCAAAGTCCGAACGTGTGTACAGAAAACCATCGGACTTTTGTCCGATGGACAAAACAACTAATATTAAAATCAACCAACAATAGCAGAAGTTGACCAAAGGATGGCGGTAAAGAGCAGAAAAGTGCAGAAAAACCACGTGATGTTGCAAAAAGTTTTGGGAAAGTTTGCAGAAAAGTCAGAGCGTGTGTATGCTATGGGTGTTCCCAACCAACTCCGTTCAGACAAAAAACCACGGAAAAGTCAGATAGAAGTCCGACCGTGTGTACGGGGCTTTAGTCTCACTCGTTGTGGAGCAAAGTGAGCTTTATATGAAACAGAAGGGCATTCCAGACAAATTCAGATGAGCTTTGAGCCTTCTTTGGAATATGTCTTGTTATGGGGTATCATGTTCTGCTATCGATCAGAAACTATTGGTCTACTTAGCCAGATCTTCAGGTGCCATTTATAGCAAATACAATGAGTCGTGCTCGATTTGAAGCAATTCGCTCTGCTTTGCAAATAATGAGGACATGTTACCCAGAACTCATCCCCAGTGTGATAGAGCTTTCAAAGTTCATCCATTGATTGAGCACTTCAATCGATGCTTTCATGCTGCGAGAAATCCAAGCAAGCAACAGTCGATTGATGAGCACATGATAAAATATAAAGGTCAAAACATCATGAAGCAGTATATCAGAAACAAGCCTGTGAAATGGGGATTCAAGCTATGGTGCAGATGTGATGCTATCTCGGGCTACCTTTATCAGTTTGACATCTATACTGGATGAAAAACAGACACAGAACATGGTCTTGGAGAGAGTGTCATTGTTATGCTAACAAAACAACTAGAACAGCTATGCAATTTTTTTAATTCTCCACTGCTGCATTACAAGATGTTGCAGAAGAAGATCTATCTTTGTGGCATAGTTCGTGAGGACAGAAAAAATATGCCCAAAAACGTGAAAACTGACAAAGAAATAAAACGAGGAGATGTGGATACTAAAGCCCCGTACACACGATCGGTTTGACTGATGAAAACCGTCCGATGGATGGTTTTCATCAGACCAACTGATCGTGTATGGTACCCATCGGTCTTTTTTCCATCGGTTGTAAAAAATAGAACTTGTTTTAAAATTTTCCGATGAATAAAAAACCGATGGGAATTTCCGATCGTCTATGGGCAAGTCCATCGGTTAAAAAACCCACGCATGCTCAGAATCAAGTCGACGCATGCTCAGAAGCATTAAACTTAATTTTTTCCGGCTCATCGGAGTGTTTTACGTCACCGCGTTTGGAACGGTTGGTTTTTTGACTGATGGTGTGTGGCCAAGACTGATGAAAAACAGTTTCATCGGATTTCCGATGGACAAATCCATCGGACGAAAATCCATAGGTTATCCGATCGTGTGTACGGGGCTTAAGAGTGCAAATGGCGTCACATGTTGTCAAAAAGGATGATATGACCCATGTGCTGAGAAGGCAGGCAGGATGTGCAGAAAAAGCTGCATATTCCATGTCCAACCATTGTTACTGTTTACAACAAGTACATGGGGGGTGTGGACCTGATGGATCAGAAGAAAGTGTCCTATGAGACAGACCGGAAGTCAAAAATAAAGTTTTATTTGAGGATTTTCTTTGACCTCCTAGATATTGCTATAAACAACAGTCACTGCATTTATATACAAGCAAATGAAGAGAGGCACCCAGAGTACAAAGCGATTACACCACTGGAATATCGGCAGATGATAGCAAGGAGTCTGGTGGGTGGATACTCCAACAGACAAAGAAAAGCTCCATCAGCGCCAGTCAGAAGTTCACAAAGTGTCCTTCCAGCACCAAAGCTGAAACATTCCATCAGGGCCGCTGATAGGCCAGTACAACCGGCCCCGTTGTACCGGGGCCCGGCGTACTTAGCACTGCAGGGGGGGCCCGTGCATCCTTACAAACAGTGGCTTTTCAAATTACACCCCCGCTCAGCCGCTACCTCTAGCTTAGTAATAGTATTAGTGCTATTTCCTGGGCCCCTCTCTGACAATCTTTGCTGGTGAAAGTGGGGGAACTTTTTTTTTCATTTTCGGGCGCATGCGCAGAGCATTCCAAGGCCACTCTACATACTTAAAGTCCCGGTCGCCTGCTGCTGCAGCTTCTCATTTTCGTTCCCTGGCGAAGTGATCTTTTTTCAGTCTGCTCCCCACTCAGAAGTCGGACTCAGAGAGATTGAGAGCGGGAGGCTGTGAGGTGGGAGGCAGTGTCCGGGAGGGTGGGTAAAATACATACTGCACTGTATTATATTGTCACTACATCTATAACACACAGTCAGCAGGTTCTCTGTCACAGTGTGTCACATAACATGGCTGTTGGGTGCTGATTTTGTTATAGTATTGGTCATAAGTTAACAAGGTCCACACTCAACAGCCATGTTATGTGACACACTGTGACAGTGCCAGCCATGATAGAGCACCTGCCTGTGTGTTAGAATGTCAATGATCTTAACATGTCTCTGTTGCTGTGTGTTATCAAGGCTTTTTCACAGGGAGCAGAATCTGCATGTTCAGCAGGGGATCTGTTCACTGATCCGCCTGCTGAGCAGAGCAGGTAGATGACAGGCCCGTGTCCACTCAGCTTATGTAGAGCGGACATAGACACAACCCATTCTGCTCTAATGGCGGACGGTGTAAACAAACTGGCTGAACGGAACGGATACACTTCCATTTTGTTTAGCGGATCAGATTGGAGGTAGGTGGGTGTTTACTGGACAAAGTCTGTTTAGATCCATCTCTATAGTAGTGAATAGAGGGTCAGATCAGGTCTGCCTAAAAAATGGATGCACAGACCTGATCAGACCTGTTGTGCGAACCCACCCCTAACATTTTACCTTTAACTGCTTGCCACCCGCCCTCAGTACATTTTCTGCGGCAGGGTGGCAAGAGCAGGCTGGATCCAGCCTGTTGAAGGTTAGAGACGTGCATGTGTGTGCCCACCGTTAACCCACTCTGTGATTGGCTACAGCAGGATTTTGTCAGCATGTCCTGGCCAATGATTTATGGCCGAGACATGCTGATCAGCTGAAGCCCATCACAGCACAAAGTCCTGTGTTTACAAATACAGGGCTCTGTATATAGATCAGCAATCTGGCTATTTCTTCTCCCTGCAAAGCAGGGGAAAAAAACAGCCAGACCTGTTAGTAAAAGAAGCACATGTTACACACACATGACACTTGTAAGGCACACCGTTAACCCCTTCATTGCCCGTTGATATTAACCCAGCCAGTGCCATTAATATAGTGTACACTATACAGTATTTTAGTTGATCACTGCATTAGTGTCACTAATAATGTCAGTGTCAGTTAAGCCTGCCATAGATGCTTAGAATCTTGCCCAATTTAGCAGGGACCGGCTAAGATTTGAACCATCTATGGGCAAGCGGATTGTACCCAAGAAATAGTACAACCAGCCTTTCTGATTTTACATGAAAATATTGTTTCAACGCAGAGTCTGGGGAGGGGATGGGTGGGGCTTAAGGGGGCCCCGTCAGGTAAGCTGTACAGGGCCCCATGATTTCTATCAGCTGCCCTGCATTCCATGATTAGAAGCGATAGACGCAAACAATGTGCTCAATGTGCCAAACATGGGAGTGAAAATTGCACGGATTGCCTCTGCGACACATGTAAAGTGCACCTTTGTTACACAAAGACACGCAACTGCTTTGCTGACTATCATAGCCTGAACTGTTAGGCTATCACATATTGAGATTTTTGCATTTTGAGACAGTGACAGTGCCTTGATGCATACGTTTTTGGTTTTGGCCGAACATGAGGCTGTTAGCATATGTACATAAATACATGTTATTGTTGAAATTGTTTAGAGAAAGTATCTGAATAAATGTCAAAATAGTTTAACCACTTAATGACCACCGCATGTACATATACGTCGGCAGAATGGCACGGACAGGCACATCAACGTACCTGTATGCGGGTGGGGGGTCCGATCGGACCCCCCCCGGTACGGTACATGCGGCGGTCGTTTTCGGTTCAGGAGCAATCCGGGATGAGGGGGCGGCCATTGGTTTCTGGCCACCCCCTCGCAATCACTCCCGGCGAATGAGATGCTTCCCCTGCCTGTATAATGTAAACACAGACAGGAGGAAGTGATGTCACTCTCCTTGCAACAGTCTTTTCGTCCGTTGCTCGAGGAGAGGAGACATCTAAAAGTGAGTTGCACCAACACAACACTTACACAGTACACATAGGCACACTTTCACCCCCCCCAGTCACCCCCAGATCACCCCCAGTCACAGTGTCACCGTTTGCAATGGTAATTTTTTTACTGATCACTGCAATCAGTGTCATTTGTGACAGTAAAAAGTTGCAGGGGAAATAGCTTTAGGTCCCTTTAGGTCCAGGGTAGCCCCCTAACCCCCCCCTAATAAACGTTTACCCCTTGATTGCCCCCCAGGTAACCCTTTCACCCCCTATCGCCAGTGTCACTAAGCGATAATTTTTCTGATCGCTATATTAGTGTCGCTGGTGCCGCTAGGTAGCCAGTTATTTTTTTAGGTTCGCCGCCAGGTTTTTATAGCGTTTCACCAGTGATCACTGTATAAGTGTCACACTGGTTAGCCAGTTAGTTATTTAGTTATTTAGGTTATTGTACCTGTCAGGTTTTTATATAGCGTCAGGTACTCCCATATATTACCTAATAAAGGTTTTAACCCCCTGATTGCCCCTAGTTAACCCTTTCACCATTGATCACCGTATAAGTGTTACGGGTGATGCTGGTTTGTTAGTTTGCTTTTTATAGCATCAGGACACCCGCGGAATATAACCCAATAAAGGTTTAACCCCCTTATCGCCCGGCGGGTGATATCAGTTAGGTTTTAGCGTCAGTTAGGGTCCACGTCGCCCCAGGCAGCGTAAGGTTAGTGCCAGTAACGCTAACATCCACGTGCAAAGCATACACCTCCCTTAGTGTTATAGTATCTGAACAGGTCAATATCTGATCTGATCAGATCTATACTAGCGTCCCCAGCAGTTTAGGGTTCCCAAAAACGCAGTGTTAGCGTGATCAGCCCAGATACCTGCTAGCACCTGCGTTTAGCCCCTCCGCCCAGCCCAGCCCACCCAAGTGCAGTATCGATTGATCACTGTGACTTACAAAACACAACACACATAACTGCAGCGTTCACAGAGACAGGCCTGATCCCTGCGATCGCTAACAGTTTTTTTGGTAGCGTTTGATACAGTTGCTGACAGTCAGGTGCTTTTTTACCTGTGAATCCTTACTAGTGTACCACTAAATTTAGAGCCCAAAATGGCAAATCGAAGGTACACTAGTAAAGAGGCCTATGAGATTCTGAGCATGACAGATAGTGAAGAGGAGGTCACACATCTGTCAGATTCAGGCTCAGAATACAACCCCGTAGAAGACAGTGGCTCCATGTCAGAAAGCTCTGACGACAAAGATGAGGTCCCTGCTAAGATCAGGCATACACAATCCCAATCTTCTGATGTTGTTGAGGAGCAGAGAAGTACTAGCGCCACTATTCCTTCTGGTGAACTGGCAAGCACCAGCGGCCTAGTACACCCTGGACGTACATCCAACACTGCAGTAACACTTGGTGACATTGCGAGTCCCATAAGTGCAGGTCAAGCTGGCGGGATGGCAAGCACAAGTAGTGTCGTGCTGCCACCAAGAAGAAGACAAAGGCAGGCCCATCATGCCCATAGTGCCCTTCCTTCAGAATTTGCCAATCCTGATTGGGTCCCCACCACTTCTGCAGCACCCGTACTTCCCCCATTCACTGGTCAACCCGGTATTCAGGTGGAAACAGCTGATGTTACGCTACTTGATTATTATTCGCTGTTTTACACGGAAGATCTCTATAGATCTATTGTAGACCAGAGTAATTTATATGCTGGTCAATTCATCACCGCTAATCCCCAGTTGCCTTCCATTGCCAGAGATTGGAAACCAATTACAGTTTCTGAATTTAAGACCTTTCTGGGCCTTTCCCTCAACATGGGCACACATAAATTCTCGTTGTTGCGCGCCTATTGGTCCATGCGCCCAATTGACCATATGCCCGTGTTCTCTGCCTCCATGTCCAGGAAAGGATACAAGCAGATCTTGCGGTTCATGCACTTCAACGACAATAAACTTTGTCATCCTCGTGGAGACCCTGAATACGATTGGCTCTACAAAATTCGGTTCCTCATAAACCAGTTCAACGAACGTTTTTCAGCCTTGTTTACTCCCGATCAAGTTGTCTGCGTTGAGTCCCTGATTAAATTTTCTGGCCGCTTGTCTTTCAAACAGTACCTTCCCAGCAAGCGTGCCAGATATGGGGTCAAGCTCTATAAGTAAGTTTTGTGACAGGGCAACAGGCTATGTATGGAGCTTTATGGTTTATGAGGGAAAAGACAGTCACGTAAAGCCGGAGAACTGCCCAGATTACATAGGGAGCACTGGCAAGATAGTGTGGAACTTGGTGTCACCCTTATTCGAAAAGGGGTACCACTTGTATGTGGACAATTATTACACGAGCGTGCCACTTTTTAGTCACTTGTTTGATCATCAGATTGGAGCATGTGGCACCGTGAGACCTAATTGACTGGGCTTTCCCCAGGGGCTTGTAGATTCTCGTCTTAGGCTGGGGGAGAGAGCCTGCTTGAAGTGTAATAATTTGCTCGCTGTGAAGTGGAGGGATAATAAGACTGTTTTCCTTCTTACCTCCCTTCACGCAGACACGACAGTCCAAATTCGTATGAAGACTGTTGTGGAGAAACCCCTATGTGTCCACAAATATAACCAAAATATGGGAGGGGTGGACCTCAATGACCAGTTGTTGGCGCTGTATCATATTGCCCATAAGGCGAGACGCTGGTACAAAAAAGTGTCTCTATACTTATTTCAATTGGCTTTGCTGAACGCTCATGTGCTATACAGAGCTTCAGGCGGGACTTTATCCCTCCTTAAATTCCAGGATGAGATAGTCACAGACCTCCTGTATGCAGGTGGTTCTGCACCTCACCATTCCCAACCAAATGCAGTAAGGCGGCTGCATGAGAGGCATGTCTTTTACTTTTACAATTATTACTAAACTTCCTCACTAGGGATTAGTCGAACACCTAAAGTTCGCGCAAACTTAAATACAATGGACTCGAACGTTCGAAATCAAAAGTGCTAATTATCAAGGCTAATATGCAAGTTATTGTCCTAAAAAGGGGTTGGGGACCCGGGTCCTGCCCCAGGGGACATGTATCGATGCAAAAAAAAGTTTTAAAATCTTTAATGCTTAAAGTGAAACAATAAAAGTGAAATATTCCTTTAAATTTCGTACCTGGAGGGGGGGGGGGTGTATGCCTGTAAAGCAGCGCTTGTTTCCCGCGTTTAGAACTGTCCCTGCACAAAGTGTCATTTCTGAAGGAAAAAAAGTAATTTAAAAGCACTCGCAGCTATGATGAATTGTCGGCTCCCGGCAATACAAAGAAAAGTCATTGCTAAAAAAAAAGGTCTGGTATGGATTTTAAGGGGAACTCCACGCCAAATTTAAAAAAAAATATGGCGTGGAGTTCCCCCCAAAAATCTATATCAGACCCTTTATCCAAGCACGCAACCTGGCAGGCAGCAGGAAAAGAGGGGGGGCGAGAGAACGCCCCCCCTCCTAAACCGTACCAGGCCACATGCCCTCAACATGGGGAGGATGCTTTGGGGGTCTGTGACCCCCTCAAAGCACCATGTCCCCATGTTGATGGGGACAAGGGCCTCACCTCACAACCCTTGCCCATTGGTTGTGGGGGTCTGCGGGCGGTGGGCTTATCAGAATCTGGAAGACCCCTTTAACAAAGGGGACCCCCAGATCCCGCCCCCCCATGTGAATTTGTAAGGGGTACAATGTACCCCTACCATTTCACAAAGAAATTGTAAAAAAAAAAAAAAAAAAACACAGACACCGTTGGGAAAGTCCTTTATTAAAAAAAAAAAAAAAAAAAAACCCATTCCAGCGGTGGTAATCCAGTCTGTCCAGCGTTGTTCTCTATGTCCCGCAGTGATGTGATGTCCAGCACTGCCGTCTCCTCCAGTCGCCACTCCACAGGAAACCCCCCATGATGTACGAGGGGGCGGGGTCACAGGTCACATCATAGGGTAAGCCCCAGATTTCCCCGCTTGCCGGGGGATAGCCAATGATGGGGCTTACCCCTATGATCTGACGGGTGACCCCGCCCCCTCGTACGTCAGACCCCGCCTACGTAATTGGCTGAGCGGACCTGATGGGGAACGTAATTTGATTCCTCTGCAGTGTAATAAATAAATAGACCCCGCCCCTTCTCACGTTCCCCATTGGGTCCGCTCAGCCTTACACCCAGTGAAGGTGACCTCGACCCCCTACGTCATTGGCTGAGTGGACCTGATGGGGAACGTGAGAAGGGACGGGGTCTATTCATTTATTACACTGTAGAGGAATCAAATCACGTTCCCCATCAAGTCCGCTCAGCCAATGACAGAGGCGGGGTCTAACGTACGAGGGGGCGGGGTCACCCGTCAGATCATAGGGGTAAGCCCCGTAAACTACGTCATGGGGGTTTCGTGTGGAGTGGAGACTGGAGGAGACGGCAGCACTGGACATCGGATCACCGCGGGACATAGAGAACAACGCTGGACAGACTGGATTATCACCGCTGGAATGGATTTTTTTTTTTTTAATAAAGGACTTTTCCAACTGTCTGTGTTTTTTTTACAATTTTTTACACTTTCTTTGTGAAACGGTAGGGGTACAATGTACCCCTTACCAATTAACATAGGGGGTTAAAGGGGTCTTCCAGATTCCGATAAGCCCCCCGCCCGCAGACCCCCACAACCACCGGGCAAGGGTTGTGGGGATGAGGCCCTTGTCCCCATCAACATGGGGACATGGTGCTTTGGGGTCCAGACCCCAAAGCATCCTCCCCATGTTGAGGGCATGTGGCCTGGTATGGTTCAGGAGGGGGGGCGCTCTTTCGTCCCCCCTCTTTTCCTGCGGCCTGCCAGGTTGCATGCTCGGATAAAGGGTCTGGTATGGATTTTTGGGAGGAACTCCGTGTCATTTTTTTCTTATTTGACGCAGGGTTCCTCTTAATATCCATACCAGACCTGAAGGGCCTGGTAATTGAAAAGACCCCCACGCATTTTTTTTTTTATCAATGACTTTCAATGACTGTTCTCTGTATTGCCCGGAGCCGACAATTCATTATAGCCGCGAGTGCTTTTAAATGACTTTTTTTCCTTCAGAAATTACACTTTGTGCAGGGACAGTTCTAAGCACGGGAAACATGCACTACTTTACAGGCATACTATACACACACCCTAGGTACGAAATTTAAAGGAATATTTCACTTTTATTGTTTCACTTTAAGCATTATTAGAATCACTGCTCCCGAAAAAATGGCAGTTTTTAAAACTTTTTTTTGCATTGATACATGTCCCCTGGGGCAGGACCCGGGTCCCCAAACACTTTTTCTGACAATAACTTGCATATAAGCCTTTAAAATTAGCACTTTAGATTTCTCCCATAGACTTTTACAGGGTGTTCCGCGGCTTTTCAAATTTTCCACGAACACCCCAAATTGTTCGCTGTTTGGCGAACAGGCAATGTTCGAGTCGAACATGAGTTCGACTCAAACTCGAAGCACATCCCTATTCCTCACATAACCCCATAATATTGGCATCTCCATCTTATGTTAACCACTTAACGACCGCCCACTGTAAATATACGTCGGCAGAATGGCACCGACAGGCAGAATCCCATACATATACGTGATTGCCTTTGTATAGTTGGGGGGTCCGATCGGACCCCCCTTCTTTACAGTGGGTGGTCGTTTTACCTTCGGGAGCGATCCGGCATGAGGGGACGGCCGTTCGATTCCGGCCACCCCCTCTCGATCGCTCCCGGCGAATGAGAGAGCTTCCCCTGCCTGCCAGGAAGGAGGAAGTGATGTCATCTCTCCTGCGGCGCTCACATATACCGAGCGCCGTACAGGAGAAGATGCAGGTTAGTACACAAAACAGCACACTGACACCAGGACACATAGGCACATAAATTGCCCCCCCAGACACCCCCAGATCACCCCCCAGCCCCCCCCCCAGCCCCCAGTCACAGTGTCACTGATTGCAGTGACCATTTATTTAGTGATCACTGCAATCAGTGACATTTGTGACTGTAAAAGTGTCACTACATTTAGTTTTAGGTCCAGTGTAGCCCCCTAACCCCCCCTAATAAAGGTTTAACCCCCTGATCACCCCCCAGATAACCCTTTCACCCCCTAGCACCGCCGTCACTAAGCAATCATTTTTCTGATCGATGTCTTAGCGTCGGTGATGCTGATCGGTAGCCAGTAATTTTTTTTAGGTTCGCCGCAGGTTTTTATAGCGTCGGGTACCCCCATATATTACCTAATAAAGGTTTAACCCCCTTGATCGCCCCCCAGGTAACCCTTTCACCCCCTATCACCACTGTCACTAAGCGATAATTTTTCTGATCTATGTCTTAGCGTCGGCGATGCTGATCGGTAGCCAGTAATTTTTTTTTAGGTTCGCCACAGGTTTTTATAGCGTCGGGTACCCCCATATATTACCTAATAAAGGTTTAACCCCCTTGATCACCCCCCAGGTAACCCTTTCACCCCCTAGCACCGCCGTCGCTATGCGATCATTTTTCTGATCGATGTCTTAGCGTCGGTGATGCTGATCGGTAGCCTGTAGGGATGAGCTTCGTGTTCGAGTCGAACATACGTTCGACTCGAACATCGGCTGTTCGATCGTTCGACGAAGATCGAACGATTTGGGCCGTTCGCGCCAAATTCGAGTGACGCGAACGGCCCACAATGCACTACGCCATTGCAGTGTCATCCAGGCGCTGTGATTGGCCAAGCATGCACTGTGACCCCGCATGCTTGGCCAATCACAGCGCCGGCAGCGAGGAGAGCAATGATTGGCCACAGGCAGGATGCCTGTGGCCAATTATTGCTGAGGGGGTTTAGTGCACGCCCCACACTATAAAAGGCCGCCAGCACGGCGGCCTTGTGTAGTATGTTCCGGAGCAGGGAAGGAGAAGCATAGGCAGGGACAGTGTCATTATTTTTCCTTTACTAATCCTGGATTCCTTGTGTTTAGGGACAAATAAGGATAGGTAGTCATTGACAGTGTGCTATTCTGTGCTAATCCTTGTTTGTAGGGACAGAGAGGTACAGTGAGGGAAAGTGTCAGTGTGCTATTCTGTTCTAAACCAATCTTGCTGAACCATATTTTCAATCCTTGAGTTTAGGGACAGAGAGGTACAGTGAGGGAAAGTGTCAGTGTGCTATTTTGTGCTAAATCTTGTTTGTAGGGAGGGACAGAGTAGGACAGTGAGGGAAAGTGTCAGTGTGCTATTCTGTTCTAAACCAAATTTGCTGTTCCATATTTTCAATCCTTGAGTTTAGGGACAGAGAAGGACACTCGTGGCAATTATCAGTGTGCTATTCTGTGCTAAATCTTGTTTGTAGGGAGGGACAGAGTAGGGCAGTGAGGGAAAGTGTCAGTGTGCTATTCTGTTCTAAACCAAATTTGCTGTTCCATATTTTCAATCCTTGAGTTTAGGGACAGAGAAGGACACTCATGGCAATTATCAGTGTGCTATTCTGTGCTAAATCTTGTTTGTAGGGAGGGACAGAGTAGGACAGTGAGGGAAAGTGTCAGTGTGCTATTCTGTTCTAAACCAATTTTGCTGTTCCATATTTTCAATCCTTGAGTTTAGGGACAGAGAAGGACACTCGTGGCAATTTTCAGTGTGCTATTCTGTGCTAAATCTTGTTTGTAGGGAGGGACAGAGTAGGGCAGTGAGGGAAAGTGTCAGTGTGCTATTCTGTTCTAAACCAATTTTGCTGTTCCATATTTTCAATCCTTGAGTTTAGGGACAGAGAAGGACACTCGTGGCAATTTTCAGTGTGCTATTCTGTGCTAAATCTTGTTTGTAGGGAGGGACAGAGTAGGACAGTGAGGGAAAGTGTCAGTGTGCTATTCTGTTCTAAACCAATTTTGCTGTTCCATATTTTCAATCCTTGAGTTTAGGGACAGAGAAGGACACTCGTGGCAATTTTCAGTGTGCTATTCTGTGCTAAATCTTGTTTGTAGGGAGGGACAGAGTAGGACAGTGAGGGAAAGTGTCAGTGTGCTATTCTGTTCTAAACCAATTTTGCTGTTCCATATTTTCAATCCTTGAGTTTAGGGACAGAGAAGGACACTCGTGGCAATTATCAGTGTGCTATTCTGTGCTAAACCTTGTTTGTAGGGAGGGACAGAGTAGGACAGTGAGGGAAAGTGTCAGTGTGCTATTCTGTTCTAAACCAATTTTGCTGTTCCATATTTTCAATCCTTGAGTTTAGGGACAGAGAAGGACACTCGTGGCAATTTTCAGTGTGCTATTCTGTGCTAAATCTTGTTTGTAGGGAGGGACAGAGTAGGACAGTGAGGGAAAGTGTCAGTGTGCTATTCTGTTCTAAACCAATTTTGCTGTTCCATATTTTCAATCCTTGAGTTTAGGGACAGAGAAGGACACTCTTGGAAATTATCAGTGTGCTATTCTGTGCTAAATCTTGTTTGTAGGGAGGGACAGAGTAGGACAGTGAGGGAAAGTGTCCTATTCTGTTCTAAACCAATTTTGCTGAACCATATTTTCAATCCTTGAGTTTAGGGACAGAGAGGTACAGTGAGTGAAACTGACAGTGTGCTATTCTGTTCTAAACCAATTTAGCTGTTCCATATTTCAAATCCTTGAGTTTAGGGACAGAGAAGGATAGGCAGGGGACAGTGTCAGTGTCATTGTTGCTAAGCCTCCTGCACAGTATACACCTGAAGGTAGCCCTTATTGCTATTTTTCCCATCTCCCTGCAGGCCATCCATTAAAATGTCTGGAAGGCAAACAAGGAGAGGCAGACAGTCAGGAGGCAAAAAAAGAGGGCAAGCAGGCTCTGTGTCTGGGGGCAACAGTGCTGGTCGTGGACGCGGTGCATTGTCATCAGCACATGGCCATGGGACACGCTTGTCCTTGTTTTCGGCAGCTGGACATGTTGAGCCACATCATGCCGAAGACTTGGTAGAGTGGATGACCAAGCCCACCTCATCCTCCTCATCCTCTCTCACCCAGGCTCAGGGTACTGGCAAAGCAGCTGCCAAAGCGTCCTCTTCTCTGGTATCATTATCTTCATTAGTCAATCCTTCCCTAGACCCACCATGTCCTCCTCCTGAGGAGTCCCCCGAACTGTTTGAGCACAGTGTTGGGTACATGCTCCAGGAGGATGCCCAGCGTTTCGAAGGATCTGATGATGATACCCAGCTACAGGAAGGCAGCAGCGTGAGAGCAGAGAGAGGGGATGCTCAAGAAGGACACCAATCTGGCAGTCATGCTCCAGCAGCTGCAGCATACTGCCAGATTGGCTCCAGTGATGAGGAGGGAGGGGATGATGAGGTCACTGACTCCACGTGGGTGCCTAATAGGAGAGAGGAGGAGGAGGAGGAGGATGAGGAGGAGGCATATCTCCAACGAGGCAGGATGCCCTTGAGTGGCCAGCGTATGGGCAGCACACCGACGGAATCACACCGCAGAGCTCCGCCTGTGCAGGGCGCTGCCTCTGCCCGTCATTCAAAAAGTTCTTTGGTGTGGGCCTTTTTTGAGGCGAGTGCATCAGATCGCACAGCTGCTGTTTGCAACATATGTCTCAAGCGTATATCGCATGGCCAAAACATCAGCCGCTTGGGCACCACATGCTTGATCAGACATATGTTGACCTGCCATGCAGCTCGTTGGCAAGCCTACCTTAAAGACCCACACCAAAGAACAAAGCTGACCTCTTCTTGCACCGCATCAGCTGGGATCTCCAACCCCACTATACCTTCACTCCTCTCTGAAACCTGCTCTGAGATAAATGAAGGTGTAGAATTAGGTGTGTCACAGGCAAGTACTTGCGGGCACTCTGCTAGCAGTACACCAACGTCCGATTCTAGCAGGCAAATTTCCCTGCCCCAGCTGCTGGACCGTCGAAAGAAGTTCACTCCCAGCCATCCACATGCCCAGAGGTTGAATGCTAGCTTGGCTAAATTGCTAGCGCTTCAACTGCTGCCTTTTCAGTTGGTAGACTCGGCCCCCTTCCGTGAGTTTGTGCAATGTGCGGTTCCTCAGTGGCAGGTTCCCAAACGCCACTTTTTTGCACGGAAGGCGATTCCGGCTCTCTACAGGCATGTGGAAGGCAATGTCTTGGCCTCCCTGGACAGGGCGGTCAGCGGTAAGGTGCATATTACCGCTGACTCATGGTCCAGCAGGCATGGACAGGGACGTTACCTTTCTTTCACGGCCCATTGGGTCACTCTTTTGGCAGCTGGGAAGGATGCAGGACAAGGTGCAGTAGTGTTGGAGGTTGTTCCACCGCCACGCCTCAAAATGCTACTACTGGTTGTGACACACCTCTCTCCTCCACCCCCTCCTCTTCTTCTTCCTCCATGGCCTCTTCCTGTGGTTTGTCCTCGGAACCAGCGGTGCTCCGTAGGCGTTCAAGGGGCTACGCAAGTACGCAGGCAAAAAGATGCCATGCCGTGCTTGCGCTGGTGTGTTTGGGGGACAGGAGCCACAGTGGGGCAGAGGTCCTGTCTGCTCTGCAGGGGCAGGCCGAGAGGTGGTTGACGCCACGCCAGCTTAAGCCAGGAATGGTGGTTTGCGACAATGGCACCAACCTCCTCTCCGCCCTCCGACAGGGACAACTGACCCATGTGCCCTGTATGGCTCACGTCCTTAACCTGGTGGTGCAGCGGTTCTTGGGCAGGTACCCGGGCTTACAGGATGTCCTGAGGCAGGCCAGGAAAGTCTGTGTGCATTTCCGCAGATCTTATAATGCCAGTGCTCGCCTGGCTGAGCTGCAAAAGGAGTTGAACCTGCCCTTATATGTGACATGCCCACCAGGTGGAACTCAACGTTGGCCATGCTGCAGCGGCTGCACACGCAGCAGAGGGCCATCAATGAGTACCTGTGCGACTACGGCACCAGGACAGGGTCAGGGGAGCTCGGGTTTTTTTCACCACGCCAGTGGGGCATGATCAGGGATGCATGCACTGTCCTGGCACCATTTGAGGAGGCCACGAGGATGGTGAGCAGTGACAGTGCATGCATCAGTGACACTGTACCTCTTGTCCACCTGTTGGAGCACACGCTGCGTGGAATAATGGACAGGGCACTTGAGGCAGAACAGAGGCAGGAAGAGGAGGACTTCCTTGCCTCTCAAGGCCCCCTTTACCCAGACAGTGTTCCTTCTGTCCCACCCATCGCACAGGAAGAGGAGGAGGAGGAGGAGGAGGAGGAGGATTGTGTCAGCATGGAGGTGGAGGCTGGCACTCAGCATCATCAGCAGCAGTCTTTTAGGGATGATTTACAGTCCCAAGAAACCAGTGGACTTGTACGTGGCTGGGAGGAGGTGGCTGCGGATCATGTCGTCCTTAGTGACCCAGAGGACTCCGGACTGAATGCCTCAGCTAACCTACGCTGCATGGCCTCCCTGATCCTGCAAAGTCTGCGGAAGGATCCTCGTATTCTTCGGATCAAGGAGAGGGACCATTACTGGCTGGCCACTCTCCTTGATCCACGGTACAAGGGTAAGGTTGCGGACCTTATCGTACCGTCGCAGAGGGAGCAGAGGATGAGACAACTCCGGGAGGCCTTGCAGAAAGGTCTGTGCAACGCGTTCCCAGAGACTGGGAGGTTACAAACTCCTGGTCCTGGACAACGAGTTGCTGAGGCTTCGGGCAGTCAAAGAAGGAGCGGTGGGGAAGGTGGCCGTCTGACCGATGCGTTCAGACAATTCTTTAGTCCGCAGCCCCAAGGTATGATCGGTTCCAGCAACCATCGCCAGCGTCTGATATACATGGTGCAGGAATACCTAGGGGCAAGGTCAGACTTGGACACCTTCCCCACCGAAAATCCTCTGGCTTACTGGGTCTTGAGGATGGATCACTGGCCAGAGCTTGCACAGTATGCAATTGAGCTACTGGCCTGTCCTGCATCCAGCGTTCTTTCAGAACGCACATTCAGTGCTGCTGGAGGATTTGTCACGGATCACAGGGTGCGCCTGTCCACCGACTCGGTTGATCGACTGACTTTCATCAAGATGAACCAGTCTTGGATCACCACCAGCTACCACACACCAGATGCTGATATAACAGACTAATTGATTTTAAAATGTCACATCCCTTCAAGACTGATGCTGATGCTGAGTGCCTGTGCTGTTATGTTGTCTGGCTATCCTCCTCCTCCTCCTCAATGATACGATTAATGATGATAGCTTGGAAGACCATTTTGGTTTATGGGTGACGCCACCAGTGGCTAAGGCCCAATTTTTCAGCCCCTGTTTAACAGGGGCGTGTAATTAAAATTTTTGATGCAATACTTTGCAACAGGCCTCATTGCTGTGCTCCAAGCACAGTATCTGTGAGGGGTTGCAGTGTTGTGCCACCAGTGCCTAAGGCCCAATTTTTCAGCCCCTGTTCAACAGGGGCATGCAATTATAATTATTGATCTAATAATTCACAGCAGGGCCCATTGCTGCGCCCACCAAGAGTAACTGTCAGGCCTTACAGTGTTGTGGCACCAGCACCACCATCACCACCACCACCACCACCAAAGGCCCAATTTTTCAGCCCCTGTTCAACAGGGGCATGCAATTATAATTATTGATCTAATAATTCACAGCAGGGCCCATTGCTGCGCCCACCAAGAGTAACTGTCAGGCCTTACAGTGTTGTGGCACCAGCACCACCATCACCACCACCACCAAAGGCCCAATTTTTCAGCCCCTGTTCAACAGGGGCATGCAATTATAATTATTGATCTAATAATTCACAGCAGGACCCATTGCTGCGCCCACCAAGAGTAACTGTCAGGCCTTACAGTGTTGTGGCACCAGCACCACCATCACCACCACCACCACCACCAAAGGCCCAATTTTTCAGCCCCTGTTCAACAGGGGCATGCAATTATAATTATTGATCTAATAATTCACAGCAGGGCCCATTGCTGCGCCCACCAAGAGTAACTGTCAGGCCTTACAGTGTTGTGGCACCAGCACCACCATCACCACCACCACCACCACCAAAGGCCCAATTTTTCAGCCCCTGTTCAACAGGGGCATGCAATTATAATTATTGATCTAATAATTCACAGCAGGGCCCATTGCTGCGCCCACCAAGAGTAACTGTCAGGCCTTACAGTGTTGTGGCACCAGCACCACCATCACCACCACCACCAAAGGCCCAATTTTTCAGCCCCTGTTCAACAGGGGCATGCAATTATAATTATTGATCTAATAATTCACAGCAGGACCCATTGCTGCGCCCACCAAGAGTAACTGTCAGGCCTTACAGTGTTGTGGCACCAGCACCACCATCACCACCACCACCACCACCAAAGGCCCAATTTTTCAGCCCCTGTTCAACAGGGGCATGCAATTATAATTATTGATCTAATAATTCACAGCAGGGCCCATTGCTGCGCCCACCAAGAGTAACTGTCAGGCCTTACAGTGTTGTGACACCAGCACCACCATCAAAGGCCCAATTTTTACTACCACTGATCAACAATTATATGTTATTACAATTCCTGATATAATAGTTGACAGCAGGGCGTTCCAGCACCCACCAAGAATAACTGTGAGTGCTTTCAGTGTTGTGCCAACACCAACACCTAAGGGGCCAATTTCTGCAGAGTATATACGGCAGGTCCCTACTTTCAAACATCCAACTTACAAACGACTACTACTTGCAAATGGAAGAAGACAACAGGAAGTGAGAGGAAATCTACCCCTTGGAAGGAAAATTCTCTCCTGTAAGAATTAATATGGGAGGAAGGTGTCTCCTCTCTACTGATGCTTTATCACCAATCCTTGTTTCAATAAAAACACCACATTTCAAAAACAGTTGTCATTGGGACGCAAAGTGAGGTGAAATGTTCTGAACAGGGGCACAGACAGCAAAAAAAATGTGACAGGGGTGATAACCGTTCCCTATGTTTTCCAAAAAGCTAAAAAAAAAGGAATTTGGCATGGAGCTAAACTTAAACAATGCAGCTGTTCAAAATTACAAACATATTCTACATAAGAACAAACCTACAGTCCCTGTCTTGTATGCACCGCCTGTATACGGCTGTTCAGAGTATATAGGGCCTTTTTTATTTTGTGTGCGGGGTTCCTCTTAATATCCATACAAGACCCAAAGGGGCTGGTAATGGGCTGGGGTAGCGGGGGGGGGGGGGGTTTGATGGGGTAGCTATGCCATTTTTCCTAAAGATTTTCATCCATATTACCGGGACCAGACATTGCATTAAAGCCGCAAGCAGTTTTAAATGGCTTTTTTTCCTTTAGAAATGTTATTTTGTGCAGGGACAGTTCTAAACACGGGAAACACGTGGCACTTCACAGGCATACTTTAGACACCCCCCAGGTACAATATTTAAAGGAATATTTGACTTTTTTTTTTTCACTTTATGCATTATTAAAATGACTGCTCCCGGAAAACGTCCGTTTTTAAAACTTCTTTTTGCATTGATACATGTCCCCTGGTGCAGAACCCGGGTTCCCAAACTCTGTTTCGAACAATAACATGGATAATAGTCGTTATAATTAGCACTTTAGAATCCGAACGTTCGCATCCATTGTATTTAATAGGGTTCTAATGTTCGTGCGAACTTTCGGTCCGTTCGCGGGTTCTGGTGCGAACCGAACCCGGGGGTGTTCGGCTCATCACTAGTAGCCAGTAATTTTTTTTAGGTTCGCCGCAGGTTTTTATAGCGTCGGGTACCCCCATATATTACCTAATAAAGGTTTAACCCCCTTGATCGCCCCCCCAGGTAACCCTTTCACCCCCTATCACCACTGTCACTAAGCGATAATTTTTCTGATCGATGTCTTAGCGTCGGCGATGCTGATCGGTAGCCAGTAATTTTTTTTAGGTTCGCCGCAGGTTTTTATAGCGTCGGGTACCCCCATATATTACCTAATAAAGGTGTAACCCCCTTGATCACCCCCCAGGTAACCCTTTCACCCCCTAGCACCGCCGTCACTATGCGATCATTTTTCTGATCGATGTCTTAGCGTCGGTGATGCTGATCGGTAGCCAGTAATTTTTTTTAGGTTCGCCGCAGGTTTTTATAGCGTCAGGTACCCCCATATATTATCTAATAAAGGTTTAACCCCCTGATCGCCCCCCAGGTAACTCTTTCACCCCCTATCACCACTGTCGCTAAGCTATCGTTTTTATGATCGTTGTCTTAGTATCGGTAATGCCGATAGGTAGCCAGTATTTTTTTTTTAGGTTCGCCGTCAGGTTTTTATATAGCGTCAGGTACCCCCATATATTACCTAATAAAGGTTTTAACCCCCTAATTGCCCCTAGTTAACCCTTTCACCAGTGATCATCATATAAGTGTTACGGGTGACGCTGGTTAGTTAGTTTGCTTTTTATAGTGTCAGGGCACCCGCCGTATATAACCCAATAAAGGTTTAACCCCCTGATCGCCCGGCGGGTGATATCAGTTAGGTTTTAGCGTCAGAGAGGGTCTGCGTCACACCCCAGGCAGCGTCAGGTTAGTGCCAGTAGCGCTAACACCCACACGTGAAGCATACACCCCCCTTAGTGGTATAGTATCTGATCAGCTCAATATCTGATCTGATCAGATCTATACTAGCGTCCCCAGCAGTTTAGGGTTCCCAAAAACGCAGTGTTAGTGGGATCAGCCCAGATACCTGCTAGCACCTGCGTTTTGCCCCTCCGTCCAGCCCAGGCCACCGAAGTGCAGTATCGATCGATCACTGTCACTTGCAAAACACAACACACATAACTGCAGCGTTCGCAGAGACAGGCCTGATCCCTGTGACTCCAGTGCTGTAGGAGGTGATTTCACCACCACAGTTAAAAAAAAAAAGCATATATGCCGAAGCATTGGGGCAGCAGGGGCGGAGGAGCAATTTTGCTCCTAATGCCGCGTACTTACGGTCGAAATTCCGACGGAGGCTTGCCCGTGGAAAAGTCTGACCATGTGTACGCGGCATAACTTTTGCGAGAAGATGCCCCCATGCTTCGGCATATATAAATGGTGCATGTATGCCCATCATTAGAAGTGGGTGGATGAAGGGCGGTATTCTAATGGTGGGCATACCCACCGATCAATCTTTTTTTTTCGTTCAGCCAACAGGCTGCATGAAAAAAAAGATTACAATACATGTCCAACAAGAACCAGCAACGTACTGGTATGTTGCTGGACTTTGAATGTTTATACCAGAATGATGCCTGCGGGTTTAGGTATCATCTTGGTATCATTCTTTTCAGCCAGCGGCCGGCTTTCATGTAAAAGCAATCCTAGTGGCTAATTAGCCTCTGGACTGCTTTTACAAGCAGTGGGAGGGAATGTCTCCCCCCCGGATATAAAAAGCGCCATTGGGAAATTGGGAAAGCATTTTATCACACCGAT
The DNA here is from genome assembly GCA_029206835.1 of Rana muscosa. Taxonomy (NCBI): domain Eukaryota; kingdom Metazoa; phylum Chordata; class Amphibia; order Anura; family Ranidae; genus Rana; species Rana muscosa. The sequence goes on from CM055117.1 coordinate 413,660,068, forward strand.
CTTGGTGTGGTCAGATGCTTTGAGGGCAGAGGAAAGATCTAGGGTCCAATAGACCCCAGTTTTTTCAAAAAAGAGTACCTGTCATTACCTATTGCTATCATAGGGGATATTTACATTCCCTGAGATAACAATAAAAGTGATAAAAATAAATAAATATGGAAGCAACAGTTTAAAAATAAAATAAAAAAGCAAAATTAATAATAATAAAAAAAAAAAAGCACCCCTGTCCTGCCCTGCTCTTGCCCAATGGCGAACGCAAGCGTCGGTCTGGCGTCATATGTAAACAGCAATTGCACCATGCATGTGAGGTATCACCGCGAAGGTCAGATCGAGGGCAGTAATTTTAGCAGTAGACCTCCTCTGTAAATCTAACGGGGTAACCTGTAAATGCTTTTAAAGGCTTTTAAAAATGTATGTAGTTTGTCGCCAATGCGCGTTTGTGCGAAATTTTAAAGCATGTCGTGTTTGGTATCTATGTACTCGGCCTAAGATCATCTTTTTTATTTCATCAAACATTTGGGCAATATAGTGTGTTTTAGTGCATTAAAATTAAAAAAAGTGTATTTTTTCCCAAAAAAATGCGTTTGAAAAATCGCTGCACAAATACTGTGTAGAAAAAAAAATGCAACACCCACCATTTTATTCTGTAGGGCCTTTGCTTTAAAAATATATATAATGTTTGGGAGTTCAACATAATTTTCTTGCAAAAAAAAAAATGTTTTCATGTAAACAAAAAGTGTCAAAAAGGGCTTTGTCTTCAAGTGGTTAGAAGAGTGGATGTAAGCTTCCTAATGTTGTGTATAAAATGCCAGAACAGTTCAAAACCCCCCCAAATGACCCCATTTGGGGGGGTTTGTGCTATTTTGGCATTTTATGGCCTTCAAAACTGTGATAGGTAGTGAGGAGTGAAATCAAAAATTTGCGCCCTTAGAAATCCTGAAGGCGGTGCTTGGTTTCCGGGGTCCCGTACGTGGCTAGGCTCCTAAAAAGTCCCACACATGTGGTATCCCCGTACTCAGGAGAAGCAGCAGAATGTATTTTGGGGTGCAATTCCACATATAACCATGGCATGTGTGGGCAATATATCATTTAGTGACAACTTTGTGTAATTTTTTATTTTTTTTTGTCATAATTCAATCACTTGGGACACAAAAAAAAAATATTCAATGGGCTCAACATGCCTCTCAGCAATTTCCTTGGGGTGTCTACTTTCTAAAATGGGGTAATTTGGGGGGGTTTTGTACTGCCCTGTCATTTTAGCACCTCAAGAAATGAGATAGGCAGTCATAAATTAAAAGCTGTGTAAATTCCAGAAAATGTACCCTAGTTTGTAAACGCTATAACTTTTGCGCAAACCGATAAATATACGCTTATTGACATTTTTTTTACTAAAGACATGTGGCTGAATACATTTTGGCCTAAATGTATGACTAAAATTTAGTTTATTCGATTTTTCTTATAACAAAAAGTAGAAAATATCATTTTTTTTCAAAATTTTCGGTCTTTTTCCGTTTATATCGCAAAAAATAAAAATCGCAGAGGCAATCAAATACCATTAAAAGAAAGCTCTATTTGTGGGAAGAAAAGGACGCAAATTTTGTTTGGGTACAACATTGCATGTCCGCACAATTTACAGTTAAAGCAGCGCAGTGCAAAATTCTGAATTCACCTCTGGTCCTTTAGCTACCAAATGGTCCGGGGCTTAAGTGGTTAATATTGAATTGGAGATGCCGTGCACCATGTCCATATAGGCATACAGATTGCCTTCTCCCGTGCACCGAGACCGCTCTAGTAAATGGTGGATTTGAGCTCTGTTGCCCGGCTCACAATGTCGTAAATATGGAATTGTGCATTGACGGTGCACGGCTTTAGTAAATCAACCCCATAGTGCTGTACATTTTGATAAAACAGAGGGGATAGCAGTGTTTTATCATCCTGACTTTACAACCACTTTAAACAAACTCTCTTAAATAATAATGAACTAAGAACCTGTATGAATTTCTATATAAAGAAAGGCCTGGATTCTTTCCTAAATGTACGTAATATGACCGGATTCTAATATTTATAGGTAAAGTTGATCCAGGGAATATCTGATTGCATCTCGGGGTATCAGGAAGGATTTTTTTCCCCTTTTATTGGTTGAACTATGCAACTAGGTTTCAAAAAAATATTAGAATGGGGGTGGCACTTTAATTGTGCCTCTGATGAGTGTAGAAAAAGATACAAATACTATAATTAAATAGAAAAATGTATACATTTTATTTATCCGCCAAATGGCAGTACAATTTAAAAGTCAAGTATAAACAAGTTACAGTCTTGAAGTTTGGGGTGTGCAGATCCCAAGCAGTTATAACGGAGTGGCCTACGCATTTTGTGGTCAATTCCACTTCATCTGGGCCTTGACTATAGCACAATGGGATATCGCATAAGTTCTACAGATGAAATATTGATAAGTAATGCATAAATTACATGATTTACATAGACAAAAATATAGATATATAGGAGATAAAAAAGTTTGTTGTTAATACATATTTAAAATACGGTATTTATCGGCGTATAATACGCACAGGCGTATAACACGCACCCTAACTTTAAGAGGTAAGTTTCAGGGAAAAAACTCTCTGCATGGAGGCAGAGGACTTTTTGCGCTTCAGGCGTCTCTTCGGCCCTCCCCCCTTGGTTATTCCAGCTTCTGTGGTTGCCATGGCGCCGCGGATGCGCCTATCGTCACACCGTCCCTATTGGCCATTCCGCAATAAGGCTTGGAACTCAATTTAGTGCCTTGGTTTATACTATGCAGATTGTCGTTTCACTCTGAGGTTTGAAGCGCACGCCATTGCCGCATTCCCGAAAGTGAATCAGCCCCTGCATTCTTTACACACTATATAAGCGCAGTAGATACAGACTAGTACACACCCCTGTAGAAGACCTATAGGACGAAATGCATAGGGTCCTACGTCTGTTGACTATACTGCGCCCTCATTTGTGATCACCCTGCACAAATCGCTAGATCCGTACTGCCATTGTTTTATATTTTTACTTTTTTTAAAATAAATCCTGTTTGCTTTTTTGATCTATGCCATGTGGAGGCTTGTTCTTTCTATTTTTTCATTTTTATGCTGCTAAACCTTGGAGAGATACTTCCTTTGGGCTTATCGCATCTTAGTTCCTGAGAACGGAGAGGTCTGATGTTTACCACCATTCCTGCTGTGGATTGATCGGCTACCCCCTAGAGAGAAATTCCAGGATTAACCACAGGATCGCCACTCTTGCCTCTGCTTGTTTGACCCACCCCTAATCGGTTTGTGGGTCCACGCCACACGGTAAGAGTACCCATCTTTTATCTCTGATGTCGATTTGTTTTCCTGTGTTTACCTTCTACTTGTCAACCATCAGGACTGTCTTTATTCATCTTTATTATCAATTTGCTGTTTTGGATATTTTTTCCTAAAGACACTGTTTTGTTATGAACTCCTGCATAGGAGCTTGATTGAATTCTACTCACCATTACTTGCACGGATATGTCACCTTCACTGATTTTATGATGCATTGTCTTTGGCCTTTCATATAATTTTATATGCTAATGTTCTTATATATGGACAGTTTATATTATGAGTTTATTCTAATAATACTTATTAGCACCTGTGACATTTCCCCTGCCACCTTTTAGCGCTGCACTTTTGACCTTCAAAGAATGTGCTAGGGGTATTGAGTGTGTGTAGGTAGGTGAAGAGTCAAATATTGATAGGATGATGGTTATGTTAAATTACTTACCACATTATGAATGGTTTTAGAGGTGCAATAAATGGCAGAGATCATATACAGTGAGGTTATTGCTTTCACTGTTATGAATGCAGTTATATATAAATTAGAAAGGAGAGTCCAGGGGAAGGCTCTTTGTGGTGAAACAAAGGCAGATGTCACAGCCAGTGAGGATCTGGTCAAGAAACAAAAGGCTTGTTTTAATAACAGGACCCAAAGGGGACATTTAAAACGTGCAAAGGGAAAGAGAGAGGGGGGAGGGGGAAAGGGATTTAGCCATTAACCATACCTGTGTTTTTTCAAGAAGGTGTCTTGCCTCTGCGTCCCTCACATGTAGAGAGGTGAGCCGCTGAGGAAAGACTAGAGAGGAATACCTTATATAGGGAGAGTGAGCCGCCATTATTGGTCCGGAGAGGTGTATGTGGGGGAGGGTTCCTGGGGTCGCTCCAGTCACCCGGGTCATGGTAAAACACTGAGGTGATTCCAATGGATCCGGAGGGATGGGAGGGATCCCATCTGTACACTGAAGTCTGTGGGGAATGCATGCAATGAGAGTGCATGCAAAAACCCCATGGTCCATGTTCCTCTGTCGACGGAGCCCGATGGAAGGGGGAGGTAAAAGCAGACCCTTCACCCCGGCCGGCCCTGATTCAGTATTACGCATATCGCATAATTGTATTTAAAGCTATACATATTGTACCACACAAGTTTAAATAGGTATAGTATTGTAAATTTACAAAGAGATGTTATTACGTGGTACGGTTATGTTCAAAGATGTGCATATTGTGCAGAGACATAATTTCGTATTGCAATATGGTGTTTGCTGTTGGGGGTGTAAATAAGATACCAACAAAGAAGGGAGTATGGGGAGGCGGAAGGGGAAGAAAAATAATTTTTATAAGAACGGGGCATAGCTGATAGCATCGTTGAGACCTGGGGACTGACTCGCCCTTAGCTTAAAGATCCACTTTGCCTCCATCTGGAGGATCTTTTGATCAAAGCTACCTCCCCGAATTGGAGGGTGTACTCAAGCTAGTACCTGGAACTTTAAAGAATCCGTGCTGTAGTCATGGGAGTCTGCAAAGTGTCTTGTTATCGGTTTCTCCATAACACCAATCTCTATATCTACAGCGTGTTCCTTGATTCGTTTCCAGAAGTTCCTCTTAGTCTTACCCACATAGAATTTGCTTAAACCGCACATGAGCAAGTACACAATATCTACGGTATCACAGTTTGCAAAGTGTTGCATGATAATTTTTATCCTACCAACAGGAGAAAACGTATTGCCAATTTGGATATATTTACAAAACTCACAGTTGCCACATTGGAAAGTGCCTCGTGGCAAAGTGCCGCAGGGATCCCTGGATTCCTGGGACATAGAATGGCTGGATACTAGGCTTGTGCAATTCGTTTCGTAACGAATCGAAATTCGTCCGAATTTAGCAACTTTCGGACATTCGGAAGCATTCGAATTTCCGAACAGAGCAATTACGAATAAAACCGAATCCAAAATAAATTATACCGCAAAATAGCGAATGCCCTAAGGTCTTCGGCATAATTCGTTATGAAAAAAGTTACGAATGTATGAATCCATTCGAAGCACAATAACACTCACTCTGCTCTCTGCTTCTCCCTCACCATGCTGAACTCCCTCTCAAAATGGTGTACAGGGGGCGGAGGCTATAGCCGCATGAAAAAACGAAAGTAAAATACGAGATTTCGAATCCATTCGAAGCACAATAACACTCACTCTGCTCTGCTCTCTGCTTCTCCCTCACCGTGCTGAACCCTCTCAAAATGGTGTACAGGGGCGGAGCCTATAGCCGCATGTAAAAAACTAAAGTAAAATACGAGATTTCGAATCGTTACAAATAACCGCTATGTATTTAGAAAAGTACAAATCCATTCGAAGCACATTAGGCATAATAGGCAGCGTCGTTGTGAGAGAGACACGGAAAATTACGAATCAACGAACCCAAAAAAAGTTACGAAAGTAGGAGTTGTGTCCAGAATCAACGAAAAACAACGTACTCTACCGAAAGTACGAATTATAAAGCAACAAAAAATTCAACGAAAAATGTCGCTTGCAAAAATACGAATGAGTCCGAACACGAAAAATCCCGTCTAGCAAAATTACAAATGATTACGAATCAACAGGACCGGAAAGAAACGAACCGAAACAAATTTTTCCGTTGTGCACAAGTCTACTGGATACCAATACATCTCTTAACCACTTAACGACCGCTCACTGTATATATACGTCGGCACAATGGCACTGACAGGCACAATCACGTAGAGTGTACGTGATTGCCTTTGTACAGTTGGGGGGTCCAATCGGACCCCCCTTCTGTACAGTGAGCGGTCGGAATTCGTTGGGGAGCGATCCGACATGAGGGGACGGCCGTTCGATTCCGGCCACCCCCCCGTGATCGCTCCCGGCGAATAGAAATGCCCCCTCTGTCTGTGTAATGTTTACACAGACAGAAGAAGCTGTCATGTACCTGGGTGTATTTGAACCGGGATCTTCCTGGTCGCAAAGCTGCAGCCTTACCTGTTGCGCTACTGAGCAGATCTAGACTTTTGGAAATGTCCTCTCAGTATTAAACATTACCTTGGACTCACCAGCCCCACCTACTGCCAGCTGTGGACAATTTTCAATCAAAGCAGCCCTTAAAAAGGAAGTGATGCTATCTCTCAGCGCCCGTTTGTGTGGAATAGCTCCCTGGGTGTTGTGACTGCTTTTTGATCCTGATTTTCGTGTTGAACTTCTGCCTGAATTCCTGACTACTCTCCAGCCTGCTGATTTTGTACTTCACTGCCAGCTCGTGTATGACCTTTGCCTGCCTGACCACTCTCTGGATTTCGATCGTGTACCATTTTGCCTGATCTGTTGCCAACCTAATCTGCCTGACTACGTTTTCGCCTGAATCCTCAGCACACAAGTTCCACTTCGGACACTACCTATCACAGGTACCTTACATTACAAACGGGCCACAATGACAGTGGACCCTGCTGAGATTGTTAAGGCGATTTCACGTCAGGGACAATTGATTGGAGCTCATGAACAGCATCTTTCTTCCCTGGACGCCAAGTTAGATGAACTTTGTACTATGCTTAAATCTTGTTTGCCTGCTTCCTCTGCAACGGTCCAGACTCTGGATCCTACTCCTGCTACGATCCAACCCACCTCTTCTGTACCACCCAAACTTCCTATGCCTGACAAATTTGGTGGTGATACTGAGGACTGCAGAGGCTTTTTAAATGTTTGCCGTTTGCATTTCCGCAACAACCCTGGGACCTTTAGCACTTCTTCTGCCAAAGTGACTTTTGTAATTTCCTTGTTAAAGGGGAAGGCCCTGGCCTGGGTCTCTCCTTATCTGGAACGCAATGATCCTGTGCTGCAAGACGCTGACAAATTTCTGGCTTCTCTCCAGACTGTATTTGACAAGCCAGATAGAGCTTCTGCAGCTGAGTACTCACTCTTGGACATGCAACAAGGCACCAGGTCTGTGGCACAATATGCTATTGAGTTTCGTACCCTTGCTGCTGAGACTACTTGGGACTCAAGGGCATTACGTGCAGCCTTCCGAAAAGGTCTTGCAGATCGCATCAAAGACGAATTAGTCTATAAGGATTCCCCAGAAGACCTAGAGAAATTCATAGAGCTCTGTGTTCATCTGGATGTCCGGTATCATGAAAGATGCCAAGAGAGACTTAGAACTCGCAAGTTTCCTCGGCCAGTCTACCGTTTGGCCCCTAACTTCCAAGCACCACCTCAGCCAGAACCTGAAATCTCAGTTGAACCCCAGACACCTGTGGAACCCATGGATGTAAGCCGTCTCCACCTAACTGAGTCTGAGAAACAAAGGAGGCGTGCATTGGGCCTATGCCTATACTGTGGACTTAAAGGACATTTATTATCTGTCTGCCCTTCCCGTCCAGTAAAAGGCAGGGTCTAACCAGTGTTGGAGGAGCTGGCTTAGACCTTACAGGTATATCCTCCAAGATTACCATTCCTGCAATTATCCATTTACCCTCTAAACTTGTCTCCTGTGAGGCTTTTGTGGATTCTGGAGCTGCTGGCATATTCTTGGACTACACTTTTGCTAAAAAAAAAAATATCCCATTTGTTCCAAAATCTAGACCCCTGAACATTACCACCGTGAATGGACAACCCTTGGGAGATGGCATTGTAAAATTTGAGACTATGACAATCACCCTTCAGGTAGGCGTACTCCACAAAGAGGAAGTTGCCTTGTCTCTTATTGATTCTCCACTTCTGCCTGTTATCCTTGGTTACCCATGGTTACAACAACATAACCCTTCTTTTGATTGGGAAAATGGAGAACTAACCTCATGGGGGTCGTTCTGTCATTCAAACTGTTTGTCTCAACCCAAAAGACTTCCTGCTTGTATGTTGGCTTCCGTGGCCGTCCCACCTACCTTGCCTCATGAATACCATGCGTTTGCAGACGTATTTTGCAAGCAAAAGGCAGAAGTTTTACCTCCACATCGTTCTTTTGACTGTACAATTAAATTGATTCCTGGAGCACCTCTTCCCAAAGGAAGGACCTATCCCCTGTCTTTGCCTGAACAAAAATACATGGAGGAATACATAAAAGACAACTTGGAAAGAGGTTTTATCCGACCCGCTTCTTCTCCAGTAGGGGCAGGTTTTTTCTTTGTTGAAAAAAAAGATGGGGGTCTTCGACCATGCATAGACTATCGAGGGTTAAATCAAATCACTGTAAAAGACTCCTACCCTTTGCCTCTCATTCTTGAACTGTTTGATGTACTTAAGGGGGCTGTTATCTTCTCCAAGCTAGACCTACGAGGGGCTTATAATCTAATTCGAATTAAAGACGGGGACGAGTGGAAGACAGCATTCAACACTCGTAATGGACATTTTGAATATCTGGTTATGCCATTTGGGTTGTGTAACGCCCCTGCTGTCTTCCAACGTTTCATGAATGAAATTTTCCATGATTTCAGCAACAGTTTTGTGATCATCTTCTTGGACGACATTTTAATCTTTTCCAAGACTCATCTAGAGCACATCTCGCATGTAAAGCAGGTATTGCAACGACTGAGAGAAAACCATCTTTACGCGAAGATTGAGAAATGCAGTTTCCATCAAAGCCGTATTCCTTTCCTTGGATACATTATAAGTGCTGCCGGTTTCCAAATGGACCCTCAAAAACTTTCCGCTGTCTTGCAATGGCCCCAACCGACCACTTTAAGAGGGCTCCAAAGCTTTCTAGGGTTCGCAAATTACTACAGACGCTTCATCAAAGGTTTTGCCTCCATTGCGGCCCCCCTTACTGCTATGACTAAGAAAGGTACAAATTGCAAGGTATGGTCCTCAGAAGCAGAATCGGCTTTCCAGCAATTAAAAGACATGTTCAGCAAAGCTCCAATTCTTCAGCATCCAAATCCCGATCTCCAGTACATAGTTGAGGTTGATGCCTCTGAGGTAGGAGCAGGTGCCGTGCTCTCCCAGAGACAGCCTAAGTCTGGTAGAATCCATCCAGTAGCATTTTTTTCTAGAAAGTTTTCTCCAGCGGAGATGAATTACGATGTTGGGAATCGAGAACTACTGGCCATCAAATTGGCATTGTCTGAATGGCGACATCTTCTGGAAGGGGCTCCCAAACCTTTTTCTATCCTCACTGACCATAAAAACCTACTGTACCTTCAGACTGCAAGACGTTTGAACTCACGTCAGGCTCGATGGGCTCTGTTTTTCTCCCGTTTTAATTTTGTTCTTTCTTATGTTCCTGGGCATAAAAACAAGAAAGCCGATGCTCTTTCCAGACAGTTTGCTACCTCTGAAGAAGACCAACCTACCGAGCAGTATATAATCCCACCTCACAAAATTGTCGCACAGATCTCTACGGCTCTTTCCCAACAGTTACAAGAAACCCAGAATTGTGTTCCCCAAGGCTTGAAGATACCACCAGGTCGCCTGTTCGTAGCCCCTAGCCTCAGAAAACCTGTACTCCTCTGGGCACATGATGGTGTTTTATCTGGTCATCCTGGTGTCATCATCACTCTTAAGACCTTGCAGCGTCATGTCTGGTGGCCTCATATGAAAAGGGATGTTACTGACTATGTGGCTGCCTGTCCAACTTGTGCTGCTAATAAAGTACCCCGTACATTGCCTACTGGACTGTTACAACCACTTTCAGCACCTCGTCAGCCTTGGACCCATTTGACTATGGACTTCATTACAGACTTACCCAAGTCCGAGGGCATGACTGCTATATGGGTCATAGTGGATCGCTTTTCAAAAATGTCTCATTTTGTGCCGCTCCCGGGATTACCTACAGCGGAAGCACTGTCTACTCTCTTCCTTTCCCATATTGTGAGATATCATGGCATACCTACCAATGTCGTCTCAGACCGCGGATCCCAGTTTGTTTCCCGATTCTGGAGAGCGTTCTGCAAGAACTGGGAGTAACGCTTTCACTCTCTACCTCACATCACCCTCAAACAGATGGTCAAACCGAACGCATGAACCAGACCCTAGATTATGTCAATGCCTTACACTCCAACTGGTCTGAGTATTTGCCTTTAGCTGAGTTTGCCATTAATTCCCGTTGGCACAGTGCTCTTCATACCACACCATTCTACGCAGCCCTAGGCTATCACCCTCAGACTTTTCCCCTACTTCAGCCTTCTTCTGGTGTACCAGCAGCAGATCAGCGGGTTAAAAATATTCTGCTACATTGGAAAAAGATTCGCGTATTACTACGGAAGTCAGCAGGCAAGTATGCACTTTTTTCCAACAAACGAAGACGCCATATACCTCCATATGTGGTGGGGGACAGAGTTTGGCTATCAACCAAATATGTGAGACTGAAACAACCTTCTACCAAATTGGGCCCTCGAGTCATTGGTCCTTACAGAATTATTGCTCGAGTAGGGCCAGTCTCCTATCGGTTGAAATTACCCTCCTCTCTCCGGATTCATCCTGTGTTCCACGTTTCCCTCCTCAAAAAAGCAATTTTCAATCGCTACTCTAGAACGCAACAGCTACCTCCTCCTGTTCTTGTTGATGGACAAAATGAGTTTGAAGTCTCCAAGATTCTTGATTCTAGAAGACAGGGTCGTGGCCTTCGGTATCTGGTTCATTGGAAGGGATATCCTGTCACAGACCGTTCCTGGGTTCCAGCCAAAGATCTGCATGCCCCTTCTCTTATTCGAGACTTCCATGCCTCCTTTCCCACTAAGCCCCGCTAGGCCCCCGGAGGGGTCCACTGGGGAGGGGGCCCTGTCATGTACCTGGGTGTATTTGAACCGGGATCTTCCTGGTCCCAAAGCTGCAGCCTTACCTGTTGCGCTACTGAGCAGATCTAGACTTTTGGAAATGTCCTCTCAGTATTAAACATTACCTTGGACTCACCAGCCCCACCTACTGCCAGCTGTGGACAATTTTCAATCAAAGCAGCCCTTAAAAAGGAAGTGATGCTATCTCTCAGCGCCCGTTTGTGTGGAATAGCTCCCTGGGTGTTGTGACTGCTTTTTGATCCTGATTTTCGTGTTGAACTTCTGCCTGAATTCCTGACTACTCTCCAGCCTGCTGATTTTGTACTTCACTGCCAGCTCGTGTATGACCTTTGCCTGCCTGACCACTCTCTGGATTTCGATCGTGTACCATTTTGCCTGATCTGTTGCCAACCTAATCTGCCTGACTACGTTTTCGCCTGAATCCTCAGCACACAAGTTCCACTTCGGACACTACCTATCACAGGTACCTTACAGAAGCAGGAGGAAGTGATGTCATCTCCTGTGCGGCGCTCACATATACCGAGCGCCGTACAACAGAAGACACACAGGTTAGTGCACAAACACTACACTAACACCAGCACACATAGGCACATAAATCGCCCCCCCAGGCCCCCCCAGATCACCCCCCAGCCCCCAGTCACAGTGTCACTGATTGCAGTGACCATTTATTTACTGATCACTGCAATCAGTGACATTTGTGACTGTAAAAGTGTCACTACATTTAGTTTTAGGTCCAGTGTAGCCCCCTAACCCCCTAATAAAGGTTTAACCCCTTGATCACCCCCCAGATAACCCTTTCACCCCCTAGCACCGCCGTCGCTAAGCGATCATTTTTCTGATCGCTGTCTTAGCGTCGGTGATGCAGATCGGTACCCAGTAATTTTTTTTAGGTTCGCCGCAGGTTTTTATAGCGTCGGGTACCCCCATAAATTATCTAATAAAGGTTTAACCCCCTTTATCGCCCCCCCAGGTAACCCTTTCACCCCCTATCACCACTGTCGCTAAGCGATCATTTTTCTGATCGATGTCTTAGCGTCGGTGATGCAGATCGGTAGCCAGTATTTTTTTTTTAGGTTTGGCGCAAGTTTTTTATAGCGTCGGGTACCCCCATAAATTATCTAATAAAGGTTTAACCCCCTTGATCGCCCCCCAGGTAACCCTTTCACCCCCTATCACCACTGTCGCTAAGCGATAATTTTTCTGATCGATGTCTTAGCGTCAGTGATGCAGATCGGTAGCCAGTATTTTTTTTAGGTTCGCCGCAGGTTTTTACAGCGTCGGGTACCCCCATAAATTATCTAATAAAGGTTTAACCCCCTTGATCGCCCCCCAGGTAACCCTTTCACCCCCTAGCACCACTGTCGCTAAGCGATCATTTTTCTGATCGCTGTCTTAGCGTCGGTGATGCAGATGGGTAGCCAGTATTTTTTTTTAGGTTTGCCGCAGGTTTTTATAGCGTCAGGTACCCCCATAAATTATCTAATAAAGGTTTAACCCCCTTGATCGCCCCCCAGGTAACCCTTTCACCCCCTATCACCACTGTCGCTAAGCGATAATTTTTCTGATCGCTGTCTTAGCGTCGGTGATGCAGATCAGTAGCCAGTATTTTTTTTTAGGTTCGCCGCAGGTTTTTATAGCATCAGGTACCCCCATATATTATCTAATAAAGGTTTTAACCCCCTAATTGCCCCTAGTTAACCCTTTCACCAGTGATCATCATATAAGTGTTACGGGTGACGCTGGTTAGTTAGTTTGCTTTTTATAGTGTCAGGGCACCCGCCGTATATATAACCCAATAAAGGTTTAACCCCCTGATCGCCCGGCGGGTGATATCAATTAGGTTTTAGCGTCAGAGAGGGTCTGCGTCACACCCCAGGCAGCGTCAGGTTAGTGCCAGTAACGCTAACACCCACGCGTGAAGCATACACCCCCTTAGTGGTATAGTATCTGATCAGATCAATATCTGATCTGATCTATACTAGCGTCCCCAGCAGTTTAGGGTTCCCAAAAACGCAGTGTTAGCGGGATCAGCCCAGATACCTGCTAGCACCTGCGTTTTGCCCCTCCGTCCAGCCCAGGCCACCCAAGTGCAGTATCGATCGATCACTGTCGCTTACAAAACACAACACACATAACTGCAGCGTTCGCAGAGACAGGCCTGATCCCTGCGACTCCAGTGCTGTAGGAGGTGATTTCACCACCACAGTTAAAAAAAAAAGCAAATATGCCGAAGCATTGGGGCAGCAGGGGCGGAGGAGTGATTTTGCTCCTAATGCCGCGTACATACGGTCGAAATTCCGACGGAGGCTTGCCCGTGGAAAAGTCCGACCATGTGTGTGCGGCATAACTTTTTTGCGGGAGGATGCCCCCATGCTTCGGCATATATAAATGGTGCATGTATGCCCATCATTAGAAGTGGGTGGATGAAGGGCGGTATTCTAATGGTGGGCATACCCACCGATCAATCTCTTTTTTCGTTCAGCCACCTGGCTGCATGAAAAAAAAAGATTACAATACATGTCCAACAAGGACCAGCAACGTACTGGTATGTTGCTGGACTTTGAATGGTTATACCAGATAGATGCCTGCGGGTTTAGGTATCATCTTGGTATAATTCTTTTCAGCCAGCGGCCGGCTTTCATGTAAAAGCAATCCTAGTGGCTAATTAGCCTCTGGACTGCTTTTACAAGCAGTGGGAGGGAATGTCCCCCCCCGGATATAAAAAGCGCCATTGGGAAATTGGGAAAGCATTTTATCACACAGATCTTGGTGTGGTCAGATGCTTTGAGGGCAGAGGAAAGATCTAGGGTCTAGACCCTAGTTTTTTCAAAAAAAGAGTACCTGTCACTACCTATTGCTATCATAGGGGATATTTACATTCCCTGAGATAACAATAAAAATGATAAAAAAAAAAATATGGAAGGAACAATTTAAAAATAAAATAAAAAAGCAAAATTAATAATAAAAAAAAAAAAAAAAGCACCCCTGTCCTGCCCTGCTCTTGCCCAATGGTGAACGCAAGCGTCGGTCTGGCGTCATATGTAAACAGCAATTGCACCATGCATGTGAGGTATCACCACGAAGGTCAGATCGAGGGCAGTAATTTTAGCAGTAGACCTCCTCTGTAAATCTAACTGGGTAACCTGTAAAGGCTTTTAAAGGCTTTTAAAAATTTATGTAGTTTGTCGCCAATGCGCGTTTGTGCGAAATTTTAAAGCATGTCGTGTTTGGTATCTATGTACTCGGCCTAAGATCATCTTTTTTATTTCATCAATTTGGGCAATATAGTGTGTTTTAGTGCATTAAAATTAAAAAAAGTGTATTTTTTCCCCAAAAAATGCATTTGAAAAATCGCTGCGCAAATACTGTGTAGAAAAAAAAATGCAGCACCCACCATTTTATTCTGTAGGGCCTTTGCTTTAAAAATATATATAATGTTTGGGGGTTCAACATAATTTTCCTGCAAAAAAAATATGTTTTCATGTAAACAAAAAGTGTCAAAAAGGGCTTTGTCTTCAAGTGGCTAGAAGAGTGGATGTAAGCTTCCTAATGTTGTGTATAAAATGCCAGAACAGTTCAAAACCCCCCCAAATGACCCCATTTGGAAAGTAGACACCCCAAGCTATATACTGAGAGGCATGTCGAGTCCATGGAATATTTTATATGTTGACACAAGTTGCGGAAAAAAGACAATTTTTCCTTTTTTTCTTTTTTTTTTTTTGCACAAAGTTGCCACTAAATGATATATTGCTCAAACATGCCATGGGCATATGTGGAATTACACCCCAAAATACATTCTGTTGCTTCTCCTGAGTACGGGGATACCACATGTGTGAGACTTTTTTGGGAGCCTAGCCGCGTACGGGACCCCAAAAACCAATCACCGCCTTCAGGCTTTCTAAGGGTGTAAATTTTTGATTTCACTTCTCACTGCCTATCACAGTTTCGGAGGCCATGGAATGCCCAGATGGCACAAACCCCCCCAAATGACCCCATTTTGGAAAGTAGACACCCCAAGCTATTTGCTGAGAGGTATTGTGAGTATTTTGCAGATCTCGCTTTTTGTCACAAAGTTTTGAAAATTGAAAAAAAAAAAGAAAAAAAAAAATTCTTTCTTCATTTTCAAAAACAAATGAGAGCTGTAAAATACTCACCATGCCTCTCAGCAAACAGCTTGGGGTGTCTACTTTCCAAAATGGGGTCATTTGGGGGGGTTTTGTGCTATTTTGGCATTTTATGGCCTTCGAAACTGTGATAGGTAGTGAGGAGTGAAATCAAAAATTTGTGCCTAGAAATCCTGAAGGCGGTGATTGGTTTTCGGGGTCCTGTACGCGGCTAGGCTCCTAAAAAGTCCCACACATGTGGTATCCCCATACTCAGGAGAAGCAGCAAAATGTATTTTGGGGTGCAATTCCACATATAACCATGGCATGTGTGAGCAATATATCATTTAGTGACAACTTTTTGTAATTTGTTTTTTTGTCATTATTCAATCACTTGGGACAAAAAAAAAATATTCAATGGGCTCAACAGGCCTCTCAGCAATTTCCTTGGGGTGTCTACTTTCCAAAATGGGGTCATTTGGGGGGGTTTGTGCTATTTTGGCATTTTATGGCCTTCAAAACTGTGATAGGTAGTGAGGAGTGAAATCAAAAATTTGCGCCCTTAGAAATCCTGAAGGCGGTGCTTGGTTTCCGGGGTCCCGTGTGTGGCTAGGCTCCTAAAAAGTCCCACACCTGTGGTATCCCCGTACTCAGGAGAAGCAGCAGAATGTATTTTGGGGTGCAATTCCACATATAACCATGGCATGTGTGAGCAATATATCATTTAGTGACAACTTTTTGTAATTTTTTTATTTTTTTTGTCATTATTCAATCACTTGGGACAAAAAATAAATATTCAATGGGCTCAACATGCCTCTCAGCAATTTCCTTGGGGTGTCTACTTTCCAAAATGGGGTCATTTGGGGGGGTTTTGTACTGCCCTGCCATTTTAGCACCTCAAGAAATGAGATAGGCAGTCATAAATTTAAAGCTGTGTAAATTCCAGAAAATGTACCCTAGTTTGTAAACGCTATAACTTTTGCGCAAACCAATAAATATACACTTATTGACATTTTTTTTTACTAAAGACATGTGGCTGAATACATTTTGGCCTAAATGTATGACTAAAATTGAGTTTATTCAATTTTTCTTATAACAAAAAGTAGAAAATATCATTTTTTTTCAAAATTTTCGGTCTTTTTCCGTTTATATCGCAAAAAATAAAAATCACTGAGGCAATCAAATACCATTAAAAGAAAGCTCTATTTGTGGGAAGAAAAGGACGCAAATTTCGTTTGGGTACAACATTGCATGTCCGCACAATTTACAGTTAAAGCAGCGCAGTGCAAAATTCTGAATTCACCTCTGGTCCTTTAGCTACCAAATGGTCCGGGGCTTAAGTGGTTAATGATTGATTGTGCTTGTAGATCACATGCCGTTCGGGTTCTTCAAAAAGTTTTATTGTAGGATCATCGCTCAAAGAGTGCCAATGGGTATTCAAAATTATTTTTATAATTTGGAATTGGTTGTTAAATTTGGTAATGGGGCGGAAACCTTGGGGCTGGGAGTGGGTACCTTGTTCACTCTGAAATAATAGGAGGTCTCGTGGGCTGTCATTTGCGTTTTTAAACGTTTTTTGAGAGATCTTCTACTGTACTCCCGATCCAGAAAGAGCTGTTG
The DNA here is from genome assembly GCA_029206835.1 of Rana muscosa. Lineage (NCBI taxonomy): Eukaryota > Metazoa > Chordata > Amphibia > Anura > Ranidae > Rana > Rana muscosa. The sequence goes on from CM055117.1 coordinate 413,676,843, forward strand.
TAACTGGAAGGCTTAGATTTTAAAGTCCTCTTCGTTGGTACAATTGTGTTTGGCCCATAAATATTGACCCTTGGAGATGGAGTTAATTAGGTGGGATGGGTGAGCACTGGTAGAGTGTAACAAAGAGTTACCGGCTGCATCTTTCCGATGTAAGTTGGTGGTGATAATTCCTTCTGCGTCCTTATATATATTTAAATCAAAAACGGAAGGGTTTCTCTATGCCAGTCAAAGGTGAAGGATAAATTGTAATTATTATGATTGAGCTTTTCCACGAACTCAATAAGTAGTTTGGGTGTTCCTGAAATTAAGGATGTCATCAATAAGAGTGTGGCGCAGGTATCTCGATGAATAATCCGAGGAGAAGACCTCCCACCCCCCCAGGTACAGGTTCGCGTAGGATGGGGCACACTTGGTCCCCATCGCTACACCCTGTACCTGGAGGTAGTGGGAGCCATCAAAGGTAAAAGCATTGTGGGTTATAATGAAGTGTAACATTTCAGTAATAAATGCATTATATGGAATGGTGTCAAGATCCCTTTTGTTGAGAAATATGGAGGTTACTGCAACTCCTTTATCATTGGGAATACTGGAATATAGAGCTTCTACGTCTATGGATGCTAAGATGGTGTCAATAGGGACAGAGAGGCCTTCTAAGACGGTAAGAATATGGATGGTATCTTTTAGATACGTAGGCAAGCTTTCCACATGAGGACGTAAGTAGTCATCTATCAAAGAGCTAGCTTGATGATGCCGGTTGGATGGGATAAGGATTTATGGGTTTTGGGCAGGGCATAAAAAGGTGGGGGTGATGGGGTATTGAACTTTGAGGAATTCTCGTGTGTTTTTAGAAATACGTTTTTTTGAAAACCCGGTATCAATGATCCTAAAGAATTCTTGTTCGTAATCGCGGATCTTAAGGGGAGAGATCTGACGATACCAAGAGGGATTCTCCGGGATCCTATAACACATGGTCATGTATTCCTCTGTGGTTTGTATAACAAGATTGCCCCCCTTGTCTGAGGGTTTTATTATTACCGTTATATCCTTTCTGTCTTTGATCTGATTAAGGGCTGTTCTTTGAGTGTGTGTTAGATTGGATTTTCCGCTTTTTTGATTTCTTATCAATTACATTTATTTTACGAATGTCTTGGTTTGTGTGGTCAACAAATAATTTAAGATTGGGGTTGGAGAAGGCTGGGAATTTTTGTGATTTTCTTTTATATTCTGATGGTATAAACGCTGGGGGTTCTGTGTCCCCAGTGTCTGTGAGCATATAATGCATCTTCTTGGGATCGTCCCAGACTCCGCCTTCCCTTTCAAGTTGTGTTAGGATTTTTAACATTCTGTAGTCCATACGGGACCATTTAAATTCTGAGTTTGTTTCTGTTTTATTGGTTTGGTTATGCCAGTAGGTCTTAAAATTTTGTTTTCTCGTGAACAGGCTTATGTCTTTAACAGTCTCAAAGAGATCTACATCCTGTGTAGGGCAAAAGTTAAGTCCTAAGCCTAGAACTTCCAATTCTGCTTCAGAGAAAATTTGTGATGTACGATTAATAACATCAAATGTGTTGGATGATGTTATGTGGGACGGGTTATAAATTGATCTATGTGACTCTGGGCTATGTGATGGGATGGTTTTGGGGTCGCGGGGACTTTGTTTGTCCTTGGAGGCTGGTGTGCGAAAATTTGATGGTCTGGGTTGCTTGGGGGTAGCCCCTGAAGCTGCTCCACTGGGGTGTAGTGTATCTCGCATGTCAAGGGGAGGGGAAATAATCTCCTCTCCATCATACCAAGGGGGTGTTTTTCTTTTGGGTGCCTTGGTACAACCTGGATCTACACTTTCCTGTGAAGGAGTGTTTGATCCTAGATCAGGGTGTTCATGTGAGGAAAAAGTTAGTTCTGTGGTGTGAGTGCGGGGCCGGAAACCCTGTTGTGTGTAGTTTCTTTGGGATCGGAAGGATGAGATGGTTGAACTATGAGAGGCATTTCCATCATTCGTTTGTCTAAATCTGTTGATATTTCCCCTATTTGTTGTATTCCATCTATACGCTCTCCCCATTTTGAATGCTACTAAGTCTTTTGCAAACTTTTTATAATTATTTTGCATAAGTGATTTGTTATATTCATCTACATGTATTTTTATTTCTTCCTCAGATGTAATGGAGACATCTGTCTCCCGAAATGGGTACAGTTTATTTTGTATCCCTTGGATTTCGGCATCCAATTTTTTGTTTTCTAGATCATAGTGGTCTTTCAGCATTCTCATCATGTTCATTGAGCACGTAGTGAGATTGTCTTCCCACTTGGTGCGCAGTGAACTGGGTGGGTTTTTCAATGTAGGAAAAATGTTAATTCTTAAACCGAGGGGGACTACTTTGTTGTCAATATAAGACTGGAAAAAGTGGCTGTGCCAATAAAATCTCGATTTGTGTTCTACAGGTTTTTTTAGGTGGGCAAACAGAGCTGCAATTTGGTTTGTTTCAATGTTGTCGCCTAGGGCTGTGGTTTTAATCTTGTTCATTTGGTCAACCCATGCGTTTCCGCAATAGTTGGCCATTTCACAGGGAATAAGAGGGGGGAGCCCCAGATGATTGGGATGAAAACAGGGGAAGGAAGTTGAGTAAGGGCAATCTATATATGACCAATATGTAAAGATCAAGAAGGATGAGGAGGTGGAAAAAGGGTAAAGGAAGGGGGAAGGGAGGGAGAAAGAGGGGGGAGCCTTTTTAATTGGTGTTTACACCTAAAGTAAGTCTAAATCATGTAATTGTCTCATTAATAACATATGATTCGGGTAAAACAAAAAGTTTATTACAATCTTAGTCAATTCTAGAGAACAAAAAAAAAAGGTAATTGGTATTGGTTGAACTAAATGCACTTTTTTCAACCAGTCTATATAAATCCATATGAATACTTGCTTATCTCCTGTTGTCTGTGCCTGTCATAATATATGGCTTAGGGCAGAATAAAAAAAAAAATCAAACAAATAAAGTCTAATCATCAATATTTTGTTCACCAACAGTTTCCAGATATCTTATAATCATATAGAACATCATAAGGGTGTGTTACTTCTCTAACTAGGATTTTTTTGAATATGGAAGCCCCCCTACATGGGAGCCAATGGCTGCACTGCTATAAATCTATCCAATCAAGAGCCTGGGACCCCATGCAGAGAGGGACAGCGCGTCTCCGCCGAGGGAAATAAAGGGCTCAGGTAATTTTGCATAGGATGCATTAAGGTGAAAAAATACGAGGCTTTACAACCCCTTTAACGTCAGAGTCCTGTAAAAGTAATCAGTAATAGAGGTCAAAAGAGGATATATAATCATATGGGTGAAGGGTAAGCAACTAAATGCAGATAGTGAGAGGCTTATCACTATCTGCATTTAGTTGCTTACCCTTCGCCCATATAATTATATATCTGACATGTATTATATACTCATGTACTGGTCATTATAGCCAATACATAATCATTGATGTATTTGTTGTTGTGATTTCTGCTTCTTATTTTTTAACATGAGATTTCACCCTTCTTGTCCTTCTGTTGAGCGGTATCTTTTGCACCTATGCTTGTGTTGAAATATACAAAATTTGATGTGGATGTTTTTATCTTTTCATGTTTTTGTACTTTTTTAATAAAAATTCTCAAACGCATGGATGCCATTAGTGTGTCTATACTATCATTTACCTTAAACACCGTTAAAGTCCCGGGGTTTGTTACCCCTTTCCTTCTTCCTCTTTTATTCACAAATTGGGATGTGGTGTTCTGGTTGATGTTTCTGCCCTAATTGCTATTTTGTAGTAATAGAGATCACTTTTACTTGATTTTTTTCAACCAACTTTCAGCTTTCATTACCAAGTTCATGGCAGAAGCAGCTGCTATGATCTTGTTTTAATCACTTCTCTAAAATAGACTCAGACAAAGGGTTAGCTCTGGGTTTATATTCTGTGGGCAGAAATGTGGATGTTAAAAAATAATCCTTTGTCTTTATGTTGTCTGTGAAAATCTCCCTTGGCACAGTATTTAAGAAGTATTTCATATGTTCAAAGGCTGTGGCATATGTGTGCATTGTATACTGTGATTTCCTTTCACTTCCCATCCCAAAAGACAACATAAAGGTAGGGGAAATCTCTCCAAAATGAAAAGAGATACCCTCTAATGCTGCATACACACGATCGGAATTTCCGTCGGAAAAACCTTGGATGGTTTTTCCGACGGAATTCCGTTCAAGCTTGGCTTGCATACACACGGTCACACAAAAGTTCTCTGAACTTTCGACCGTCAAGAATGCGGTGACGTACAACACTACGACGAGCCAAAAAAATGAAGTTCAATGTTTCTGAGCATGCGTCGAATTGTTTCCGAGCAGGCGTAGGAATTTTGCGCGTTGGAATTGCTACAGATGATGGGAATTTTTTTGGTCGGAAAATTTGAGAACCAGCTCTCAAATTTTTCTTCTCGGAAATTCCGACAGGAAAAGTCAGATGGAGCCTACACACGGTCGGAATTTCCGACGAAAAGCTCACATCAAACTTTTCTTGTTGGAAATTCCGACCATGTGTATGCGTCATTAGACTTAGTTTAAACTTGCAGTTGGGGGGGGGGGGCTCTTAATCTGCAAAGTCAACCAAATGGAGATGTGCACATGCAGTGGCCATGATGCTTTGCTCTGCTGTGGCACAAAAATGATCCCTCTGTCACTTTTGGTGGGCATTGTGACAGACCCAACCAGGACAGGGGCTTTTGGAGAGGACTAGGGGCAAGCCTTCTACCAATGGATTATGGCAGATCATTCTATAATTATGGACAACAATGTGATGAACGCTGGAAGCGTGGTTTGGATTATTTTCTGAATAAGGACAATAACGAATCCCTCCTGGAGTGGATGGAAAGGTGTAATATTATTCTTGTACAGGGTAATGGTCAGAAGGAATATGATGGCCCTAATGCAGACGGGGCTGGAGAGGCTCTTTCACTTGGGACACAAATATGTATTAACAAGTTCCCTCAAAAAATCTATGAAGTTAAATTAATTCCCCTTTTTTTTAGACTGCTGGAACATTGTTTGCCTTCTGATGACTTGTCTAGTGGACAGAATACACAAGTTTGTGTCTCTCCCATTGTGGGCCTCCTTGGTGTGCATTCTTATTGTTAATTGAGTCACCTGTTTCTGTCTGTCTGCTAGTATTGTGTCTACTTCACATTGTTACCAAATTATTGTGGGATGTTATATGTTTGTTGATTAACTTATTGCTTAATTAAGATCACTGTTAGTTGTTTGCTGTTATTTGGATTGGTGTTTGAAGTTTGCATTGTTATTAGGGTTGAGCGAACCCGAAATGTAAAGTTCGGGTCCGTACCGAACTTTAGCTTTTTCCCGAACACGAACCCGAACCCGGACTTTGCGCGAAAGTCCGGGTTCGGGTTCGGCAATCTAATTGGGCAGTTAGAAATGCTTCAGGGGCCAGCCAATCACCTTTTGATTAGCTGGTGTGCCCTTAGAAGCCATCATAGCCATGCCTACTAATGGCATGGCTGTGATTGGTCAGTGCAACATGTGACCCAGCTTCTATATAAGCTAGAGGCACACAGCACACACGTCACTCTGCTTCAGAATAGATAGGGAGAGGATCTTGTCTGCTGCTGCTGCTTTTAGGGAGAGATTGAAAAATACATGAGTTAGTCCTGATTCTGGAATCTGAGGGAAAAGATAGAGAGACAGTGTAGTGTAGGGCCAGGTTCCTGTTGGTGCTTTCAGGGAGAGAGATATATTATATAGGAATAGGAGTCCAGATTCAGAGATATAACTCAGTGATCTGCATAGGTTTACCTGTTTGTGTTGCAGTGCAGTCTTTTTACACTGCCATGAGCCCAGTGTCAGAGAAAATCTACCTTTTATCTGCAAGCTCAGTGCACCAGCACTGCATATATTACGTTGAGAGATACACCGTTTCCCTACTGTGGGTGTATTCTGCTCTTGAAAAAAGATCCATTTAGGGCAAAAAAAAAAGGCACTTTATTGTGCTCTTTTCCAAAAGACCCATTAAGGGCAAAAAAAAAAAAAAATGTGCATTTTATTTTGCTCGTGCAAAAAAAGACCCGTTTAGGGCAAAAAAATAAAATAAAAAATTTGCACTTTAATGTACGCTTGCAAAAAGACCCATTTAGGGCCACAAAAAATATTTTGCAGTATGTTATACATATGTGGAGGTGTGTGAAATAAACAATTTCTATATAGTTTTCTTCTACTGTGCTATTCTAAAAAAAAAACTTTTTTTGAATAACATTTTCTGCAGTTCTGTAGCTGTGCGATTCAGCGGTTACGTACTGTGGGTGTGTTGTGGTCTTCCAAAAAACGCCATTTAGGGCCACAAAAAATATTTTGCAGTATGTTATACATATGTGGAGGTGTGTGAAATAAACAATTTCTATATAGTTTTCTTCTACTGTGCTATACTAAAAAAAAACATTTTTTTTTAATAGCATTTTCTGCAGTTCTGTAGCTGTGCGATTCAGCGGTTACGTACTGTGGGTGTGTTCTGCTCTTCCAAAAACACCCATTTAGGGCAACATCCTAAATTTGGAAAATATGAGGAGAAGGTCAAAGGGACATGGTGGCCCCGGTCGTGGTGCTGCTGGTGGAGCTCCTGTTGCAGGGAGAGGACGTGGTGGATCTGTGCCAGATACACGCACAAGTGAAACACCTTCCTCAGGTGCGAGTAGGCGACCGAGCCTGCGGCGGTATTTTGTCGCGCCTAATGAGGCTGTACGAATGTTTAGGCCAGGACAAGTACAGGCGATAGTAGATTGGGTTGCTGACAGTGCCTCGGGTTCCTTCACATTGTCTCCCACCCACTCTTCTGATGAAAGATCAGAGTTGGCACCTGAAACCCATGTCCATCAGTCTTTCCCCTCACCCCCTTGCAAATCAGCCAAGCAGTCTGAGCCCCAAATCATGCAGCAGTCTCTTCTGCTTTTCGATGACTCTGTTAGCAGGGTTTCCCAGGGCCATCCACCTAGCCCTGCCCCAGAAGTGGAAGAGATTGAGTGCACCGATGCCCAACCACTTATGTTTCATGATGAGTACATGGGAGGATCATCGCAGCACGTCTCGGATGATGACGAAACACAGGTGCCAACTGCTGCTGCTTTGGCAATTGTGCAGATAGACAAGGAGGGCAGGGGTGAAGACTGGGTGGAAGATGATGTGGAGGACAATGAGGTCCTCAACCCCACATGGAATCAACGTTATGCAGGTGACCAGTGTAGTTTGGAGGAAGAGGCAGTGGTCGCACAGAGCCACCAGCACAGCAGAAGAGGGAGCAGGGTGCAAAAGTGGAGCGTCCGTCCCCTAGACATTATGTCTGCTACTGCCCAACGCAGCAAGGGACCGAGCACACCAAAGCCAGGTCCAAGGAGTTGCCTAGCGTGGCAGTCCTTCACACAATGTGCTGATGACAAGACACGAGTGGTTTGCACGCTGTGCAATCAGAGCCTGAAGCGAGGCATAAACGTTCTCAACCTGAGCACAACCTGCATGACCAGGCATCTAAGTGCAAAGCACGAGCTGCAGTGGAGTAGACACCTCAAAAACCAAGAAAGGTCTCTGGCTCCTCCTGCTTCCTGTTCTGCTGCAGTCTCTGCCTCTTCATCCACCTCTGTAGTGACAGTGGCACCTGCCACCCCGCAAACATAGGATCTGCCAGCAACACTACCACCTGGGTCACCAACCATCTCCACAATGTCCCATGGAAGCGTTCAGCTCTCTATTTTCCAAACATTGGAGCGGAAGAGGAAGTACCCCCCTAGCCACCCGCAATCCCTGGCCCTGAATGCCAGCATTTCAAAACTCCTGGCCTTTGAAATGCTGTCATTCCGTCTGGTGGAGACGCAGAGTTTTAAAAGCCTGATGGCATTGGTTGTCCCACAGTACGTCGTGCCCAGCCGCCACTATTTTTCCAGGCGAGCCATCCCTTCCCTGCACTACCAAGTGGGGGACAAAATCAGGTGTGCACTGCGCAACGCCATCTGTGGCAAGGTCCACCTAACTACGGATGCGTGGACCAGTAAGCACGGTCAGGGACGTTATATCTCCCTAACAGCACACTGGGTAAATGCAGTGGCGGCTGGGCCTGAGGCAGATAGCAGTTTGGCGCATGTCCTTCCACCACCGAGGATTGCAGGGCGCTTCAGTTTGCCTCCTGTTGCTAACTCCTCCTACTCCGCTTCCTCATCCTCTACCGCCTCCTCATCCGGTCAGCGTAACACCTTCACCACCAACTTCAGCACAGCCAGGGGTAAACGACAGCAGGCAGTTTTAAAACTTTCCTGTTTGGGGGAAAAACCCCACACCGCGCAGGAGTTGTGGAGGGACATGGAACAACAGACCAATGAGTGGTTGCTGTCAGTGAGCCTCAAGCCCGGCCTGGTGGTGTGCGATAATGGGCGAAATCTCGTAGCAGCTCTGGGCCTAGCCGGTTTGACGCACACATCCCTTGCCTGGCGCATGTGCTGAACTTGGTGGTCCAGAAGTTCCTTTAAAAATTACCCCAATATGCCAGAGCTGCTGCAGAAAGTGCGGGCTGTGTGTGCGCACTTTCGGCGTTCTCACGCTGCTGCTGCTCGCCTGTCAGCGCTGCAGCGTAACTTCGGCCTTCCCGCTCACCGCCTCATATGTGACGTGCCCACAAGGTGGAACTCCACCTTGCACATGCTGGCCAGACTGTGCGAGCAGCAGCAGGCGATAGTGGAGTTTCAGCTGCAGCAATCACGCGTGAGTCGCTCTGCGGAACAGCACCACTTCACCACCAATAACTGGGCCTCCATGCGAGACCTGTGTGCCTTGTTGCGCTGTTTCGAGTACTCCACCAACATGTCCAGTGCCAATGACGCCGTTCTCAGAGTTACTATCCCAGTTCTATGCCTCCTTGAAAAAACGCTTCGGGCGATGATGGAAGAGGATGTGGCACAGGAGGATGAGGAGGAGGAGGAGGAAGCGGGATCATTTCAAAGGCTTTCAGGGCAGTCTTTCACAAGTGGCTACGAGGGTGGGTTCCTGCACCAACAAACGCCAGGTACACAATTGTCCGGCAGAAAGGGCACAGTTCTGGAGGATGACGAGGTGGAGGAGGAGATGGAGGAGGAGGAGGAGCCATTTTCACAGCAGGGTGGCACCCAGACCAGCTCGTGGCCATCACTGGTGCGTGGCTGGGGGGATACAGAGGACACAGACGATACACCTCCCACAGAGGACAGCTTTTCTTTGCCTCTGGGCAGCCTGGCACACAAGAGCGATTACATGCTGCAGTGTTTCCGCAATGACCGCCGAGTTGCCCACATTTTAACTGGTGCTGATTACTGTGTGGCCACCCTGCTGGATCCTTGTTACAAGGACAACGTACCGTCCTTAATTCCCTCACTGGAGCGGGATCGTAAGATGCGCGAGTACCAGCGCACGCTGGTAGACGCGCTGCTGGTGGCATTCCCACCTGACAGCGGGCGTACGGTGGAAGCACAAGGCGAAGGCAGAGGAGGAGGAAGAGGTCGCCAACACAGCCGGGGCACCGGCAGCACCTCAGAAGGCAGGGTTAGCATGGCTGAAATGTGGAAAAGCTTTGTCAGCACGCCACAACAACCAGCACCACCAGCTGAGATGGAACGTCTTAACAGGAGGCAGCATTTCACCAACATGGTTGAGCAGTATGTGTCCACAGGCCTACACGTACTGGATGACGGGTCTGCCCCCTTTAACTTCTGGGTCTCCAAATTGGGCACATGGCCTGAGCTTGCCCTTTATGCCTTGGAGGTGCTGGCCTGCCCTGCAGCCAGTGTATTATCTGAACGTGTATTTAGCACGGCAGGGGGCGTTATCACAGACAAACGCAGCCGTCTGTCCAGAGCCAATGTGGACAAGCTCACGTTCATTAAAATGAACCAGGCATGGATCCCACAGGACTTGTCCGTACCTTCTGTAGAATAGACATGTATACCGGTGTTGTGACAAAAACTGTCCGGCCATCGGATTGTGTCCGGCCCATACTGCGAAGGCGCAGCGCTTGCGCAGTACAGAGGACAAGGAGATTCACAAAATCTCCAAAGATGAACGGCGCCTGCGCCGTGAGTGCAGGTTCAAGCCCCAACATCCAAGTGGACATACGGTAGCACATAGTAACAGGGCCCCTCACGGGCTCGCTTCGATCGCCACGCTTCAGGCACGGCCTCACTTGGCTCGGCTTGAACCACGGAGGGTGTGGCCTTCACCTGAACTCACCACGCAGGCGCCGTTCATCTTGGGAGATTTTCGAAATCCTCTTGTCCTACATACTGAGCAAGCGCAGTACAGGGTGGACACTATTTGACAGGGGACATAATTCGACACATCACTGGCCTTACCCAGCCATTGTTGTATTTTTGAACCAGTGTTGGCTACCTCGTCCTCCTCTACCGCCGCTTCCACCTACACAGCCACATCCACCGCCACCTCAACCTCCTACTCCATATGGACCTCGTCCTCCTAGGTCAAGATTATAATTTTTATTTTATTTTTTTGTAGCGCACAGATCCTTTCCCCCTTACCTGCCTTTATGTTGTTGGCTCCTCGCAGGAGGGAGAAAGGCACACCGCACTACCAGCCCGTACCCTCCTATATAAAGAGGTTGAGCGGTGTACTTGACGGGCCGTGTCCACAGCCGGAGTCAAAACTCCTCCAGAGGATGATTCTCACCTCTACTGTAGGTAGAGGCAAGTCCTTTAATTCCCAGTAAAGTCAATGTCCACACCAGCTGAAATTACAACTCTTATTCTCTCATGGCAAAATAAACTCTACTCGGATAGAAAAGGTTAGAGCAAAGAAATAGGACAGCTTAAGGTGTGGAGGAGGTCCAGGCACAAACGTAGCACATTCACTTCACTGCTTAGGTTTCTCAAACAGTTTTAGGTGCACGGTCTCTGCCACAGACCTTGAGGTTGGTCTCTGCCACAGACCGGGTGTACAAGGCCCCTGCCACGGACCTGGAGAACTTTGGTCTCTGCCACAGACCAGGGTGTATAAGGCCCCTGCCACGGGCCGGGTGAATAAGGCCTCTGATACAGTCAAGATGACCTTGAGCTTCTCCTTCTACGAACCTAGCCCATATCAAGGGGAAGACATCTCTCCAGGGAGTCAACAGACCCTTCCTTCACCGTGACTCCCGCATCGGTCCATCAGAATGATCCTCCCTTCCCTGGAACATGGTCCCCTACACGAGGCGGCACCCTAAGACTCCTCGACCCTTAGCGGACTCCAGATGAAGGCTCTGGACCCTAGGCTTTACTCCCGCACCTAGGCCTCCATACCCAGGGCAGCAGGAACTCCAGGATAGTACCTCACCCCAGGCTAAAGGTACCCGTGATGGAACAGAAACACATGCACCCAGGCCGAAGGCACCTGGGCGTGGACCCCACTGGACATCAGCCCCCAGGCCAAAGGTTTGCCCCTTTTATATGCTCTCCCGGCATGCACAGCAGGTTCCCCGCCCCGCTGTACTACTGCCAAGACACAAAAGGCACAGCACTGTATTGGCGGTTCAACCCTAGCCTACCATGGCAGTGCCACCTGTAGGCCGCAGGGAACTGCACACCAATACTATCCCCCGAGGACAAAATGGTCCATGAATCCTACAGAATTAGGGTGTTTGAGCCTATTTACCACTCAAACACTTCCCTTAAATTTAACACCCGCTACATTTTTATTTCAAAGTATTTTATTTTCCCACTAGCTTATCCATTAAATTGAATAATTTATTCCAGAAAGGGCGTATTCTGGGGCATTCCCACCATATGTGTGGCATCGTGCCGTTGAGTTTCTGAGGTTCTTAATGACTTCCCGTACCTCTTCTGCTGAAAAGGGGGCCTCCAGCATATTTTTTTATTTTTTTTATGTTATTTTAAGTTATTTCCCTATCCACATTTGTTTGCAGAGCACTTGCCATGCTCTTAACAACATTTTGCTGCCATTTGCAGCCCTCTAGCCCTTTCCATTACTTTTTTAGAGCCTTTTTAGTCCTTAGAAGTTCGGGTCCCCATTGACTTCAATGGGGTTCGGGTTCGGGTTAAAGTTCGGTCCCGAACCCGAACTTTTTTCCAAAGTTCGGCCGAACCCGTCGAACCCGAACATCCAGGTGTCCGCTTAACTCTAATTGTTATGCTAATATCCTCAAGAGGGGAATGTCCTTCTGTGGGGTATAAAGTATGTGTCTTGGTTTCAGTAAGCACTCATTCCTTTGGTTCTATCCCAACATATTGTCTGTGTATGATGCTTGGGGTAAAAAGGGCTAGTATTAGGCCTTGGTCTGCTGGAATAATTTAATCGGGTCGCCAAGTGGTTCAGTCACACCGTGACCCTGTAGGGAACACTAGGCTTATGGTAAGGCATGACATTCCCATTAAAAAAAAACATTCAGCTATTAAAAAACAGGCTTTCAAGAGGTAGCAGTATAACCTTATGAATTCCTGTCAGCTATGACTGCATTGCTCTCTGAAAAGTGACCACACTTCAAAGACAAGTGTAAATGAGCCATAAGAAAGCTGCCATTGGAACATTTATTTTTTTAAATTGAAAGCCCTTGTCCACTGTTCTGGAGACATTTTAGCAACAAATGTAACATTTTTGATTTTTCAAGACTCCGTCATAGTACAGTGCCTCCAAGGACATACAAAGAAGGTGTAGCTCCCCGAAAAAATTAAAATCAAGAGAGGTTAAAACCCCTTGAACTGTATGCAAGAATACAAAAAAAAAATGTTTATAAACCTAATTATAAAATACACTGAAAGAAGAGATGCTTTCAGCAAATATTTTTTTATGTATAAAATCATAACTTATAAGCTAATCTTGATGGAAACTGGCAAATTGTTTTAAGATTGACAAATGTTAATGTAGAGAAAGATATATAACCAGTTCTTTTAAAATATGTTTTTTGTTGGAAAATATTAGGTTCTTCAATAAATGGTTTGTTCAGTTTAGTCGACAAAAAGGGAAATGATCATTATGATCTGTCAAAGGCCACTACTCTATTCTAATTAAACTGCAAGCTATTTAAGAAAATCCATTTTAGTTGTGTTTTGCACGAAAGATAACAGCAGTGTTATTTCAGCACACTGCACTAATGTGAAAATGCAACACATTGGACAACGTTTAAAGTTACCACAAGTTAATCTTTCTACTGATGGCCATATATTAATTATGCTGCCTAGAGACTTAGAAGGGCTAAAACGATGACTTCAGTTGTTATAATGAAGCATTTGTTGGCAAAATGATCCAAAAAAGGAAATATCTGTTTAAAAAAAAAATGGATAATTTCTGCATCTGCTACCATTTGACAGTTTCCAGGAATAAAAAGCAGATTAGCTAAGAGTTTTGCAATCCTTTAAATGTCAGAGTTTTGCATTAGATAAGGCATTGCGATTATTACTGTAGGTTTTACTGGTAAGTCGCTATAATTTAAAGATTATGTAGTCTTTCTATATTGTATATTTTTATGTTAAAAAAGGTTATAACTGTAGGTATAGTAGACCACATTTAAATGCTGTATTTAAAGTGGAGCTCCACCCTAAATAGCAACTTTTGCTATTTGGAACCCTCCCCCCCCTCCGGTGTCACAATTGACACCTTTCAGGGGGGAGGGGGGTGAAGATACCTGTCTAAGACAGGTATTTTCACCCACATCCGGGAGTCCTGTCTCCGGGAATCTGCGGGAGTTACGTCACTTCCCGCAGACTTCCCTTGGTGTTCTGGGAGACACTCGGCTCCCAGAACACAGGAGCACCAATCAGAACGGCGCAGCGCGACTCGCGCATGCGCCGTAGGGAACCGGGCATGAAGCCGCAGGGCGTTCCCTCAGCGAGGATGGTGGAGGGAGCAGCAGAGCGACGAGCGGTCGCTCGTCCTCTGCTGCGGACGTCGCTGGACTCCAGGACAGGTAAGTGTCCAAATATTAAAAGCCAGCAGCTGCTGTAGCTGTAGCTGCTGGCTTTAAAAAATGTTTTTCCGGTGGAGCAACCCCTTTAACCACTAGCCGCCCGCCTTACGACTATATATATGGCCACAAGGTACAATGCCGGGAGGCCGTCTTTATACGGCCTCTGCTCCTGCGGCCACTGGGGGGCGCGCGCGCGTGCCCGGCACATCACTGAGATGCCAATGTCCGCCAGGTACACGCGATCGCCCGTTACACAGACAAGGACTTGGATCTCTGTGTGTAAACACAGAGATCCACGTCCTGTCAGGGAGAGGAGACCGATGCTGTGTCCCTTGTACATAGGGACACAGATCGGTCACCTCCCCCAGTCAGTCCCCTCCCCCCACAGTAGTAATCACTCCCAGGGCAAACATTTAACCCCTTCCTCGCCCCCTAGTGTTAACCCCTTCCCTGCCAGTCACATTTAAACAGTAATCAGTGCATATTTATAGCACTGTTCGCTGTATTAATGTGACTGGTCCCAAAAATGTGTCAAAAGTGTCCGATGTGTCCGACATATTGTTGCAGTCATGAAAAAAAACACTGATCACCGCCATTACTAGTAAAAAAAATATAATTTATAAACATGCCATAAAACTGACCCCTATTTTATAAACTCTATAAATTTTGCGCAAACCAATCAATAAACGCCGACTGCGTTTTTTTTTACCAAAAATATATAGAAGTATATGTATCGGCCTAAACTGAGGAAAAAAATAAATAAAAAATTGGGATATTTATAATAGCAAAAATCAAAAAATATTGTGTTTTTTTCAAAATTGTCGCTCTCTTTGTTTATAGTGCAAAAAAAAAAAAAAAACGCAGAGGTGATCAGATACCACCAAAAGAAAGCTCTATTTCTGGGAAAAAAAGGATGTAAATTTTGTTTGGGAGCCACGTCGCACGACCGCGCAATTGTCATTCAAAGCGTGACAGTGCCAAAAGCTGAAATTTCGCCTAGGCAGGAAGGGGGTATATGTGCCCAGTAAGCAAGTGGTTAAACTTACTATCCATGGAGGGTCACTTTAGCCCTAATAACACATCATTTTTGTATAGTCAGACTACAACATGTTAAAGTGCAGCTAAAACTGGTGCATGAATACACTAGGTACAAGAGGTATTGTTAGACCCATAAAGCACCTAGCACATCTATTGCACCCATTGTGTGTTGTCACATTGTGGTGTGATTTTAAAGTGTTATTAAAAGACCAAGAAAATAATATATTGCAACCTACAATCATTGGATGTGGTGGCTGCATCGTCTTTTTTTTTTTTTTGCGTTTTCCTCTGGTGACCTTGCCAGTAACACACCTCCTGTATTAAAGTGCCCCCACTCTTTTGGACAGCAGCATTGTCAGTTTGGGGGGGGGGAGTGTTAGCTATAGCTACATAGTTACATAGTTAGCCTGGCCGAAAAAAAGACAAAAGTCTACCCATTTCAACCAATAGAAGGGAAAAAAAAAAATATATATATATATATATATATATATATATATATATACACACACACACATACACATATATATATATATATATATATATATATATATATATATATATATATATATATATATTGTGGGAGATTAGCTTTTGGGGATCAACTTTCTGAATCACAGTCCGCAAAAAGGCACTTTCTTAAAAGTCTGGCGGATGCCAGGTTTTATTTATAAGAGGTTTGCAGGTATAAACAAACAAAACAGTAAATAAATCCTTGCTGTCCGGCGCTAAACTAAACAAAATAGTATCCTCTCTATACAGTGCGGGGCTGGTCCCCGTCACCCACAAAACATGCGATAAAGCAAACCTTTTCTTTTTGATCCACTCCAACAGAGCTCTCACTCAGGTTCCTTCCTGAGTCTCCAAAAATCAGAGCAATCCTGTGCTCTTCCTGGATCTTTAAAGCCCAGCTGACTGTGGATTCTAGTGAACCCGAACAACTGGACTGGAACCCAGCCGACCACAGAGGCTGGAAAAACCTGGGACCTACAATGGACTGAATGCGAGGTGAAATGTAGCGATTATCATGTATCTCACCTCGCATACCGTCACATATCCTCCCCCTCTGCTCAAGCCCCTACGGCTGAGCACTTGACCCAGCCATACAGTGCACGCGGGAGAGGGCATCAGCATTATCCTGGAGTTTGCCCGGCCTGTGCTCAACCGTGAACTTAAAGGGCTGTAAAGAAAGGAACCACCTTGTCACACGGGCATTTTTTTCCCTGTTGTCACACATCCACTTCAGGGAAGCATGGTCAGTGACCAGCCTAAATGACCTCCCGAGTAGATAATACCTCAGGGAGTCTAAATCCCATTTAATGGCGAGACACTCCTTCTCCACGATGGCATAGTTCCTTTCGTGTTTGTTCAGCTTCCGGCTCAGGTATACAACTGGGTGCTCCTCTCCAATCCTGACCTCCGACAGTACGGCCCCTAGGCCCACCTCAGAGGCTTGTACGACAAACTCCTTTGTGAAGTCCGGGGTCACCAGCACCGGTAGTGCACAAAGGGCCTGTTTTAATTTCTTAAACGCCTTCTCTGCCTCAGGGTTCCATTTGACCAGTCCGGGTAAGGGGTAGAAAAAGTCTCTATTTTTATGCACGAACACCCTAACGTCACTTTGTTGTGCCACAGACAGGGTATCCGTAATGGGAACGTCAGGTGTCACGGGTACCCGGTCGGTTGGAGGCGGGGACATGGCCAGTAAAGTCTCTCGGTCCTTCCAGGGTTTTAAGAGATTCACATGGTAAATTTGGTGTGGTTTCCTTTTCCCTGGCTGGTAGACTTTGTAGTTTACCTCCCCGACCCTTTCGACAACCTCGAAGGGACCCTGCCACTTGGCTAAAAACTTTCTTTCCACCGTGGGGACCAATACCAACACTCTGTCCCCAGGGCTGAAAGTACGGACCCTGGCACTTCGGTCATAGACCTTCCTTTGGGCCTGCTGGGCTCGCTCCATATGTTCTCGCACCAGGGGTAGGACAGCTGCAATTCGATCCTGCATCAAGGAGACCACCTTTTTCAGCATACTTTTCAAAGTTTTATTAAATCTTTCGACCAGAACATCCGTTTGGGGGTGGTAGACAGAGGTACGGAGATTGGAGATTTTGTATAACTTACAAAGCTCCTTGGTAACCTTGGACATAAAGGGTTAAGATCTCTTTTGGGGGGGCGTGGCCAAGATGGCGCAGGGAGCGGACGCTTGATTATTGAGCTCCCGCTCTGAATCCTAATCCTTCTCCATCCTGCAGTGGATTCACCCCGGAGATCTTGTAAAACCTCCTAAAACACCCCCGGGGCTCTTGGGGAATGCGTAAAGGCAACAAGGGGACACAGAGGAGACGGGGACTGGACACTGCCTGCACGCCGCCGAAGCCTGGGCCTAAATCACCGCCGGCGTCTCACATGGAGACACAGATGGAATCCTCCTCAGACGGAGTCATCCAGGCGGGCTCGCCGGCTTTTGATGCCCTGATGCAGGCAATCACAGGTTGCCAATCAGCGCTCACGGTCAAGATAGACCATGTCCAGGCTGAGACTGCCCTCATCCGCTGCGACATGGACAGATTCTGGGACCGGATGACGGAGGCGGAGAGGAGGATCTCGGGCGCAGAAGACGTACAGGGGGAGCACCACGCAGACTTGCAGATCCTTAAATCCAAGGTACGAGCCCTGGAAGTAAGAGCAGAGGACGTCGAGAACCAGAACCGCAGGAACAACCTGCGGGTCCTGGGCCTACCGGAGGGTGCGGAGGGCTCGGATCCGGTTACATTCATGGAACACCTCCTTCCCACCCTGCTCCCGGGGGCCCGCTTCTCTTCGCACTTCTCCATTGAACGGGCGCATCGGGTCCCGGCCCTCCGAGGTCCGTCCGGAGCGCCGCAGCGCACCTTTATTTTTAAGCTCCTCCACTACAGAGACAGGGACACTGTCCTCCGTTCGGCCCGTGTGCAAGGGGACTTGAAATATCAGAACACAAAGCTGCTGATCTTCCCTGATTATTCTGTTGAAACACAGAGGCAGAGGAAATCGTTTGACCAAGCCCGAGCCATCCTGAGAGCTAAAGGCATCAAGTACAGCATGCTTTTCCCCACCAAGCTGAGGGTCCAAGATGGAGATGGCTTTGAATTCTTCACATCACCCAGGGAAGCGGTGGAGTGGGCTGAATCCCTCCGTGTCTGAGACCTTCCAACTGCATCCACTGACTGTGAGTATGCCCCGGGGGGGGGGGGGGGCTTGGTAGTCTAAAATCCTCCAATCCCCCTGCTGCCTTTCCACGGGGTAATGACCCCCCTTCTCCTGATGCTCATCATACTCCCCACTGATGGATCCTGATCTGTCCCCCTCTAACAATTCTGTACTCTCCATAAGAGACTGGGGTCAGAAGCTGCCTGTGTGAGCTGGAGAGGAGTGACATGCCCTGGAAGGAGACCTCCCCTCCCCCCCGGTCATTAGACGCTGCTCAAGCCTTTGTGTGACTCAGCACAGGACCCTTTCACCCAAGAAGAATGCCCCCGTAACATCCGGGAGATCCATGGCACATATCCTGCATTGGATTCACAAGCTTGCCCTACCCAGTTTGTTGGTGGGGGGCCTGTTGCCTCTTGCTCACTGCCTTCATGTTCAGCAAATGGGCTGACAATTGTTTGGGGACTCAAGCCTTCCCTCGGGGACGGGGGGGGCAGGGTGGGGGGGAGTTTGGGAAAGTTGAGCCGTGTTTTTGGCTCCCAGTTGATGATTACTTGTTATGTGACAGACGTGTCCTTGGTGATGACTGTTATACTGCTGTGGAGGCCCGGTTCTCCCCCTGACCCTGGAGGAAGGGGTGGAGGAGCCCCGGGCCTCGTACTCTGTATTTATCCTCTGTATTATGTCTCAAGATATGATGATGGCTGCGCTTGATGTCCTCTCCTGGAACACACGGGACATGAACTCTCCGATTAAACGCTCACTGGTCTTCCAATTTATTAAAAAATATAACCCGCACATCTGTGTGTTGCAGGAGACGCACCTGGTGGGCAGCAAAACAATGAGTCTTAAGAGGCCATGGGTGGGACACCACTACCACTCAACCTATTCTAATTATGCCAGGGGT
This sequence comes from Rana muscosa, assembly GCA_029206835.1. NCBI lineage: Eukaryota > Metazoa > Chordata > Amphibia > Anura > Ranidae > Rana > Rana muscosa. Next base: position 413,695,930 of record CM055117.1, read on the forward strand.
GTCAGTGTGCTGGTAGCAAAAACCCTCCCATTTAAACTGTTAGACTTAATACTTGACCCTGATGGCAGATATATACTGCTCCACGCCTTAATACACAGTGTTCCCTGGGTGGTGGTGGCTCTTTACTTGCCCCCCCGGCCTCCATTGCACTCCTGAATCTACTCACGGCCAAGTTGGCTCAGTTCCCCCCAGACAATGTCATCCTCATGGGGGACTTCAATTTAGTGCCGGACTCTGGTAGGGACAGATGTGCTGCAGCGGGTGCGACCCGCCAGGGTCTGGCCACTTGGGCTGATACCTATGGCTTTACCGATGTATGGAGGTGGAAATATCCCCATTCCAGAATGTTTACCTGCCACTCAGCCACACACAAATAATTTTCTAGAATTGACCTTGCATACGTGGCGGCGCCTGTCCTTCCCAGAGTCCGGAAAATAGCTATCCTCCCTCGCGGAATCTCCGATCATGCCCCGCTGTTGCTGTCCCTGGAGTTGACCACGGATCCCTCAGACAGACTTTGGAGACTCTCCAGGTTCTGGATCTCAGATAAAGATGTCGACTCTAGATTTCACCCTACCCTGCGGTTGTTCTGGGAGGAGAATCTGGGGTCGGCCGGGGACAGCTCCACATGGGATTCCTTCAAGGCCTCCTCATGGGGACATTATCAATCTATTATAGCTGCGGTGAGAAGGGAACGTAGAGTAGATCTTGAGGGTGGAGGGGGAGGCAGCGGTGACGGAGGCTCTCTATGTCCAAACACGCGACCCGACACACTATGCCCAACTCCGATCCCTGACACAGCAAGCCTTACTCCTTCGGACTTCTCTCACGCAAAAAAAGCTCCTTCATCAATCCCAACGGATATTTGAGCAAGGGGACAAGACGGGACGACTCCTTGCGTGGCTGTCTAGAGAGCAGTCCGGGGTGGCGACCATAGCACACATACGGGGCCAGGATGGGTACCTACTCTCTACTCCCCAGGACATTAACCGCACCTTTGCCGAGTACTACCAGCACCTGTACACTTCCAGGGTGACCTATGACCAGACAGACCTTGACCGTTACCTAGACGAGATTGATATACCGGTCCTCACGACCGTAACTGCCAACAAACTGGACGCTCCAATAAAGTTAGAGGAAATACAGTCGGCCCTGAAGGGGATGCAGACAAATAAAACCCCGGGCCCGGACGGGTTCCCGGTGGAATTTTACAAGACATATATGGAGGACCTGGCCCCTAGATTGCTCTGGACCTTAACGCAAGCATCCGATTCAGGGGCCCTTCCAGGCTCTATGAGCGAGGCAGTCATAGTTGTTATACCCAAGCCGGGCAAAGACCCCCTACCGTGCTCCTCGTATCGCCCCATTTCCCTCCTTAATGTAGACGCCAAAATCTTGGCAAAAATTCTAGCGAATCGCCTTACTACGGTTATCACAGCTCTGGTCCACCCCGACCAGACAGGATTTATGCCAGGGAGGGGTACTGACATTAACATCCGCAGGTTGCACACGCATATAGCAAGCGCTGACCCGGACGCCCCGGGAGTGGTGGCCTCACTCGACGCGGAGAAGGCTTTTGACTCGGTCGAGTGGGGCTACCTGTGGGTCGGTCCTTTCCAGGTACGGGTTTGGCCCGAACTACCTGAAGTGGCTACAAATGCTTTATGCACATCCCAGGGCCCGCATCCGTACCAATGGCACGCTGTCGGGCCCTTTCCTTCTAGAGAGGGGGACCCGGCAGGGATGCCCGCTATCCCCATCCCTTTTCGCCCTGGCCATGGAACCGCTTGCCGCACATATTAGAGGGGACCCCTCGGTCAGGGGCATCCGTGTAGGTTCCTTGGAGGAAAAGCTTTCGTTATATGCTGATGACTCCCTCCTTTATCTGGCGGATAGCTCCACCTCCCTGGACTCTGCCCTGGCACAGTTCAACACTTTCGCCCAATACTCAGGGATCCATATCAACTGGGACAAATCAGTGTTATTCCCCCTCCAGGCGTCGGTACCGTCGACCTCCTCCCACACCCCGCTGACTTGGGTGGAGACATTCACATACTTAGGGGTAAAAATAGGCCCCAAGCTGAAAGAGTATTTGACTAGGAACCTACTCCCCCTGCTGGAGCAGTTAATACGGAGCTGCGCAGGTTGGCGCAGTCTCCCTCTCTCTCCAGTAGGGAGAGGAAATTTAATTAAAATGATTTATCTCCCCAAGTTCCTATACTTCTTTAGACAGACCCCCACTCCTATTCCCCGTTCTTTCTTTAAAAAAATTGACAGCGTAGTGTCCTCCTTTATTTGGGCAGGGCGCCCCCCTAGGGTGGCTCGACAGTCCCTCTATCTCCCCTTATCTGCGGGGGGTCTGGCCCTTCCAAATTTTCTCCTATACTACTGGGCTGCGGTCCTGGTCACGGTGAGGTGGTGGTTCTCCCAGCCAGAGCAAAACCCTGCTGTTACCCTCGAGGCTGCTCTCCTTGGGTCATATGCAGCCCTTTCCAACCTGGTTTTCAGGGGACCCAGGGCACATTCCCAAGTGACCAAACTAATGAAGACTACCATTAGGGTGTGGCAGACCTCCAGGGCCTCAGGGATCAAACCCCTTACACACTCCCCACACACCCTGTTGTGGGGCAATCCCTTGCTCCCCCAACTCAATTCAGTACCTGACCCGGCGGCCTGGGCCAAACACGGGGTTGTAAAACTCAAACATGTTATGGTGGATGGGAGGGTTGCGGCGTTCTCGAGTCTGAAACGGACCCACCGACTCCCCTCATCTTTTCTATTTCGATATTGGCAACTTAAGCATGCCATTAACGCACAATTTCCGGAGACAATTATCCTTGAGTCGGATCGAATTGAAAGAAGACTTATGTCTGGAACGATGGAGAGACCCCTCTCCACCCTTTATCTATACCTTATGATAGCTTACGACACCAACACAATGCCTCTCCTCCATAAATGGAGGGAGGACATTCCCGACCTAGATGAGGAAACCTGGGAGGAACTATTTTCCTCCTATATTCCGTCCATGATTGCGTCCAGAGACCGTTTCATACAGCTCAAATTCCTACATAGAGCATACTACACTCCACAAAGACTGGCCAGCATCTATCCCTCCTTGAGCCCGCTATGCGGAAGATGTGGAAGGGATGAGGGCTCCTTCTTCCATATGGTCTGGACCTGCCCAAGGATCCAGCCTTACTGGCAGGAGATAGCGGAGACCGTGGGGAGGATTGGTGGCCTAGACCTGACGCCAGATCCTAAGCTCTTTCTTCTTAGTTTCCTGGGAGACATGGAGGGGAGCAGATACACCAAACTCTGTGTAACCTTCTTACTGTTCTACGCCAGGAGAGAAATCCTTTTAAGATGGAGGAGTGCAGAGGTCCCCTCTGGGGCCTCCTGGGAGGCTACCGTTAATAGGGTGCTGCCACTTTACAAGATTACGTATGAGAGTAGGAACTGCCCGGCAAAGTTTGACAAGATCTGGTCCTCCTGGTTGGACGGGTGGGGTGATGGCCTTATGGGCACATGACACCTGGTTACAGACTTTGAGGAACCCGGCTGTGGGACTGATGAACTCTGATTTCTCCTGACCTCTTTCCCTTCTCCTCTTCCGCCCTCCCCCCTCTCCCCTCTTTCTTCACTTCCGACCTCCCCCCCTCCTGCCTCCCCCCCTTTTCCCTTCCCCGACCCCCCTTTCCTACTGCCTTCCCCCTCCCTTGCTCCTCCCCCCTGGTATCCTACTCCCCACTGGCTGCCCCTTTTTTTTTCTTCCCCCGACCCCCCGAGTTGGGGGGTGGGGGAACCCCTGGGTTGAGTAGTCCGGCTGTAACTCCTATTGTACCCCTGGTTTATAGTATGACGTAAGGACCCTGTCATTATACGTTGCTGATTGTTCCACCGTATATTTTCTCTGATTGTACAGCCAAGCTCATCTTCTGCCTACTGACTCTGTATTATGCCTGAGACTTTATTCTGTCACTGTTGTAAAAACCTATTTTTTCAAAATAAAAACCTTATCTGTTAAAAAAAAGATCTCTTTTGGGATCCCCAGTCGACTAAAGACATGGACCAATTCCTTGGCGATAGCCTTAGCAGAGGTATTGCGCAAGGGTATGGCCTCAGGATAGCGGGTCGCATAGTCCAGAATCACCAGAATATGCTGGTGACCGCGGGCATATTTCACAACCGGCCCCACCAGGTCCATGCCAATCCTCTCAAAGGGGACCTCGATTATTGGCAGAGGAACAAGGGGGTGCAAAAATGGGGTGACAGTGCCGACATTTGGCACTCGGGGCACGATTCGCAGTACTCCTTGACATCTGCATGCAAGCCGGGCCAGAAAAATCTCTGGGGGATTCTCTCCCTGTTTTTTTCAACACCGAGATGCCCCCCCATTACATGACCATGGGCCAGGTCTAGCACCACCCTGCGGAATGGTTTGGGGACTAGTAGCTGTTCTACCTCGTCCTCTCCATGTTTTTTTTTTTTTTTTCACAATCAGATTTTATTGAAGCCAAAATGAACAAACATTTGACAAAGGTAAACACAAGTTAAATCTTACATGAAAAAGAAATGTCAATGTACAGGTAAAAGACATATATATACTGAAATAAACGTAGTAAAGTTCGGTGATAATTGAGGACTGACATAGCATAATAACAGAATTTGGGAGAAAAGGGAGAGGAATGAGATTAAAGGGTTAAAAGGAGGGAGGAAATAGGGAGGGGAAGGGTGGGTAATAAAAATAAATAAATAATTAGATCTATGAATAGCATTAGAGATTATAACGGGTAGACTGATGGGTAGAAAACACAGTAACATCAAAGCAGATGGTGACCATGTTTTATCACTCGTTACAATAAATTGTTTTTAATTGCCATGTAAGGGAAAGACACCACCCAATTAGGATCCACCGGTTCCCCATCCAACATCTTAAAGTTTTCCTTGGCTCTCATGAGGGTGGCCTCTCGTAGTTGCTCGGTACAGAAATCCTCTCTCCTGACCTCTAAATCGGGTACCACGTTTTGGCTACTCTCAATGTCAAGATCAGAGGGGTTCTCCTGTTCGTTACCCTCAGGCTGGGAGCTAGCTTCCAGGTCCTCCGGCTCCCCAGCATGTCAGGGAAAGGAAGAGGGTCTCCGGCTTCCTCGATCCCCCCAACAGCATCTCCTTCCCTTTGGCAAAAAGGGTCTGGTGAAAGTTCTCGTGCTTCCCCAGCAGGGGGAGATCTATCTACCAGCCTCCCCTTGTTTTTCCATCATTTCCAGAAATGGGGAAAATCTCTTCCCACTAAAGCTTCGTGAAGCAGTGAAGGTACCACCCCCACTGAATGTGTTACACTGCCCCAGGGGGTATCAACCTCAACCACCGCTGTCTGGTAGTCTTGAGTGTCCCCATGCATGCAAATTACCCCAATAGTACTGGGGTGTAGTTTTGTGGGGTTCACACAATCACTCCTGACTAGGGTCACCACACTACCAGAGTCTAGCAGGACTGTCAGTGGCTTTCCATCCACTGAAATAACACACATCTGTCTTTCAATTCGACTCTGACATGATGCAGTACATGTGACCTGTGCAAATAAAGAAATGTGTCTTTTCATATGAGCATAATCGCATTGCATAGGTTCATCATTTATAGGACAGTTCGCAGCAATATGCCCTAATGCATGGCAACGAAAACATCTTATTTTGCTCAACCCCCAGTCCTCTCAACGGTCCCAAAGACCTTCCTGGCTGCTTTGGCCAGTCTCCAGGTCTAGGAACCACAGTCTCATCAGTTGGAACAACAGTCTTCTCAAATCTCCTCAAGCTCTTGGACCCCGGAACAGTCTTACCAGAACCGCCGGGAGATCTTGCACCCCTAGACACACCGAAGTGGGGCGTAGATGGATTCACCAAGTCCTCAGTAGCACTGTACCTCTCCACTAGGTCGACCAGTTGGGCTGCAGTTTTGGGGTCGCCCTGTCCGACCCACTTCCTCAGAGCAGCAGGGAGCGCACGCAGATACCGGTCCATTACCACACGCTCTACGATCTGTGGGCCTGGCAAGGTCTCTGGCTGCAACCACTTCTTGGTGAGGTGGACCAGGTCAAACATTTGCGAACAGGGTGGCTTGTTGCTGGAGAAGGACCACTGATGCACCCGCTGGGCCCGGATCGCCATGGTGACACCCAAGCGTGCGAGTATCTCCGTCGTTAGAGTCTCATAGTCCTGGGCCTTATCGTGTTCTAGGTCAAAATAGGCTTTTTGGGGTTCTTTTTGGGGTTCTCCTGTTAAAAATGGGGCCAAGAGACCTGCCCACTGCTCTTTTAGCCATCTCAAAAGTTGCAAGGTATGCCTCAACATCATCAGCAGATGTCATCTTTTGTAGGTAGTAGGATGCACGTATCATCTTTGCTTCCACTGGCGCAGGAGGTGCGGACCCCTTTTTCAATTCTAGCAGAGCCTCTGCGAACTGCCGGTTCATCTCCTGCTGGGCCGCCTGTTGAACTGCAGCGGCGTCCTGTTATGCTGCCTGTTGTGCTGCGACTTGGCGGCTCATCTCCTGCTGAGCCTCCCGTTGTGCTGCAGCAGCCTCTGCGACTTGGCGGTTGGTTTCCCACTGAGCTGCATTGGCCTGTAGCAGGGCCTTTAACATTTCCTCCATCTTCAGAAAGTGCCCGCTGAATCCACCACGTGTGGGAGATTAGCTTGTGGGGATCAACTTTCTTTTTTTGTTTACAAAAGTTTTATTTGGAAGATTCAAAAATAATTTACAAAACTGTGAGGAAGTATTACAGTAGAAGATATAATGCAATATGATATATACCATGAGAATAAAGGAGTTTAAGATAGAAAACAAAGAAGTTCCTGAGATTTGGAGGGCATATGAATCAATCATTAGACCAGTACATCCATTTTGAATTAAAGGTGTGAATGATATCAGTTAGGGTATGATGGATTCTTTCGGATAACTGTAGATTTTTCATTCTGGATAAAACCTGGGGCCAGGGTAGGTTATTGGATTTCCAATTGAGAGCAATCATCCATTGAATTGAGCTTACTAGTGAATGGATCAGTCTAACACAGGGTGGGGGGATATCTGGGATATTAGCATAGAGAATACATATTTGTGGGGAGAGGGTAATTCTCTTTTTGACTATTGTTTCTATTTTCAATTCGGCGTGTCTCCATATTGTTTCTAAAAATCTACAACTCCAGAAAATGTGAGTGTATGTGCCAGTTTCTATGCAACCTCTGAAGCAGCATGGAGAAGATGATGGGTAGAATGAGTGAATTTTTTCAGGAGTTAGATATAGTCTAGTAAATAGTTTCATTGGGGATTCTCTGTATGCTGGAGCTATGTTGCATTTGCGGAGATTGTCTATCATAGTGTTCCAGGATTCAATGGGGATGAAGCAATCTAGTTCTGATTCCCAGTGTAACATTTGGATAGATTTGTCTGGCATCGAGGAGCTGTTGAGGTCTTTATAAAAAAGGGAGATTAGGCCCCTATCTCTCGAGGAGTTTAAACAAACGTGTTCGAATATCGTCGTAGGGGGATGAATACATAAAGAGTAATGCTCGTTGAAAAAGTTTTTGATTTGAAAGTAGTTTGTGAGTTCCGAGGATGGGAGATCGTATTTAGATTGGAGAGCGGGGAATGTGAGGAATGTATTGTTAGAGGACAATGATTTTAGGGAGGACAAGTTATTATTTCGCCATAGGGGGAACGAACGTATATTATTCAAGTTCTGTGTAAGTCTGGGGTCACCTAAAAATGAGGCAAGAGGGGGAGTGTCAGATGAAAGTTTGAGGGTTTTAGTAAGTGTAAGCCATAGTCGGAGAAAATGGGCAACAATAAGGTTATGTTTGAGAAGTTTTTGGTGATGAATACAGTTAGACCAGATGATGCCTTGTAGGTGGTATGGAGCAATGGAGAAGGATTCGAATTTAAGCCATGGGAGCTGTGGAGTGGGAGCATGCCATTGGGCCATCTGTGAAAGTTTAGTGGCAATAAAGTAGTGCCAGATATTGGGGAGGCCTAGGCCGCCCTTATTTTGGGGTCTAAACATGAGAGGGTAACCACATCTTGGTTTTTTTGATGACCAGATAAATTTGTTAATCTCCCTTTGAAGGGATTCAATCCTTGTTTTGGGGACATTGATAGGTAAAGCTCTAAAAAAGTATAATAATTTTGGAAGGAGGGTCATTTTAAATGCGCAGATCCTACCGAGGAGTGAAATGTGGTACGTGGACCATATTTTAAGTAGAGAGCTAATCTGTTGGAATAGGGGGATAAAGTTGGTAGTATATAAGGTTTTGTGATGGGAAGTGATGAGGACACCTAGATATCTAAATGATGTAGAGCACCAAATAAAGTTAAAGTTTTTTTGTAGGGTAGTGGTCAGGTCAGTGGGGAGGTTGATAGGGAGGGCGGAACATTTATTGACATTAATACCTAAACCAGAGATGTTGTGAAACGATTTAAGTTCAGAGATAAGGTTTGGTAAAGATGTTAAGGGGTTCGAAAGAAACACCAGCGCGTCATCAGCGTAGAGGCTAAGTTTGAATTCATGTGGGCCTTTGTTATACCCTTTGATGTTTGGGTTGTTTCTTAAGGCTTGTGCTAGAGGTTCAATTGCTAAGGCGAATAAAAGTGGGGAGAGGGGGCAGCCCTGTCTGGTACCTCTGCTTAAGGGGAAGAAGTCAGAGTTGTGGCCTGGGATTTTGATTCTGGTCTGGGGGTGGTGGTAAAGTGCTTTGAATCCATGGATAAATTTGTCTGTGATGCCGAATTTAGGGAGGAGAAAGTTAAGATAGGACCAATTTACACTATCAAATGCCTTATGAATGTCGAGACTAAGGAGGCATAGTGGGCTGGAGGAAAGATTAGCATCTTGGATGATATTGGTAACAAGTCGGATGTTGTCTGTGATTTGACGGCCAGGGATGAACCCTGATTGGTCAATATGGATAAGGGGGGTGATGACAGATGCTAGTCTGTCAGCAAGGAGTCGGCCAAAGATTTTCAAATCATTATTAAGGACTGATATTGGGCGAAAATTTTGGGGAAGGGAGTGGTCTTTAAGAGGTTTGGGAATAAGAGACAAATTTGCAAGGAGCATGTCTTCTGGGAAATGGCCACCTGTGAGGATATGGTTAAAAAGTTTAGTTAATCTAGGTGCTAAAAGGGGAGCAAATTGTTTGTAGTATAATGTGGAGAAGCCATCAGGACCCGGCGCTGTCGAAGTTTTGAGAGATTTAATGATGTTAGTAATTTCTAGCTCTGTACAGGGATTATTGAGAGTTGCAGTTTGTTGGTCATTAAGGGTGGGGAGATGTATATTGTCTAACCAATTAAGCGAGGAGGTGGAGGGGTGGGTCTGGGGCCCTGAAAGGAGATTTTTATAGAAGGTGGAGAAGATGTCCAGGACATCACGGGGATGTGTAACCAAGTTACCTTTGTGGTTACGTAGTTTGTATGTGTGTGGGGGGTTATGTTCCTGGTTGAGTTTGCGTGCAAACATTTTGGATGTGGCGTTGCTATGTAACATGAATTTTGCTTTGGAAAATCTAAGGGATTTCTCTGTGTCAGCTGACAGAATTGTGTCTAGGGATTGGCGTTTGGAATGGATTTGGAATGTAATTTCTGGAGATGGGGATTGGCTAAGTTTGTTATACAACAGGTCTAATTCCTTAGTTAGAGTTTTTATTTCTGTAAGTTTAGCTTTATTTTTGGCTGCAGCAATGCTAATCAAGTGTCCTCTCAGGACAACTTTGTGTGCCGACCAGAGTGAGGTAGGAGCGATGTCTTCAGTTGAGTTGTTAGCAAAATAGTCTACAATGTGAGAGTTAATGTCTTGTAGTGTGTGTGGGTCAGATAAAAGGGAGTCATTAAGGCGCCAGCTAAATGCAGTGGGGGCGAGTCCCACTTGAGAGGTGTCAAATTCAACCATGTCATGGTCAGACCAGGGGCAAGGGTGAATTCGAGCTCTAGAGGAGTTCGCTAGAAGAATGGGGGTGCAAAATATATAATCTAGTCTGGCGTTGCAGTCATGTGGGTAGGAGTAATGGGTATAGGCCTTTATGCCTACATTGTGGGATCTCCATGAGTCGATCAGTTGGAATTTATTGAGTGAGCGGCACATTGATCTGGAGAAGGCTTTTGAGGAGGGAGTCGTCTTACTCCTATCTAGAGAGGGGTGTGCAGCTAAATTAAAGTCACCCCCTAACACAATATGAGGGGAGCTGTGTCGGTCAAGGGTGTCAAAAAAGGTATTAAAGAATGTAGATTGTGTATCGTTAGGTGCGTAGACGGAGGCGATCGTGATCGTACGTTTGTTTATTGTGCCTTTTAGTATGATGAAACGGCTTTCTGTATCTCTATATATGTTTTGTATGTCAAAGATGATAGAATTACGAATGAAGATTGCCACCCCTTTTGACTTGTTAGAGAATGTGGTAAAGAAGTGTTGGTTATATGTTTTATCAAAGTAATTTGGGTGGTTGCCTGAGGAAAAATGGGTTTCTTGTAGGAGAAGGATATCAGCGCCCAATCTTTTATAGTGCCTGAATGCTTTTTTCCGTTTGTGTGGTGAGTTAAACCCATGGACGTTATGAGAAATGATTTTAAGACCCATTGATAAAGGGGATGAGTACGCTGAGTATTTGGGACAGGATAGCGAGGGTTCTGTATGGGATTTGGATCATGTAAGAAGGTACTGTAAGAAGTTGTGTGACATAATTGTCCACAACAGGGCGTAGAGTAGTGTCATAAAGAGCATCGGTATGATTTATAGAAGGATAGTGTTCGTATAGTAGTAGAAGTTTGAGTATCCTCAAGGGTGTAGAAACATAATCATAACTGCAAAGAGAATCAAAGGAAATTTTAGTGCGAGAGGATGCCTTATGGGCAACATAAAAAGTTTTGTAATATATCAAGGTGGGGTCAGGAAGCGGAAAATCTACTGACCATTTGGAATTTAATCTTCCGTAGTATTTCTCAGTCATATGAAAAACAATGTGAATAACAAATAACATATAAAGTATATGTAAAAGGGGGTTAGAGGACAGGGAGTCCACCAACCTAAAAAATTGTAAAGATGGACAGTAAAGTCCGAAACTCACAACCAAGGCCCAGCGCAGCCACCAAGACAAGGGGGAAGCCACGCCGGGATATGGACGAGAGTGTGGGGTCAAACCAGCGGCGACGGATATGCCAGGGAATGTAAGACAGGAATATCAGTTGTGTGCATGTTAGGGGTTATAACATAGGGACAAACATAACAGTTGAAATAGAGCCATTATTGTATGGACAATGGTTATATAGGCCTAGAACCATATAAGATGATAACATATTTTTCTACCTGTAGTGTGTTCCTACGCCGTAGGAACAACACCTTTTTATGTACACATTCCCCGTCCCCACCCCCCCACCCCTCACCAGGGCAGGAGGCGGAGAGGGAGAAGCCCAGACGTAAAAAAAAAAAAAAAAAAAAAAAAAAAAAAAAGGGGGGAGGGGGGGGCGAGGGGGAAGGAGCCACAAACCAAGCATATGGTATATATCAGAGAGTCAGGAAATCAAAAAAGGTATTTGCTCATAACAATAAAATACATTTCAGATCTGGGAGGTAAAAATAGGGCCAAAGCAAAAAAAAAAAAAAGGAGGCAGAGAAGAGGAAATTTCTTATCCTTTAGTCCCGGTCTAGGAGGGAGGTTCGCCATCTTCTCTGGTCACTTGGATTACGTCTGGTAGAAGGTGTGGTCCAGATGGGAGGTGAGTGAGGAGTCGCAGGAGGTCGGGTCGGGGGTTCAGGATCTAGTAGGCCTAGCTTGACCAGTGTCATAAAAGGCAGAGAAGAGGAAATTTCTTATCTTTTAGTCCTGGTCTTGGAGGGAGTTTCGCCATCTTCTCTGGTCTCTTGGATTACGTCTGGTAGAAGGTGTGGTCCAGATGGGAGATGAGCGAGGAGTCGTAGGAGGTCGGTTTGGGGGTTCAGGATCTAGTAGGCCTAGCTTGACCAGTAATTATTTTCCTTCAATGACGTTGTATATTGTATGAGTAGTTCCATTATGCATCACTGACAGTTTAAAGGGGAAGCCCCAACGATATTTAATTCTGGCTGTTTGGAGGATTGTGGTAACTTCCTTCATCCTGCGTCTGCGATCCAGGGTGGCAGGAGAAATGTCAGGGTAAATTTGTAGTTTGAAGCCCTCAAGTTCAATATTGGAAGTATTTCTGGAGGCCCTCATTATGTCCTCTTTGGTGAGAAAATCCTTCATACACAAAATTATGTCACGTGGAGGTTTGTCAGGAGGTGGTTTGGGGCGAAGAGCTCTATGAATCCTATCGCAGGCAAAAGCTGAGGCCGGTTTATCAGGCAGGAGCATTTGAAACACTTTAGAAACTGCAGGGAATAGCTCTGTGATGGACTCAGGAATGCCACGAAGTCTAATATTGTTCCTGCGATTTCGATTGTCCAAATCTTCTATGTGTGCCTGCATATAGGAGAAGCTATCAGCCAGCGTCTCATAATCCCTTCTGAGGTCATTGTGTGCCAGGGAAAGTTCGTCATGCTTAGTCTCTAAAATACCTGTGCGGCCCCCAATATTAGCAATCTCCTGTGATAAGGCACTGGTGGATTTATGTAGCTCATGTTGGAATTTATCTGCCAACTTGTCATAAATGGCAGAGAGGCTTGCATCAAGATCAGCCTTAGACAGAGGGGAGTTGTACTCACCGTCTTTAGTAGGCTGGAGATGCTTTTGTGTAGAGCTGTGTGAAGCAGCCCTCGCGCCGGCGCCATTTTGGGACATCTTCACAGTGTGTCCTTCCAGGCCTAGAAGGTAGTTTGTGAGGGAGTGGTTATAGCGGCGTTTGCCCTTGTTTTTGTGCGGAATCATGCACCGCAATGCTTCCCAGGGGTGTTGGAGAGTTCTAGTGCGGTGATGGGCGAAATTAGCCCCGGGAATCGAGCCTGGCAGAGCCGGTCAGACGGAGCACTCAGCAAGCACGTCTGTTCCGCGCCGCGCATGCGCCCCCCGGGGATCAACTTTCTGAATCACAGTCCGCAAACAGGCACTTTCTTAAAAGTCTGGTGGATGCCAGGTTTTATTTATAAGAGGTTTGCAGGTATAAACAAACAAAACAGTAAATAAATCATTGCCGTCCGGCGCTAAACTAAACAAAATAGTATCCTCTCTATACAGTGCGGGGCTGGTCCCCGTCACCCACAAAACATGCGATAAAGCAAACCTTTTCTTTTTGATCCACTCCAACAGAGCTCTCACTCAGGTTCCCTCCTGAGTCTCCAAAAACCAGAGCAATCCTGTGCTCTCTTCCTGGATCTTTAAAGCCCAGCTGACTGTGGATTCTAGTGAACCCAAACAACTGGACCGGAACCCAGCCAACCACAGAGGCTGGAAAAACCTGGGCCGGATTCTAGTTCAGTCCCTTACAATGGACCGAATGCGAGGTGAAATGTAGCGATTATCATGCATCTCACCTCGCATACCGTCACAATATATATATTTCTTAACCACTTTTCAACCAGCCGCCGTACTTATACAGTGGCAGTTCGGGTCTCCTGTGCATACGCCTACGTCGGCCCATGCATGTGTGATTGCGAGCATGTGCCGCAATCACTGTACACAGAGGCAGAACGGGGGTCTTTCTTTGTAAACAAGGCGGGTCCCTATTCTGACAGGGGACATCTCAGAGATCTGCTGTTCCCAGTGATCGGGAACAGCATTCTCCATCATGTCCCAGGCAGCCCATCCCCCCTACAGTTTGGACACGCTGAGGGAACACATTTAACCCCTTGATCGCCCCTAGTGTTAACCCCTTCCCTGCCAGCGTCATTTATACATTGATCAGTGCATTTTTATAGCACTGATCAATATAATAATGTCACTGGTCCCCAAAAAGTGTAATTTGGGATCAGATTGGTCTGCCCCAATGTCGCAGTCCTGCTAAAAATTGCAGATCGCCGCCATTACCAGTAAAAATAATACAAAAAATAAAAGTCCCTAAATCTATCCCATAGTTTTGTTTGCGCAAAAGTTATCGCATCTACAATCAATATACAATTTTGTTTTACCAAAAATATGTAGCAGAATACACATTGGCCTAAACTGATGAATAAATTATCCCAAAAATATATATAAAAAAACTATGTATTGCAGCAGAAAGTAAAAATACAATGTTATTTTTTTCAAAATTGTCACTCTTTTTATGATTGTAGCGCAAAAAAGAAAAAACAAAAAAAATAACGCAGAGGTGTTCAAATACCACCAAAAGAAAGCTCTATTTGTGGGAAAAAAGAGGGCATCAATTTTTTGGGGTACAACATTGCACGACCGTGCAATTGTCAGTTAAACGACGCAGTGTCGTATCGCAAAAAATCTCCTGGTCAATTAGCGGGCAAATCCTTCCGAGGCTGAAGTGGTTAAAACAGCTCTTACTGCGAAGAAGCCTTTCTGTATTTGGAGATTAAATCTCTTTTCCTCCAAACATAAAGAGTGCCCCCTTGTCCTCTGTAATGACCTTAACCACTTCTGCCCCGGAAAGATTTTACCCCCTTCCTGACCAGAGCACTTTTTACAATTTGGCACTGTGCTGCTTTAACTGACAATCGTGTGGTCAAGCAATGCTTTACCCAAATTCAATTTGTGTGCTTTTTTCCTACAAATAAAGATTTCTTTTGGTGGTATTTGATCACCTCTGTGGTTTTTATTTTTATGCGCTATAAACAAAAAAAAAGATTGACAATTCTGCTATAATAAATATCCCCTACGTTTTTTTTTAAAACAAATTTCTTCATCAGTTTAGGCCAATAAATATTCTTCTGCATGTTTTTGGTAAAAAAAATATTCATTGGTTTGCGCAAAAGTTATACCATCTACAAACTATGGGAAATATTTATGGATTTTTTTTCTGGTTGCCGACATTCTGTCGCAGTATATCTGCGTGAGCCGTTTGGGAACTGGTTAAAGTGAATAACTCAACACCAAGTTTACTATATGCACCACTTGATGGTGGAGATGGATTTAGCTACCAGGTTGCGGGCCTTTAGGATCGCGAGAAAGCCATGGTTCAGTAGCGGATAAGCAGGCAAGGATCAAACAGAGGCGTAGTTAGTAAACAAGCCAAAAGGTCAGTATCAAGTAGTTGCAGGTTGGGATCAGGCAGACGCATAGTTGAGGAACAAGCCAAGGGTCAATAACGGGCAGTAGCAAAATATGGATGCCAGCAGGGAAGACAAGAGTGAGATACTGGCTGAGAGAGCACAATAAGTTGGCAAACAGGAAGTGCAGAGAAATGGCTTAAATCAGAAAGTACATGGGAGGAGCAATAAGTTCAAAGTCCAGCAGAAGTCAAGGCAGAGTTGTCCAATGAATCAGACAGGGTGCTGTCCAGCATCTCAGGTGGCTCAGGGAGAAGAGTCCGTGCCAGACACAGCAGAGGTCCCAGGGTCAAGTCCAGGCCCTCACATTATTGCTCATACTCAGACATCATATTTCCTTTAACAGCCTAGTGGTTTTCATTCTGATGTATAACCAAACACTACACAAGTGTCTTCTTCTTTGGCAGAAAGTAAAGAATTGGATATCGGATTAGTGTTCAGAGAAGCGAGTGTAGCACCTCGGATCAGAGAATCTGGTGAAGCTGGGCACAGTAACCAATTAGCATCTATGCTTTATTTTCAAAGCTTATTTGAACAAGCCAAAGTTAGAAGCTAATTGGTTACTATGCACAGCTACACCAGATTCTGTGTGCATCAAACTGGTAAATCTCCCCCTCTGTACAATAATTAAAGAAAAATATATAACTTATTTTTTTTTGTGAGAGTATCCCTTTATTGAGCATCCTGTCACAAACTTGTGAGATAGCAAATTACTGTATTTAACAGCACTGATTTGTAAAGTTATAAAAGTACACTGTTTGTGGGTTTTCTTTTTCCTTTAAAAAAAGTAAAAATGCCTGGCCCAGATGGGTTTATTACTAAATTCTATATGACTTTTATAGAACAATCATGGTCTAATTTTACAATTAGGTTTTAATTTTATAAAAATTGCAAACACATTAGGTTCTAAAAGTCTCATTCATAGGGTCTGAAATAAAACTATGTTTAGCTTGGTACAAATAGAAAAAAAAGTACTAGATGTTATGCAGCAATTATAGACCTTTGTTTTCACCTCTGCTAATTGCCATGCAATTTATTGATAAAATTAATGGTATTACAATGAAGCATCAATAATTAAACATTTTAGCATAATAGATAACATCTTATTAAAACATTATTTCACAAACCACCAGACTTTGAATGTCAATAAATCAGATACGTTGCCATTAATTTAAAATAAAGAAACTGAAAGAATAATAGGAGTAACATAATTGCTTTAAAATGGCAAACTTTTTTTTAACCTATCTAAGGGTGAAAATCCCCAGTGTCTTAGAGTATCTGTAGTCTTAATTTTGCCAATTTTGTATTGGATGTGCAAAGCTCTCTTGTGGGTTGAGGACATCTGCTGTTAGATTTATTGGATAGGATAAATGTAATAAAATATTTCTAAGGTTTCTGTTTCTAGTAAAAAAAATGTTAAAGGGATACTGCTTTTGTATTGGTCTTTGAAAGGAAACATAATGGAAAGAAATAGTTTAGATATGAAAATGTTATCAACACGAAATATTAAGAAAATATAGAAATAGGCAAAGAATATAAAACAATGCTTTATTAGTGTAACTTTATTTCCCTTTCGTCCATGGACGGACACAGCCTTTTTAAGTCTTGACAGTTGGGTTATGTTCCTGTTCATAGGAGAGGACTAGGAAGACATGTTAGATATTTCAATACATGTTACTTTAACAGAGTTGAACAGCCCCGCCCAGGGGGCGGTCCCTCCAGACATAACCCTCCGTCCTGCAGCATGTAGCCTCAGTCTTGTTCTGCCTAGCAGAGGATATGGACGTGGCTCCCTTTGGGCCCAGAGTCCTCAGGAAAATTTTCCTTTTCTTTTATTTAAATTTATTTTATTTGGTGATTCTTTTATCAACAGTCTGCTGGGCGACAGGCTGGATATATAGGTCCTTGTAGTCTTCCCAGTCCAGCCAGCGAGCGTGTACAGTCCCTTGCAAATAGGCGTTGGGTCTGTCATGACATACCCCATGGCTCCAAGGCTGGCCGGTGAGCTTGTGCTCCGGGGTCCACATATGACTGGGCTGCTTGCTGTCTCAATCACAGTGGACTGAGCCAACAGCTACTCCGTACTGCTCGGTTGTAGGCCTGTCAGGAACGCACCAGCAGGTCCTCGTTAGGACGGGTAAGTACAGTTCCTCCTGCCTCGGCAGGTGGGAACAGCTGGGTGTTCCTAGGAATAGGGGGTTCTCCTGTCCTCCCTTTCCCTGCTCTCTGTCACCTTTACTCCCTCTGTCCTAACGGGGCTGGCTGCGACCAGGGTGTACCTGTGGGGACTCCAGGTCCTGGTGGGGGTCCGGGGGGTGTCAGGGCCCGTTTCTCTGTGGGGGGATACTCTGCTCCGGAGTAGCCATGCTGGGCCATCTTGTCCACATCGCAGTGCTCGGGAGCCGTTTTGGCTGTGCTGCCGCCATTTTCGGGGTGTGTTTTCTATTGCATTGATTTGCCCATTGGTGGCCATCTTGCCGTGGGAGCGCTATGGCGCAGTTGTTATTGCGGGCGGACATTTTCTTGTGGTCGCGCCCTTTCCTTCTCCCTGAGGCGTCCGGCGGTCATCTTTGGTGGAGGTTTGGCCTCTAGTGCTGGCTCCTGGATGGCGCAGCACGATTCTCCTCACAGCTTCCTTACTGTTTCCTCACACACTGCTTCTAGAGCAACATGGATAATACAGTGATACACAGTCTTAGTGTATAGAGGCGGGCAGTGGCACTGAGCAGTCTCATTCTGGGCTGGTGAGTCCCCTGGGTGACCCCCCTGGTCGGTGCAGCATGGTGGGGGGACTTTATTCATTAATTTTGTCTAGTCCCTGAGAGCTTTCTGTGTAACATTGACCTGCAGTTTGGTGCTTGATTCGGCAGCACATATACTCAGATTGGAACGATACAGAGAAGATTAAGCGCCCTCGGCGCAATAGTTTAACCAGTTGTCAACCGGCCGCCGTCAAATGATGGCGGCAGGAAGACACTGTTATTCTGGGTGGATGTCATATGATGTCGCGCCTTTAAAATCCACTAGGGGGCACGCGCCCGCCGCGATGGCCGCCGGGCACCCCGTGATTGCCCAGTAACCGAGAAGGACCGTGGATCTGTGTGCGTAAACACACAGATCCACGTCCTGTCAGGGAGAGGAGACCGATGGTGTGTCCCTTGTACATAGCCCCCTTCCTCGCCCCCTAGTGTTAACCCCTTCCCTGCCAGTCATGTTTATACAGTAATCAATGCATTTTTATAGCACAGATCGCTGTATAAGTTATAAGACTGGACCGCAGGTCAGCCTGAATTTGTAGGAGGAGTCCAGAGGTATTTAAACCCGCCCTCTCTCCTCCTTGCCTGTTGACGTTGCTCTCGTGGGACGCTTCTTACGTTGCGCGTCATTTCCGGTGCGACCGCAACGTAATTTCCGGTTTCCTTTCAGCAAGGGGGATGTGTGGCTGCTGCTGGGTTCGCCTCTCCGCTTCTCGTGCGGACACAGGTATAGGTCAGGGGGGGTCTAAGGTGGGGGAGGGGCCGCCCGCTTCTTGTCTGTCTCACGGCCGCGTGTGTTGATTGGCGTTTGGGGGGGCCGGGGGCCTGCTCCATCCCCCCCAGTACAGTGCAAGACTGGTAAGTTGGTTACATCCATCCTTCCCCTATAGCAGGTGCTGGCAGTGATTGGACTTACCGGGACTCCCTTGTCAGCAGTGATCGGAGGCCGGATCCTGGTCCAAGGAGAGTCAGGTGTGTGTTTTCCCTGGCCACACTCCGGGCACAGAACCATCTCCGGGTGGTTGGGGGAGGGATGGAGGCGATCACCGGGCACACTGCACACACATCGCTTCATTCCAGCTGTGCAGGGTCATGAAAGCTGAGCGCTGATTGGCTGAAGGAGCGTCTTCCTCAGTGCGGCCTGTCTCCCCCCTGTGACCTGATGTGTCTTCCAGTGACAGCCAGTGGTGCTGTGGGCTCCCCAATTTGACCGCTCCTCTGTATCCCCAGTAGTACCTCTTCTCTGTGTCTCCGGAGCGCCGCTCCTGAGACTCGGAGGGGAGGGGGTGGTTGGGGGTGTAACTGCATGGTGGGCAGGTGGTAGCAGGGTGTGTGTGTCATTTACGGGGCTGGCCACGTGTGTTGGCATTGGGGGCCGGCTTCACCCCCCCTCAGGTCAGTAGCAGGTATAGGTGTGAGCGCATCTTTCCTTCCTCAGATTTGGGGGCTGGCAGTGTTCTTCCTACCGCCCATCTCCCTGCTGTATGCAGGTTCAATCGCTTTTCACTCTGCACTCACATTGTTTCCTTCAGCTGTGCAGTGATTGGCTGAAGCAGCATCTTCCTCAGTACGGCCTGTCTCCTCCCCTATGGTATGATGTGTCTCGCAGTGATAGCCAGTGTATGCTGAGGTGATGTGGGGGGGGGGGGCTTAGAGGGGCTCTTGGGGTTCCTCTCAGACTGGGGGCAGGGTTTAAGAGTCAGTGGACATATTTTAGTATTGGATGGGGGGGGGTTCACGCGATCGGCCTCTACGTTCGATCTCCCCCTGTGTCAGGATTCTGGTTGGAGCATGTATGTCGTCAGTGTTTTAGTTAGTGTGCTCAGTGAGTTTATGTTTCAGTCAGATATGGTATGCTATTCAATTTACGTTTCTATGTTTACGTTTCTCATGTTTTTTAAGTTTCTCATGTTTTTTAAGTTTCTCATGTTTTTTACGTTTCTTATGTTTTTTACGTTTCTCATGTTTTGCATTTCTCATGTTTTTACGTTTCTCATGCGATTGTCCCATGTGTTGCGTTTCTCATGCTAATGTTCTCATGCGATGACGTCTCTCATGCTAGTTTGTTCCCATGTGTTGCGTTCTCATGCTAATGTTCTCATGCGATTACATTTCTCATGCGATTACATTTCTCATGCGATTACATTTCTTGCATTTACGTTTCTCGTGCGATTACGTTTCTCATGCTAGTTATGTTCTCATGCGGTTACGTTTCTCATGCGATTACGTTTCTCATGCTAGTTATGATCTCATGCGGTTACGTTTTTCATGCGGTTAAGTTTCTCATGTGTTTACGTTTCTCATGCAATTACGTTTCTTGTGCTAGTTAGGTTTTCATGCGGTTACGTTTCTCATGCGGTCATGTTTTTCATGCTAGGTATGTTCTCACGTGTTACGTTTCTCATGCGGTCACGTTTCTCATGCTAGTTATGTTCTCATGTGTTACGTTTCTCATGCTAGTTATGTTCTCATGTGGTTACGTTTCTCATACGGTTACGTTTCTCATGCGTTTACGTTTCTCGTGCATTTACGTTTCTCGTGCTAGTTAGGTTTTCATGAGGTTACGTTTCTTATGCGATCATGTTTTTCATGCTAGTTATGTTCTCACGTGTTACGTTTCTCATGCGGTCACGTTTCTCATGCTAATTATGTTCCCATGCGTTACATTTCTCATGTGTTTACGTTTCTCATGCTAGTTACGTTCTCATGCTAGTCACGTTTCTCACGCTATTTGTGTTTCTGCGTTTACGTTTCTCATGCGGTTGCGCTTCTCATGCAATTACGTTTCTCATGCGATTTTGTTTCTCATGCGATCACGTTTCTCTTGTTAGTCATGTTCTCATGCGGTTACGTTTCTCATGCGATCATGTTTTTCATGCTAGTTATGTTCTCACGTGTTACGTTTCTCATGCGGTCACGTTTCTCATGCTAATTATGTTCCCATGCGTTACATTTCTCATGTGTTTACGTTTCTCATGCTAGTTACGTTCTCATGCTAGTCACGTTTCTCACGCTATTTGTGTTTCTGCGTTTACGTTTCTCATGCGGTTGCGCTTCTCATGCAATTACGTTTCTCATGCGATTTTGTTTCTCATGCGATCACGTTTCTCTTGTTAGTCATGTTCTCATGCGGTTACGTTTCTCATGCGATTGCATTTCTCATGCGGTTACGTTTCTCATGCGATTACGTTTCTCATGCAATTACGTTTCTCATGCGATTACGGTTCTCTTGTTAGTCATGTTCTCATGCGGTCACATTTCTCATGCGATTACGTTTCTCATGCAATTTCGTTTCTCATGCGGTTACGTTTCTCATGCGGTTACGTTTCTCATGCGATTACGGTTCTCTTGTTGGTCATGTTCTCATGCGGTCACGTTTCTCATGCGATTACATTTCTCATGCGGTTATGTTTCTCATGCGGTCACGTTTCTCATGCGGTTACATTTCTCATGCGATTACGTTTCTCATGCGGTTACGTTTCTCATGCGGTTATGGTTCTCTTGTTAGTCATGTTCTCATGCGGTCACGTTTCTCATGCGATTACGTTTCTCATGCGATTACGTTTCTCATGCGGTTACGTTTCTCATGCGGTTACGTTTCTCATGCGATTACGGTTCTCTTGTTAGTCATGTTCTCATGCGGTCACGTTTCTCATGCGGTTATGTTTCTCATGCGGTTACGTTTCTCATGCGATTACGTTTCTCATGCGATTATGTTTCTCATGCGGTTACGTTTCTCATGCGGTTACGTTTCTCATGCGATTACGGTTCTCTTGTTAGTCATGTTCTCATGCGGTCACGTTTCTCATGCGATTATGTTTCTCATGCGATTACATTTCGCATGCGATTACATTTCTCATGCGATTACGTTTCTCATGCAATTACGTTTCTCATGCAATTACGTTTCTCATGCGGTTACGTTTCTCATGCGGTTACGTTTCTCATGCGATTACGGTTCTCTTGTTAGTCATGTTCTCATGCGATTACGTTTCTCATGCGATTACATTTCTCATGCGATTACGTTTCTCATGCGATTACGTTTCTCATGCGGTTACGTTTCTCATGCGGTTACGTTTCTCATGCGATTACGGTTCTCTTGTTAGTCATGTTCTCATGTGGTCACGTTTCTCATGCGATTAAGTTTCTCATGCAATTACGTTTCTCATGCAATTACGTTTCTCATGCAATTACGTTTCTCATGCGGTTACGTTTCTCATGCGGTTACGTTTCTCATGCGATTACGGTTCTCTTGTTAGTCATGTTCTCATGCGGTCACGTTTCTCATGCGATTACGTTTCTCATGCGATTACGTTTCTCATGCGATTACGTTTCTCATGCGATCACGTTTCTCATGCGATCACGTTTCTCATGCGTTTCTCATACGTTACATTTCTCATGCTAATTATGTTCACATATGTTTGAGTTCTCATGTGTTTATGTTTTATCATGCAATTTTTTATGTTCCTCATGTTTCTCATGCAATTTTACGTTTCTCATGAAGGTTCAGTCATGATGTTTTCCTAGTCGGTAGCGCTGGTATGTTCATGTTCATGGCGTTTCACTGCTGGGGGGTGGGGGGGTCACCCATCACGTTTATGGGTGCTTACGGATTGAGATGAGCGTTTCTACGGTGGCAAGTCTCCTCATCTGTTTCTCATACGTTTCACATACATTTCATGCATCTGGGCATTTCTTTTCTCATTTAATGGCCTGACACGTCTTCAGGTTCATCAGGCCTGAGTGTACGTTTTTAATTTGCCTGATACGCCTCAGGTTGCTCGGCCTGTGCAAATTCTTCAGATTGTCACATTTTCAGTCCTGCTCATACTTTGTATTGTCAGTACATTGGTTCATTCTTCACGTTGTAGGTTTTACTACGTCACACCACGGCAGTATTCCTATCTCGTTACTCCCAAGACTGTCACCGTTAGTCCTGCACTTACCTACATTTCATTGTCTTGTATACATGTCAGGGTCATATCTTCACGGTTAGGTCTTATGGCCATACTCGACGCTACTGCGTCTTTTAATCACGGTCACCTGCATAAGTAGTGGTAAGGGTAGGAAGGTTTTTTTTCCTGTTTCTAATGCCGCATACACACGACCGTTTTTCACGACGTTAAAAATGCCATTTTTTAAATTGGGCATTAAAAGCGATCGTGTGTAGGCTCCAGAGCATTTTTCATGTCGTTTTTCACGTCGTTTTTTTTAACGACGTGAAAAACGGTAGTGTGTATGCTTTTACGAGGGGAAAAAAACACGCATGCTCAGAATCAAGTATGAGATGGGAGCGCTCGATCTGGTAAAACTAGCGTTCGTAATGGAGATAGCACATTCGTCACGCTGTAACGGACTGAAAAGAACGAGGCTGAAAAGAGCGAATCGTCGCTCAACAAACTTTACTAACATGAAGGGTGGCGCCATTCGAACGGAACTTCCCCTTTATAGTGCCGTCGTACGTGTTCTACGTCACTGCGCTTTGCTCGAGCATTTTTTTTAAATGAACGTGTGTATGCAAGACAGGCTTGAGAGGAAACAAGAATAATCACGTCAAGATAAACGTTGTTTTTGAAAATGACATTAAAAACGATCGTGTGTACGCGGCATTAGGGTTTGTTGGTTATTTCTTGGTTTTTAACGGTGTTGTTCTTGTTTGCAGAGGTCATGTCCCCGGCAGTAGATGTCGAAGACTTTGCCGCCATCCTTCTCCGGTTAGGGTTGTGTACATGGTAGCTCGCCCGCCTTGTAACCTCCCGTTTCGGCCGTCTCTCTGGCAGTGACATAGGGTTAGGTGGAAGGGTCTTGGTCCTGAGGCAGACGTTGGATACCTGCGCACTGGCACTCGGCTGGATGCTCTCCCATGTAGTAGGCTGTTAGGTAGTCGTCCACTGTTGGGATGGTTTCTTCCTCGTTGTAGTGTCCAAACGGGGTCCTGCTGATCTATGGAAACGGACGTCGCTGAAGCTTGATCAACAAGTCATTTTAAATTTTAGCCTAGGAAGCTCATGACACCGTCTGGGATACCTTCCAGGCTTTTCCATGTTGGTATCCTGGTTTATTTTGTCACGAACATTCAATGTCTACTTGCTTTCGTTGTCTTTTGGTTTTATTTTTGGCACTTTCAGCTCAAGCGATCCTACAAGCTGGTGCTCGGTCACAGTCTTGGGTTGTCTCGTGATGGCGTCTGCGGACGTGCCCTGGGATGGGCCAATTGCCTTTCCCTGGTGCGCCCTTCTTCGCTAGCTCGGTGCGTGACACGTTGCTGTTCCCTGCTGCCTAAACCAGGGTTGCTCCTTATGCTCACACCGGCTGTGCTTTCAGTTTAGGTGCAGTGTCTGCTGCTTCTCGCCAGGGGGTCCGTATTCACGTTGTTGAGGAGTTAGGTTGGTGGGGTTCAGCATTCATTTCCGGACATGTTCCGGATCCACATGTCGAGTTATCACAAGTTTTCTTGCATTGGCTGCTCAAGGTTGCATACGGTTACTTTCATTTCAGTCTCTTTGCGAGCTCATCCTACTATCTTATTTTTTGCCCCCTTTTAGGCATACCGACCGTGTGACCCCGGCACACCCCAGGTCACTTTCCCTGTTTTCCCCTCAGACATTTCCAGCACGAATTCCTGAGACTGAGTACAGATGTGAATGGTCCCAAAAATGTGTCAAAAGTGTCCGATGTGTCCTCCGCAATATCGCAGTCACGATAAAAATCGCTGATCGCCGTCATTACTAGTAAAAAAAAAAAAATTATAATAAAAATGCTATAAATGTTTATACACAACACTGGATACATTCACAGTGTATGTATGGATTATTGCTCTCTGTGTCTGCGTGGGTTTCCTCCCACACGCCAATGACGTGCGCGCCTTCGGCGCCATACACAGTATAAACATACACAATGTGTTTATACACGATACTAAATACATTCACAGTAGGGATGAGCTTCGTGTTCGAGTCGAACATACGTTCGACTCGAACATCGGCTGTTCGATCGTTCGACGAAGATCGAACGATTTGGGCCGTTCGCGCCAAATTCGAGTGACGCGAACGGCCCACAATGCACTACGCCATCGCAGTGTCATCCAGGCGCTGTGATTGGCCAAGCATGCACTGTGACCCCGCATGCTTGGCCAATCACAGCGCCGGCAGCGAGGAGAGCAATGATTGGCCACAGGCAGGATGCCTGTGGCCAATTATTGCTGAGGGTGTTTAGTACACGCCCCACACTATAAAAGGCCGCCAGCACGGCGGCCTAGTGTAGTGTGTTCCGGAGCAGGGAAAGAGCAGCATAGGCAGGGACAGTGACTTTTATTTCTTTCTTGCTTAACCTGGATTCCTTTAGTTTAGGGAAAGAGAAGGATAGGTAGGGAGAGTGTCAGTGTGTTTTGTGCTTGTGCTATAGTGTGCTTAAAAAAAACATTTTTTCTAGGGACAGAAAACTGTAGGTAGGGAGAGTGTCAGTTTCTTTCACTGTGCAAGTCCTTGTTTCTAGGGACTGGGAAGGACAGTGAGTGAATTCTCCTTGTGCTATAGTGTGCTTAAAAAAAACATTTTTTCTAGGGACAGAAAACTGTAGGTAGGGAGAGTGTCAGTTTCTTTCACTGTGCAAGTCCTTGTTTCTAGGGACTGGGAAGGACAGTGAGTGAATTCTCCTTGTGCTATAGTGTGCTTAAAAAAAACATTTTTTCTAGGGACAGAAAACTGTAGGTAGGGAGAGTGTCAGTTTCTTTCACTGTGCAAGTCCTTGTTTCTAGGGACTGGGAAGGACAGTGAGTGAATTCTCCTTGTGCTATAGTGTGCTTAAAAAAAAACATTTTTTCTAGGGACAGAAAACTGTAGGTAGGGAGAGTGTCAGTTTCTTTCACTGTGCAAGTCCTTGTTTCTAGGGACTGGGAAGGACAGTGAGTGAATTCTCCTTGTGCTATAGTGTGCTTAAAAAAACCATTTTTTCTAGGGACAGAAAACTGTAGGTAGGGAGAGTGTCAGTTTCTTTCACTGTGCAAGTCCTTGTTTCTAGGGACTGGGAAGGACAGTGAGTGAATTCTCCTTGTGCTATAGTGTGCTTAAAAAAAACATTTTTTCTAGGGACAGAAAACTGTAGGTAGGGAGAGTGTCAGTTTCTTTCACTGTGCAAGTCCTTGTTTCTAGGGACTGGGAAGGACAGTGAGTGAATTCTCCTTGTGCTATAGTGTGCTTAAAAAAACCATTTTTTCTAGGGACAGAAAACTGTAGGTAGGGAGAGTGTCAGTTTCTTTCACTGTGCAAGTCCTTGTTTCTAGGGACTGGGAAGGACAGTGAGTGAATTCTCCTTGTGCTATAGTGTGCTTAAAAAAACCATTTTTTCTAGGGACAGAAAACTGTAGGTAGGGAGAGTGTCAGTTTCTTTCACTGTGCAAGTCCTTGTTTCTAGGGACTGGGAAGGACAGTGAGTGAATTCTCCTTGTGCTATAGTGTGCTTAAAAAAAACATTTTTTCTAGGGACAGAAAACTGTAGGTAGGGAGAGTGTCAGTTTCTTTCACTGTGCAAGTCCTTGTTTCTAGGGACTGGGAAGGACAGTGAGTGAATTCTCCTTGTGCTATAGTGTGCTTAAAAAAAACATTTTTTCTAGGGACAGAAAACTGTAGGTAGGGAGAGTGTCAGTTTCTTTCACTGTGCAAGTCCTTGTTTCTAGGGACTGGGAAGGACAGTGAGTGAATTCTCCTTGTGCTATAGTGTGCTTAAAAAAAACATTTTTTCTAGGGACAGAAAACTGTAGGTAGGGAGAGTGTCAGTTTCTTTCACTGTGCAAGTCCTTGTTTCTAGGGACTGGGAAGGACAGTGAGTGAATTCTCCTTGTGCTATAGTGTGCTAAAGCATTCCTCATCAACCATCTTTGAAATCCTTGTTTTTTGGACAGTCAGGGAAATTGTTGTTGTGCTATTCTGTGCAAAAGCAATCATCCTGAACCATATTTAGAAATCCTTAAGTAAAGGGACAGAGAAGGACACCTGAAGGTAGCCCTTATTGCTTTTTTCCCATCTCCCTGCAGGCCATCTATTAGAATGTCTGGAAGGCAAACAAGGAGAGGCAGACAGTCAGGAGGCAATAAAAGAGGGCAAGCAGGCTCTGTGTCTGGGGGCAACAGTGCTGGTCGTGGACGCGGTGCATTGTCATCAGCACATGGCCATGGGACACGCTTGTCCTTCTTTTCGGCAGCTGGACATGTTGAGCCACATCATGCCGAAGACTTGGTAGAGTGGATGACCAAGCCCTCCTCCTCCTCCTCATCCTCTCTCACCCAGGCTCAGGGTACTGGCAAAGCAGCTGCCAAAGCGTCCTCTTCCCTGGTATCAATGTCAGACTCATCATCAGTCACTCCTTCCCTAGACCCACCATGTCCTCCTCCTGAGGAGTCCCCCGAACTGTTTGAGAACAGTGTTGGGTACATGCTCCAGGAGGATGCCCAGCGTTTCGAAGGGTCTGATGATGAAACCCAGCTACAGGAAGGCAGTAGGGTGAGAGCAGACAGAGGGGATGCTCAAGAAGGACACCAAATCTGGCAGTCATGTTCCAGCAGCTGCAGCATACTGCCAGATTGGCTCCAGTGATGAGGAGGGAGGGGATGATGAGGTCACTGACTCCACATGGGTGCCTAATAGGAGAGAGGAGGAGGAGGAGGATGAGGAGGAGGCACATCTCCAACGAGGCAGGATGCCCTTTGGTGGCCAGCGTAAGGGCAGTACACCGACTGAATCACACCGCAGAGCTCCGCCTGTGCAGGGTGCTGCCTCTGCCCGTCATTCAAAAAGTTCCTTGGTGTGGGCCTTTTTTGAGGCTAGTGCATCAGATCGCACAGCTGCTGTTTGCAACATATGTCTCAAGCGTATATCGCGTGGCCAAAACATCAGCCGCTTGGGTACCACATGCCTGACCAGACATATGTTGACCTGCCATGCAGCTCGTTGGCAAGCCTACCTCAAAGACCCACACCAAAGAACAAAGCGGACCTCTCCTTGCACCGCATTAGCTGGGATCTCCAACCCCACTATAACTTCAGTCCTCTCTGAAACATGCACTGAGAGGAATGAAGGTGTAAAATTAGGTGTGTCACAGCCAAGTACTTGCGGCCACTCTGCTAGCAGTACACCGACGTCCGATTCTAGCAGGCAAATTTCCCTGCCCCAGCTGCTGGACCGTCGAAAGAAGTTCACTCCCAGCCATCCACATGCCCAGCGGTTGAATGCTAGCTTGGCTAAATTGCTAGCGCTTCAACTGCTGCCTTTTCAGTTGGTAGACTCGGCCCCCTTCCGTGAGTTTGTGCAATGTGCGGTTCCTCAGTGGCAGGTTCCCAAACGCCACTTTTTCTCACGGAAGGCTATTCCGGCTCTCTACCGGCATGTGGAAGGCAATGTCTTGGCCTCGCTGGACAGGGCGGTCAGCGGTAAGGTGCATATTACCGCTGACTCATGGTCCAGCAGGCATGGACAGGGATGTTACCTTTCTTTCACGGCCCATTGGGTCACTCTTTTGGCAGCTGGGAAGGATGCAGGACAAGGTGCAGTAGTGTTGGAGGTTGTCCCACCGCCACGCCTCCAAAATGCTACTACTGGTTGTGACACACCTCTCTCCTCCACCCCCTCCTCTTCTTCTTCCTCCATGGCCTCTTCCTGTGGTTTGTCCTATGAACCAGCGGTGCTCCGTAGCCGTTCACGGGGCTACGCAAGAACGCAGGCAAAAAGATGCCATGCCGTGCTTGCGCTGGTGTGTTTGGGGGACAGAAGCCACACTGGGGCAGAGGTCCTGTCTGCTCTGCAGGGCCAGGCCGAGAGGTGGTTGACGCCACGCCAGCTTAAGCCAGGAATGGTGGTTTGCGACAATGGCACCAACCTCCTCTCCGCCCTTCGACAGGGACAACTGACCCATGTGCCCTGTGTGGCTCACGTCCTTAACCTGGTGGTGCAGCGTTTCTTGGGCAGGTACCCGGGCTTACAGGATGTCCTGAGGCAGGCCAGGAAAGTCTGTGTGCATTTCCGCAGATCTTATAATGCCAGTGCTCGCCTGGCTGAGCTGCAAAAGGAGTTGAACCTGCCCAAGAACCGCCTTATATGTGACATGCCCACCAGGTGGAACTCAACGTTGGCCATGCTGCAGCGGCTGCACACGCAGCAGAGGGCCATCAATGAGTACCTGTGCGACTACGGCACCAGGACAGGGTCAGGGGAGCTTGTTTTTTTTTTCTCCACGCCAGTGGGGCATGATCAGGGATGCATGCACTGTCCTGGCACCATTTGAGGAGGCCACGAGGATGGTGAGCAGTGACAGTGCATGCATCAGTGACACTGTACCTCTTGTCCACCTGTTGGAGCACACGCTGCGTGGAATAATGGACAGGGCACTTGAGGCAGAACAGAGGCAGGAAGAGGAGGACTTCCTTGCCTCTCAAGGCCCCCTTTACCCAGACAGTGTTCCTTCTGTCCCACCCATCGCACAGGAAGAGGAGGAGGAGGAGGAGGAGGAGGAGGATTGTGTCAGCATGGAGGTGGAGGCTGGCACTCAGCATCATCAGCAGCAGTCTTTTAGGGATGATTTACAGTCCCAAGAAACCAGTGGACTTGTACGTGGCTGGGAGGAGGTGACTGCGGATCATGTCGTCCTTAGTGACCCAGAGGACTCCGGAGCGAATGCCTCAGCAAACCTACGCTGCATGGCCTCCCTGATCCTGCAAAGTCTGCGGAAGGATCCTCGTATTCTTCGGATCAAGGAGAGGGACCATTACTGGCTGGCCACTCTCCTTGATCCACGGTACAAGGGTAAGGTTGCGGACCTTATGTTACCGTCGCAGAGGGAGCAGAGGATGAGACAACTCCGGGAGGCCTTGCAGAAAGGTCTGTGCAACGCGTTCCCAGAGACTGGGAGGTTACAAACTCCTGGTCCTGGACAACGAGTTGCTGAGGCTTCGGCCAGTCAAAGAAGGAGCGGTGGGGAAGGTGGCCGTCTGACCGATGCGTTCAGACAATTCTTTAGTCCGCAGCCCCAAAGTATGATCGGTTCCAGCAACCATCGCCAGCGTCTGATAAACATGGTGCAGGAATATCTAGGGGCAAGGTCAGACTTGGACACCTTCCCCACCGAAAATCCTCTGGCTTACTGGGTCTTGAGGATGGATCACTGGCCAGAGCTTGCACAGTATGCAATTGAGCTACTGGCCTGTCCTGCATCCAGCGTTCTTTCGGAACGCACATTCAGTGCTGCTGGAGGATTTGTCACGGATCACAGGGTGCGCCTGTCCACCGACTCGGTTGATCGACTGACTTTCATCAAGATGAACCAGTCTTGGATCACCACCAGCTACCACACACCTGATGCTGATATAACAGACTAATTGATTTTAACATGTCACATCCCTTCAAGACTGATGCTGATGCTGAGTGCCTGTGCTGTTATGTTGACTGGCTATCCTCCTCCTCCGAGTCCTCAATGATACGATTGATGATGATAGCTTGGAAGATCATTTTTGTTTATGGGTGCCGCCACCAGTGGCTAAGGCCCAATTTTTCAGCCCCTGTTTAACAGGGGCGTGTAATTACAATTTTTGAAGCAATACTTTGCAACAGGGCTCATTGCTGTGCTCCAAGTACAGTATGTGTGAGGGGTTGGAGTGTTGTGCCACCAGTGCCTAAGGCCCAATTTTTCAGCCCCTGTTTAACAGGGGCGTGTCATTACAATTTTTGAAGCAATACTTTGCAACAGGGCTCATTGCTGTGCTCCAAGTACAGTATCTGTGAGGGGTTGCAGTGTTGTGCCACCAGTGCCTAAGGCCCAATTTTTCAGCCCCTGTTCAACAGGGGCATGTAATTACAATTATTGATCTAATAATTCACAGCAGGGCCCATTCCTGCACCCACCAAGCAAGAGTAACTCTGAGGGCTTACAGTGTTGTGGCAACACCACCACCACCACCACCACCACGAAAGGCCCAATTTTTCAGCCCCTGTTCAACAGGGGCATGCAATTACAATTTTTGATCTAATAATTCACAGCAGGGCCCATTGCTGCACCCACCAAGAGTAACTGTCAGGGCTTACAGTGTTGTGGCACCAGCACCACCATCAAAGGCCCAATTTTTACTACCACTGTTCAACAATTATATGTAATTACAATTCCTGATATAATAGTTGACAGCAGGGCGTTCCAGCACCAACCAAGAGTAACTGTGAGTGCTTACAGTGTTGTGCCAACACCAACTAAGGGGCCTATTTCTGCAGATTATATACGGCAGGTCCCTACTTTCAAACATCCAACTTACAAACGACTCCTACTTGCAATCGCAAGAAGACAACAGGAAGTGAGAGGAAATCTACCCCTAGGAAGGAAAATTCTCTCCTGTAAGAATTAATATGGGAGAAAGGTGTCTCCTCTGTACTGATGCTTTATCAGCAATCCTTGTTTCAAGAAAAACACCACATTTCAAAAACAGTTGTCATTGGGACGGAAAGTGAGGTGAAATGTTCTGAACAGGGGCACAGACAGCAAAACAAATGTTACAGGGGTGATAACCCTTACCTATGTTTTCCAAAAAGTTTAAAAATAGATTTTTGGGCTGGAGCTACACTTAAACAATGTACCTGTTCAAAATTACAAACACATTCTACATAAGAACAAACATACAGTCCCTGTCTTGTATGCACCGCCTGTATACGGCTGTTCAGAGTATATAGGGCCTTTTTTATTTTATGTGCGGGGTTCCCCTTAATATCCATACAAGACCCAAAGGGGCTGGTAATGGGCTGGGGTAGGGGGGGGGGTCATGGGGTAGCTATGCCATTTTTCTTAAAGATTTTCATCCATATTACCGGGACCAGACATTACATTAAAGCCGCAAGCAGTTTTAAATGGCTTTTTTTTCCTTTAGAAGTGTCATTTTGTGCAGGGACAGTTCTAAACACGGGAAACATGTGGCACTTCACAGGCATACTTTAGACACCCCCCAGGTACGATATTTAAAGGAATATTTGAGTTTTTTTTTTTTCACTTTATGCATCATTAAAATGACTGCTCCCGAAAAACGACCGTTTTTAAAACTTCTTTTTGCATTGATACATGTCCCCTGGTGCAGAACCCGGGTTCCCAAACCCTTTTTAGGACAATAACATGCATAATAGTTGTTATAATTAGCACTTTAGAATTCGAACGTTCGCATCCATTGTATTTAATAGGGTTCTAATGTTCGTACGAACTTTCGGTCCGTTCGCGGGTTCTGGTGCGAACCAAACCCGGGGGTGTTCGGCTCATCACTAATTCACAGTATATGTATGTATTATTACTCTCTGTGCCTGCGTGGGTTTCCTCTTGGTACTCTGGTTTCCTCTCACACTCCAATGGTATGCGTGCTTTCGGCGCTATGTACAGCATAAACATGTTCAATATGTTTATTCACACATACTAAAATACCTACACGGTATGTGTATGCAGTCTGCGTGGGTTTCCTCCGGGCACTCCGGTTTCCTCACACGCCCCAATGGTGTGCACGCCTTTGGCGCTTTGCACAGCATAAACATGTTCAATATGTTTATTCACACATACTAAAATACATACACGGTATGTGTATGTACTATACTCTCTGTGTCTGCGTGGGTTTCCTCCGGGTACTCCGGTTTCCTCCCACACTCCAATTGCACGCTTTGGCGCAATACACAGTGTAAACTATGTGTTTGTACAATCAGCACTTATCAATGTAGTAGCTGCTGGAACATCCACTGAGGTGTCAGTTATTTTTTTATTTTTTTTTGGGGTCGCGTTGACCGACCCACTCTATATCGGTCTTTAAGGACTGGGGATTGCCGCAGAGGTCCTTTTTGGTCCCTTAGGGCACAGCCGTCCGTTATTCCTTTGTAGAGCATTTTTAAAAAAGATATGAGTTTTTTTCCCATTAAGTTGACCCCCTGGTATCAGGGGTGCCACTATCCCGATAGGGGGACACCTGCCTTTAGGAGGTGATTAGGAGCAGTGGCTTGGACTGTGTTCACCACGCTGAGGTCAGCGTTGCGCCCGTTAGTGGCTGCGTCTCTGGTGTCTCTGACACTCACTGAATGGGCATAACTTTTGTACCAGACAGTGGAGGAGCTTCTGCTTCCTCTAAAAGTTGTGACACTGGCCGACCAGCAGGTGCGCCACCTGAGGGGGCTGATATACTGGTCCGCAGACCGAGTTTCTATGTTTTGATGGAAGCTCTGACAGATTTGCCTTTCAAAGACTAGGAGTAGGGGCGCCCCGTAAGACGGGACCTTCCTTTACCAATATATTGCAGTGTTTTTGAGGGTTGTCATACCCATACCGCCGCAGAACAGGTTTCTGGGATTCTACTCAAATCTATTCATGGTCCCAGAAGAGGATGGAGTCGTCCAATCTTAGGCCTCAAGGCCCTTAATGCCTTTGTGTGGCCTTCCGTTTTTTCCGGCCATGGATTTTGCGAAGTGGTCTCTTCGTACAAGATCGATGTTTTCTTTCTTGTTCACCAAATGGTTTCTTTGCCCTACCGTCTCATCAGACTGCTCTGATTGGGGCAGTTCAAGACTTGTTGGGGATTCGGAAATTCAGGATGGAGTCGGTTCGCTCCATCCAGGCTACCTTCTGACGTCCCTGGACTAAGGGTACGCGTGCTGGGTCCCCATATGCGACAGGCACCAGAGGTTCCTGAGTTTAGCGGTCAAGGGGAACCACTATTAATTTATGACTCTCCCCTTTGACCTAGTGGTAGCACCAAGTGTTTTACCAGGGTGCTCGCCCCGATTCTATCCTTGCTAAGTCAACGCAGCATTGTCATTGTTGGTTCTTTGCATGGTCTTCTTTTATATCCTGTTTCCAGGTTAGAATTAGAGCAAGATGTGTCTATAGTCAGTCAGACTCTCCAAGACTTCGGGTGGATGCTGTAACTCCAGTTGTCGGTACTCTGTGCTCATCAGAGGCGAGAGTTTTCTCCCTCCAGAGAGGTTGCGGATGCTCCAGGCTGCAGTGAGTTGGATCTCATGATGGCCTTCTTCGAGGCAGTACCATTTGCCCAGGTCCACATTTGGAGGGGAGATTCTGTTCTATTGGAACACATTCCCTTTTGTCTCTGGATCATCAGATTCAGGTGAATCGCCTAGTCAGGGCCTCTCTGACTTGGTGTCTGACATTCCCGGCATTTCTGTCCGGGAAGTTTTTTCCTTCTTTTCTATTGAACTGTGATTACGATCCAGCCTCACAGGCTGGGGAGGAGTCTGGGGGTCCAGTCGGTCCAAGGTCGCTGGACTCTGGATGAATCCTGTCTGCCGGTCGATGTTCTGGAACTTCGGGCGATTAGGATATGTCTCTCTTCGTAGTCGTGGAGACTAAAAGGGCGCCCGATCAGGATCCAGTCGGACAATGTCACGGCTGTGGCTTATGTCAACCATCTGGACATCCTGTGGTAGACGGGAAGAAGCGTGCCGGCTCTGTCAGCCGTCTACATTCAGGGTGTAGAACTCTAACTGGCGGACAATTTGAATTGCCAGTTGCTGAACCAAGGGCTCATTCCATCCGGAGGGGTGTCTACTCCTTTTGCCGGAGGTGGACGTCGGTCGTGGACCTCCTGGCTTCTCGACTCAATTGCATGATGTCGAGATTCATGGCCAGGTCCAGAAATCCCTGGGCAGACGCGTCAGATGCATTGGTGGCCCAGTGGGGTCAGTATTGGCTAATTTATGCCTATCCCCCACTGCTTTCTCATCTGCTCCTCAATGTGCAGATCAAGGGGATCCCGGTGATCCTAATCGTTCTAGATTGGCCCGGCGTCCTTGGTACGCCGACTTCGTACGCCTGGTGGCGAACACACTGGCGGCTGCCAATGTGGGAGGACCTTCTGTCTCAAGGTCTTATACTTCATCCTGCCTTACAGTCACTGGCCTTATGGCATGGCTATTGACAGCCAGGTACTAAGGGACCAAGGTCTTTTGGATTCGGTCATCTCGACCAGGCTGAGGGCACAAA
Source organism: Rana muscosa (assembly GCA_029206835.1). NCBI lineage: Eukaryota > Metazoa > Chordata > Amphibia > Anura > Ranidae > Rana > Rana muscosa. The sequence continues at coordinate 413,730,838 of CM055117.1, forward strand.
AATCTTCCTCCTGGAAGATCTACCATCGCACTTGGAAGGCCTACATCTCCTTGTGCACAGAGATGGAGTGCCGTCCATGGACGTTTTCGGTTTCCGGGGTCCTGCTGTTTTTTGCAGAATGGAGTGGATCAAAATCTTGTTTTAAGCACCACTTAGGGTCAGTTTCAGCCTTGGCTGTTTTCTTTCAATGGCCTTTGGCGTCCCATTCCCTGGTGGGTACCTTTGTACAGGAGGTTCGACTGGGGCTTTCCCCAATTAGACCACCCCTCCCTCCTTGGGATTTGAACATGGTGCTCTCGGTTCTTCGGGAACCTCCCTTTGAGAACGCCAGAGAGATTCTTCTTTTGACGTGATCTCAGAAGGTGGCCTTTCTAGTGGCCATTACTTCTGTCAGAAGGGTTTCTGAATTGGTGGCCTCGCCTTGCAAGTCCCCATATTTGATCCTCCATAAGGATAAAGCGGTACTACGCCCTGGACCTTCGTTTCTTCCAAAGGTGGTTTCGGCTTTCCACCTGAATGAGGACATTGTACTTCCATCCTTGTGTCCTCGGTAATCGCATCCCAGAGAGTCTGCGCTTCACACTTTAGACGTGGTATGTGCCTCGCGAGTGTACCTGTCTGCTATGGCTTCATTTCGGAAGTCTGGCTCACTGTTTGTGTCGGTGTCTGGTCCACAAAAAGGCCTGGCGGTCTCGTCGACCACCATTTTCTAGGTGGATCAGGTAGACCGTTGTGCGGGCCTATGCCCTTAAGAGGCATGCGCCTTCCTTTCCGGTCACGGTGCTCCCAACCAGGGCAATTGGTGCTTTCTGGGCTTTCCGACATCAAGCGTCTCTCTCTCTCTCTCACAGGTGTGCAGGGTGGCGACTTGGTCGTCCGTGCACACTTTCTTCCAAAAATTTCGAGGATGATGTGAGTGTATCTTCAGATGCTTCCTTCGGCTGAAAAGTTTTGCAGGCGACTGTTTAAGGTTGCAGCTCCTCCGTTGAGGAGCTCTGCTTGCTTGGGGTGAAATTTGTTTTTTGATTACTGTTCCCACCCCTCGTTTTTGACACTGATTTGGGACGTCCCAACTGTCAAAACTTAAGAAGTCTGTGTCCGTCCATGGACGAAAAGAGAAAATAGGATTTTTTGTACTCACCGTAAAATCCTTTTCTCTGTCGTCCATGGACGGACACAGCACCCACCCCTCAATTTTAGGTTTGTACTGCTTGTTACGAACTAAGGCTGCATGCTGCAGGGCAGAGGGTTATGTCTGGAGGGACCGCCCCCTGGGCGGGGCTGTTCAACTCTGTTAAAGTAACATGTATTGAAATATCTAACATGTCTGCCTAGTCATCTCCTATGAACAGGAACATAACCCAACTGTCAAGACTTAAGAAGGCTGTGTCCGTCCATGGACGACAGAGAAAGGGATTTTATGATTAGTGTTGAGCGAACCCGAACTGTAAAGTACGGGTCCGTACCGAACTTTAGCTTTTTCCCGAACCCGAACCCGGACTTTGCCCAAAAGTCCGGGTTCGGGTTCGGCAATCTAATAACGCATTTAGAAATGCTTCAGGGGCCAGCCAATCACCTTTTGATTAGCTGGTGTGCCCTTAGAGGCCATCATAGCCATGCCTACTAATGGCATGGCTGTGATTGGTCAGTGCAACATGTGACCCAGCTTCTATATAAGCTAGAGGCACACAGCACACATGTCACTCTGCTTCAGAATAGATAGGGAGAGGATCTAGTCTGCTGCTGCTGCTTTTAGGGAGAGATAGAAAAATAGATGAGGTAGTCCTGATTCTACAATCTGAGGGAAAAGATAGAGAGATAGTGTAGTGTAGGGCCAGGTTCCTGTTGGTGCTTTCAGGGAGAGAGAATATTATATAGGAGTCCAGATTCAGAGATTAAAATCAGCGATCTGCATAGGTTTACCTGTTTGTGTTGCAGTGCAGTCTTTTTACACTGCCATGAGCCCAGTGTCAGAGAAAATCTAACTTTTAGGGGAAAAAAAAAAATTTGCACTTTAATGTACGCTTGCAAAAAACGCCGTTTCGGGGCACAAAAAAAAGTTTGCAGTGTGTTATACATATTTTGAGGTGTGTGAAATAAACAATTTCTATATAGTTTTCTCCTACTGTGCTATACTAAAAAAACATTTTTTTTGAATAGCATTTTCTGCAGTTCTGTAGCTGTGCGATTCAGCGGTTACGTACTGTGGGTGTGTTCTGCGCTTCCAAAAACACCCATTTAGGGCAAGATCCTAAATTTTGAAAATATGAGGAGAAGGTCAAAGGGACGTGGTGGCCCCGGTCGTGGTGCTGCTGGTGGAGCTCCTGTTGCAGGGAGAGGACGTGGTGGATCTGTGCCAGATACACGCACAAGTGAAACACCTTCCTCAGGTGCGAGTAGGCGACCGAGCCTGCGGCGGTATTTTGTCGCGCCTAATGAGGCTGTACGAATGTTTAGGCCAGGACAAGTACAGGCGATAGTAGATTGGGTTGCTGACAGTGCCTCGGGTTCCTTCACATTGTCTCCCACCCACTCTTCTGATGAAAGAACAGAGTTGGCACCTGAAACCCATGTCCATCAGTCTTTCACCTCACCCCCTTGCAAATCAGCCAAGCAGTCTGAGCCCCAAATCATGCAGCAGTCTCTTCTGCTTTTCGATGACTCTGTTAGCAGGGTTTCCCAGGGCCATCCACCTAGCCCTGCCCCAGAAGTGGAAGAGATTGAGTGCACCGATGCCCAACCACTTATGTTTCATGATGAGTACATGGGAGGACCATCGCAGTACGTCTCGGATGATGACGAAACACAGGTGCCAACTGCTGCTGCTTTCGCAATTGTGCAGACAGACAAGGAGGGCAGGGGTGAAGACTGGGTGGAAGATGATGTGGAGGACGATGAGGTCCTCGACCCCACATGGAATCAACGTTATGCAGGTGACCAGTGTAGTTTGGAGGAAGAGGCGGTGGTCGCACAGAGCCACCAGCACAGCAGAAGAGGGAGCAGGGTGCAAAAGCGGAGCGTCTGTCAGCTAGACAGTATGTCTGCTACTGCCCAACGCAGCAAGGGACCAAGCACACCAAAGCCAGGTCCAAGGAGTTCCCCAGCGTGGCAGTTCTTCACACAATGTGCTGATGACAAGACACGAGTGGTTTGCACGCTGTGCAATCAGAGCCTAAAGCGAGGCATAAACGTTCTCAACCTGAGCACAACCTGCATGACCAGGCATCTAAGTGCAAAGCACGAGCTGCAGTGGAGTAGACACCTCAAAAACCAAGAAAGGTCTCTGGCTCCTCCTGCTTCCTCTTCTGCTGCAGTCTCGGCCTCTTCATCCACCTCTGTAGTGACAGTGGCACCTGCCACCCCGCAAACAGAGGATCTGCCAGCAACACTACCACCTGGGTCACCAACCATCTCCACAATGTCCCATGGAAGCGTTCAGCTCTCTATCTCCCAAACATTGGAGCGGAAGAGGAAGTACCCCCCTAGCCACCCGTGATCCCTGGCCCTGAATGCCAGCATTTCAAAACTCCTGGCCTTTGAAATGCTGTCATTCCGTCTGGTGGAGACGCAGAGTTTTAAAAGCCTGATGGCATTGGCTGTCCCACAGTACGTCGTGCCCAGCCGCCACTATTTTTCCAGGCGAGCCATCCCTTCCCTGCACAACCAAGTGGGGGACAAAATCGGGTGTGCACTGTGCAACGCCATCTGTGGCAAGGTCCACCTAACTACGGATGTGTGGACCAGTAAGCACGGTCAGGGACGTTATATCTCCCTAACAGCACACTGGGTAAATGCAGTGGCGGCTGGGCCTGAGGCAGATAGCAGTTTGGCGCATGTCCTTCCACCACCGAGGATTGCAGGGCGCTTCAGTTTGCCTCCTGTTGCTAACTCCTCCTACTCCGCTTCCTCATCCTCTACCGCCTCCTCATCCGGTCAGCGTAACACCTTCACCACCAACTTCAGCACAGCCAGGGGTAAACGACAGCAGGCAGTTTTAAAACTTTCCTGTTTGGGGGAAAAACCCCACACCGCGCAGGAGTTATGGAGGGACATGGAACAACAGACCAATGAGTGGTTGCTAATAAAAAAAGGGAGAAAAAATGGCGCAGAATGAGTTCTAGGCAGAGTAAAAATCAAAGGAATCAATGAATGTTAATGTTGATGTTGCAAGCACTAGCGGCAGCTACCATGAGCAGAAGCAGACTCTGTAAAATATAATGAGGAAAGAAAGGTGCGCCAATCTAAGTGCAGTAAAACAGGCTTTAATTAGCAAATTTGTATAAAACCAGCCAAATGGCTACTCACAGGATACAGGAATAATACAGGCATGTAAGGAGTTAAAGGTGGTCCGGAGTCATCTAAGGCGGTCCTCAGGGGAGATGTTGGTTCCAGATGGAGAGAGGTAGCTGAAGATGGCTGAAGGCAGGAAGGCAGGTTGCGGTGTCAGCAAGGGAAGTCAAGAAAAACCAGGCATCCAAGCTGCAGGTGTTGTGATGCGCCCTGTGTCATCAGGGTAGACAGGGGATAACCAGGAAGCCGCAGTTCAGCGAGGACTTCAGCGTGCGCTTCAGCGTGGAGCGCAGCGTGCCGTCGGACCGGAAGTGACATGGGGATAGAACGGACCAATGGGATTGAGTGGTTGCTGTCAGTGAGCCTCAAGCCCGGCCTGGTGGTGTGCGATAATGGGCGAAATCTCGTAGCAGCTCTGGGCCTAGCCGGTTTGACGCACATCCCTTGCCTGGCGCATGTGCTGAACTTGGTGGTCCAGAGGTTCCTTAAAAATTACCCCAATATGCCAGAGCTGCTGCAGAAAGTGCGGGCTGTGTGTGCGCACTTTCGGCGTTCTCACCCTGCTGCTGCTCGCCTGTCAGCGCTGCAGCGTAACTTCGGGCTTCCCGCTCACCGCCTCATATGTGACGTGCCCACAAGGTGGAACTCCACCTTGCACATGCTGGCCAGACTGTGCGAGCAGCAGCAGGCGATAGTGGAGTTTCAGCTGCAGCAATCACGCGTGAGTCGCTCTGCGGAACAGCACCACTTCACCACCAATAACTGGGCCTCCATGCGAGACCTGTGTGCCTTGTTGCACTGTTTCGAGTACTCCACCAACATGTCCAGTGCCAATGATGCCGTTCTTAGCGTTACTATCCCAGTTCTATGCCTCCTTGAAAAAATGCTTCGGGCGATGATGGAAGAGGATGTGGCACAGGAGGATGAGGAGGAGGAGGAGGAGGAAGCGGGATCATTTCAAAGGCTTTCAGGGCAGGTTTTCACAAGTGGCTACGAGGGTGGGTTCCTGCACCAACAAACGCCAGGTACACAATTGTCCGGCAGAAAGGGCACAGTTCTGGAGGATGACGAGGTGGAGGAGGAGATGGAGGAGGAGGAGGAGGAGGAGCCATTTTCACAGCAGGGTGGCACCCAGACCAGCTTGTGGCCATCACTGGTACGTGGCTGGGGGGATACAGAGGACACAGACGATACACCTCCCACAGAGGACAGCTTTTCTTTGCCTCTGGGCAGCCTGGCACACAAGAGCGATTACATGCTGCAGTGTTTCCGCAATGACCGCCGAGTTGCCCACATTTTAACTGGTGCTGATTACTGGGTGGCCACCCTGCTGGATCCCCGTTACAAGGACAACGTACCGTCCTTAATTCCCTCACTGGAGCGGGATCGTAAGATGCGCGAGTACAAGCGCACGCTGGTAGACGCGCTGCTGGTGGCATTCCCACCTGACAGCGGGCGTACGGTGGAAGCACAAGGCGAAGGCAGAGGAGGAGGAAGAGGTCGCCAACGCAGCCGGGGTACCGGCAGCACCTCAGAAGGCAGGGTTAGCATGGCTGAAATGTGGAAAAGCTTTGTCAGCACGCCACAACAACCAGCACCACCAGCTGAGATGGAACGTCTTAGCAGGAGGCAGCATTTCACCAACATGGTTGAGCAGTATGTGTCCACAGGCCTACACGTACTGGATGATGGGTCTGCCCCCTTTAACTTCTGGGTCTCCAAATTGGGCACATGGCCTGAGCTTGCCCTTTATGCCTTGGAGGTGCTGGCCTGCCCTGCAGCCAGTGTATTATCTGAACGTGTATTTAGCACGGCAGGGGGCGTTATCAAAGACAAGCGCAGCCGCCTGTCCAGAGCCAATGTGGACAAGCTCACGTTCATTAAAATGAACCAGGCATGGATCCCACAGGACTTGTCCGTACCTTGTGCAGAATAGAAATGTATACCGGTGTTGTGACAAAAACTGTCCGGCCATCGGATTGTGTCTGGCCCATACTGCGAAGGCGCAGCGCTTGCGCAGTACAGAGGACAAGGAGATTCACAAAATCTCCGAAGATGAACGGTGCCTGCGCTGTGAGTGCAGGTTCAAGCCCCACCATCCAAGTGGACATACGGTAGCACATAGTAACAGGGCCCCTCACGGGCTCGGTTCGATCACCACGCTTCGGGCACAGCCTCACTTGGCTCGACTTGAACCACGGATGGTGTGGCCTTCACCTGAACTCACCATGCAGGCGCCGTTCGTCTTGGGAGATTTTCGAAATCCCCTTGTCCTACATACTGAGCAAGCGCAGTACAGGGTGGACACTATTTGACGGGGGACAGAATTCGACACATCACCGGCCTTACCCAGCCATTGTTGTATTTTTAAATCAGTGTTGGCTACCTCGTCCTCCTCCACTGCCGCTTCCACCTACACAGCCACATCCACAGCCACCTCAACCTCCTACTCCATATGGACCTCGTCCTCCTAGGTCAAGATTATTATTTTTTATTTTTATTTTTGTTATGTTATTTTAAGTTATTTCCCTATCCACATTTGTTTGCAGAGCACTTGCCATGCTCTTAACAACATTTTGCTGCCATTTGCAGCCCTCTAGCCCTTTCCATTACCTTTTTAGAGCCTTTTTAGTCCTTAGAAGTCCGGGTCCCCATTGACTTCAATGGGGTTCGGGTTCGGGTCCGGGTTCGGGTTAAAGTTCGGTCCCGAACCCGAACTTTTTTCCGAAGTTCGGCCGAACCCGTCGAACCCGAACATCCAGGTGTCCGCTCAACTCTATTTATGATGAGTACAAAAAATCCTATTATTTATTTGTCATAATGGTAGAAAAGATTTCCAAAACTCTAAAATCTGGATTTATTTTAAGTTAAAATTATTTAGAGTCAGTGAATGCCTGATTTTATGTATGAACTATTAATAGAGAGCTTCAGCTATACCAATTATGTGATATTGATAGGATTAATTCAAATGTATTTCTTAACTTATTTTTTTGCCTAAGGAGCATATTTATAAAGCAGAGAATCTGATAGATATATATACACTGTATATACATACAGTATATTGTTTTTTAATCTTAAAAATTAATGTTTACTAAACTATACATTTATTGGTAAATGATATCAGATACTCATTATTACTGCTTATCTCCAATAATTATTAATACATAATTATTTATTCCTATAGAAAAAAGATCTACCGGTAATATTAATATAGTAATATTGTTGATAGTAGTTAGTTCATTGATTTTGAAATTGCGAGAGTCCAGGAAGTTTTTAGAACTGATAGACTGGCTGAAACATAAGTATTTTTCAGGGTAGAAGATGGTATAAAAAGAAAACAATAGCATAGGAAAAGAACCCCTCAAAACAAAAATCTACAAAAATAGTTCAAACCAATACTGAAACATTGTTAAGTGATTATACATAATAAATAGTATTGGTTTCCACAGCAATATCAAAATCAAAAATGTATTTAATTAATTAATTTAGGTACTGTGATACATTAATGAGTCAATGCTGAAAACTGAAAACTGGCCTGGACAGGAAGGGGGTGAAACAGTCCACAGAAAAAACAAAGAAATAGTGCGCACAAGCCTAGTGCATGACCTTTATAAACCTTTTTATTGTGATGATAAAATAAATATATAGTCACAAACAACTGTATATCATAAGCTCAACAGAATGACACACAATCCATGATTCCGGGTCAACTGCACATGTTTGACCTCGGGAAGTTGCCTGCCAGACCTTAACGCATTACGTGTCATCAAAGCCAAAAGATGGTTTCCTAACAGCTAGACTTTATTTATCTTACAAAACAACACCTCTTGCGTTTTCCACCAGCAAATGGGCTGTGAAAATTCCAAGCCATATAATTAAAACCTGCACAAGAGAGGATGGCCAGGAGTGCAGGAATCAACCTTGACATTGATCAAAAAGAACATACCATATACCTTACTTTACATATCATCATATATTGTTATCATTATGTACACATACAAAGAATGGTGACATATAGACTGTCCCAATGAATGTTTTGGAGTGCATGCCATAATAAATCATCCCAGGCTTCAATAATACCCAGTGGCGGCCAGTGGTAATTTTTTTTGAGGGGGCGGCAAACACTACCACCCCAGTCCGCCCTCAGTCGGTTGGGTCTGTTGCACTAACCCCATCTATGGTGGACAGTGCTCCTCCCGGGCTTCTCTTGCTCGGCGGCGGTGGCTTTCCCTTCCCCTGCTCTCCACAGACATTGCGGCGGCTTCTGTTTCCTCCCTCCTCCTCGGCAGCCAATTGGGACCCTTCTCTTTCAGCCAATCGGAAAATGGGTCTCAGACAATGGGGTCCCTAGGCCCTGCCCCCCCCCAACATTATGCTGTGCCCCACCATGTGCCCCCCCAAAAAAAAAAAATCCTCCTTTTTTGCATTTTGCTCGACCGCCGCTGGAGTAACACAGTCTCTCCTGAGAGGGAGAGCGTCCCCAGTCAGCTCCTGCGGGGGATTCCTCCCCCCTCCCTATGCTTGCTGAAACTGCATAATGCGAGCGCTCACACAACCACAGCCACCCGATCTGCTCCTTCCCCTGCATCCTCATTGGCACGGAGAAGAGCGAGTTGCAGGAAGGACTCCACGAGCACTGTGGGGGGGAGGGGGGCCCAAGCCTTCATCTCAGTTACTGAAAAAGCAGACTGATTTCTCCCGTCCTTAGGACAGGAGAACCAGCCTGTAAATTCTGAGAGTGGTGACTGCAAGCTGAGCCGAGTGTCAGTCTATGACACTTTTTCACAGCCCAGCAAGTCCAGCCACACCCCCCCTCACTCTCCTCACATACAAGCAGGGAGGAATACAGCTCTTCATCCTCCTTCCAGTCCTGCCCACACATCCCGGCGTGCTGTATCTGAAGAGAGGGCATGTGTGGGCGGGAAATATGAAAATCAGCAGCATTCCTGGCTGTGTGTGAATGATGCTTGAGATTCTAGCCTGGACCGTGGGTAAGTGTGTGCACTGCAGACTGCAGTACACTGTAATCACTGAACTGCATTATCTCCATCCCTTCTCTCCCCCATCTGTCTCCCTCCCCCTCTCCTGTTCTTTCAAGACATTCACAATTTACTTTCACTTTCAGTTAGGCAGGTAATAGACGGTGTAAATTTCTTTCCTGCATCCACAGATTGCAGGAAAGAAACTTGCATGATTCCCGCAACAACACAGACAGTGCTGACAGGGGAATATCCCTCCTGCCCAGGGTGACAGGGGTCACTTTGGGCGCAGGGTGAGCAAGAAAATAATGGACATTAAGAATATGTCTTGGATTGCTTTAAAATGGGACAGTGATATTTTTCCACAATATTCCCCAGGATAACTGTAAAGAACTATTTACTGTTTGATTATGAACTCAACAGGTTAACTGAAAAGTGACTCTTTCATGATGTTGGGACACATACTGTTAGATGCTAATTTCACCACATCCAGCCCCCACCTGTGTCTGCTAAGATGTCAGATGTGTATTGGGAAACAGTGAGGCTAGCCTAAAGGTCATGTGTCTGAGTCATCACTGTAGTTAATTAGCTCATGTAAATTAGGTCTGGTCAAAGGTGTATTGTCTGAAGAGAATGTAAGAACCTCCTCTCTGTGTGTATAAAACTGTGAGTTTGTCATTAAAGATTGTCAGTCCAGTTGGAAACTTCATACAGAGTGTTTGTCTCGTATGTTTGGAAGGATTAATCCTATGGGAAGCGGTCGCCTGACTGTGGAGGATCGGCAGTGGATGTGTGTCCAGAGAGGGAATATCCTAAACGGCGTTAACCCCTTTCATACTTGGGGTGCCGTTACATTGGTTGGCAGCGGTGGGATTTTCCTTCCAGTTACTGGGACACTCCAAACCACCACAGTGAATGACCAGCTATGCAGCCTGCAGGAAAGCCACGCTGAAAGACTTACTTGAGAGCTGTGGAGGGACCGGTGGGACAAAGAACAAGGCCACCTTGATCAGGGAGCTAGCCGAGATGGATCAGAGGGATGGTGATGCAGGACCCCGGTCAGTTGAAGACTTGTTTCAGCAACGAGTTCAAGAGCGGTTGGCATTATATGGGGCTAACCCAGCAGAGACCGCCATACAGGAAGCCATTAGAGACATCCAGCTGCAGGATGAGCGACAAGAGAGAGAACTGGAGATACAAGAGAGAGAACTAGAGCGGCAACATGAGCGGAGAATGGCGGAAATACGGCAATCGGAGACAACGCCTAAAGATGCAGCGCCTGTCGGTAAGTTGCCCTTTCGGGCGTTCAAACTATTTAAGGAAGGAGAGGAGGAAATTGAAGCGTTCCTGCAGGACTTTGAGAGACTATGCCAGATACATGAAATACTGCCCCAAGATTGGGTCGCCTTACTGGCAAGTAATTTAACTGGCAGAGCAGCGGATGCGTATCGGGCCCTGGAGGATGAGGACGCTAAAGACTATGACCGGGTAAAAGAAGCTCTGCTAGCCCGATTTGCCATTACACCCGAAGCCAACCGGATTAAGTTTCGAGAATCCCGGAAACAAACCCAGATAACATACGTGGAGTGGGCACATCGTCTGCAGCGAAACCTTAAGGGCTGGTTCCAGGGAAGCCGCGCTCATACCATAGAGGACATCACCCAGCTATTACTCTTAGAACAGTTCTTTAACCACACCCCTCCGGTATTACGGGATTGGGTGCGAGATAAGCGACCACGGACTATACAGCAAGCGGCTACTTTGGCTGATGAATATCTGGACTCTCGAAGGTCAGGCGGAAGCGAGCGCTATCCACTATCTCGGCCCAGTTTACCAGCCTCTAACCCAACTAAAGCACCACCTCCAGTGGCCACTTATCCTCAGCAGCCCAGGTTCAACTCCCAGGACTACTCACAACCCATCAGGTGTTTCGGATGTAAACAGCTAGGGCACAAAAAGACAGACTGTCCGTTGAATCCAGCCATCCAGTCCCAGTCATGGAGACAGCCAGCAAGGGGGAGCCCCCGCACATCCATGCATGCGGCCCACTGCGTTGAGGAGGAAGAACATTGGGGCGTCCTGCACAAGGCTGATCCAATACAAGCAGCTAACCGGGACAACAGGCAACAACACAGGCAGACTGTCCAGGTTATTGGAACGGTAGCCAATGGCCTACGTGATAGTGGCGCTACCATGACCCTACTACAGAAGAACCTCATCCCAGAGAGCCAACACACCGGAGACACTGTAGCCGTAAGAGTAGCGGGAGGTACCATCTTCTGGCTACCCGTTGCCCGTGTTCACCTGGATTGGGGGGTTGGTTCGGGACACGTGAATGTGGGGGTGATGAAGGATTTGCCAGCGGATGTACTACTGGGGAATGATTTGGCCCCCCTCGTTTCTGCTTACGCCCCGATGGGCCCCGCTGAAGCCAACCCAGTGACTACCTGTGCCCAGACCCATGCTGCTGGAACCGGCCTGATTGCGGCTGAGAATGGGGTAAGATTATCTTCCCCGACATGTACCTTAGATCAGGCACAATATCACAGTCTAAAATTGGAATGTGACAAGTTGGCCAGTGAGAAATCAGAGATGCAACGACACTACGTCATGTATTATGAGATGTCCCATGGCTTGAACATTGAAATGCACAAACAGGCTGAAATTGTCAAAAGCTTAAATGGGATTTGCGCCCAGGTTTTGCCTTACCTTTCCCAAGAGCACCAGCAACAAGTTTTGGGAGCCATTGAGAGAGCAAAGCAAGTGACTGTTCCAGAACTGAATTCCATTATTCGTCCTGCAACCTTATGCCGCGTACACACGATCATTATTCACGGCGGTTAAAAAACCGCCGTGAATAATGTCATTTAAAACGGGGGAACAGCTTGTTCCCCACACACGGTCGTTTTTCACGTCATTTTTTCTCTTGACGAGAAAAACGACCGTCTGTGGGCTCCGCGGCAGCGTTTCCCTATGGGAAACACTGCCGCGGAAAACATGTCGAAAAAAACGATGAGAAAAATTAGAACATGTTCTAATTTTTCTCGTCATTTTTAATGGCGTTTTTCTCGTCGAAAAAAACGACAGAAAGCCCACAGACTATCGTTTTTCTCTTCGAATGGGAAAAATTACGTTTTTTTCAACGAGAAAAACGGCCGTGTGTACGCGGCATTACAACTGCACCATCAGCTACTGACCCGGTAAGCAAAATGGCAATGCTGATGGGTTGTCCAGGCATTAGACGAATGGAAATATGGACTAACTTCGGAGTCAACCCGTCTGGGGTCTCCTCCTGTGTTAGTCTCCTGCCGAAAGGGGAGATGTGTGACAGGGGTCACTTTGGGCACAGGATGAGCAAGAAAATAATGGACATTAAGAATATGTCTTGGATTGCTTTAAAATGGGACAGTGATATTTTTCCACAATATTCCCCAGGATATCTGTAAAGAACTATTTACTGTTTGATTATGAACTCAACAGGTTAACTGAAAAGTGACTCCTTCATGATGTTGGGACACATACTGTTAGATGCTAATGTCACCACATCCAGCCCCCACCTGTGCCTGCTAAGATGTCAGATGTGTATTGGGAGACAGTGAGGCTAGCCTAAAAGGTCATGTGTCTGAGTCATCACTGTAGTTAATTAGCTCATGTAAATTAGGTCTGGTCAAAGGTGTATTGTCTGAGGAGAATGTAAGAACCTCCTCTCTGTGTGTATAAAACTGGGAGTTTGTCATTAAAGATTGTCAGTCCAGTTGGAAACTTCATACAGAGTGTTTGTCTCTTATGTTTGGAAGGATTAATCCTATGGGAAGCGGTCGCCTGACTGTGGAGGATCGGCAGTGGATGTGTGTCTAGAGAGGGAATATCCTAAACGGCGTTAACCCCTTTCATACTTGGGGTGCCGTTACACCCAGCAATTGTATTCTCCTGACAAACAGTGATTATCACTAGTGGCTATAGCAACCACTAGTGATAATCATAAGAGAATCTGCTCATTAATGGTTCCGACCTCAGCCACTTCCTGCTGAACCAGCTGAGATTTAAACTGTCTATGGCTGGTCTTAGCTCTTAGACAGCCCATACATTGATCACTTTTTTTCATTCAACTATGAGGTTGAATGAAAAAAAAAAAGAAATGATCCAATTCCCCCATCTACACATTATAGGTGGATGGGGGAATCCTCCCGGTGTGGACCAGTGGTGGAACAACCAGAATTGCTGTCCTGTTCGGCTATTCACATCGCTGGTCTCTGTCTCCATGGCAGCGGCGGCAGCACACTGGAACCCAGTGCTGGTTACTTTATGGGGCTGATGTACAGGAAGTCCAGCACAATTTTTTTGTTAGAGATGGGCTGGGCATGTTCAAAATTCCACATGCCAGAGCCTGCCAGGAAGCCCACACTGCACAGCGCTAATCGCAGTCAGTGAGACATTTCCCGGTCCGCAGCTGCACAGATCAGGAAATGTTTCACTGCCTGTGATTAGCACTGTGGAGTGTCGGCTTCCTGGCGGGATTGGGCATGTGGGATTTCAAACACACCCGAGCCCATCTCTATTGGTTGTAGACAGTTGAGCTCCCTGCAGGTTGCTTAGCAGCAGTGGAGCCTTCTCTGACATGCTGATCGTGGTGCAATCCAGGTGATGCTCCTAATCAAATCCTAGTGTTAAATATCAGTGATTTTATTGATCAAAGCCCACACTTTACAGGCATAGAGCCCACATGGCTGCTGAACATATGATTGATTATATATATGTGGTTGTACTCTTGATGCTAATAAACACTGTGTTTATTAGATCTAACTGGGAGCATCACCTGGATCACATCCCGATCAGCATGTCAACAGAGAAGGTTATACAGCATTACTGCTGCTAGGTGACCAGCTGGGGACTTGACCCTCTATAACCAATAGTGCCAGCCTTCCCCTGCATGCACCCATAATGTCACCAGCACTAGGTCCTAATAGACTGCCGCCGCTGCCAAGGAGACAGATGCCAGACCAGCACTGTCAATAGCAGGGACAGGAAAGCTGGGGAACCCCACAGTGGCAGAACACCAGGGCCCGGTGGCAAGACAACCTTTGCAACCCTGATAGTTCTCCCACTGCTTTGGCCCCTTATATTTTCTTGGTGGGCTGGTGACATATATCTCTTGTTTTCTGCCACCCTGGGGGGCCCCAGTATAGTAGGAAGGGAGCTCACTGCAGAACATGTGAAAGGGCCCGTTGTGGGATCATAGTAAAGGGCCCCAGTATATATATATATATATATATATTGTGACAGCAGGAAGGTAAAGTCACCTGGTTGCATCCAGGGGGGTAGATATATTTCTCCCAGATTCAGGCTTTATGCCGACTTATACAACTAGGGAGTTGATGAAGCCCAGCTGAGGCTAGTGGGCTCATGAATGACTCATACCTCTAGGGAGAGTGCTGGGCGTCGTGAGGCAGGGAGTTGATGAGACCAGCTGAAGCTTGTCAGCTCATTTAGGCCTCTATAAGAACTCCCAAATTCATTAGGTGTTAGCTCATGCCTGGAACCAGACCTGTGTGGACTGTCTAGGGAGAGTGAACCCCTGTGCGGTGAGGCAAAGCCTGTGTGGCTATTTGTTTGGACTTTTACTAAACCAGGGACTTAGGGACTAGGACAGCACCAGGCTGATCCCAGTTGTTAGTTTAGGAAACCTGCATGTTTAGTCAGAGGTCAAACTGACCAGGATTTATTTTGTTTATGTTTCTTTTTGGCTTTGCTGTGTTTTGTCACTGTACATAGAGAAATAAACCGCACCTTTTGATTTTGAAAACCACAACCTCCGTCTGCTGGCCCTGTTTTTGTGTGGGGAGCCCAACCAGGGGGTCACACACACCCGCTACCGAGTTAACCCCCTCACAGTTGGTGGAGAACCAGTGGCAGTTTTTTTTAAGCCAGCATGGAGGAGATACTGAAACAGCTGGCTCTAGCAAATGCCAATCAACAGCAGACAAATGCAGGTTTGCAAAGGAGCCTTGCAGCCCAGCAGCAAGCTCATCAACAAGCCCAGCAGCAATCTGAGGCCCGCTTCATAGACCTGTTACAGAAGCAAGAGCAGAGACTACAACAAATGGAAGCAGTAATGCAGCAACGTCCGCAGACCAGTGAGGAAAGCCGTCCCACTAATACCGCGTCCTTTGGGGTGAGTCGTTTATTGACAAAAATGACTGGAGAGGATGATCCAGAGGTATTTTTGACCACATTTGAAAGGACTGCTGAAAGAGAAAAGTGGCCTGAGGAGCAGTGGGCTGGACTGGTGGCTCCTCTGTTAACTGGTGAATCGCAGAAGGCTTACTATGACCTAGAGCCTGACCAAGCAAAAGACTATGTGATGCTAAAAGCTGAAATATTGGCAAGGCTGGGTGTCACCCTGGCTGTCCGGGCTCAGCGTGTGCATAACTGGACTTTCCAGCTTGGAAAACCCCCCAGGTCTCAAATGTATGATCTCATTCACCTGAGCAGGAAGTGGCTACAGCCAGAGACTTTGTCCGCACCAGAGATTGTGGAACGTGTTGTAATGGATCGGTTTTTGAGAGCTCTTCCTACTGCCATCCAAAAGTGGGTAAGCCATGGAGACCCAGAGACGGCCGGTGGTCTTGTGGATCGTGTAGAGAAATACTTGGCTACAGAGAACCTGACGGCCTCTTCCAGAGACTCTCGGACTTTCCACCCTAAGACCAGACCATCCCCAGGGGCGGATAAGAGGATTCCAAGGGGTGAGGGTGGAGAGAGTGAGAGGGTGGGAGCTCTACCCAAAGTTTGGCGAGAACAGCCTGGGAAGTCAGGGGCTCAAGAGGCAGCCAAATGGATTGTTTGCTACCGCTGCCGGCAAGCGGGACATATTGCAGCAAATTGCCCGGTTGTGGAGGAACCCATGCAATGTGACTTTCTGATGGACAGACGTCAGTCGCTGTGTGCGACAGTCGCATGCACTGCCATTCGGGGAACTGAGAAACATTTATGCAAAATGTGTATTAATGGTAGAAATGTTGTGGTATTACTGGATTCAGGTAGCCTTGTGACCCTGATAAAGGCTGAATTAGTTAAAACAGAGGTCTCTGGGAATAGCAAGGTAGCTGTTATTTGTGTGCATGGGGACACCCGAGAGTATCCAGTGACTACAGTGTGTTTCGAGACCCCCAAAGGTACCCTCTCTCATCCAGTGGGGTTAGTATCTCAATTACCGCATGATGCCATTGTGGGAAGGGATTTTCCGAAGTTCTGGGAACTGTGGGATGATCCTGAGCCCCCCACTGGTGCCCCTATGTACCAGGAATGTGATAGCCAGAACTCCTCTGAGAGTGGTGAGGACTCTCCAGAATTTCCCTTGTCAGTATTGGCAGGGGAGACTCAAGAAACTGGAGAGGAGCCCACCTCCTCAGACGAAAACCTACCGTCTGTGGAGTTTTCTGATCTGGAGGTTCACAGGGAAAATTTTGCCACAGAACAGTTAAAAGACCCCGCCCTAATAAAGGCACGGGAAAACGTAGTGGAAATAGATGGCGAGTTAGTGAACCCAGATAATACCTGCACTTACCCATACTTCAGCGTAGAGAAGGACCTACTGTATCGGGTGGCAAAAAGGGCAGAAGAAACCGTTGAGCAGCTTGTGGTGCCCAAACCTTACAGGAAGTTGGTGTTGGAGTTGGCCCATGGGCACATTCTTGGAGGTCATCTGGGGACAGAGAAAACCCGAGAGAGGGTATTACAGAGATTCTATTGGCCTGGGGTGATGAAGGACATAGAAAATTATTGTTCCTCCTGCCCTGTGTGTCAGAGGTCGGCCCCGATGCCACATTTCCGTAGCCCGCTGGTCCCTCTACCCATCATTGAGGTCCCGTTTGAGAGAATCGCAATGGATTTGGTAGGTCCTATAATCAAGTCCGCTAGGGGGCACCAGTACATATTGGTTATAATGGACTATGCCACCCGTTATCCAGAAGCGATCCCTCTCAGAAATACCTCGGCCAAAACCATAGCCAAAGAGCTATCTCTTGTTTTTAGCCGGGTGGGTATTTGTAAAGAACTGCTTACGGACCAAGGTACACCCTTTATGTCCCGGGTTATGAAAGAGCTGTGTAAATTGCTCAAAGTGACGCAATTGCGTACATCTGTGTATCACCCCCAAACCGATGGGCTGGTTGAAAGATTCAACAAAACCCTAAAACAAATGTTGAAGAAAGTGGTGGATAGCGATGGAAAGGATTGGGACTGTCTACTTCCTTATTTGATGTTTGCTATTAGGGAGGTGCCCCAATCCTCTACGGGATTCTCCCCCTTTGAGTTACTGTATGGGAGACACCCAAGAGGGCTGTTGGATATTGCCAAGGAAACTTGGGAAAGTGAGAGTTCTCCCCACAGGAGTGTGATTGAGCATGTCGCCCTGATGCAAGATCGAATTGCACAGGTAATGCCCATCGTGAAGGAACATTTGGCCCAAGCGCAGTTGGCACAGCAGAGAGTGTACAACCGTGGAGCAAAGACCCGTACCTTTTCCCCGGGGGATAGGATATTGGTACTTGTCCCTACGGTTGAAAGTAAATTCCTTGCCAAATGGCAAGGCCCCTACGAGATAATGGAAAAAGTGAGCGAAGTGAATTACAAGGTCAGACAACCAGGAAGGCGAAAGCCCGAACAGATATATCACGTTAATCTGTTGAAAGCCTGGAGGGATAGAGAGTCCCTAGTCGCAGAAACTTGGTCCCCAGCTCAAACTGGTTGCGTGATTCCGGAGGTTGGAATAGCAGCCACCTTGTCACAACCCCAACAACAGGAGGTTAAGGAGTTTGTGCTTCGCAACAAGGAGGTGTTCTCTGAGCTGCCGGGACAAACATCTGGGGTAGAGCATGATATTATTACCCCGCCCGGTGAAAGGGTGAAGTTAAAACCCTATGGGATCCCAGAGGCCCGACGGGAGGCAATACGGGAGGAAGTACAGAAAATGCTGAACTTAGGGGTGATAGAGGAGTCCCAAAGTGATTGGTCTAGTCCCATTGTGTTGGTGCCTAAACCGGATGGGAGCTGGCGATTTTGTAACGATTTTCGTCAGTTGAACAAAGTTACAAAATTTGACACCTACCCCATGCCACGTATAGATGAGTTGATCGACCGGCTGGGAACAGCCCGATACATGACGACTCTTGACCTCACAAAAGGGTATTGGCAAATTCCCCTGGCCAAGTCGGCCAAAGAGAAAACCGCATTTGTAACCCCAGACGGGGCGTTCCAATATAAGAGAATGCCGTTCGGGTTACAGAATGCGCCGGCCGCATTCCAGCGGAAAATGGACCAGATACTGAGGCCCCATCGGAAGTATGCTGCGGCTTACCTGGATGACGTAATTGTCCATAGCACAGATTGGGCCTCACATCTGCCAAAAGTGCAAGCAGTCCTAGACTCTATCCGGGAAGCGGGGTTTACGGCTAACCCCAAGAAGTGTACCATTGGGCAGGAGGAGGCCAAATATCTTGGGTACACCATTGGCAGGGGAGTAATAAAACCCCAACTCAACAAAGTCGAGGCCATCCAGAGTTGGCCACGTCCCAACAGCAAGAAGCAGGTACGAGCCTTTCTGGGAATCGCGGGTTATTATCGGCGCTTCATTCCCCACTTTGCTTCTAAGGCTGTGCCCCTAACCAACCTGACGAAAGGGAAAGGGTCGGTCATGATTAAATGGACCCCCGAGGCGGAGGCAGCATTCCAATTCTTGAAACAAGCCTTATGTAGCCAGCCAGTGTTGTACTCACCCGACTTCTCTAAAGACTTTGTCGTACAAAGTGATGCGTCAGATGTGGGGTTAGGAGCAGTATTGTCCCAGGTCTGGAACGGGGAAGAGCACCCAGTCATTTACCTCAGCAGGAAGTTGAAGTCCCATGAGGTAAATTACGCCACGGTTGAAAAGGAGTGTTTAGCGGTGAAGTGGGCTCTAGATTCCCTTCGGTACTATCTGCTAGGTAGGCACTTTGACATGGTTACGGATCACGCTCCGTTAAAGTGGATGGCTCAAAACAAGGAGACAAATAGAAGAGTGAATAGGTGGTTCCTGGCCCTACAGGAATTCAACTTCACAGTAAAGCATCGCCCTGGCGTTCAAATGGGGAATGCGGATGCTTTGTCTCGAGTACATGAATGCCTGATTGCTGGTGTTCCAACCCCAAGGTTAAAACAAGAGGGGGGGGTATGTGACAGCAGGAAGGTAAAGTCACCTGGTTGCATCTAGGGGGGTAGATATATTTCTCCCAGATTCAGGCTTTATGCCGACTTATACAACTAGGGAGTTGATGAAGCCCAGCTGAGGCTAGTGGGCTCATGAATGACTCATACCTCTAGGGAGAGTGCTGGGCGTCGTGAGGCAGGGAGTTGATGAGACCAGCTGAAGCTTGTCAGCTCATTTAGGCCTCTATAAGAACTCCCAAATTCATTAGGTGTTAGCTCATGCCTGGAACCAGACCTGTGTGGACTGTCTAGGGAGAGTGAACCCCTGTGCGGTGAGGCAAAGCCTGTGTGGCTATTTGTTTGGACTTTTACTAAACCAGGGACTTAGGGACTAGGACAGCACCAGGCTGATCCCAGTTGTTAGTTTAGGAAACCTGCATGTTTAGTCAGAGGTCAAACTGACCAGGATTTATTTTGTTTATGTTTCTTTTTGGCTTTGCTGTGTTTTGTCACTGTACATAGAGAAATAAACCGCACCTTTTGATTTTGAAAACCACAACCTCCGTCTGCTGGCCCTGTTTTTGTGTGGGGAGCCCAACCAGGGGGTCACACACACCCGCTACCGAGTTAACCCCCTCACAATATATATATATGTATATATATATGTAGCAGACAGAGCTTTTTTTCCTGCTTACCTTCACTTGCAGGGTAAGGCACACCGTGCCACATGCCTGTATCCTCCTGGTATAAGAGGTTGAGCGGTGTTCATACTATTGTTGGGTCCTGCAGCGAGTTACCTTCTTCCATTGGTTCTCGTCCCTAGAATATAGGGAAAAGTCTATTCTTTCTCCCAAAAGAAGGCCAATGTCCAGACGGTGTTTAAACTCCAACAGATGAGTTTATTTTCCTTGCTTGAAACAGATTGGGAAAAGGTTGAAACAGAGATAGAGTTGGGTAGGGAGACAGGTTCAGGCACGCGGCACCCAGTTACCCTATTCTCCACTCAAGCCTGAGTGGGTATTGCTCACTCGGATAGATCCCTCTCACAGTTCTAGCAGCCGGAGTGGAGCACGAATAATTACTTCAGATTTAGTCCCTTTCAAAGACAAGGAGATCCTCTGCCACAGAATCCTTTAGTTCCTGAATCTAGAACTCTTTAACGCCTGCAACCTTTAGAGACCATAGGTGCCAATGGAGCACATCACAGGCGCTACTATGCAACTCACGGAATCCTTCCCTCTGATAGGTAACCAGGCCTCTCCCAAGACAGTGACTTCCTTCACTGATCCTCCGGACAGGTCCTCCCCTGGTTTGCCAGCAGGCCAACGGGCGCGGCTCTCGCCACCATGGGTTCCCCCCTGGAATCCCCTGGCCAATCTCCCCTAAATCATGGCGTCTGCCCCTTATGTACCCTCTCCCAAAATGCACAGCAGGCAAAACCACGCCCACTGTATTGCCGCGAGAGAGGACACCCAATCACGCTATAATGTCACCTGTGGTTCAACCCGAGACCTGAGCGACAGGGCCACCCTCAGGTCAAGGGGAACTATACACCCAGGCAACACCACAGCAGAGCAGAGTCTAATCTATAGAATCAGAATAACCTGAGCCAAACTATTGCTCATGCTGCCCCTTAAATTTAAGGCATAGTGACCCCAATTTTGGGGGTCCGCTACATATATATATATATATATATATATATATATAAAATTGCATTTTATAGTTGGCCCCCCTACTTTTGTCCCTGTCCCCCCATGTGCCCCCCCCTAAATATGAAAGCTGGAGACGCTACTGGTCTCAGACCTTCTTCTGATTGGCCGGACTGAGGATCAGTGTTTTTAATAGCAAATATTCATGTGTTGAATTAACACCTGGGTGGGCTCGTAGCACAATGCTCTGCGCCATGAGCCCACCCTATTTTGAAGCCTATTAGAGCCTCTGGCTCTAATCAGGTACTTCAAAAAAACACCCCCACCACTGTAATGCATGCACCCGGCGTCCTGAAAGGGGACAGAAGCATGAATAGGGGGTGGCGGCTGTGGATAGAGAGGCCGGTGCTCGGGCGCCCCTAATGGGCGGGCCACCACTGATAATATTTATAGCAACCACAGGAAAAACTATAGTTGAGTGTGTGTACAAAATGTTGAGAAATATACTGGCCTCAGATGTCCAAAATGGCACTCCACACTCCCATGGAGCGCATGCTACTAGCCAAAACCGTAAATGCCATTACTTCTGGTCACATCACTACATCACTTCCACCCATCATTACACAAAGCTCTCTCCCAGCCAAAGCATACTCTACTATAGGGATGAGCCCGCTGTTCTAGTCGAGTGCCGGGATCCAACAATACATCTTTTAGAAATGTAATTTTGCTGTGGTACTGTTATGAACATGGGAAATTTGTGCTACTTTACAGGCAGACTAAGGAGACCCCCCAAGCATGATATTTAACCACTTAAGCCCCGGACCATTTGGCTGGCCAAAGACCAGGCCACTTTTTGCGATTCGGCACTGCATCGCTTTAACTGACAATTGCGCAGTCGCGCAACGTGGCTTCCAAACAAAATTGACGTCTTTTTTTCCCACAAATAGAGCTTTCTTTTGGTGGTATTTGAACACCCCTGCTGTTTTTATTTTTTGCGCTATAAGCAAAAATAGAGTGACAATTTTGAAAAAAAAGCAATATTTTTTACTTTTGGCTATAATAAATATCCCCAAAAAATATATATATAAAAAAAAATGTCCTCAGTTTAGGCCAATACGTATTCTTCTACATATTTTTGGTAAAAAAAATTGCAATAAGCGTTTATTGATTGGTTTGCACAAAAGTTTTAGCGTCTACAAAATAGGGGATAGTTTTATTGCATTTTTATTAATATTTTTTTTTACTAGCAATGGTGGCGATCAGCAATTTTTTCATGACTGCGACATTATGGCAGACACATCGGACACTTTTGACGCCATTTTGGGACCATTCTTATTGATACAGCGATCAGTGCTCTAACAATGCACTCATTACTGTAAAAATAACACTGGCAGTGAAGGGGTCAACCATTAGGGGGCGTTGAAGGGGTTAAAGGTGTCCTAGGGATGTGTTCTAACTGTAGGGGAGATGGGCTATGTGTGACACTACACTGATCACCGCTCCCGATTACAGGGAGCTGTGATCAGTGTCCTGTCACTAGGAAGACTGGGGAAATGCTTGCTTACATCAGCATTTCCCAATTTTTCCTCTCCGTGAGACGATCGCAGGTATCCCCACGGACAGCGAGTCCACGGGACCCGCGGTCGGATTAATGGAGCTTGCGGCGGGCACGCACCCACAATGCCACATCTTAAAGGGGACATACCTGTACACCCATCTGCCCAGCCGTGCCATTGTGTCGACGTATATTGCCTTGCGCTGGTCGGCAAGTGGTTAAATTAATATTGAATTTTTATTGTTTCACTTTAAGCATTATTAAAATCACTGCTCCTGAAAAAACAACCATTTTTAAAACGTTATTTTGCATTGATACATGTCCCCTGGGCCAGGACCCAGGTCCACATACACTTTTTATGGCAATAACTTGCATATAAGCCTTTAAAATTAGCACTTTTGATTTTTCACGTTTGTGTCCCATAGACTTTAACAGTGTTTACGTGTTCGCACAATTTTTTGCCTTTTCACATGTTCTGCTGGGAACCGAGCCGGGAGGTGTTTGGCTCATCTTTATTCTACTAGATAGAGACTGGCTGAGGACCACCGCCCATCACAATGGTGAATTCCAGTTGGCTGGGAAACTCACTGTTATTAACAGTGGGTTTAGAAAAGAATCACCCCCTTTAAAATAATCAAATTTTGTTGTATTGCAGCCTGAAATGAAGACAGACACAGTTTTTGTTCTATCCAGCTGTATTTACTCAGATATAACACCAACATGTCAGAATATATACAGTATATATATATATATATATATATATATATATATATATAGCAAACCAAACAGATCCCTGTCCTGCTTACCTCCTCTTGCAGGATAGGACACACCATGCCACATGCCCAGTATCTTCCATGTTGTAGAGGGTTGAGCGGTGTTAACAGTTTCGGGTCCTGCAGTGAATTACCTCTTTCCGTTGGTTCTCATCCCTAGAGTGTAGGGAAAAGTCTATTTTCTCTAATAAGAAGGTCAATGTCCAGACAGTGTCAATCTCCAGACAAGTTTATTTTCTCTTTGCTAGTAACTTAGTAGGAAAGTTGAAGATAGAGAGAGAGTTGGATAGGGAGGGAGGTTCAGGCACGCGGCACTTCTATACTCTCGTCGCCACTCAAGCCTGAGTGGGTTTTGCTCACCTGGATAGATCCCTCTCACGGTTTTAGCAGCCGGAGTGAAACACGAACAATTACTTTAGCTTTGTTTCTCCTAGGGATGTGTTAAAGAAGATCCTCTGCCATGGAACCTTTTAGCTCCTAAGTCCTGAACTTTTCAACACTCGTAACTAAAGACCATAGGTGCCAGTGGGGCACGTTACAAGAGCTTACGGTGTATCACAGAATTCTTCCCTCTGACAGGTAACCAGGCCTCTCCCAAGACGGCGACATCCTTCACCGATCCCCTTAGAAAGGTCCTCCCCTGGTTGCCTCTCCTTCAGAGCGGGTCACCCTCCCACTGGCACCCTGGGATTCCGCTGCTTGGTTGTAGGCCTCAGTTAAAGGTACTGGGCCTACCTGGAACGATGGGGCCTCGGGCTAAAGGTGCCCAGGACCCAGCACATTCACATGCACCCCTGGCCATGAGGGCCACCGAAGGTGGGGTACGTGCCGAGGATGAAAAAGAACACCCCACCAATGGCGTCTGCTCCTTAAGTACACTCTCCCGGCATGCACATCAGGTAGACCACGCCCCCTGCATGGCCGGCGAGAGAGGACACCCAATCACGCTGCAATGTTTCCTGTGGTTCAACCTGGGACCTGGGCAACATAGCCACCTGCAGGTCAAAGGGAACTGTACGACCAGACAACATCGCAGCAGAGCAGAGTCCAATCCTAAAGAAACAAGCAGCCTGAGCCAAACTAATGCTCAGGCTACCCCCTAAATTTCAAACATAGCGGGCCCCAAATATGGGGACCCCGCTACATATATATATTACATGATTATGATTAGGGATGGGGTATCTGTTCGAGTCGAACATGAGTTCGACTCAAACATTGGCTGTTCGCCCGTTCGCCAAATAGCGAACAATTTGGGGTGTTCATGGCAAATTCGAAAGCCGCAAAAATGCTAATTTTAAAGGTTAATATGCAAGTTTTTGTCATAAAAAGTGTTTGGGGACCTGGGTCCTGCCCCAGGGGACATGTATCAATGCAAAAAAAAGTTTTAAAAATGTCAGTTTTTCCAGGAGCAGTGATTTTAATAATGCTTAAAGTGAAACAATAAAAGTGAAATATTCCTTTAAATTTCGTACCTGGGGGTGTCTATAGTATGCCTGTAAAGTAGTGCATGTTTCCCGTGTTTAGAACTGTCCCTGCACAAAATGTCATTTCTAAAGGAAAAAAAGTAATTTAAAACTACTCGCGGCAATACATATAAAAGTCATTAAAAAAATGGCAGGGGTTCCCCCCCAGTCCATTACCAGGCCCTTAGAGTTAGAGAGAGTGTATTTTAATTTAGATTGAGCAGGCAGGCGATTCAGTTAGCTAGATTGAGCAGGCAGTTGATTTAGTTAGCTCCAGTATATGTATATATATATATATATATATATATATATATATATATATATATATATATATATATATACACATATACACACTGTATACAGTTTAGCTAGATCTGTTGTTCTGTTCCTAGTATACTACAGGCAGGCAGTTGATTTAGTTAGCTGCGGTATATTAAGTATACTGTATCCAGTTTAGCTATAGCTCACTGCAGATCATTCCTTTTGTTCTGTTCCTATTATGCTACAGGCAGGCAGTTGATTCAGTTATGTAAGGTACCTGTGATAGGTAGTGTCCGAAGTGGAACTTGTGTGCTGAGGATTCAGGCGAAAACGTAGTCAGGCAGATTAGGTTGGCTACAGATCAGGCAAAACGGTACACGATCGAAATCCAGAGAGTGGTCAGGCAGGCAAATGTCATACACAAGCTGGCAGTGAAGTACAAAATCAGCAGGCTAGAGAGTAGTATGGAATTCAGGCAGAAGTTCAACACGAAAATCAAGATTAAAAAGCAGTCACAACACCCAGGGAGTTATTCCACACAAACGGGTGCTGAGAGATAGCATCACTTCCTTTTTATGTGCTGCCTTGATTGAAAATTGTCCACAGCTGGCAGCAGGTGGGGCTAGTGAGTCCAAGGTAATGCTTAATACTGAGAGGACATTTCCAAAAGTCTAGATCTGCTCCGTAGCACAACAGGTAAGGCTGCAGCTGTGGGACCAGGAAGATCCCGGTTCAAATACACCCAGGTACATGACAGGGCCCCCTCCCCAGTGGACCCCTCCGGGGGCCTAGCGGGGCTTAGTGGGAAAGGAGGCATGGAAGTCTCAAATAAGAGAAGGGGCATGCAGATCTTTGGCTGGAACCCAGGAACGGTCTGTGACAGGATATCCCTTCCAATGAACCAGATACCGAAGGCCACGACCCTGTCATCAAGAATCTTGGAGACTTCAAACTCATTTTGTCCATCAACAAGAACAGGAGGAGGTAGCTGTTGCGTTCTGGAGTAGCAATTGAAAATTGCTTTTTTGAGGAGGGAAACGTGGAACACAGGATGAATCCGTAGAGAGGAGGGTAATTTCAACCGATAGGAGACTGGCCCAACTCGAGCAATAATTCTGTAAGGACCAATGAATCGAGGGCCCAATTTGGTAGAAGGTTGTTTCAGTCTCACATATTTGGTTGATAGCCAAACTCTGTCCCCCACCACATATGCAGGTATATGGCGTCTTCGTTTGTTGGAAAAAAGTGCATACTTGCCTGCTGACTTCCGTAGTAATAAGCAAATCTTTTTCCAATGTAGCAGAATATTTTTCACCCGCTGATCTGCTGCTGGTACACCAGAAGAAGGCTGAAGTAGGGAAAAAGTCTGAGGGTGATAGCCTAGGGCTGCGTAGAATGGTGTGGTATGAAGAGCACTGTGCCAACGGGAATTAATGGCGAACTCAGCTAAAGGCAAATACTCAGACCAGTTGGAGTGTAAGGCATTGACATAATGTCGAAGATAGGTTTCTAGGGTCTGGTTCATGCGTTCGGTTTGACCATCTGTTTGAGGGTGATGTGAGGTAGAGAGTGAAAGCGTTACACCCAGTTTCTTGCAGAACGCTCTCCAGAATCGGGAAACAAACTGGGATCCGCGGTCTGAGACGACATTGGTAGGTATACCATGATATCTCACCAAAGGAAGAGAGTAGACAGTGCTTCCGTTGTAGGTAATCCTGGGAGCGGCACAAAATGAGACATTTTGGAAAAGTGATCCACTATGACCCATATAGCAGTCATGCCCTCGGACTTGGGTAAGTCTGTAATGAAGTCTATAGTCAAATGGGTCCAAGGCTGATGAGGTGCCCAAAGTGGTTGTACTGTAACAGTCCAGTAGGCAATGTACGGGGTACTTTATTAGCAGCACAAGTTGGACAGGCAGCCACATAGTCAGTAACATCCCTTTTCATATGAGGCCACCAGACATGACGCTGCAAGGTCTTAAGAGTGATGGTGACACCAGGATGACCAGATAAGACACCATCATGTGCCCAGAAGAGTACAGGTTTTCTGAGGCTAGGGGCTACGAACAGGCAACCTGGTGGTATCTTCAAGCCTTGGGGAACACGATTCTGGGTTTCTTGTAACTGTTGGGAAAGAGCCGTAGAGATCTGTGTGACAATTTTGTGAGGTGGGATTATATACTGCTCGGTAGGTTGGTCTTCTTCAGAGGTAGGGAACTGTCTGGAAAGAGCATCGGCTTTCTTGTTTTTATGCCCAGGAACATAAGAAAGGACAAAATTAAAACGGGAGAAAAACAGAGCCCATCGAGCCTGAAGTGAGTTCAAACGTCTTGCAGTCTGAAGATACAGTAGGTTTTTATGGTCAGTGAGGATAGAAAAAGGTTTGGGAGCCCCTTCCAGAAGATGTCGCCATTCAGACAATGCCAATTTGATGGCCAGTAGTTCTCGATTCCCAACATCGTAATTCATCTCCAGTGGAGAAAACTTTCTAGAAAAAAATGCTACTGGATGGATTCTACCGGACTTAGGCTGTCTCTGGGAGAGCACGGCACCTGCTCCTACCTCAGAGGCATCAACCTCAACTATGTACTGGAGATCGGGATTTGGATGCTGAAGAATTGGAGCTTTGCTGAACATGTCTTTTAATTGCTGGAAAGCCGATTCTGCTTCTGAGGACCATACCTTGCAATTTGTACCTTTCTTAGTCATAGCAGTAAGGGGGGGCCGCAATGGAGGCAAAACCTTTGATGAAGTGTCTGTAGTAATTTGCGAACCCTAGAAAGCTTTGGAGCCCTCTTAAAGTGGTTGGTTGGGGCCATTGCAAGACAGCGGAAAGTTTTTGAGGGTCCATTTGGAAACTGACAGCACTTATAATGTATCCAAGGAAAGGAATACGGCTTTGGTGGAAACTGCATTTCTCAATCTTCGCGTAAAGATGGTTTTCTCTCAGTCATTGCAATACCTGCTTTACATGCAAGATGTGTTCTAGATGAGTCTTGGAAAAGATTAAAATGTCGTCCAAGTAGATGATCACAAAACTGTTGCTGAAATCATGAAAAATTTCATTCATGAAACGTTGGAAGACAGCAGGGGCGTTACACAACCCAAATGGCATAACCAGATATTCAAAATGTCCATTACGATTGTTGAATGCTGTCTTCCACTCGTCCCCGTCTTTAATTCGAATCAGATTATATGCCCCTCGTAGGTCTAGCTTGGAGAAGATAACAGCCCCCTTAAGTATATCAAACAGTTCAAGAATGAGAGGCAAAGGGTAGGAGTCTTTTACGGTGATTTGATTTAACCCTCGATAGTCTATGCATGGTCAAAGACCCCCATCTTTTTTTTCAACAAAGAAAAAACCTGCCCCTACTGGAGAAGAAGAGAAGAAGAGGGTCGGAGAAAACCTCTTTCCAAGGTGGCTTTTACGTATTCCTCCATGGATTTTTGTTCAGGCAAAAATAGGTCCTTCCTTTGGGAATAGGTGCTCCAGGAATCAATTTGATTGCACAGTCAAAAGAACGATGTGGAGGTAAAACCTCTGCCTTTTGCTTGCAAAATACGTCTGCAAACGCATGGTATTCATGAGGCAAGGTAAATGGGATGGCCGCGGAAGCCAACATACAAGCAAAAAGTCTTTTGGGTTGAGACAAACAGTTTGAATGACAGAACGACCCCCAAGAGGTTAGTTCTCCATTTTCCCAATTAAAAGAAGGGTTATGTTGTTGTAACCATGGGTAACCAAGGATAACAGGCAGAAGTGGAGAATCAATAAGAAACAAGACAACTTCCTCTTTGTGGAGTATGCCTACCTAAAGGGTTATTGTCATAGTCTCAAATTTTACAATGCCATCTCCCAAGGGTTGTCCATTCACGGTGGTAATGTTCAGGGGTCTAGATTTTGGAAAAATGGGATATTATTTTTTTTAGCAAAAGTGTAGTCCAAGAATATGCCAGCAGCTCCAGAATCCACAAAAGCCTCACAGGAGACAAGTTTAGAGGGTCAGGCCTCGTACACACGACCGAGTTTCTCGTCGTAAAAAACACGTCGTTTTTTTCGACGAGATTCTTGTTAAGCTTGTCGATTTTTCTCGTCAAGCTTTCTATGCGTACACACTGTCATTTCCCAATTTCCTCGTTGTTCTCCGCGCTCACGTCCAGCACGTACGACGGCACTATAAAGGGGAAGATCTTTTTTCTTGGCGCCACCCCTTGGGCTGCTTTTGCTGATCTCGTGTTACCGCGTGTGAAGTAAAAGTTTGGGAAGAGACGATTCGCGCTTTTCAGTCTTCGTACTTTTCAGATCGTTTTCTGCCGTTCAGTTTGTGCTTGTGGGTTCGTATCTTGACTTTCAGGGCGTCTAGGCAGGTCGTATCTGTTTTACAGTGCGTTCTTGCCTATTCGTTTCTGATTTTCAGTTCGTTATTCATAGGCCTTGCTGTTCTAAAGTGCGTTCTGTACGTTCTGATTAGACGACCGTTTCCTAGCCATGTCGCCTGGACGTTCTCGTCGTCGAGTTCGTGCTGTGCGTGCGCTTGGTGTTGGTCTGCATGTTTTGGACCAAGACCAGTCCATGAATGGTGTGAGGAGGAGTTCATGGACCAAGAATTGGTTGCTCCAGCGGGACCAATTCTGCCACATGCCTCTGCTGCGGGAGATCGTCGAGAATAATCCTGAGGACTACAGGAATTTTCTGAGGATGTCTGACCCCGTTTTTCAGGAACTGTTGGCTTTGGTGTCCCCCTATATTACCAGGAAGGACACCGTTATGCGAGAAGCCATCAGTGCTGAGCAGAGGCTCATCGCCATGTTGCGTTACCTGGCGACAGGGAGAAGTCTTCAGGACTTGAAGTTCACCACAGGCATCTCCCCCCAGGCTCTGGGCCTCATAATCCCAGACACCTGTTCTGCCATCATCCAAGTCCTGCAGGAGGACTATATTAGGGTAAGTTTGCTCCCTTAACATCACATTTTAGGTATTACATGTATGCTAATGTATTGTATTTCTTTCATCCGTCCCTAATTACCATGATTGTAATATGCTGAGAATGTCCCCTTTGTCCCCATGCATGTTGGAAGCTTTAGATTGCCCCTTTTTTCTCCTCCCTAAATATTTCCCTTCACTAACTTTTCCAGCAGGGGCGCCTGTTGCTCCAAATGTTGGGGGGTTCAAACCCCAATTTAGGAAATAAACTTCCTCCTTTTTTGCTCTGTTGCCTATTAAACGCCCCCAGTTGTCCCCTCCAATGCAGCCATTTTGTTCCCCCAAATGCAGCCATTTAGTCCCCTCTAATGCAGCCAGTTTCCCCCCAGCCCTGCACTTACCTTCTTGTGGTCAGCGCCATCCTTCTTCTGTCCTTGATGTCTTCTCCTTCCCTTCATGTTGCATCAGCCAATCATGTTACCATTAAACAGACTTGGTGAACATGATTGGCAGAGCAGCCTGTCAGTGTTTACCCAAGGAATGCCCCCCTCCCTGCGTCCCCAATTTTTCTTTTAGGAAGCCAATTACATCCCTCAGGTTGTAATTTGCAAGACTATTTTGCTACCTGTTTCTGCTCTGCAATTTTAACCCCCTAAATGCCGCAATGATTCATATGTCGGTCGCTTTACAAGAGGCCATCCACCTGAATAGTGTGCGGCATAGACAATACATAGGTTCATGCAACGCATGAACCTATGTATTGTTCTGAGTGATGGGCATAGGAGAGAGGGGGCAGTGCTCCAGCGCCCACTCTGGACGCACCGCCACTGCAATGCTATCCTGTGGCCAAACACATCTCCCCCCCCCCAAAATAATTTAGTAATGGCCCATCAGAGGGGGTGATGAATATGATAAATGAGCCTTCCATTATCCTTTTTTTACACACCTTAATAAACGTATAATTAGATTGATGTTGGCCTCTATTTTTTTGGGATAGAATTTCCTTGTAATGTATGACTTTGTTTTTCTAATATTATTTCATCTTGTTTCACTCCCCAGCTTCCTTCCACGCCACAGGAATGGCAGACTGTGGCATCAGAGTTTGCCACGCGGTGGGACTTCCCCAACTGCGGTGGTGCCATAGACGGGAAGCACGTCCGCATCGTGCCGCCACCCCGTTCTGGGTCCTACTACTACAACTACAAGGGGTTTCATAGCATTGTGCTGATGGCGGTGGTGTCAGCACGGTATGAATTCCTCTATGTTGATGTAGGGAAGAATGGCCGGATGTCCGATGGGGGATCCTTCATCCAGACGGAGTTTGCCCTCCGTCTCCAGAGTGACGACCTTGCATTGCCACCGGATGCAGGGAATATTGAAGGACTCCCCTTTGTTTTCTTGGCTGATGAAGCCTTCGGACTCGGATGGCATCTTATGAGGCCATTTCCACAGAGGACCCTGACCCCAGAGAAGAGTGTGTTCAATTACCGGCTGGCCAGGGGCCGAAGAGTCGTTGAAAATGCCTTCGGCATAATGGCCAGCCGGTTCCGCCTTTTTATGACTTCCATCCACTTGGCGGACTACAAAATAAACGATGTAGTGTTATGCTGCTGTGTGCTACACAATTTTCTTTGCCGCAAATCGAATTCATATATGGCCTCAGTTTTGCCAGAGGCTGGACTTTCCCCTGCAAATCCCCTTCCGGGCCTGGAATCTGCCCGTCTTGGCTTGCCCCCCCAAAATGCCCGTGTGGTTCGGGACAAATACATGGAGTATTTCACGGGTAGGGGGGCAATTCCTATGCCAGCCTATGTCTAAGTATCCCAATAAAAATCTTGTTTAAACCTTTAATTATTTGTTCGTTCCTGTCTCCTAGTTTGTCTTTGTGCATTTGTAGTGGCAAGTGTATTTTACTTTAGTAAATAACAACCATTTCACTATGTAACCTTACAAAAGAACCAAATAAGCTTAGAGGGTATTATAAAAAGAAGCTACACGTTGTTTGTGGTCAAATATTTTACTCTGTGCACATTCTCTTCATTTTTTTTTATTTTTTTTTACTTTGGGGTTGGCCTGGCCCCAACCCGGCAATTTTTGGCTTATGAAAATACAAAAATAACAGTTGCATTTCAAAAATTACAACATTGGATACCTCTGAGCAATCGGAGACATTCACTTACACAAACTATGTCTCTATGTGCCCGTCCTAATATGGGGTCCTGCCACCCCTTGCCCAGCCAAAAATTGAATATGCACACATTTTTTTTTTTTTCATATAGGAAGTTTACAATCCTGATCCCTATTGTCAACATGTGCTATCTGCCATCAGGAGTGATCAATGGACGTGTTTTGGGGGTGCATCCCCTTCCTCAGTTCACGACTTTTGATACGAGGAAGGGGTTGCACCCACAAAAGACGTACATGGATATCCCCTGATGGCAGATAGCACATGTTGACACACTGTGTGCATATTCAATTTTTGGCTGGTTTGTTAGTCAAAAAATTAGAAAAAATTATAAAAACAAACATGTAAAAACAAATGTGTTTGGATGGCTTATTGAATTCTCCCCAAAACATTGAGAATGTCTTTAAATGTTTGTTCCATCACATGGATTCTTTGTTTAATTAGGTCCAGTTCCGTGCTACATTCCATCACTTGCTGGATGAGGCGGAGGGCACTGTCAGCAGAGAACCGTGTACTATCCTTCACAACATTTACATCCCCTAAAAACCAAAAAAAAAATTAATATAACTCTGCAGGCCTACCTCGCTTACCTTAAGCTGTGGTGTCAGATACTGACCTGTTGTGGTGACCAGATCCACAACGTCATCCACCTCTCCTTCCTGCACTTCTCCTTCCTCCACCTCAACTTCCTGCACATCTTTCGGTTGTGGGTCTTTGGGAGTTTGGGGTTGCTTGGAAGTTGTGGGGTGCATGTGCTCCCTGGAGTGTCCTCCTCCCAGTCTTCTCTCCCCTATGAGAATAAAACCAAAGGTCTATTTATCACACTGTAAATCTCATTGTTAAACTAAAAACAGGCTAAATTGTTTGGAAGTGGGGTACAAGTGTGTGTTTGTGCGGAATTTAAAGAAGAATGCATTATTTATGACCCCAAATATGTTTAGTATTCACATTTGGATGTAATTTTTTTGACATGGAGGCACCACAAAAATTCTCTGATGCACCTGTGTGGGACACCCAAAAAAGGCGGGTCTGTTGGCCCACACTATAGTGCTCCAAAGTACAGATGTGGAAGCAGCTGCTGAGTGTCCTCTCCTTTACACTGATAAAAGTTTGCATTTCATTCTCTTTACAAACACATCATCTAGACTTAAAAATTATCCACAATACTTGATCAAAAATGGCAGATGTCTACTTTTGTGGCTCTTAATTAAGCCAAAACCGCGGATAGTGGCCGAACGAAGTGTCGGTAATGTAACGAACGATTACTGTGCCCAACCTAGTTCAAAATATTACATTTTGGAAGGGAGTCCAATATGATAAAAAAAAAAAACATGTCAGTTTATAAAAAGATTAATAGCAGAAACGTCGTCATTTTACTTACTTTTAGCGAGCATCCTCTTTATGCTCCTCAACTGGTCTGGCTCCCTCAGTTTGAGGTCTGACCACCTCTTTCTGAGCTGCTCATTTGAGCGTTTCACCCCGAACTTCGCCCTCAGACTCTTCACAACTTTAGTGAGGATTTTGGCCTTACTTCTATTTGGTTTGCTATACGGCCCATGCTTGGCATCATAATCAGCCTTGACCAAGATGTCCACCATCTCCGCCATCTCCGCCAAAGACATATTCTATGCCTTGAATCTCCTCCTTGATCGTGACGTGTCCTCGGTCTCCGGGCTTGTCTCCTCGCTAGTTGCGGAATTATCAGACACCTGCTGTAACTCCACCATATCTGTCTGTGCGCCGAAAGAGAAGGGGCGGGGAAAAGATGTAAGTTAGAACGTCATGGGCGGGCGACGTGTGCGGAGCGACGTGTTCGAATTTTGACGCATGCGTGGTGTGTATATAGCAAACACACATGTGACTATAGTACGTTCGGTGTGCGGAGAGAGGAGTTCAAGTGACGGACGTGCGAACGAAGGTATGTGATTTTGTGACTTGTAAAAATTGTTGGCCTATACTGTCTTGAGATTGTTGGAGGATATATATGGTGACTAGGATGTTAAGGAGGTTAGACTGTTTGCCTCACATTATTTAAATATAATTTATTTAACTTGCAGATACAATATGAATGTCTTTATTAGCGACAAAGAGTTCCTGGCGTAATTTATTGACCGGGTAAGGGAGCTGCCGGCTCTGTGGGAGACGAAAAACCCCATCCATAAAAAAAAAGGGGTGAGAAAAGCAGCGCTGGAGAAGCTGCTCCCATTTGTGCATACCAAGGTGCCCACAGCCACAGCAAAACAAGTGGACACTAAAATTGGGAGCTTGAGAGGTACCTACAGGACTGAACGTTCTAAGGTGCTGGCTTCTCAGAGGTCAGGAGCAGCAGCAGATGATGTTTATGTCCCGATTTTGTGGTACTACAACAGGATGTCCTTCCTGGATGACCACATTGAGACAAGGCCATCACTCTCCACTCTTCCCCCCAGACTTCCCTGCAGCCAACCTGAGCCTTCTCTGGAGCAAGAGGAGGCAGCCATCCTGGATGATCCTGATTTGGCCATCTGGAGCCAGGTATAGTATTAACTGAAAATGTATTGGGATAAAATTAATGTTTGACAAATATGTCAGGATGAGAAACATACATTATTTTGTATTCCACAAGTGAAATCAAGATCTGTAGACATTATTCTGCACTTAATTGGGTGCTAAATAGTCAATCTGATGTAGTGGTAAATTTAAAGCAAGGATTTATGCATTTACATTCTAATTGCTTCAATCAGGATTACAAAGTTTGATGCAAAGATTAAACCAACATATTAAACTATGTTCCTTTTTCATACACAGGATGAAATCAGCCAGGAGGAGGGTCTGGAAACTGTCAGGCAGGAGGAGGAAGGGCCCAGTGGCAGCCAGGAGGTGGCAGGGCCCAGTGGCAGCCAGGAGGTGGCAGGGCCCAGTGGCAGACAGGAGGTGGCAGGGCAAAGGAGAAGCACCAGATCCCAGGTGCCTCCCATCCGGCTTCACAAAAGAGGCAGGAGGGACAGGACCACCAGTGAGGCAGCAATGGCCCTTATTAAAGAGGCCCATGCCACCCTCAAGGAGCCCACATCCCCTGAAGAGGCCATTGCCGGCCTAGTGGAGGCTAAGTTCAAGGTGATGAGCATGGAGCAACGCCTCCTATGCGAGCCCCTGCTCATCACCTTGCTCAACAAGGGGGTGATGGAGAAGTTACACCCAATACCGCCATATGTGAGGTGGCCCAACTGACCCAACCTCAACCTCCACCTCCACCTTCCTCTTCTGCCCCACCCCCTTCTGCTACACCTCCACCTTCTGCCCCACCCCCTTCTGCTACACCTCCACCTTCTGCCCCACCCCCTTCTGCTACACCTCCACCTTCTGCCCCACCCCCTTCTGCTACACCTCCACCTTCTGCCCCACCCCCTTCTGCTACACCTCCACCTTCTGCCCCACCCCCTTCTGCTACACCTCCACCTTCTTCTTCTGCCCCACCCCCTTCTGCTACACCTCCACCTCCTCCTCCTGACAGGAGTACCCCTCCAGTGGGCCAGCCTCCAGCCAAACGAAGAAGGAAGGCTGCAGGGAAGGCTTCAGGAAAGGCTGCAGGAAAGGCTTCAGGAAAGGCTGCAGGGAAGGTTGCCAGGAAGAAGAGGAAGTGATGGCCTTGCTTCATTGTGGTCGGACAGAAGGCAGCCTGTTGTAGTACCACACACTTGGGACATATATCTCACCTGCTGCTGTTCCTGACCTCTGGGAGGCCAGCATCAGATTGTGTTCAGAAATGTGGGCCTTCTCAAGCTCCCAATTTTAGTGTCCACACAGGGTTGCTGTGTGCTCTGGGGTCCCTGGGATGCACAAATGGCAGCAGCTTCTCCAGCGCTGCCTTCTCTTTATTTAATTTATAAACATGAATAAATGTGTTTTTTGTTTAAGTTCATACTTGACTATGTGTATTTTTAAATAAACAAAATCAAGCTTTGGAGTAAGCAGATACATTTGACTGACAATAAAAGGCACAGATATCACCCCCCCAAAAGAATAACTAAATCTGATTAGCACAAAAACATGGTGTGAAATTTAAATATAGATTCCAAAATTAAATGGGAGATCGCTATCAAAACATTGAGAAATTATAATTAACATAATTTTGAAAAATCTAACAATTTAAATTATTCCGAAAAACTTGCACGATATAATACACATAAATCTTATAAAGAGCAGCATGAAAAAGGTTAAAAATAAGGCATAACTCTGTGTGAATATCAGCAGCAAAAGAAGGTCACTCGTTTTGATTAATGTAACATTCTAACGAAGATTTCAATGCAGAACATTTAAACGATGAAATATTTTTGAGCGTGACGAATATGCTTTCTCCATTATGAAGGCTTGTTTTACCAGAAGATGCACTCCCGTCTCATAGTTGCTTGTGAGTAGTGATGAGCCGAACACCCCCGGGTTCGGTTCGCACCAGAACCCGCGAACGGACCGAAAGTTCGTACGAACATTAGAACCCTATTAAATACAATGGATGCGAACGTTCGAATTCTAAAGTGCTAATTATAACGACTATTATGCATGTTATTGTCCTAAAAAGGGCTTGGGAACCCGGGTTCTGCACCAGGGGACATGTATCAATGCAAAAAGAAGTTTTAAAAACGGTCGTTTTTCGGGAGCAGTCATTTTAATGATGCATAAAGTGAAAAAAAAAGAGTCAAATATTCCTTTAAATATCGTACCTGGGGGGTGTCTAAAGTATGCCTGTGAAGTGCCACGTGTTTCCCGTGTTTAGAACTGTCCCTGCACAAAATGACACTTCTAAAGGAAAAAAAAGCCATTTAAAACTGCTTGCGGCTTTAATGCAATGTCTGGTCCCGGTAATATGGATGAAAATCTTTAAGAAAAATGGCATAGCTACCCCATGACCCCCCCCCCTACCCCAGCCCATTACCAGCCCCTTTGGGTCTTGTATGGATATTAAGGGGAACCCCGCACATAAAATAAAAAAGGCCCTATATACTCTGAACAGCCGTATACAGGCGGTGCATACAAGACAGGGACTGTAGGTTTGTTCTTATGTAGAATCTGTTTGTAATTTTGAACAGGTACATTGTTTAAGTGTAGCTCCAGCCCAAAAATCTATTTTTAAACTTTTTGGAAAACATAGGTAAGGGTTATCACCCCTGTAACATTTGTTTTGCTGTCTGTGCCCCTGTTCAGAACATTTCACCTCACTTTCCGTCCCAATGACAACTGTTTTTGAAATGTGGTGTTTTTCTTGAAACAAGGATTGGTGATAAGGCATCAGTACAGAGGAGACACCTTTCTCCCATATTAATTCTTACAGGAGAGAATTTTCCTTCCTAGGGGTAGATTTCCTCTCACTTCCTGTTGTCTTCTTGCGTTTGCAAGTAGGAGTCGTTTGTAAGTTGGATGTTTGAAAGTAGGGACCTGCCGTATATACTCTGCAGAAATAGGCCCCTTAGTTGTTGGTGTTGGCACAACACTGTAAGCACTCACAGTTACTCTTGGTTGGTGCTGGAACGCCCTGCTGTCAACTATTATATCAGGAATTGTAATTACATATAATTGTTGAACAGTGGTAGTAAAAATTGGGCCTTTGATGGTGGTGCTGGTGCCACAACACTGTAAGCCCTGACAGTTACTCTTGGTGGGTGCAGCAATGGGCCCTGCTGTGAATTATTAGATCAAGAATTGTAATTGCATGCCCCTGTTGAACAGGGGCTGAAAAATTGGGCCTTTCGTGGTGGTGGTGGTGGTGGTGGTGTTGCCACAACACTGTAAGCCCTCAGAGTTACTCTTGGTGGGTGCAGCAATGGGCCCTGCTGTGAATTATTAGATCAAGAATTGTAATTACATGCCCCTGTTGAACAGGGGCTGAAAAATTGGGCCTTAGGCACTGGTGGCACAACACTGCAACCCCTCACAGATACTGTACTTGGAGCACAGCAATGAGCCCTGTTGCAAAGTATTGCTTCAAAAATTGTAATTACACGCCCCTGTTAAACAGGGGCTGAAAAATTGGGCGTTAGGCACTGGTTAGCGGCACCCATAAACAAAAATTATCTTCCAAGCTATCATCATCAATCGTATCATTGAGGACTCGGAGGAGGAGGATAGCCAGTCAACATAACAGCACAGGCACTCAGCATCAGCATCAGTCTTGAAGGGATGTGACATGTTAAAATCAATTAGTCTGTTATATCAGCATCAGGTGTGTGGTAGCTGGTGGTGATCCAAGACTGGTTCATCTTGATGAAAGTCAGTCGATCAACCGAGTCGGTGGACAGGCGCACCCTGTGATCCGTGACAAATCCTCCAGCAGCACTGAATGTGCGTTCCGAAAGAACGCTGGATGAAGGACAGGCCAGTAGCTCAATTGCATACTGTGCAAGCTCTGGCCAGTGATCCATCCTCAAGACCCAGTAAGCCAGAGGATTTTCGGTGGGGAAGGTGTCCAAGTCTGACCTTGCCCCTAGATATTCCTGCACCATGTTTATCAGACGCTGGCGATGGTTGCTGGAACCGATCATACTTTGGGGCTGCGGACTAAAGAATTGTCTGAACGCATCGGTCAGACAGCCACCTTCCCCACCGCTCCTTCTTTGACTGGCCGAAGCCTCAGCAACTCGTTGTCCAGGACCAGGAGTTTGTAACCTCCCAGTCTCTGGGAACGCATTGCACAGACCTTTCTGCAAGGCCTCCCGGAGTTGTCTCATCCTCTGCTCCCTCTGCGACGGTAATATAAGGTCCGCAACCTTACCCTTGTACCGTGGATCAAGGAGAGTGGCCAGCCAGTAATGGTCCCTCTCCTTGATCCGAAGAATACGAGGATCCTTCCGCAGACTTTGCAGGATCAGGGAGGCCATGCAGCGTAGGTTTGCTGAGGCATTCGGTCCGGAGTTCTCTGGGTCACTAAGGACGACATGATCCGCAGCCACCTCCTCCCAGCCACGTAAAAGTCCACTGGTTTCTTGGGACTGTAAATCATCCCTAAAAGACTGCTGCTGATGATGCTGAGTGCCAGCCTCCACCTCCATGCTGACACAATCCTCCGCCTCCTCCTCCTCCTCCTCTTCCTGTGCGATGGGTGGGACAGAAGGAACACTGTCTGGGTAAAGGGGGCCTTGAGAGGCAAGGAAGTCCTCCTCTACCTGCCTCTGTTCTGCCTCAAGTGCCCTGTCCATTATTCCACGCAGCGTGTGCTCCAACAGGTGGACAAGAGGTACAGTGTCACTGATGCATGCACTGTCACTGCTCACCATCCTCGTGGCCTCCTCAAATGGTGCCAGGACAGTGCATGCATCCCTGATCATGCCCCACTGGCGTGGAGAAAAAAAAACAAGCTCCCCTGACCCTGTCCTGGTGCCGTAGTCGCACAGGTACTCATTGATGGCCCTCTGCTGCGTGTGCAGCCGCTGCAGCATGGCCAACATTGAGTTCCACCTGGTGGGCATGTCACATATAAGGCGGTTCTTGGGCAGGTTCAACTCATTTTGCAGCTCAGCCAGGCGAGCACTGGCATTATAAGATCTGCGGAAATGCACACAGACTTTCCTGGCCTGCCTCAGGACATCCTGTAAGCCCGGGTACCTGCCCAAGAACCGCTGCACCACCAGGTTAAGGACGTGAGCCACACAGGGCACATGGGTCAGTTGTCCCTGTCGGAGGGCGGAGAGGAGGTTGGTGCCATTGTCGCAAACCACCATTCCTGGCTTAAGCTGGCGTGGCGTCAACCACCTCTCGGCCTGGCCCTGCAGAGCAGACAGGACCTCTGCCCCAGTGTGGCTTCTGTCCTCCAAACACACCAGCGCAAGCACAGCATGGCATCTTTTTGCCTGCGTACTTGCGTAGCCCCTTGAACGGCTACGGAGCACCGCTGGTTCAGAGGACAAAGCACAGGAAGAGGCCATGGAGGAAGAAGAAGAGGAGGGGGTGGAGGAGAGAGGTGTGTCACAACCAGTAGTAGCATTTTGGAGGCGTGGCGGTGGAACAACCTCCAACACTACTGCACCTTGTCCTGCATCCTTCCCAGCTGCCAAAAGAGTGACCCAATGGGCCGTGAAAGAAAGGTAACGTCCCTGTCCATGCCTGCTGGACCATGAGTCAGCGATAATATGCACCATACCGCTGACCGCCCTGTCCAGCGAGGCCAAGACATTGCCTTCCACATGCCGGTAGAGAGCCGGAATAGACTTCCGTGAGAAAAAGTGGCGTTTGGGAACCTGCCACTGAGGAACCGCACATTGCACAAACTCACGGAAGGGGGCCGAGTCTACCAACTGAAAAGGCAGCAGTTGAAGCGCTACCAATTTAGCCAAGCTAGCATTCAACCGCTGGGCATGTGGATTGCTGGGAGTGAACTTCTTTCGACGGTCCAGCAGCTGGGGCAGGGAAATTTGCCTGCTAGAATCAGACGTCGGTGTACTGCTAGCAGAGTGGCCGCAAGTACTTGGCTGTGACACACCTAATTCTACACCTTCATTCCTCTCAGTGCATGTTTCAGAGAGGACTGAAGTTATAGTGGGGTTGGAGATCCCAGCTGATGCGGTGCAAGGAGAGGTCCGCTTTGTTCTTTGGTGTGGGTCTTTGAGGTAGGCTTGCCAACGAGCTGCATGGCAGGTCAACATATGTCTGGTCAGGCATGTGGTACCCAAGCGGCTGATGTTTTGGCCACGCGATATACGCTTGAGACATATGTTGCAAACAGCAGCTGTGCGATCTGATGCACTAGCCTCAAAAAAGGCCCACACCAAAGAACTTTTTGAATGACGGGCAGAGGCAGCGCCCTGCACAGGCGGAGCTCTGTGGTGTGATTCCGTCGGTGTACTGCCCTTACGCTGGCCACCAAAGGGAATCCTGCCTCATTGGAGATGTGCCTCCTCCTCATCCTCCTCCTCCTCCTCTCTCCTATTAGGCACCCACGTGGAGTCAGTGACCTCATCATCCCCTCCCTCCTCATCACTGGAGCCAATCTGGCAGTATGCTGCAGCTGCTGGAACATGACTGCCAGATTGGTGTCCTTCTTGAGCATCCCCTCTGTCTGCTCTCACGCTACTGCCTTCCTCTAGGTGGGTTTCATCATCAGACCCTTCGAAACGCTGGGCATCCTCCTGGAGCATGTACCCAACACTGTGCTCAAACAGTTCGGGGGACTCCTCAGGAGGAGGACATGGTGGGTCTAGGGAAGGAGTGACTGATGATGAGTCTGACATTGATACCAGGGAAGAGGACGCTTTGGCAGCTGCTTTGCCAGTACCCTGAGCCTGGGTGAGAGAGGATGAGGAGGAGGAGGAGGGCTTGGTCATCCACTCTACCAAGTCTTCGGCATGATGTGGCTCAACATGTCCAGCTGCTGAAAAGAAGGACAAGCGTGTCCCATGGCCATGTGCTGATGACAATGCACCGCGTCCACGACCAGCACTGTTGCCCCCAGACACAGAGCCTGCTTGCCCTCTTTTATTGCCTCCTGACTGTCTGCCTCTCCTTGTTTGCCTTCCAGACATTCTAATGGATGGCCTGCAGGGAGATGGGAAAAAAGCAATAAGGGCTACCTTCAGGTGTCCTTCTCTGTCCCTTTACTTAAGGATTTCTAAATATGGTTGAGGATGATTGCTTTCGCACAGAATAGCACAATGACAATTTCCCTAACTGTCCAAAAAACAAGGATTTCAAAGATGGTTGATGAGGAATGCTTTAGCACAGTATAGCACAATGAGAATTTCCCTCACTGTCCTTCCCTGTCCCTACAAACAAGGTTTAGCACAGTAAAACACACTGACACTCTCCCTACCTATAGTTTTCTGTCCCTATAAAAAATGTTTTTTTAAAGATGGTTGATGATGAATGCTTTAGCACAGTATAGCACAATGAGAATTTCCCTCACTGTCCTTCCCTGTCCCTACAAACAAGGTTTAGCACAGTAAAACACACTGACACTCTCCCTACCTATAGTTTTCTGTCCCTATAAAAAATGTTTTTTTAAAGATGGTTGATGATGAATGCTTTAGCACAGTATAGCACAATGAGAATTTCCCTCACTGTCCTTCCCTGTCCCTACA
This sequence comes from Rana muscosa, assembly GCA_029206835.1. Taxonomy (NCBI): domain Eukaryota; kingdom Metazoa; phylum Chordata; class Amphibia; order Anura; family Ranidae; genus Rana; species Rana muscosa. The sequence goes on from CM055117.1 coordinate 413,773,147, forward strand.
AACAAGGTTTAGCACAGTAAAACACACTGACACTCTCCCTACCTATAGTTTTCTGTCCCTGTAATTTTTTTTTTTTAAAGATGGTTGATGATGAATGCTTTAGCACAGTATAGCACAATGAGAATTTCCCTCACTGTCCTTCCCTGTCCCTACAAACAAGGTTTAGCACGGTAAAACACACTGACACTCTCCCTACCTATAGTTTTCTGTCCCTATAAAAAATGTTTTTTTAAAGATGGTTGATGATGAATGCTTTAGCACAGTATAGCACAATGAGAATTTCCCTCACTGTCCTTCCCTGTCCCTACAAACAAGGTTTAGCACAGTAAAACACACTGACACTCTCCCTACCTATAGTTTTCTGTCCCTATAATTTTTTTTTTTTAAAGATGGTTGATGATGAATGCTTTAGCACAGTATAGCACAATGAGAATTTCCCTCACTGTCCTTCCCTGTCCCTACAAACAAGGTTTAGCACAGTAAAACACACTGACACTCTCCCTACCTATAGTTTTCTGTCCCTATAAAAAATGTTTTTTTAACCACTTAAGCCCCGGACCATTTCGGGCCATTAGGACCAGGCCTGTTTTTGGGATTCGGCACTGCGCTGCTTTAACTGTAAATTGTGCGGACATGCAATGTTGTACCCAAATGAAATTTGCGTCCTTTTCTTCCCACAAATAGAGCTTTCTTTTAATGGTATTTGATTGCCTCTGCGATTTTTATTTTTTGCGATATAAACAGAAAAAGACCGAAAATTTTGAAAAAAAATGATATTTTCTACTTTTTGTTATAAGAAAAATCAAATAAACTCAATTTTAGTCATACATTTAGGCCAAAATGTATTCAGCCACATGTCTTTAGTAAAAAAAATGTCAATAAGCGTATATTTATTGGTTTGCGCAAAAGTTATAGCGTTTACAAACTAGGGTACATTTTCTGAAATTTACACAGCTTTAAATTTATGACTGCCTATCTCATTTCTTGAGGTGCTAAAATGGCAGGGCAGTACAAAACCCCCCCAAATGACCCCATTTTGGAAAGTAGACACCCCAAGGAAATTGCTGAGAGGCATGTTGAGCCCATTGAATATTTTTTTTTTGTCCCAAGTGATTGAATAATGACAAAAAAAAATAAAAAATTACAAAAAGTTGTCACTAAATGATATATTGCTCACACATGCCATGGTTATATGTGGAATTGCACCCCAAAATACATTCTGCTGCTTCTCCTGAGTACGGGGATACCACATGTGTGGGACTTTTTAGGAGCCTAGCCACGTACGGGACCCCGGAAACCAAGCACCGCCTTCAGGATTTCTAAGGGCGCAAATTTTTGATTTCACTCCTCACTACCTATCACAGTTTCGAAGGCCATAAAATGCCAAAATAGCACAAACCCCCCCAAATGACCCCATTTTGGAAAGTAGACACCCCAAGCTATTTACTGAGAGGCATGTTCAGTCCATGGAATATTTTATATTTTGCCACAAGTTGCGGGAATATGACAAACTTTTTTTTTTTTGCACAAAGTTGTCACTAAATGATATATTGCTCACACATGCCATGGGCATATGTGAAATTACACCCCAAAATACATTCTGCTTCTTCTCCTGAGTACGGGGATACCACATGTGTAGGACTTTTTGGGAGCCTAGCCGCGTACAGGGCCCCAAAAACCAAGCACTGCGAACGCTGCAGTTATGTGTGTTGTGTTTGGTAAGTGACAGTGATCGATCGATACTGCACTTGGGTGGGCTGGGCTGGGCTGGGCGGAGGGGCTAAACGCAGGCGCTAGCAGGTATCTGGGCTGATCCCGCTAACACTGCGTTTTTGGGAACCCTAAACCGCTGGGGATGCTAGTATAGATCTGATCAGATCTGATCAGATACTATACCACTAAGGGGGGTGTATGCTTTGCGCGTGGGTGTTAGCGTTACTGTCACTAACCTAACACTGCCTGGGGCAACGCAGACCCTCTCTGGCGCTAAAACCTAATTGATCTCACCCGCCGGGCGATCAGGGGGGTTAAACCTTTATTGGGTTATATACGGCGGGTGCCCTGATGCTATAAAAAGCAAACTAATCAACCAGCGTCACCCGTAACCTTTATATGGTGATCACTGGTGAAAGGGTTAACTAGGGGCAATCAGGGGGTTAAAACCTTTATTAGGTTAAATATGGGGGTACCTGACACTATATAAAAACCTGACGGGTAACCTAAATAACTAAATAACTTACTGGCTAACCAGTGACACCAGTGACGCTTATACGGCGATCACTGGTGAAAGGGTTAACTCTAGGGGCAATCAGGGGGTTAAAATAATATATGGGGGTACCTGACACTAATAAAAACCTGCGGCGAACCTAAAAAAAAATAACTGCCTATCTAAAACACCAGCGACACGAATACAGCGATCGGAAAAACAATTGCTTAGTGACGCTGAAGTTAGGGGGTGAAAGGGTTACCTGGGGGGTGATCAAGGGGTTAAACCTTTATTAGGGGGGGTTAGGGGGCTACCCTGGACCTAAAGGGGCCTAATCCTAACTGCCCTGCAACTTTTTACAATCACAGATGACACTAAATGCAGTGATCAGTAAAATAAATGATCACTGCAATCAGTGACACTGTGATTGGGGTGACCTGGGGGGTGATCTGGGGGTGACTGGGGGGTGATTTGTGTGCCTATGTGTACCTACGTGTCAGTGGACTGTTGGTGCACTAACCTGCTTCTTCTCTGCTCGGCGCCGGGAACGAAAACACCGCAGGCGAGGGAGATGACATCACTTCCTCCAGCCTTGTTTACATCACATGGCGGAGGAAGCATTTTCATTGGCCGGGAGCGATCGCGAGGGGGGGGGCGGAATCGAGCGGCCGCCCCCTCATGCCTGATCGCTCCCGAACACTTAACGGCCACTCACTGCAGTGAAGGGGGGTCCGGATGGACCCCCCAACTGCACAAAGGCGATCACGTAGATCTACGTGATTCTGCCTGTCCGTGCCATTCTGCCGACGTAAATCGGCGGTGGGCGGTCGTTAAGTGGTTAAAGATGGTTGATGATGAATGCTTTAGCACAGTATAGCACAATGAGAATTTCCCTCACTGTCCTTCCCTGTCCCTACAAACAAGGTTTAGCACAGTAAAACACACTGACACTCTCCCTACCTATAGTTTTCTGTCCCTATAAAAAATGTTTTTTTAAAGATGGTTGATGATGAATGCTTTAGCACAGTATAGCACAATGAGAATTTCCCTCACTGTCCTTCCTTGTCCATACAAACAAGGTTTAGCACAGTAAAACACACTGACACTCTCCCTACCTATAGTTTTCTGTCCCTATAAAAAATTTTTTTTAAAGATGGTTGATGATGAATGCTTTAGCACAATGATAATTTCCCTCACTGTCCTTCCCTGTCCCTACAAAAAAGGTTTAGCACAGTAAAACACACTGACACTCTCCCTACCTATAGTTTTCTGTCCCTATAAAAAATGTTTTTTTAAAGATGGTTGATGATGAATGCTTTAGCACAGTATAGCACAATGAGAATTTCCCTCACTGTCCTTCCCTGTCCCTACAAACAAGGTTCAGCACAGTAAAACACACTGACACTCTCCCTACCTATAGTTTTCTGTCCCTATAATTTTTTTTTTTTAAAGATGGTTGATGATGAATGCTTTAGCACAGTATAGCACAATGAGAATTTCCCTCACTGTCCTTCCCTGTCCCTACAAACAAGGTTTAGCACAGTAAAACACACTGACACTCTCCCTACCTATAGTTTTCTGTCCCTATAAAAAATGTTTTTTTAAAGATGGTTGATGATGAATGCTTTAGCACAGTATAGCACAATGAGAATTTCCCTCACTGTCCTTCCTTGTCCATACAAACAAGGTTTAGCACAGTAAAACACACTGACACTCTCCCTACCTATAGTTTTCTGTCCCTATACATTTTTTTTTTTAAAGATGGTTGATGATGAATGCTTTAGCACAGTATAGCACAATGATAATTTCCCTCACTGTCCTTCCCTGTCCCTACAAAAAAGGTTTAGCACAGTAAAACACACTGACACTCTCCCTACCTATAGTTTTCTGTCCCTATAAAAAATGTTTTTTTAAAGATGGTTGATGATGAATGCTTTAGCACAGTATAGCACAATGAGAATTTCCCTCACTGTCCTTCCCTGTCCCTACAAACAAGGTTCAGCACAGTAAAACACACTGACACTCTCCCTACCTATAGTTTTCTGTCCCTATAAATTTTTTTTTTTTAAAGATGGTTGATGATGAATGCTTTAGCACAGTATAGCACAATGAGAATTTCCCTCACTGTCCTTCCCTGTCCCTACAAACAAGGTTTAGCACAGTAAAACACACTGACACTCTCCCTACCTATAGTTTTCTGTCCCTATAAAAAATGTTTTTTTAAAGATGGTTGATGATGAATGCTTTAGCACAGTATAGCACAATGAGAATTTCCCTCACTGTCCTTCCCTGTCCCTACAAACAAGGTTTAGCACAGTAAAACACACTGACACTCTCCCTACCTATAGTTTTCTGTCCCTATAAAAAATGTTTTTTTTAAAGATGGTTGATGATGAGTGCTTTAGCACAGTATAGCACAATGAGAATTTCCCTCACTGTCCTTCCCTGTCCCTACAAACAAGGTTTAGCACAGTAAAACACACTGACACTCTCCCTACCTATCCTTCTCTTTCCCTAAACTAAAGGAATCCAGGTTAAGCAAGATAAAAAAATGTCACTGTCCCTGCCTATGCTTCTCTTTCCCTGCTCCGGAACACACTACACTAGGCCGCCGTGCTGGCGGCCTTTTATAGTGTGGGGCGTGTACTAAACACCCTCAGCAATAATTGGCCACAGGCATCCTGCCTGTGGCCAATCATTGCTCTCCTCGCTGCCGGCGCTGTGATTGGCCAAGCATGCGGGGTCACAGTGCATGCTTGGCCAATCACAGCGCCTGGATGACACTGCGATGGCGTAGTGCATTGTGGGCCGCAAATTAGGCGCGAACGGCCCAAATCGTTCGTTGTTCGGCGAACGATCGAACAGCCGATGTTCGAGTCGAACGTATGTTCGACTCGAACACCGAGCTCATCCCTACTTGTGAGCATGCGCGCTTTTGGAAGAGTCGTAAAAGCATACACACGAACCAATTTCTCGTCACAAAACAGGCCGACGAGAAACACGACGAGGAAATCTGGAATCCTGACGAGAAAATAAAGAGCAGGTTCTTTATTTTCTCGTCGAGATTCTCGGCTATTTTCTCGTCGTAAAACCATACACACTAGACAAAAAAACTCTCGCGGCACTTTTCTTGACTGTTTTGGACGAGAAAAACGGTCGTGTGTACGAGGCCTCAATGGATAATTGCAGGAATGGTAATCTTGGTCTTGGAGGATATACCTGTAAGGTCTAAGCCAGCTCCTCCAACACTGGTTAGACCCTGCCTTTTACTGGACGGGAAGGGCAGACAGATAATAAATGTTCTTTAAGTCCACAGTATAGGCATAGGCCCAATGCAAGCCTCCTTTTTTTCTGTTTCTCAGACTCAGTTAGGTGGAGACGGCTTACATCCATGGGTTCCACAGGTGCCTGGGGTTCAACTGAGATTTCAGGTTCTGGCTGAGGTGGTGCTTGGAAGTTAGGGGCCAAACGGTAAACTGGCCTAGGAAACTTGCGAGTTCTAAGTCTCTCTTGGCACCTTTCATGATACCGGACATCCAGACGAACACAGAGCTCTATGAATTTCTCTAGGTCTTCTGCGGAATCCTTATAGACTAATTCGTCTTTGATGCGATCTGCAAGACCTTTTCGGAAGGCTGCACGTAATTCCCTTGAGTCCCTAGTAGTCTCAGCAGCAAGGGTACGAAACTCAATAGCATATTGTGCCACAGACCTGGTGCCTTGTTGCATGTCCAAGAGTGAGTACTCAGCTGCAGAAGCTCTATCTGGCTTGTCAAATACAGTCTGGAGAGAAGACAGAAATTTGTCAGCGTCTTGCAGCACAGGATCATTGCGTTCCAGATAAGGAGAGACCAAGGCCAGGGCCTTCCCCTTTAACAAGGAAATTACAAAAGTCACTTTGGCAGACAAAGTGCTAAAGGTCCCAGGGTTGTTGCGGAAATGCAAACCGCAAACATTTAAAAAGCCTCTGCAGTCCTCAGTATCACCACCAAATTTGTCAGGCAAGGGAAGTTTGGGTGGTACAGAAGAGGCGGGTTGGATCGTAGCAGGAGTAGGATCCGGAGTCTGGACCGTTGCAGAGGAAGCAGGCAAACAAGATTTAAGCATAGTACAAAGTTCATCTAACTTGGCGCCCAGGGAAGAAAGATGCTGTTCATGAGCTCCAATCAATTGTCCCTGACGTGAAATTGCCTTAACAATCTCAGCAGGGTCCACTGTCATTGTGGCCCGTTTGTAATGTAAGGTACCTGTGATAGGTAGTGTCCGAAGTGGAACTTGTGTGCTGAGGATTCAGGCGAAAACGTAGTCAGGCAGATTAGATTGGCTACAGATCAGGCAAAACGGTACACAATCGAAATCCAGAGAGTGGTCAGGCAGGCAAAGGTCATACACAAGCTGGCAGTGAAGTACAAAATCAGCAGGCTAGAGAGTAGTATGGAATTCAGGCAGAAGTTCAACACGAAAATCAAGATTAAAAAGCAGTCACAACACCCAGGGAGTTATTCCACACAAACGGGCGCTGAGAGATAGCATCACTTCCTTTTTATGGGCTGCCTTGATTGAAAATTGTCCACAGCTGGCAGCAGGTGGGGCTAGTGAGTCCAAGGTAATGCTTAATACTGAGAGGACATTTCCAAAAGTCTAGATCTGCTCCGTAGCACAACAGGTAAGGCTGCAGCTGTGGGACCAGGAAGATCACCCAGGTACATGATAAGTTAGCTGCAGTATATTCAGTATCCTGTATCCAGTTTAGCTAGATCTCACTGCAGACTAGTGATGAGCCGAACACCCCCGGGTTCGGTTCGCACCAGAACCCGCGAACGGACCGAAAGTTCGCACGAACATTAGAACCCTATTAAATACAATGGATGCGAACGTTCGGATTCTAAAGTGCTAATTATAACGACTATTATCCATGTTATTGTCCGAAACAGAGTTTGGGAACCCGGCTTCTGCACCAGGGGACATGTATCAATGCAAAAAGAAGTTTTAAAAACGGACGTTTTCCGGGAGCAGTCATTTTAATGATGCATAAAGTGAAAAAAAAAAAGTCAAATATTCCTTTAAATATTGTACCTGGGGGGTGTCTAAAGTATGCCTGTGAAGTGCCACGTGTTTCCCGTGTTTAGAACTGTCCCTGCACAAAATAACATTTCTAAAGGGAAAAAAGCCATTTAAAACTGCTTGCGGCTTTAATGCAATGTCTGGTCCCGGTAATATGGATGAAAATCTTTAGGAAAAATGGCATAGCTACCCCATCAACCCCCCCCCCTACCCCAGCCCATTACCAGCCCCTTTGGGTCTTGTATGGATATTAAGGGGAACCCCGCACACAAAATAAAAAAGGACCTATATACTCTGAACAGCCGTATACAGGCGGTGCATACAAGACAGGGACTGTAGGTTTGTTCTTATGTAGAATCTGTTTGTAATTTTGAACAGCTGCATTGTTTAAGTGGAGCTCCATGCCAAATTCCTTTTTTTTAGCTTTTTGTAAAACATAGGGAACGGTTATCACCCCTGTCACATTTTTTTTGCTGTCTGTGCCCCTGTTCAGAACATTTCACCTCACTTTGCGTCCCAATGACAACTGTTTTTGAAATGTGTTGTTTTTATTGAAACAAGGATTGGTGATAAAGCATCAGTAGAGAGGAGACACCTTTCTCCCATATTAATTCTTAGAGGAGAGAATTTTCCTTCCAAGGGGTAGATTTCCTCTCACTTCCTGTTGTCTTCTTCCGTTTGCAAGTAGTAGTAGTTTGTAAGTTGGATGTTTGAAAGTAGGGACCTTCCGTATATACTCTGCAGAAATTGGCCCCTTAGGTGTTGGTGTTGGCACAACACTGAAAGCACTCAGTTATTCTTGGTGGGTGCTGGAACGCCCTGCTGTCAACTATAATATCAGGAATTGTAATAACATATAATTGTTGATCAGTGGTAGTAAAAATTGGGCCTTTGATGGTGGTGCAGGTGCCACAACACTGTAAGGCCTGACAGTTACTCTTGGTGGGCGCAGCAATGGTCCCTGCTGTGAATTATTCAATCAATAATTATAATTGCATGCCCCTGTTGAACAGGGGCTGAAAAATTGGGCCTTTGGTGGTGGTGGTGGTGGTGATGGTGGTGCTGGTGCCACAACACTGTAAGGCCTGACAGTTACTCTTGGTGGGCGCAGCAATGGTCCCTGCTGTGAATTATTAGATCAATAATTATAATTGCATGCCCCTGTTGAACAGGGGCTGAAAAATTGGGCCTTTGGTGGTGGTGGTGGTGGTGCTGGTGCCACAACACTGTAAGGCCTGACAGTTACTCTTGGTGGGCGCAGCAATGGTCCCTGCTGTGAATTATTAGATCAATAATTATAATTGCATGCCCCTGTTGAACAGGGGCTGAAAAATTGGGCCTTTGGTGGTGGTGGTGGTGGTGATGGTGGTGCTGGTGCCACAACACTGTAAGGCCTGACAGTTACTCTTGGTGGGCGCAGCAATGGGCCCTGCTGTGAATTATTAGATCAATAATTATAATTGCATGCCCCTGTTGAACAGGGGCTTAAAAATTGGGCCTTTGGTGGTGGTGGTGATGGTGGTTCTGGTGCCACAACACTGTAAGGCCTGACAGTTACTCTTGGTGGGCGCAGCAATGCTCCCTGCTGTGAATTATTCGATCAATAATTATAATTGCATGCCCCTGTTGAACAGGGGCTGAAAAATTGGGCCTTTGGTGGTGGTGGTGATGGTGGTGCTGGTGCCACAACACTGTAAGGCCTGACAGTTACTCTTGGTGGGCGCAGCAATGGGCCCTGCTGTGAATTATTAGATCAATAATTATAATTGCATGCCCCTGTTGAACAGGGGCTGAAAAATTGGGCCTTAGGCACTGGTGGCACAACACTGCAACCCCTCACAGATACTGTACTTGGAGCACAGCAATGAGGCCTGTTGCAAAGTATTGCATCAAAAATTTTAATTACACGCCCCTGTTAAACAGGGGCTGAAAAATTGGGCCTTAGCCACTGGTGGCGTCACCCATAAACCAAAATGATCTTCCAAACTATCATCGTTAATCGTATCATTGATGAGGAGGAGGAGGATAGCCAGTCAACATAACAGCACAGGCACTCAGCATCAGCATCAGTCTTGAAGGGATGTGACATTTTAAAATCAATTAGTCTGTTATATCAGCATCTGGTGTGTGGTAGCTGGTGGTGATCCAAGACTGGTTCATCTTGATGAAAGTCAGTCGATCAACCGAGTCGGTGGACAGGCGCACCCTGTGATCCGTGACAAATCCTCCAGCAGCACTGAATGTGCGTTCTGAAAGAACGCTGGATGCAGGACAGGCCAGTAGCTCAATTGCATACTGTGCAAGCTCTGGCCAGTGATCCATCCTCAAGACCCAGTAAGCCAGAGGATTTTCGGTGGGGAAGGTGTCCAAGTCTGACCTTGCCCCTAGGTATTCCTGCACCATGTATATCAGACGCTGGCGATGGTTGCTGGAACCGATCATACTTTGGGGCTGCGGACTAAAGAATTGTCTGAACGCATCGGTCAGACGGCCACCTTCCCCACCGCTCCTTCTTTGACTGCCCGAAGCCTCAGCAACTCGTTGTCCAGGACCAGGAGTTTGTAACCTCCCAGTCTCTGGGAACGCGTTGCACAGACCTTTCTGCAAGGCCTGCCGGAGTTGTCTCATCCTCTGCTCCCTCTGCGACGGTACGATAAGGTCCGCAACCTTACCCTTGTACCGTGGATCAAGTAGAGTGGCCAGCCAGTAATGGTCCCTCTCCTTGATCCGAAGAATACGAGGATCCTTCCGCAGACTTTGCAGGATCAGGGAGGCCATGCAGCGTAGGTTAGCTGAGGCATTCAGTCCGGAGTCCTCTGGGTCACTAAGGACGACATGATCCGCAGCCACCTCCTCCCAGCCACGTACAAGTCCACTGGTTTCTTGGGACTGTAAATCATCCCTAAAAGACTGCTGCTGATGATGCTGAGTGCCAGCCTCCACCTCCATGCTGACACAATCCTCCTCCTCCTCCTCCTCTTCCTGTGCGATGGGTGGGACAGAAGGAACACTGTCTGGGTAAAGGGGCCTTGAGAGGCAAGGAAGTCCTCCCCTTCCTGCCTCTGTTCTGCCTCAAGTGCCCTGTCCATTATTCCACGCAGCGTGTGCTCCAACAGGTGGACAAGAGGTACAGTGTCACTGATGCATGCACTGTCACTGCTCACCATCCTCGTGGCCTCCTCAAATGGTGCCAGGACAGTGCATGCATCCCTGATCATGCCCCACTGGCGTGGTGAAAAAAACCCGTGCTCCCCTGACCCTGTCCTGGTGCCGTAGTCGCACAGGTACTCATTGATGGCCCTCTGCTGCGTGTGCAGCCGCTGCAGCATGGCCAACGTTGAGTTCCACCTGGTGGGCATGTCACATATAAGGCGGTTCTTGGGCAGGTTCAACTCCTTTTGAAGCTTAGCCAGGTGAGCACTGGCATTATAAGATCTGTGGAAATGCACACAGACTTTCCTGGCCTGCCTCAGGACATCCTGTAAGCCCGGGTACCTGCCCAAGAACCGCTGCACCACCAGGTTAAGGACGTGAGCCATACAGGGCACATGGGTCAGTTGTCCCTGTCGGAGGGTGGAGAGGAGGTTGGTGCCATTGTCGCAAACCACCATTCCTGGCTTAAGCTGGCGTGGCGTCAACCACCTCTCGGCCTGCCCCTGCAGAGCCGACAGGACCTCTGCCCCAGTGTGGCTCCTGTCCCCCAAACACACCAGCGCAAGCACGGCATGGCATCTTTTTGCCTGCGTACTTGCGTAGCCCCTTGAACGCCTACGGAGCACCGCTGGTTCCGAGGACAAACCACAGGAAGAGGCCATGGAGGAAGAAGAAGAGGAGGGGGTGGAGGAGAGAGGTGTGTCACAACCAGTAGTAGCATTTTGGAGGCGTGGCGGTGGAACAACCTCCAACACTACTGCACCTTGTCCTGCATCCTTCCCAGCTGCCAAAAGAGTGACCCAATGGGCCGTGAAAGAAAGGTAACGTCCCTGTCCATGCCTGCTGGACCATGAGTCAGCGGTAATATGCACCTTACCGCTGACCGCCCTGTCCAGCGAGGCCAAGACATTGCCTTCCACATGCCTGTAGAGAGCCGGAATCGCCTTCCGTGCGAAAAAGTGGCGTTTGGGAACCTGCCACTGAGGAACCGCACATTGCACAAACTCACGGAAGGGGGCCGAGTCTACCAACTGAAAAGGCAGCAGTTGAAGCGCTAGCAATTTAGCCAAGCTAGCATTCAACCGCTGGGCATGTGGATGGCTGGGAGTGAACTTCTTTCGACGGTCCAGCAGCTGGGGCAGGGAAATTTGCCTGCTAGAATCGGACGTTGGTGTACGGCTAGCAGAGTGCCCGCAAGTACTTGCCTGTGACACACCTAATTCTACACCTTCATTCCTCTCAGAGCTGGTTTCAGAGAGGAGTGAAGGTATAGTGGGGTTGGAGATCCCAGCTGATGCGGTGCAAGAAGAGGTCAGCTTTGTTCTTTGGTGTGGGTCTTTAAGGTAGGCTTGCCAACGAGCTGCATGGCAGGTCAACATATGTCTGATCAAGCATGTGGTGCCCAAGCGGCTGATGTTTTGGCCACGCGATATACGCTTGAGACATATGTTGCAAACAGCAGCTGTGCGATCTGATGCACTCGCCTCAAAAAAGGCCCACACCAAAGAACTTTTTGAATGACGGGCGGAGCTCTGCGGTGTGATTCCGTCGGTGTGCTGCCCATATGCTGGCCACTCAAGGGCATCCTGCCTCGTTGGAGATGTGCCTCCTCCTCATCCTCCTCCTCCTCCTCTCTCCTATTAGGCACCCACGTGGAGTCAGTGACCTCATCATCCCCTCCCTCCTCATCACTGGAGCCAATCTGGCAGTATGCTGCAGCTGCTGGAGCATGACTGCCAGATTAGTGTCCTTCTTGAGCATCCCCTCTCTCTGCTCTCACGCTGCTGCCTTCCTCTAGCTGGGTATCATCATCAGATCCTTCCAAACGCTGGGCATCCTCCTGGAGAATGTACCTAACACTGTGCTCAAACAGTTCGGGGGACTCCTCAGGAGGAGGACATGGTGGGTCTAGGGAAGGATTGACTAATGAAGATAATGATACCAGAGAAGAGGACGCTTTGGCAGCTGCTTTGCCAGTACCCTGAGCCTGGGTGAGAGAGGATGAGGAGGATGAGGTGGGCTTAGTCATCCACTCTACCAAGTCTTCGGCATGATGTGGCTCAACATGTCCAGCTGCCGAAAACAAGGACAAGCGTGTCCCATGGCCATGTGCTGATGACAATGCACCGCATCCACGACCAGCACTGTTGCCCCCAGACACAGAGCCGGCTTGCCCTCTTTTTTTGCCTCCTGACTGTCTGCCTCTCCTTGGTTGCCTTCCAGACATTTTAATGGATGGCCTGCAGGGAGATGGGAAAAAGAGCAATAAGGGCTACCTTCAGGTGTATACTGTGCAGGAGGCTTAGCAACAATGACACTGACACTGTCCCCTGCCTATCCTTCTCTGTCCCTAAACACAAGGATTGAAAATATGGTTCAGCAAAATAGTTTTAGAACAGAATAGCACACTGACACTTTCCCTCACTGTCCTACTCTGTCCCTCCCTACAAACAAGATTTAGCACAGAATAGCACACTGATAATTTCTACGAGTGTCCTTCTCTGTCCCTAAACTCAAGGATTGAAAATATGGAACAGCAAAATTGGTTTAGAACAGAATAGCACACTGTCAGTTTCACTCACTGTACCTCTCTGTCCCTCAACTCAAGGATTGAAAATATGGTTCAGCAAAATAGTTTTAGAACAGAATAGCACACTGACACTTTCTCTCACTGTCCTACTCTGTCCCTCCCTACAAACAAGATTTAGCACAGAATAGCACACTGATAATTTCTACGAGTGTCCTTCTCTGTCCCTAAACTCAAGGATTGAAAATATGGAACAGCAAAATTGGTTTAGAACAGAATAGCACACTGTCAGTTTCACTCACTGTACCTCTCTGTCCCTCAACTCAAGGATTGAAAATATGGTTCAGCAAAATAGTTTTAGAACAGAATAGCACACTGACACTTTCCCTCACTGTCCTACTCTGTCCCTCCCTACAAACAAGATTTAGCACAGAATAGCACACTGATAATTTCTACGAGTGTCCTTCTCTGTCCCTAAACTCAAGGATTGAAAATATGGAACAGCAAAATTGGTTTAGAACAGAATAGCACACTGTCAGTTTCACTCACTGTACCTCTCTGTCCCTCAACTCAAGGATTGAAAATATGGTTCAGCAAAATAGTTTTAGAACAGAATAGCACACTGACACTTTCTCTCACTGTCCTACTCTGTCCCTCCCTACAAACAAGATTTAGCACAGAATAGCACACTGATAATTTCTACGAGTGTCCTTCTCTGTCCCTAAACTCAAGGATTGAAAATATGGAACAGCAAAATTGGTTTAGAACAGAATAGCACACTGTCAGTTTCACTCACTGTACCTCTCTGTCCCTCAACTCAAGGATTGAAAATATGGTTCAGCAAAATAATTTTAGAACAGAATAGCACACTGACACTTTCCCTCACTGTCCTACTCTGTCCCTCCCTACAAACAAGATTTAGCACAGAATAGCACACTGATAATTTCTACGAGTGTCCTTCTCTGTCCCTAAACTCAAGGATTGAAAATATGGAACAGCAAAATTGGTTTAGAACAGAATAGCACACTGTCAGTTTCACTCACTGTACCTCTCTGTCCCTCAACTCAAGGATTGAAAATATGGTTCAGCAAAATAGTTTTAGAACAGAATAGCACACTGTCCTACTCTGTCCCTCCCTACAAACAAGATTTAGCACAGAATAGCACACTGATAATTTCTACGAGTGTCCTTCTCTGTCCCTAAACTCAAGGATTGAAAATATGGAACAGCAAAATTGGTTTAGAACAGAATAGCACACTGTCAGTTTCACTCACTGTACCTCTCTGTCCCTCAACTCAAGGATTGAAAATATGGTTCAGCAAAATAGTTTTAGAACAGAATAGCACACTGACACTTTCCCTCACTGTCCTACTCTGTCCCTCCCTACAAACAAGATTTAGCACAGAATAGCACACTGATAATTTCTACGAGTGTCCTTCTCTGTCCCTAAACTCAAGGATTGAAAATATGGAACAGCAAAATTGGTTTAGAACAGAATAGCACACTGTCAGTTTCACTCACTGTACCTCTCTGTCCCTCAACTCAAGGATTGAAAATATGGTTCAGCAAAATAGTTTTAGAACAGAATAGCACACTGACACTTTCCCTCACTGTCCTACTCTGTCCCTCCCTACAAACAAGATTTAGCACAGAATAGCACACTGATAATTTCTACGAGTGTCCTTCTCTGTCCCTAAACTCAAGGATTGAAAATATGGAACAGCAAAATTGGTTTAGAACAGAATAGCACACTGTCAGTTTCACTCACTGTACCTCTCTGTCCCTCAACTCAAGGATTGAAAATATGGTTCAGCAAAATAGTTTTAGAACAGAATAGCACACTGACACTTTCCCTCACTGTCCTACTCTGTCCCTCCCTACAAACAAGATTTAGCACAGAATAGCACACTGATAATTTCTACGAGTGTCCTTCTCTGTCCCTAAACTCAAGGATTGAAAATATGGAACAGCAAAATTGGTTTAGAACAGAATAGCACACTGTCAGTTTCACTCACTGTACCTCTCTGTCCCTCAACTCAAGGATTGAAAATATGGTTCAGCAAAATAGTTTTAGAACAGAATAGCACACTGACACTTTCCCTCACTGTCCTACTCTATCCCTCCCTACAAACAAGATTTAGCACAGAATAGCACACTGATAATTTCTACGAGTGTCCTTCTCTGTCCCTAAACTCAAGGATTGAAAATATGGAACAGCAAAATTGGTGTAGAACAGAATAGCACACTGTCAGTTTCACTCACTGTACCTCTCTGTCCCTCAACTCAAGGATTGAAAATATGGTTCAGCAAAATAGTTTTAGAACAGAATAGCACACTGACACTTTCCCTCACTGTCCTACTCTGTCCCTCCCTACAAACAAGATTTAGCACAGAATAGCACACTGATAATTTCTACGAGTGTCCTTCTCTGTCCCTAAACTCAAGGATTGAAAATATGGAACAGAAAATTGGTTTAGAACAGAATAGCACACTGTCAGTTTCACTCACTGTACCTCTCTGTCCCTCAACTCAAGGATTGAAAATATGGTTCAGCAAAATAGTTTTAGAACAGAATAGCACACTGACACTTTCTCTCACTGTCCTACTCTGTCCCTCCCTACAAACAAGATTTAGCACAGAATAGCACACTGATAATTTCTACGAGTGTCCTTCTCTGTCCCTAAACTCAAGGATTGAAAATATGGAACAGCAAAATTGGTTTAGAACAGAATAGCACACTGTCAGTTTCACTCACTGTACCTCTCTGTCCCTAAACTCAAGGATTGAAAATATGGTTCAGCAAGATTGGTTTAGAACAGAATAGCACACTGACACTTTCCCTCACTGTACCTCTCTGTCCCTACAAACAAGGATTAGCACAGAGATGGAACACACTGACACTTTCCCTCACTGTCCCTCTCTGTCCCTACAAACAAGGATTAGCACAGAATAGCACACTGACACTTTCCCTCACTGTACCTCTCTGTCCCTACAAACAAGGATTAGCACAGAGATGGAACACACTGACACTTTCCCTCACTGTACCTCTCTGTCCCTACAAACAAGGATTAGCACAAAATAGCACACTGACACTTTCCCTCACTGTACCTCTCTGTCCCTACAAACAAGGATTAGCACAGAATAGCACACTGTCACTGACACTCTCCCTACCTATCCTTATTTGTCCCTAAACACAAGGAATCCAGGATTAGTAAAGGAAAAATAATGACACTGTCCCTGCCTATGCTTCTCTTTCCCTGCTCCGGAACACACTACACAAGGCCGCCGCGCTGGCGGCCTTTTATAGTGTGGGGCGTGTACTAAACGCTCTCAGCAATAATTGGCCACAGGCATCCTGCCTGTGGCCAATCATTGCTCTCCTCGCTGCCGGCGCTGTGATTGGCCAAGCATGCGGGGTCACAGTGCATGCTTGGCCAATCACAGCGCCTGGATGACACTGCGATGGCGTAGTGCATTGTGGGCCGTTCGCGTCACTCGAATTTGGCGCGAACGGCCCAAATCGTTCGATCTTCGTCGAACGATCGAACAGCCGATGTTCGAGTCGAACGTATGTTCGACTCGAACACGAAGCTCATCCCTACTGCAGACTGTTCCTGTTGTTCTGTTCCTAATATACTACAGGCAGGCAGTTGATTCAGTTAGCTGCAGTATATTATACACTGTATCCTGTGCAGCTATATCTCACTGCAGAGCGTTCCTGTTGTTCTGTTCCTAATATACAACAGGCAGGCAGTTGATTCAGTTGGTTACAGTATATTCAGTATACTGTATCCTGTGCAGCTAGATCTCAGTGCAGACCATTCCTGTTGTTCTGTTCCTAATAGACATCAATAAATTTGTTTTGTTTCCTTCCATTCCGTTTCGTATTAGCCGTTATTTGGTATTTCGTAATTTGTGTCCGAAATTCAATTTGGATTCGTTCGAAATATGAATTTTCGTTAGATTCGTTAACTTTTCCTAAAATGATGAATGTTCCTTATGATGAATTTAAAAAGCAAACCCAGGTAGTTAGCAGTGCTGATGACTTCCTGGGTTTGCTTTTTAAATTCATCATAACAAATGTTCTTAATTTTTCTGAAAAGTTAACGAACCTAACGAAAATTCGTATTCAATTCGAATTGAATTTCGGACACGAATTACGAAATACAAACTAACGGCAACAGGCTACAAACAAACCCAGGAACTCGGCAGAGAACAGGGATGGTGGGAGCCCCTCATAATGAGCACAGCAGGGGTACAGTCCCAGGAGGAAGTCAGCACAGCACAGGGATGATGGGAGCCCCTCATAATGAGCACAGCAGGGGCACAGCCCAAGGAGGAAGTCAGCACAGCACAGGGATGGTGGGAGCCCCTCATAATGAGCACAGCAGGGGCACAGCCCCAGGAGGAAGTCAGCACAGCACAGGGATGATGGGAGCCCCTCATAATGAGCACAGCAGGGGCACAGCCCAAGGAGGAAGTCAGCACAGCACAGGGATGGTGGGAGCCCCTCATAATGAGCACAGCAGGGGCACAGCCCCAGGAGGAAGTCAGCACAGCACAGGGATTGTGGGAGCCCTTCATAATGAGCATAGCAGGGGTACAGCCCCAGGAGGAAGTCAGCACAGCACAGGGATGGTGGGAGCCCCTCATAATGAGCATAATGAGTCGACGACTGCCATATTGAGAAAGGTATTGTAGCCTGGGCCATTTATTATACACTGTATCCTGTGCAGCTAGATCTCACTGCAGACCGTTCCTGTTGATCTGTTCCTAATATACTACAGGCAGGCAGTTTATTCAGTTAGCTGCAGTATATTCAGTGTACTGTATCCTATGCAGCTAGATCTCACTGCAGACCGTTCCTGATGTTCCGTTCCTAATATACTACAGGCAGGCAGTTTTTTTTTTAGAACACAATTTTTTTTATTATTTAACACATAATTATTAACATACACAACATCATACATTAACATTGCATTAATGTTAATCTAGTATTCCCCTATCCCAAAGACAAAACAAAACAAAAAAAAAAAAACAAGACTGACAAAGAAAAAAAGAAAAACAAAATCCTCCCCCCCCACCTCCCTCCCCTTAATTACATCCCCTCCCCCCTCCATCCCCACCATTGCTGGACCTTCACACCCCCCCCCCCCCCACCAAAAAAAAAAGGAAGAAGGAGGGACCAGTAAACCTTGCAATGTTTACTAAACCATTTTCCCTCTTCTATTACACGTGATATAAACCATATCTATTCCATCACCCTCTCACCCATATGTAATTGAGGGGCTATACACACTACCCCACCAAATATCCCTACTTATTAGTGAGGGGGAAAAAGAAAAAAGAAAAAAAAAAGGGGGATTAGTATACCTTACGAGGCTTCTAGAGCCATTATTCCCCTTCTATTAAACATAATACAAACCTTATTTGTTCCCCCCACCCCATACCCCAAGCAAAAATAAAAATTGATGCTTGTTTTATGCCTGTACATGCTGGGTATTATCGATGTCTGCATTATGTCTACATATTTCCCTGTTTATATGTATGTACATTTTATTTCCTTATTGTATACGTGTATCCACTGGCCCAGCAACTTTCAAGTTTTACTGTTGCTCATTGATGTATAACATTTGTAATAAATCTTTATACATTTATTTTCATCTGTGCTGTGTAAATTGGCTATTATGCCGGGTAACTCACAATCATTGTTGTTGCCGATTTGTTACATAACACTTTGAAACAAATAAATAGATTTCGTCTCATTGTTTGCTGTGAACATTGGCTAAACCTCTCTCACCTCATTCAAAGTCCCAGGGCAACCTCTTTTGTCCTTTAGTGTGCAGCTAGATCTCACTGCAGACTGTTCCTGTTGTTCTTTTCCTAATATACTACAGGCAGGCAGTTGATTCAGTTAGCTGCAGTATATTCAGTACTGTATCCTGTGCACAGTGTGCAGCTAGATCTCACTGCAGACTGTTCCTGTTGTTCTCTTCTTAATATGGTATAGGCAGGCAGTTGATTCAGTTAGCTGCAGTATGTTCAATACTGTATCCTGTGCACAGCGTGCAGCTAGATCTCACTGCAGAGGGTTCCTGTTGTTCTCTTCCTAACTACAGGCAGGCTGCAGTATATTATCAATATATATTAATCCCAGCTTTGTGCAGCTACATCTCACTGAAGGCCATGTCTGTAAGGCCAACAAGGACAGGCAGACGCTCACAGGCCACTAAAAGAGGGCAAGCAGGCTCTGTGTCTAGAGCCAACAGTGCTGGTCGTGCACACGGTGCATCCTCAGCACGTGGCCGTGGCGCTTGTCCTTTTTCCTGACAGCTGGCCATGTTGAGCCACAACATGCAGAAGAGTTGGTAGAGTGGATGACCAAGCTGTCCTCATCCTCCTCATCCTCTGTTAACCAGGCTCAGAGTACCTTGGCTACCAATGCAGGTGCCAAAGCGGCCTATTCCATCGGCTCAAGGTCATCATCAGTTACTCCTTCCCTAGCCCCACCATCATGCACGGAGGAGTCCCCCGAACTGTTCGACCACAGTGTCAGGTACATGCTGCAGGAGGATGCACAGCGTTTTGAAGGCTCCGATGATGGTACCCAGCTTGAGGAAGGCAGTAATGTGAGCCCAGAGAGAGGGGGTGCCCAAGAAGGACAACAAACTGGCAGTCATGTTCCCCCAGCTGCAGCATACTGTCAGGTTTGCTCCAGTGATGAGGAGGGAGGGGATGATGAGGTCACTGACTCTACGTGGGTGCCTGATAGGAGAGAGGAGGAGGAGGAGGCCCATCTCCAATGAGGCAGGATGCCCTCCAGGGGGCAGCTTAAGGGCAGCCAACCAACTGCATCACACCGCAGAGCTCCGCATGTGTAGGGGGCTGCTGACTCTGCACGTTTTTTCAAAAGTTCTTTGGTGTGGCCCTTTTTTGACACGTGTGCAGCAGATCGTACCATTGCTATTTGCAACATATGTCTGAAGCGTATCAAGCGTGGCCAAAACAGCAGCCACTTGGGCACCACATGCTTGACCAGACATATGTCGACCTGCCATGCAGTCCGTTGGCAATCTTACTTAAAAGACCCACACCAAAGAACAAAGCGGACCTCTCCTTGCTCCTCATCAGCTGGGATCTCCAACCCCACTATACCTTCAGTCCTCTCAGAAACCTGCACTGAGAGGAATGAAGGTGTAGAATTAGGTGTGTCACTGCCAAGTACTTGCGGGCAATCTGCTATAACGACACCAACGTCCAATTGTAGCAGGCAAATTTCCATACCCCAGTTGCTAAACCGGCGAAAGAAATTCGCTCCCAGCCATCCACATGCCCAGTGGTTGAATGCTAGCTTGGCTAAATTGCTAGCACTCCAACTGCTGCCTTTTCAGCTGATAGACTCTGTCCCCTTTTGTGAATTTGTGGAATGTGCGGTACCTCAGTGGCAGGTTCCCAAACGCCACTTTTTTTTACTGAAGGCGATACCGGCTCTCTACCGGCATGTGGAAGGCAATGTCTTGGCCTCCCTGGACAGGGCAGTCAGCGGTAATGTGCATATTACCGCTGACTCATGGTCCAGCAGGCATGGACAGGGATGTTACCTATCTTTCACGGTGCACTGGGTGACTCTGCTGGCAGCTGGGAAGGATGCAGGACAGGGTGCAGTAGTGTTGGAGGTTGTTCCGCCACCACGCCTCCAAAATGCTACTAGTGGTGATTCTGCCACACCTCTCTCCTCCACCCCCTCTTCTTCTTCCTCCATGGCCTCTTCCTCTGCTGATTTGTCCTCGGAACCAGCGATGCTCCATAGGCGTTCAAGGGGCTACGCAAGCACTAAGGCAAAAAGATGCCATGCGGTGCTTGAGCTGGTGTGCTTAGGGGACAGGAGCCACACTGGGGCAGAGATTCTGTCAGCTCTGCAGGGGCAGGCTCAGAGGTGGCTGACACCATGCCAGCTTCAGCCAGGAATGGTGGTTGGTGGTTTGCGACAATGGCACCAACCTCCTCTCCAACAACTGACCCATGTGTCCTGTTTGGCTCACGTCCTTAATTTGGTGGTGCAGCAGTTCTTGTGCAGGTACCCGGGCTTACAGGTTCTCCTGAGGCAGGCCAGGAAAGTCTGTGTGCATTTCTGCCAGTCATATAATGCAAGTGCTTGGCTGGCTAACCTCCAAAAGGAATTAAACCTGCCCAAGAACTGCCTAATCTGTGACATGCCCACCAGATGGAACTCAACGTTGACCATGCTGCAGTGGCTGCACACGCAGAAGAGGGCCATCAATGAGTACCTGTGCGACTATGGCACCAGGACAGGGTCAGGGGAGCTTGGCTTTTTTTTGCCATGCCAGTGGCTCATAGTCAGGACTGTCCTGTTACCATTTGAGGAGGCCATGAGGATGGTGAGCAGTGACAGTTCATGCATCAGTGATACTGTCCCTCTTGTCTACCTGTTGGAGCACACACTGTGTGGAATAATGGACAGGGCACTTGAGGCAGAACAGAGGAAGGAAGAGGAGGACTTCCATACCCCTCAAGGCCCCCTTTATCCAGACAGTGTTCCTGCGGGCCCGCCGATCACACAGGATGAGGAGGAGAAGGAGGATTGTGTCAGCATGGAGGTGGAGTCTAGCACTCAGCATCAGCAGCAGTCTTCAAGGGATCGTTTACAGTCTCCAGAAACCCATGGACTTGCACGTGGCTGGGAGGAGGTGGCTGCGGATAATGTCGTCCTTAGTGACCCAGAGGACTCCGGACCGAATGCCTCAGCAAACCTACGCTGCATGGTCTCCCTGATCCTGCTAAGCCTGCAAAAGGACCCTCGGATTCGTGGTATCAAGGAGAGGGATAATTACTGGCTGTCAACCCTCCTTGATCCACGTTACAAGGGTAGGGTTGTGGAACTTATCCAGCCATCGCAGAGGGAGCAGAGGAGGAAACATCTTTGGGAGGCCTTGCAGAAAGGTTTGTGCAATGCGTTTCCAGAGCCTGGGAGGTTACAAATTCCTGGTCCTGGACAACGTGTTGCTGAGGCTTTTTTTCATTCAACTCACGGGGTTGAGCAGAAAAAAAAAATAGTGGTGTGTACGAGGCAAGCGATTTTCTTGAGGAGTGGTCTCTCTGTGCGGTCTCTCTCTCTGTGCAGGCAATGTGGAGTGGGGTCTCTCTCTGGGCAGCCCCAAGGTCTGATCGGTTCCAGCAACCATCGCCAGCATCTGATTTACATGGTGCAGGAATACCTAGGGGCAAGATCAGACTTGGAGACCTTTCCAACTGAAAATCCTCTGGGTTACTGGGTCTTGAGTAGGGATGAGCTTCGTGTTCGAGTCGAACATACATTCGACTCGAACACGCAGGATGCCTGTGGCCAATTATTGCTGAGGGGGTTTAGTACACGCCCCACACTATAAAAGGCCGCCAGCGCGGCGGCCTTGTGTAGTGTGTTCCGGAGCAGGGAAAGAGAAGCATAGGCAGGGACAGTGTCATTTTTTTTCCTTTACTAATCCTGGATTCCTTGTGTTTAGGGACAAATAAGGATAGGTAGGGAGAGTGTCAGTGTGTTATTCTGTGCTAAACCTTGTTTGTAGGGACAGAGAGGTACAGTGAGGGAAAGTGTCAGTGTGCTATTCTGTGCTAAATCTTGTTTGTAGGGACAGAGTAGGACAGTGAGGGAAACTGACAGTGTGCTATTCTGTTCTAAACCAATTTTGCTGAACCATATTTGAAATCCTTGAGTTTAGGGACAGAGAGGTACAGTGAGTGAAACTGACAGTGTGCTATTCTGTTCTAAACCAATTTTGCGGTTCCATATTTGAAATCCTTGAGTTTAGGGACAGAGAAGGACACTCGTGGAAACTATCAGTGTGCTATTCTGTGCTAAATCTTGTTTGTAGGGAGGGACAGATTAGGACAGTGAGGGAAAGTGTCAGTGTGCTATTCTGTTCTAAACCTATTTTGCTGTTCCATATTTGAAATCCTTGAGTTTAGGGACAGAGAAGGACACTCGTGGAAACTATCAGTGTGCTATTCTGTGCTAAATCTTGTTTGTAGGGAGGGACAGAGTAGGACAGTGAGGGAAAGTGTCAGTGTGCTATTCTGTTCTAAACCTATTTTGCTGTTCCATATTTGAAATCCTTGAGTTTAGGGACAGAGAAGGACACTCGTGGAAACTATCAGTGTGCTATTCTGTGCTAAATCTTGTTTGTAGGGAGGGACAGAGTAGGACAGTGAGGGAAAGTGTCAGTGTGCTATTCTGTTCTAAACCTATTTTGCTGTTCCATATTTGAAATCCTTGAGTTTAGGGACAGAGAAGGACACTCGTGGAAACTATCAGTGTGCTATTCTGTGCTAAATCTTGTTTGTAGGGAGGGACAGAGTAGGACAGTGAGGGAAAGTGTCAGTGTGCTATTCTGTTCTAAACCTATTTTGCTGTTCCATATTTGAAATCCTTGAGTTTAGGGACAGAGAAGGACACTCGTGGAAACTATCAGTGTGCTATTCTGTGCTAAATCTTGTTTGTAGGGAGGGACAAAGTAGGACAGTGAGGGAAAGTGTCAGTGTGCTATTCTGTTCTAAACCTATTTTGCTGTTCCATATTTGAAATCCTTGAGTTTAGGGACAAAGAAGGACACTCGTGGAAACTATCAGTGTGCTATTCTGTGCTAAATCTTGTTTGTAGGGAGGGACAGAGTAGGACAGTGAGGGAAAGTGTCAGTGTGCTATTCTGTTCTAAACCTATTTTGCTGTTCCATATTTGAAATCCTTGAGTTTAGGGACATAGAAGGACACTCGTGGAAACTATCAGTGTGCTATTCTGTGCTAAATCTTGTTTGTAGGGAGGGACAGAGTAGGACAGTGAGGGAAAGTGTCAGTGTGCTATTCTGTTCTAAACCTATTTTGCTGTTCCATATTTGAAATCCTTGAGTTTAGGGACAGAGAAGGACACTCGTGGAAACTATCAGTGTGCTATTCTGTGCTAAATCTTGTTTGTAGGGAGGGACAGAGTAGGACAGTGAGGGAAAGTGTCAGTGTGCTATTCTGTTCTAAACCTATTTTGCTGTTCCATATTTGAAATCCTTGAGTTTAGGGACAGAGAAGGACACTCGTGGAAACTATCAGTGTGCTATTCTGTGCTAAATCTTGTTTGTAGGGAGGGACAGAGTAGGACAGTGAGGGAAAGTGTCAGTGTGCTATTCTGTTCTAAACCTATTTTGCTGAACCATATTTGAAATCCTTGAGTTTAGGGACAGAGAGGTACAGTGAGTGAAACTGACAGTGTGCTATTCTGTTCTAAACCAATTTTGCTGTTCCATATTTGAAATCCTTGAGTTTAGGGACAGAGAAGGACACTCGTGGAAACTATCAGTGTGCTATTCTGTGCTAAATCTTGTTTGTAGGGAGGGACAGAGTAGGGCAGTGAGGGAAAGTGTCAGTGTGCTATTCTGTTCTAAACCTATTTTGCTGAACCATATTTGAAATCCTTGAGTTTAGGGACAGAGAGGTACAGTGAGTGAAACTGACAGTGTGCTATTCTGTTCTAAACCAATTTTGCTGTTCCATATTTGAAATCCTTGAGTTTAGGGACAGAGAAGGACACTCGTGGAAACTATCAGTGTGCTATTCTGTGCTAAATCTTGTTTGTAGGGACAGAGAAGGACAGTGAGGGAAACTGTCAGTGTGCTGTTCTGTGCTAAACCAATCTTGCTGAAGCATATTGCAAATCCTTGTGTTTAGGGACAGAGAAGGATAGGCAGGGGACAGTGTCAGTGTCATTGTTGCTAAGCCTCCTGCACAGTATACACCTGAAGGTAGCCCTTATTGCTCTTTTTCCCATCTCCCTGCAGGCCATCCATTAAAATGTCTGGAAGGCAAACAAGGAGAGGCAGACAGTCAGGAGGCAAAAAAAAGAGGGCAAGCAGGCTCTGTGTCTGGGGGCAACAGTGCTGGTCGTGGACGCGGTGCATTGTCATCAGCACATGGCCATGGGACACGCTTGTCCTTCTTTTCGGCAGCTGGACATGTTGAGCCACATCATGCCGAAGACTTGGTAGAGTGGATGACCAAGCCCACCTCATCCTCCACATCCTCAATCACCCAGGCTCAGGGTACTGGCAAAGCAGCTGCCAAAGCGTCCTCTTCTCTGGTATCATTATCTTCATTAGTCAATCCTTCCCTAGACCCACCATGTCCTCCTCCTGAGGAGTCCCCCGAACTGTTTGAGCACAGTGTTGGGTACATGCTCCAGGAGGATGCCCAGCGTTTCGAAGGATCTGATGATGATACCCAGCTAGAGGAAGGCAGTAGCGTGAGAGCAGAGAGAGGGGATGCTAAAGAAGGACACCAATCTGGCAGTCATGCTCCAGCAGCTGCAGCATACTGCCAGATTGGCTCCAGTGATGAGGAGGGAGGGGATGATGAGGTCACTGACTCCACGTGGGTGCCTAATAGGAGAGAGGAGGAGGAGGAGGATGAGGAGGAGGCACATCTCCAACGAGGCAGGATGCCCTTGAGTGGCCAGCGTATGGGCAGCACACCGACGGAATCACACCGCAGAGCTCCGCCTGTGCAGGGCGCTGCCTCTGCCCGTCATTCAAAAAGTTCTTTGGTGTGGGCCTTTTTTGAGGCGAGTGCATCAGATCGCACAGCTGCTGTTTGCAACATATGTCTCAAGCGTATATCGCGTGGCCAAAACATCAGCCGCTTGGGCACCACATGCTTGATCAGACATATGTTGACCTGCCATGCAGCTCGTTGGCAAGCCTACCTTAAAGACCCACACCAAAGAACAAAGCTGACCTCTTCTTGCACTGCATCAGCTGGGATCTCCAACCCCAGTATACCTTCAGTCCTCTCTGAAACCTGCACTGAGAGGAATGAAGGTGTAGAATTAGGTGTGTCACAGCCAAGTACTTGCGGGCACTCTGCTAGCAGTACACCAACGTCCGATTCTAGCAGGCAAATTTCCCTGCCCCAGCTGCTGGACCGTCGAAAGAAGTTCACTCCCAGCCATCCACATGCCCAGCGGTTGAATGCTAGCTTGGCTAAATTGCTAGCGCTTCAACTGCTGCCTTTTCAGTTGGTAGACTCGGCCCCCTTCCGTGAGTTTGTGCAATGTGCGGTTCCTCAGTGGCAGGTTCCCAAACGCCACTTTTTCGCACGGAAGGCGATTCCGGCTCTCTACAGGCATGTGGAAGGCAATGTCTTGGCCTCGCTGGACAGGGCGGTCAGCGGTAAGGTGCATATTACCGCTGACTCATGGTCCAGCAGGCATGGACAGGGACGTTACCTTTCTTTCACGGTCCATTGGGTCACTCTTTTGGCAGCTGGGAAGGATGCAGGACAAGGTGCAGTAGTGTTGGAGGTTGTTCCACCGCCACGCCTCCAAAATGCTACTACTGGTTGTGACACACCTCTCTCCTCCACCCCCTCCTCTTCTTCTTCCTCCATGGCCTCTTCCTGTGGTTTGTCCTCGGAACCAGCGGTGCTCCGTAGGCGTTCAAGGGGCTACGCAATTACGCAGGCAAAAAGATGCCATGCCGTGCTTGCGCTGGTGTGTTTGGGGGACAGGAGCCACACTGGGGCAGAGGTCCTGTCTGCTCTGCAGGGGCAGGCCGAGAGGTGGTTGACGCCACGCCAGCTTAAGCCAGGAATGGTGGTTTGCGACAATGGCACCAACCTCCTCTCCGCCCTCCGACAGGGACAACTGGCCCATGTGCCCTGTATGGCTCACGACCTTAACCTGGTGGTGCAGCGGTTCTTGGGCAGGTACCCGGGCTTACAGGATGTCCTGAGGCAGGCCAGGAAAGTCTGTGTGCATTTCCGCAGATCTTATAATGCCAGTGCTCGCCTGGCTGAGCTGCAAAAGGAGTTGACCCTGCCCAAGAACCGCCTTATATGTGACATGCCCACCAGGTGGAACTCAACGTTGGCCATGCTGCAGCGGCTGCACACGCAGCAGAGGGCCATCAATGAGTACCTGTGCGACTACGGCACCAGGACAGGGTCAGGGGAGCTCGGGTTTTTTTCACCACGCCAGTGGGGCATGATCAGGGATGCATGCACTGTCCTGGCACCATTTGAGGAGGCCACGAGGATTCTGAGCAGTGACAGTGCATGCATCAGTGACACTGTACCTCTTGTCCACCTGTTGGAGCACACGCTGCGTGGAATAATGGACAGGGCACTTGAGGCAGAACAGAGGCAGGAAGAGGAGGACTTCCTTGCCTCTCAAGGCCCCCTTTACCCAGACAGTGTTCCTTCTGTCCCACCCATCGCACAGGAAGAGGAGGAGGAGGAGGAGGAGGAGGAGGAGGATTGTGTCAGCATGGAGGTGGAGGCTGGCACTCAGCATCATCAGCAGCAGTCTTTTAGGGATGATTTACAGTCCCAAGAAACCAGTGGACTTGTACGTGGCTGGGAGGAGGTGGCTGCGGATCATGTCGTCCTTAGTGACCCAGAGGACTCCGGACTGAATGCCTCAGCTAACCTACGCTGCATGGCCTCCCTGATCCTGCAAAGTCTGCGGAAGGATCCTCGTATTCTTCGGATCAAGGAGAGGGACCATTACTGGCTGGCCACTCTCCTTGATCCACGGTACAAGGGTAAGGTTGCGGACCTTATCTTACCGTCGCAGAGGGAGCAGAGGATGAGACAACTCCGGGAGGCCTTGCAGAAAGGTCTGTGCAACGCGTTCCCAGAGACTGGGAGGTTACAAACTCCTGGTCCTGGACAACGAGTTGCTGAGGCTTCGGCAGTCAAAGAAGGAGCGGTGGGGAAGGTGGCCGTCTGACCGATGCGTTCAGACAATTCTTTAGTCCGCAGCCCCAAAGTATGATCGGTTCCAGCAACCATCGCCAGCGTCTGATATACATGGTCCAGGAATACCTAGGGGCAAGGTCAGACTTGGACACCTTCCCCACCGAAAATCCTCTGGCTTACTGGGTCTTGAGGATGGATCACTGGCCAGAGCTTGCACAGTATGCAATTGAGCTACTGGCCTGTCCTGCATCCAGCGTTCTTTCAGAACGCACATTCAGTGCTGCTGGAGGATTTGTCACGGATCACAGGGTGCGCCTGTCCACCGACTCGGTTGATCGACTGACTTTCATCAAGATGAACCAGTCTTGGATCACCACCAGCTACCACACACCTGATGCTGATATAACAGACTAATTGATTTTAAAATGTC
This sequence comes from Rana muscosa, assembly GCA_029206835.1. Classification (NCBI taxonomy): domain Eukaryota; kingdom Metazoa; phylum Chordata; class Amphibia; order Anura; family Ranidae; genus Rana; species Rana muscosa. Next base: position 413,801,281 of record CM055117.1, read on the forward strand.
ACATCCCTTCAAGACTGATGCTGATGCTGAGTGCCTGTGCTGTTATGTTGACTGGCTATCCTCCTCCTCCTCCTCAATGATACGATTAATGATGATAGCTTGGAAGATCATTTTGGTTTATGGGTGATGCCACCAGTGGCTAAGGCCCAATTTTTCAGCCCCTGTTTAACAGGGGCGTGTAATTAAAATTTTAAATGCAATACTTTGCAACAGGCCTCATTGCTGTGCTCCAAGTACAGTATCTGTGAGGGGTTGCAGTGTTGTGCCACCAGTGCCTAAGGCCCAATTTTTCAGCCCCTGTTCAACAAGGGCATGCAATTATAATTATTGATCTAATAATTCACAGCAGGGCCCATTGCTGTGCCCACCAAGAGTAACTGTCAGGCCTTACAGTGTTGTGGCACCAGCACCACCATCACCACCACCACCACCACCACCAAAGGCCTAATTTTTCAGCCCCTGTTCAACAGGGGCATGCAATTATAATTATTGATCTAATAATTCACAGCAGGGCCCATTGCTGCGCCCACCAAGAGTAACTGTCAGGCCTTACAGTGTTGTGGCACCAGCACCACCATCACCACCACCACCACCACCAAAGGCCCAATTTTTCAGCCCCTGTTCAACAGGGGCATGCAATTATAATTATTGAACGAATAATTCACAGCAGGGCCCATTGCTGCGCCCACCAAGAGTAACTGTAAGGCCTTACAGTGTTGTGGCACCAGCACCACCATCAAAGGCCCAATTTTTAGTACCACTGATCAACAATTATATGTTATTACAATTCCTGATATAATAGTTGACAGCAGGGCGTTCCAGCGCCCACCAAGAGTAACTGTGAGTGCTTTCAGTGTTGTGCCAACACCAACACCTAAGGGGCCAATTTCTGCAGAGTATATACGGCAGGTCCCTACTTTCAAACATCCAACTTACAAACTACTACTACTTGCAAACGGAAGAAGACAACAGGAAGTGAGAGGAAATCTACCCCTTGGAAGGAAAATTCTCTCCTGTAAGAATTAATATGGGAGAATGGTGTCTCCTCTCTACTGATGCTTTATCACCAATCCTTGTTTCAATACAAACACCACATTTCAAAAACAGTTGTCATTGGGACGCAAAGTGAGGTGAAATGTTCTGAACAGGGGCACAGACAGCAAAAAAAATGTGACAGGGGTGATAACCGTTCCCTATGTTTTCCAAAAAGCTAAAAAAAAGGAATTTGGCATGGAGCTACACTTAAACAATGCAGCTGTTCAAAATTACAAACAGATTCTACATAAGAACAAACCTACAGTCCCTGTCTTGTATGCACCGCCTGTATACGGCTGTTCAGAGTATATAGGGCCTTTTTTATTTTGTGTGCGGGGTTCCCCTTAATATCCATACAAGACCCAAAGGGGCTGGTAATGGGCTGCGGAAGGGGGGGGGGGTGATGGGGTAGCTATGCCATTTTTCCTAAAGATTTTCATTAGGGTTGTCCCGATACCACTTTTTTAGGACCGAGTACAAGTACCGATACTTTTTTTTATGTACTCGCCGATACCGATTACCGATACTTTTTTTTTAATGCCATGTGACAGTTTGACTGATGGGCACTGATAGATGGCACTGATAGACGGCACTTATGGCACTGACAGGTGGCTGGCACTGACAGGTGGCTGGTACTGTTAGATGGCACTGACAGGTGGCTGGCACTGACAGGCGGCACTTATGGGCAATGATGGCACTGACAGGCAGCACTTATGTGCACTGATGGCACTGACAGGTGGCTGGCACTGTTAGATGGCACCGACAGGTGGCTGGCACTGACAGGCAGCACTTATGGGCAATGATGGCACTGACAGGTGGCTGGCACTGTTAGATGGCACCGACAGGTGGCTGGCACTGACAGGCAGCACTTATGTGCACTGATGGCACTGACAGGTGGCTGGCACTGTTAGATGGCACCGACAGGTGGCTGGCACTGACAGGCGGCACTAATGGGCAATGATGGCACTGACAGGCAGCACTTATGTGCACTGATGGCACTGACAGGTGGCTGGCACTGTTAGATGGCACCGACAGGTGGCTGGCACTGACAGGCGGCACTTATGGGCACTGACAGGCGGCACTTATGGGCACTGACAGGCGGCACTTATGGGCACTGACAGGTGGCTGGCACTGTTAGATGGCACCGACAGGTGGCTGGCACTGACAGGCGGCACTTATGGGCACTGACAGGCGGCACTTATGGGCACTGACAGGTGGCTGGCACTGATAGGCAGCACTTATGGGCACTGACAGGCGGCAGTTATGGGCACTGATGGCACTGACAGGTGTCTGGTACTGACAGGTGGATGGCACTGAAATGCAGAAATAAATGACATGACTAAATGATACACCCTGCACTTGGCATCAGCAGACATCTTGTTACACCCAGCCCAAATAGTTCGGGCTGGGTGTAACAAGATGTCAGCTGCTGGCCAAGTGCAGGGTGTGCCAAGATGGGCGTCGGGATTTCCAAGCTGACCGGTGACCGAATGTGACAGTCCGGTCACCGATCCTGATGCGGCTGCACTCTGACAGCTTACCTAGCTATTTCTCTAGTGCAGGTGAGGACTCTCCGGCCCGCTGACTTCGCCCGCTCCGCCCACTGACGCCGCCCGCCCTCTCCGCCTCTGACGCCGCCCACCCTCTACGCCTCTGACGCCGCCTCTGACACTGCCCGCCCTCTCCACCTCTGACGCTGCCTCTGACACCGCTCGCCCTCTCCAACTCTGACACCGCCTCTGACACCGCCCGCCCTCTACGCCTCTGACGCCGCCTCTGACACTGCCCGCCCTCTCCACCTCTGACGCTGCCTCTGACACCGCTCGCCCTCTCCGCCTCTGACACCGCCCATCCTCTCCGCCCACTGAGTCCGCCCACCGATCAAGTATCGGGTCAGGCATCGGGAGCATTTGTGCGAGTACAAGTACTTGCACAAATGCTCGGTATCGGTCCCGATACCGATACTAGTATCGGTATCGGGACAACCCTAATTTTCATCCATATTACCGGGACCAGACATTGCATTAAAGCCGCAAGCAGTTTTAAATGGCTTTTTTTCCTTTAGAAATGTTATTTTGTGCAGGGACAGTTCTAAACACGGGAAACACGTGGCACTTCACAGGCATACTTTAGACACCCCCCAGGTACAATATTTAAAGGAATATTTGACTTATTTTTTTCACTTTATGCATCATTAAAATGACTGCTCCCGGAAAACGTCCGTTTTTAAAACTTATTTTTGCATTGATACATGTCCCCTGGTGCAGAACCCGGGTTCCCAAACTCTGTTTCGGACAATAACATGGATAATAGTCGTTATAATTAGCACTTTAGAATCCGAACGTTCGCATCCATTGTATTTAATAGGGTTCTAATGTTCGTGCGAACTTTCGGTCCGTTCGCGGGTTCTGGTGCGAACCGAACCCGGGGGTGTTCGGCTCATCACTAGTCTTGAGGATGGATCACTGGCCAGAGCTTGCACAGTATGCAATTGAGCTACATCCAGCGTTCTTTCGGAACGCACATTCAGTGCTGCTGGAGGCTTTGTAACCGATCACAGGGTGCGCCTGTCCACCGACTCGGCCGATTGGCTCACCTTCATAAAAATGAATCAGTCTTGGATCACCAGCTACCAAGCACATGATACTGATGTAAGCAAATAATTTTTTTATGAATGTGAGATCCCTTCAAGACTGCCTATGCTGATGCTGAGTGACTATCCTGTTATGCTGAGTGACTATCCTATTCCTCCTCAATGCTCATGTTGATAGCTTGTAAGAACATTTTTGGTTCTGGGCACCAGCACCAGTGCCTAAGGCCCAATTTTTCTGCCCCTGTTTAACAGGGAAGTGTATAATTAAAATTTTGGCTGTAATATTTTGTAGCAGGGCTCATTCCTGCGCTCGAATAGAGTATCTGTGAGGGGTTTCAGTGTTGTGGCACCAACACCAGTGTTTAAGGCCCAATTTTCTGCCCCTGTTTAACAGGGGCGTGTATAATTTTCATTTTTGCTGTAATATTTTGCAGCAGGGCTCATTCCTGCTCTCAAATAGAGTATCTGTGAGGGATTGCAGTGTTGTGGCACTAGCACGAGTGCCTAAGGCCCAATTTTTCTGCCCCTGTTTAACAGGGGCGAGTATAATTAAAATTTTTGCTGTAATATTTTGCAGCAGGGCTCTTTTCTGCACTTAAATAGATTATCTGTGAGGGGTTGCAGTGTTGTGGCACCAGTGCCTAAGGCCCAATTTTTCTGCCCCTGTTTAACAGGGGCGTGTAATTACAGTTTTTGCTGTAATATTTTGCAGCAGGGCTCATCCTGCGCTCAAATAGAGTATCTGTGAGGGGTTGCAGTGTTGTGGCACCAGCACCAGTGCCTAAGGCCCAATTTTTCTGCCCCTGTTTAACAGGGGCGTGTAATTACAGTTTTTGCTGTAATATTTTGCAGCAGGGCCCATTCCTGCGCCCACCAAGAGTAACTGTGAGGGCTTACAGTGTTGTGACACCACCACCATCACCACCAAATGCCCAATTTTTCTGCCCCTGTTCAACAGGGGCATGTAATTACAATTCTTGATATAATATTTCACAGCAGGGCCCGTTCCAGCGCCCACCAAGAGTAACTGTGAGGACTTACAGTGTTGTGGCACCACCACCACCTAAGGGCCAATTTTCTGCAGAGTATATAGGGCAGGCCGTATAGTATATACAGGCGGTCCCCTACTTTCAAACATCAGACTTACAAACGACTCCTACTTACAAACGGTGGTAGACAACAGTAAGTGAGAGGAAATCTACCCCTAGGAAGGGAAATTCTCTCCTGTAAGAGTTAATATGGGAAAAAGGTGTCTCCACTGATGCTTTATCACCAATCCTTGTTTCCCTAATAACCCCAAATTTTCAAAATTCAATTGTCATTGGGACAGAAAGTGAGGTGAAATCTTCTTAACAGGGGCACAGACAGCAAAACAAATGTTACAGGGGTGATAACCCTTCCCTATGTTATCCAAATAGCTTAAAAATAGATTTTTTGGCTGGAGCTACACTTACAAAATGTACCTGTTACAAATTACAAACAGATTCAGCTTAAGAACAAACCTACAGTCCCTGTCTTGTTTGGACCGCCTGTATACTGCTGTTCAGAGTATATAGGGCTTGGGGGCCACACGCCTTTTCTTTTTTTAATTTGGGTGCGGGGTTCCCCTTAATATCCATACAAGACCCAAAGGGCCTGGTAATGGGCTGGTGGGGAGGGGGTACCCATGCCGTTTTTCTCTATGATTTTTTTTTTTTATCAATAAATTTTTATTGGATTTTTAGTGATACAGAAGATAAGGTACATACATCTTGTAGCTTCATAGCTTTACAGATGTAAAAGGCAATCAAACAGGAATACAGGTATTCATAAAGTTTACGTAAAATTACAATAAATCATTGATCTACATATCTCTTACTCACTTATCAGATCACCCCAATGGGTGCTAACTGTGATCTGAGGGAGCTAAACCTGTACAACTCAATTGGACCTTCCAATCAGCACATTAGAAAATCATATTCAGTCATTACGTCTATTCAGTGTCTTATTGTCACATACCTGATGGTAGTGAGCCCAAATTGCAGGGGACGGCCTCCCTTACGGCTCCCACTCCCGACCCCTTGGTAAGGTAACAGTTGGCACAGGAGTAAGGAGTGGCACGGGTGCCTGGCAGGATCAATTGTGGTGAGGTGGTGATTCAAACACCCGGAAGCTTCCTTGCAGAATACCGGAACTGGAACGGCTAGCAGGCTGGATCGGAAGTAGCACAGCAGACTGGATCGGTCTCACAGACTGGATCGGAAGAAGCACAGCAGACAGGATCAGCTAGCAGGCAGGTTCAGCTTAGCAGGCTGGATCTGGGACAGCTCAGCAGACTGGATCGGTTTAGCAAACTGGATCGGAACCAGGAACAGGGTAGTAAACAGGCCGGGTCAGATATCAGGCGGGCAGCAGAAGTACAGGATGCAGGCAAAGGGTAGTCACAACAAGCCGGGGTCGGGTGCAGGCAGATAACAGGTTGGTCAAGGTAAGCCGGGTCTTTTAGCACAGGTATGGTCTCAGATCAGGGTTAAGCACACAACGCTGTAGAGCAGACAGCAGGGACTGTCTGTAAATGACAGGTTTAAATAGTCTCTCTGGCGCCACCCGCTGGACACACGCGCGAACGGAGACCAGGAAGTCCGGGGCGCCTGTTTCTGGCAGGATCTCCATGACATTGCCCCCCCCCCAAGGGGCAGCCTCCGGATGCCCATCCGGGCGAACTTTTCAGGGTAAGATCTTTCAAAGGACTGTACCAGACTCTTAGCGTGGATGTTCCCCTCGGGCTCCCAAGAATTCTCTTCGGGTCCATACCCCTTCCACTTTATCAAAAACTGGTTCTGGTTCCTTCTCCTCCTGTAATCCAGGATAGCCTCTACTTCAAACTCCTCTTCCCCGTCTATAATAACAGGGTCAGGGGTAACAGAGCTTCGGCCAGGAAAGGGATTGGAAATAGATGGTTTCAACAGTGACACATGGAATACTGGGTGGATCTTCAGTGAATCCAGGAGTTCCAGTTCAAAAGCCACTTCATTGATTTTTCTTTTAACCGGAAAAGGTCCTAGGAACTTGGGACCCAATTTCTTTGAAGGGCATGCCATCCTCAAGTTCACTGTAGACAGCCACACCAGGTCACCGGGTACCAGTACCAACTCACCACGTCTCTTCTTATCAAAAGTTAATTTGTTGTGTTCCTGGGTCCTGGTCATAGTTTCCTGCAAAAGTTGGTTATTGGTGGAAAATAAATTTATTTTCTCCTGTACTGCTGGCACCGCACATTCGGGAAGAGAATTGGGTAGGAATGAAGGGTGAAAACCAAAGTTGGCAAAGAACGGGGTCTGCTTGGTGGTGGAGTGGATGGAGTTGTTGTAGGCGAATTCGGCCAAAGGAAGCAGGGAAATCCAGTTATCTTGTGTAAAAGAGGAGAAGCAGCGCAGGTACTGCTCCAGAGTTTGGTTAGTCCTCTCAGTCTGTCCATTGGTCTGGGGGTGATAGGCGGAAGAGAATGACAGTTCTATATCCAAGGCCTTACAAAGGGACCTCCAGAAGCGGGAGGTGAACTGTACCCCTCGATCTGAAACAATGTTGGCTGGTACCCCGTGGAGTCTGACGATTTCCTTGATAAATGCCTGTGCTGTTTCAGGGGCAGAGGGAGTGCCTTTCATAGGAATAAAGTGTGCCATTTTGGACAGACGATCGACTATCACAAAGATAGTGGTATGATCTTCTGATGGAGGTAACTCGACAATGAAGTCTATGGATAACATCCTCCATGGTCTGTCTGGAACAGGCAAAGGTCTTAATAAGCCCCAGGCCTTGGTTCTATGAGTCTTGTTCCTGATGCAGGTAGTGCAGGACTCCACAAATTCTTTACAATCTTCCCGTAATTGAGGCCACCAAAAGGTACGCTGTACCAAGTCGGTGGTCTTCGCTATGCCAAAGTGCCCGGCTAATGCATGGTCGTGGCAGAGTTCCAGGACAGATACTCGTAGATCCTTGGGGATATAGATCTTGTCCTTATGCCAGAGCAACCCGTCCTTAACCTGCAGTTCCAATTCAGGAGAGGGCAACTGCCCTGCGGAGGCTTGTTTAAGTCTGGAGAGCAGGTTTTCCTGAAGCAAGAGGAAATTCCCAGGGGCAAGGATGGTATCCGGATGAGAAACTTCTTTGGGTTTGTGAAACATCCGAGACAAGGTGTCAGGCTTAGTGTTCTTGGAGCCTGGACGATACGTGACATGGAACGAAAACATGGAGAAAAAGAGCGCCCATCTGGCCTGTCGTGGTTTCAGTCTCTTTGCGGATCTCAGATATTCCAGGTTCTTATGGTCAGTAAATATCAGAATTGGATGGGCAGCTCCCTCCAGCAGATAGCGCCATTCTTCTAGCGCAGACTTAATCACCAGCAACTCCCGATCCCCCACATCGTAGTTCCTCTCTGCTGTTGACAACTTGCGTGAGAAGAAGGCCACTGGGTGAAGCAGGGCCTTGGTTCCTTGTCTCTGGGACAATATTGCCCCTACAGCGATTTCGGATGCGTCTACCTCGAGGACGAATGGCAAAGAGGAATCCGGATGCTTTAAGACGGAGGCAGAGGTAAAAAGTCCCTTAAGGGCCTCAAAGGCCTTTTGGGCCTCGGAGGACCAATGGAAGCGGTTCCCCTGTTGGGGTAATTGAGTGATTGGTGCAATGATGGCCGAGAATCCTCTGATGAACTTGCGGTAAAAATTGGCAAAGCCGACAAAACGTTGGATTCCCTTCTTGTCTGTAGGAACTGGCCAGTCTAGGATTGCAGCAATCTTCTTGGGGTCCATCTCGATGCCCTCACTGGAGATGATTAATCCCAAGAATGGTATACTTCCCTGCTCGAACGCACATTTTTCGGCTTTCGCATATAGGCCATGTTGTCGAAGCCAGGCTAACACACTCTTGACATGCCTGCGATGGGATTCGAGGGAGGAAGAGAAAATTAATATGTCGTCTAGATAGACGATAACAAATAAGTCCAGAAAGTCCCGAAGGGCATCATTAATGAAGTATTGAAACGTGGCGGGGGCATTGCACAACCCGAAAGGCATCACCAAATACTCGAAGTGCCCAAATCGAGTACGGAAAGCAGTCTTCCACTCATCTCCGTCCCTGATGCGGACCAAATTATAGGCTCCACGGAGATCAAGCTTGGTGAAGACATTCGCAGCCCCCAGTCTCTGGAATAACTCTGGCATCAAAGGAAGGGGATAACGGTTCTTCACCGTAATTGTATTTAATTTGCGGTAATCCACGCAAGGACGAAGGGTATGGTCCTTTTTCTCGACGAAAAAGATGCCCACGCCTGCTGGTGACGTGGATGGGTGAATAAACCCCTTCTTTAGGTTCTCGTCAACGTATTCCCTTAGTGCCCCCTGTTCAACCTCTGTCAACGGAAAAATCCTTCCAAATGGGATTTCAGCCCCAGGTAATAGTTCAATGGGGCAGTCGTAGGCTCGATGGGGTGGTAGAACCTCCGCCCGTTGTTTACTGAATACATCCAGGTACTCATGATAGACTTCTGGAATAGACTGACGTAATTCAGCTTCTGAATCAAGGCAGAGCAGGTTAGACGGCCCATGAGGGGCGTGAGAGCCACAGAACTACTGGCAATAAGGTGACGAGAAGGTGACTTCCCCTGTGGCCCAGTTGATGGCAGGGTTGTGAGCTTGCAGCCAGGGCATACCGAGGATCACAGGGAATAATGGAGAAGAGATGATGTCCATACGTAACAGTTCGTGGTGGGAGCTGGAAAAGACAGCAGAAATAGGAGCAGTCTCTAGAACTACAGGGCCGGATTTAATAGCAGACCCATCAGCCAGGTGAACAGAGAGTCCATGGGTCTTGGGAAGGAGAGGAATCCGATGTTTAGCAGCGAATGAAGAGTCCATGAAACAACTGCAGGCCCCAGAATCAATAATGGCGGGGGTTGGTAGGGTCTTTCCTGAAAGCTGCAATGAGACTGAAAGGGCCAGGTGAGATGCGGTCTTGGCTATAGGACCCGTGTATTCAGGAATCATAGAGAGACATTTACGGAGCTTCAGAGGGCAGTTCCTAACGTAATGTCCGGGCCCTCCGCAATACAGACACAGATTGTTCATCCGACGACGTTGTCGCACCTCCGGGGTAAGGGAAGGACGAAGAACCCCAAGCTGCATGGGCTCAGGTGCGTTGGGTGCGGGAGCTGGTGATGCAGCGGGTACTGGGTGCAGGTGACTTGGAGCCCTTGGGAGCATCCAGGTTGGGTGAGAAAACCCTGTAGCTCTCTCAGCCCTTCGTTCTCTTAGGCGTCGATCGATCTGTATGGTTAAATCGATCAACGCATTCAAAGTCTGTGGCACCCCAACTCTAGCCAGCTCATCTTTCAGAGAATAAGAGAGTCCCATGCGGAACTGGTGACGGAGAGCGGCATCGTTCCAGTCTGTATCTGTGCTCCACCGCCTAAACTCGGTCACGTAGTCCTCTGCCGCCCTGCGTCCCTGCTGAAGGGTACGCAAAGCCGCTTCTGCAGTTGCTGAAAGCCGGGGATCCTCGTATAGCTGAGCCATAGCGTCAAAGAAGGAGGCAAGGTTGGTCAGAACTATGTCCTTTCGTTCCAGGAGACGGTGGGCCCAGGCTTGGGGGTCCCCGGTAAGCAGGGAAACCACAAAGCCCACTTTAGTGATTTCCAGAGTGAAGGTTCGTGGCTGGAGGGTGAAGTATAGTTCGCAAGAGTTGCGAAAAGCCCTAAAGCTACTTCGATTTCCGGAAAATCTTTCGGGTGCAGGGACCCTAGGTTCTGGAGAAAGCATTACTATTGTTTGGGTTGGCTCAGTCCCAGAGTAAGAGGTGGAAGCATGGGGAAATCCTTGGGTTCCGGTAGCGTTGGGAAGAACCAGTAACCGTTCTTCCAGCCGGGTGTAGTTTTGTTGAAGGTCCTTGACTGCTTCGGTTAGATCTGCCAGATGCTGACACAGATCTTCCATAGGGGAGGCTCCCTGCTCAGGCTCAGGCATGGCTGTCTGCTACTGTCACGTACCTGATGGTAGTGAGCCCAAATTGCAGGGGACGGCCTCCCTTACGGCTCCCACTCCCGACCCCCTGGTAAGGTAACAGTTGGCACAGGAGTAAGGAGTGGCACGGGTGCCTGGCAGGATCAATTGTGGTGAGGTGGTGATTCAAACACCCGGAAGCTTCCTTGCAGAATACCGGAACTGGAACGGCTAGCAGGCTGGATCGGAAGTAGCACAGCAGACTGGATCGGTCTCGCAGACTGGATCGGAAGAAGCACAGCAGACAGGATCAGCTAGCAGGCAGGTTCAGCTTAGCAGGCTGGATCTGGGACAGCTCAGCAGACTGGATCGGTTTAGCAAACTGGATCGGAACCAGGAACAGGGTAGTAAAGAGGCCGGGTCAGATATCAGGCGGGCAGCAGAAGTACAGGATGCAGGCAAAGGGTAGTCACAACAAGCCGGGGTCGGGTGCAGGCAGATAACAGGTTGGTCAAGGTAAGCCGGGTCTTTTAGCACAGGTATGGTCTCAGATCAGGGTTTAGCACACAACGCTGTAGAGCAGACAGCAGGGACTGTCTGTAAATGACAGGTTTAAATAGTCTCTCTGGCGCCACCCGCTGGACGCACGCGCGAACGGAGACCAGGAAGTCCGGGGCGCCCGTTTCTGGCAGGATCTCCATGACACTTATACATCTAATGAAAATTCTGAATATGCAACTGTAATCAACAGAGAAGAAAGTAAGGGTGGATGAACATGGATGTAGGGGAGTAGTGATGAGCCGAACACCCCCGGGTTCGGTTCGCACCAGAACCCGCGAACGGACCGAAAGTTCGAACGAACATTAGAACCCTATTAAATACAATGGATGCGAACGTTCGAATTCTAAAGTGCTAATTATAACAACTATTATGCATGTTATTGTCCTAAAAAGGGTTTGGGAACCCGGGTTCTGCACCAGGGGACATGTATCAATGCAAAAAGAAGTTTTAAAAACGGTCGTTTTTCGGGAGCAGTCATTTTAATGATGCATAAAGTGAAAAAAAAAAAGTCAAATATTCCTTTAAATATCGTACCTGGGGGGTGTCTAAAGTATGCCTGTGAAGTGCCACGTGTTTCCCGTGTTTAGAACTGTCCCTGCACAAAATGACACTTCTAAAGGAAAAAAAAGCCATTTAAAACTGCTTGCGGCTTTAATGTAATGTCTGGTCCCGGTAATATGGATGAAATTCTTTAAGAAAAATGGCATAGCTACCCCATGACCCCCCCCCCTACCCCAGCCCATTACCAGCCCCTTTGGGTCTTGTATGGATATTAAGGGGAACCCCGCACATAAAATAAAAAAGGCCCTATATACTCTGAACAGCCCTATACAGGCGGTGCATACAAGACAGGGACTGTAGGTTTGTTCTTATGTAGAGTCTGTTTGTAATTTTGAACAGGTACATTGTTGAAGTGTAGCTCCAGACCAAAAATCTATTTTTAAACTTTTTGGAAAACATAGGTAAGGGTTATCACCCCTGTAACATTTGTTTTGCTGTCTGTGCCCCTGTTCAGAACATTTCACCTCACTTTCCGTCCCAATGACAACTGTTTTTGAAATGTGGTGTTTTTCTTGAAACAAGGATTGCTGATAAAGCATCAGTACAGAGGAGACACCTTTCTCCCATATTTATTCTTACAGGAGAGAATTTTCCTTCCTAGTGGTAGATTTCCTCTCACTTCCTGTTGTCTTCTTGCGTTTGCAAGTAGGAGTCGTTTGTAAGTTGGATGTTTGAAAGTAGGGACCTGCCGTATATACTCTGCAGAAATAGGCCCCTTAGTTGTTGGTGTTGGCACAACACTGTAAGCACTCACAGTTACTCTTGGTTGGTGCTGGAACGCCCTGCTGTCAACTATTATATCAGGAATTTTAATTACATATAATTGTTGAACAGTGGTAGTAAAAATTGGGCCTTTGATGGTGGTGCTGGTGCCACAACACTGTAAGCCCTGACAGTTACTCTTGGTGGGTGCAGCAATGGGCCCTGCTGTGAATTATTAGATCAAGAATTGTAATTACATGCCCCTGTTGAACAGGGGCTGAAAAATTGGGCCTTAGGCACTGGTGGCACAACACTGCAACCCCTCACAGCAACTGTACTTGGAGCACAGCAATGAGCCCTGTTGCAAAGTATTGCTTCAAAAATTGTAATGACACGCCCCTGTTAAACAGGGGCTGAAAAATTGGGCCTTAGGCACTGGTGGCACAACACTGCAACTCCTCACAGATACTGTACTTGGAGCACACCAATGAGCCCTGTTGCAAAGTATTGCTTCAAAAATTGTAATGACACGCCCCTGTTAAACAGGGGCTGAAAAATTGGGCCTTAGGCACTGGTGGCACAACACTGCAACTCCTCACAGATACTGTACTTGGAGCACAGCAATGAGCCCTGTTGCAAAGTATTGCTTCAAAAATTGTAATTACACGCCCCTGTTAAACAGGGGCTGAAAAATTGGGCGTTAGGCACTGGTGGCACAACACTGCAACTCCTCACAGATACTGTACTTGGAGCACAGCAATGAGCCCTGTTGCAAAGTATTGCTTCAAAAATTGTAATTACACGCCCCTGTTAAACAGGGGCTGAAAAATTGGGCGTTAGGCACTGGTGGCGGCACCCATAAACAAAAATGATCTTACAAGCTATCATCATCAATCGTATCATTGAGGACTCGGAGGAGGAGGATAGCCAGTCAACATAACAGCACAGGCACTCAGCATCAGCATCAGTCTTGAAGGGATGTGACATGTTAAAATCAATTAGTCTGTTATATCAGCATCAGGTGTGTGGTAGCTGGTGGTGATCCAAGACTGGTTCATCTTGATGAAAGTCAGTCGATCAACCGAGTCGGTGGACAGGCGCACCCTGTGATCCGTGACAAATCCTCCAGCAGCACTGAATGTGCGTTCCGAAAGAACGCTGGATGCAGGACAGGCCAGTAGCTCAATTGCATACTGTGCAAGCTCTGGCCGGTGATCCATCCTCAAGACCCAGTAAGCCAGAGGATTTTCGGTGGGGAAGGTGTCCAAGTCTGACCTTGCCCCTAGATATTCCTGCACCATGTTTATCAGACGCTGGCGATGGTTGCTGGAACCGATCATACTTTGGGGCTGCGGACTAAAGAATTGTCTGAACGCATCGGTCAGACGGCCACCTTCCCCACCGCTCCTTCTTTGACTGGCCGAAGCCTCAGCAACTCGTTGTCCAGGACCAGGAGTTTGCAACCTCCCAGTCTCTGGGAACGCGTTGCACAGACCTTTCTGCAAGGCCTCCCGGAGTTGTCTCATCCTCTGCTCCCTCTGCGACGGTAACATAAGGTCCGCAACCTTACCCTTGTACCGTGGATCAAGGAGAGTGGCCAGCCAGTAATGGTCCCTCTCCTTGATCCGAAGAATACGAGGATCCTTCCGCAAACTTTGCAGGATCAGGGAGGCCATGCAGCGTAGGTTTGCTGAGGCATTCGCTCCGGAGTCCTCTGGGTCACTAAGGACGACATGATCCGCAGCCACCTCCTCCCAGCCACGTACAAGTCCACTGGTTTCTTGGGACTGTAAATCATCCCTAAAAGACTGCTGCTGATGATGCTGAGTGCCAGCCTCCACCTCCATGCTGACACAATCCTCCTCCTCCTCCTCCTCCTCCTCCTCCTCCTCCTCTTCCTGTGCGATGGGTGGGACAGAAGGAACACTGTCTGGGTAAAGGGGGCCTTGAGAGGCAAGGAAGTCCTCCTCTTCCTGCCTCTGTTCTGCCTCAAGTGCCCTGTCCATTATTCCACGCAGCGTGTGCTCCAACAGGTGGACAAGAGGTACAGTGTCACTGATGCATGCACTGTCACTGCTCACCATCCTCGTGGCCTCCTCAAATGGTGCCAGGACAGTGCATGCATCCCTGATCATGCCCCACTGGCGTGGAGAAAAAAAACCAAGCTCCCCTGACCCTGTCCTGGTGCCGTAGTCGCACAGGTACTCATTGATGGCCCTCTGCTGCGTGTGCAGCCGCTGCAGCATGGCCAACGTTGAGTTCCACCTGGTGGGCATGTCACATATAAGGCGGTTCTTGGGCAGGTTCAACTCCTTTTGCAGCTCAGCCAGGCGAGCACTGGCATTATAAGATCTGCGGAAATGCACACAGACTTTCCTGGCCTGCCTCAGGACATCCTGTAAGCCCGGGTACCTGCCCAAGAAGCGCTGCACCACCAGGTTAAGGACGTGAGCCACACAGGGCACATGGGTCAGTTGTCCCTGTCGGAGGGCGGAGAGGAGGTTGGTGCCATTGTCGCAAACCACCATTCCTGGCTTAAGCTGGCGTGGCGTCAACCACCTCTCGGCCTGGCCCTGCAGAGCAGACAGGACCTCTGCCCCAGTGTGGCTTCTGTCCCCCAAACACACCAGCGCAAGCACGGCATGGCATCTTTTTGCCTGCGTACTTGCGTAGCCCCGTGAACGGCTACGGAGCACCGCTGGTTCATAGGACAAACCACAGGAAGAGGCCATGGAGGAAGAAGAAGAGGAGGGGGTGGAGGAGAGAGGTGTGTCACAACCAGTAGTAGCATTTTGGAGGCGTGGCGGTGGGACAACCTCCAACACTACTGCACCTTGTCCTGAATCCTTCCCAGCTGCCAAAAGAGTGACCCAATGGGCCGTGAAAGAAAGGTAACGTCCCTGTCCATGCCTGCTGGACCATGAGTCAGCGGTAATATGCACCTTACCGCTGACCGCCCTGTCCAGCGAGGCCAAGACATTGCCTTCCACATGCCGGTAGAGAGCCGGAATAGCCTTCCGTGAGAAAAAGTGGCGTTTGGGAACCTGCCACTGAGGAACTGCACATTGCACAAACTCACGGAAGGGGGCCGAGTCTACCAACTGAAAAGGCAGCAGTTGAAGCGCTAGCAATTTAGCCAAGCTAGCATTCAACCGCTGGGCATGTGGATGGCTGGGAGTGAACTTCTTTCGACGGTCCAGCAGCTGGGGCAGGGAAATTTGCCTGCTAGAATCGGACTTCGGTGTACTGCTAGCAGAGTGGGCGCAAGTACTTGGCTGTGACACACCTAATTCTACACCTTCATTCCTCTCAGTGCATGTTTCAGAGAGGACTGAAGTTATAGTGGGGTTGGAGATCCCAGCTGATGCGGTGCAAGGAGAGGTCCGCTTTGTTCTTTGGTGTGGGTCTTTGAGGTAGGCTTGCCAACGAGCTGCATGGCAGGTCAACATATGTCTGGTCAGGCATGTGGTACCCAAGCGGCTGATGTTTTGGCCACGCGATATACGCTTGAGACATATGTTGCAAACAGCAGCTGTGCGATCTGATGCACTAGCCTCAAAAAAGGCCCACACCAAAGAACTTTTTGAATGACGGGCAGAGGCAGCGCCCTGCACAGGCGGAGCTCTGCGGTGTGATTCCGTCGGTGTACTGCCCTTACGCTGGCCACCAAAGGGCATCCTGCCTCGTTGGAGATGTGCCTCCTCCTCATCCTCCTCCTCCTCCTCTCTCCTATTAGGCACCCACGTGGAGTCAGTGACCTCATCATCCCCTCCCTCCTCATCACTGGAGCCAATCTGGCAGTATGCTGCAGCTGCTGGAACATGACTGCCAGATTGGTGTCCTTCTTGAGCATCCCCTCTGTCTGCTCTCACGCTACTGCCTTCCTCTAGCTGGGTTTCATCATCAGACCCTTCGAAACGCTGGGCATCCTCCTGGAGCATGTACCCAACACTGTGCTGAAACAGTTCGGGGGACTCCTCAGGAGGAGGAGATGGTGGGTCTAGGGAAGGAGTGACTGATGATTTGTCTGACATTGATACCAGGGAAGACGACGCTTTGGCAGCTGCTTTTCCAGTACCCTGAGCCTGGGTGAGAGAGGATGAGGAGGAGGAGGAGGGCTTGGTCATCCACTCTACCAAGTCTTCGGCATGATGTGGCTCAACATGTCCAGCTGCCGAAAAGAAGGACAAGCGTGTCCCATGGCCATGTGCTGATGACAATGCACCGCGTCCACGACCAGCACTGTTGCCCCCAGACACAGAGCCTGCTTGCCCTCTTTTATTGCCTCCTGACTGTCTGCCTCTCCTTGTTTGCCTTCCAGACATTCTAATAGATGGCCTGCAGGGAGATGGGAAAAAAGCAATAAGGGCTACCTTCAGGTGTCCTTCTCTGTCCCTTGAAACAAGGACTTGCAGAGTGAAATAAACTGACACTCTCCCTACCTACAGTTTTCTGTCCCTAGAATAAATGTTTTTTTTAATCACAATATAGCACAAGGACAATTCAGTCACTGTCCTTCCAGGTCCCTGGAAACAAGGACTTGCAGAGTGAAATAAACTGACACTCTCCCTACCTACAGTTTTCTGTCCCTAGAATAAATGTTTTTTTTAAGCACAATATAGCACAAGGACAATTCACTCACTGTCCTTACAGGTCCCTGGAAACAAGGACTTGCAGAGTGAAAGAAAAAAAACACTCTCCCTACCTACAGTTTTCTGTCCCTAGAAAAAATGTTTTTTTTAATCACAATATAACACAAGGACAATTCACTCACTGTCCTTCCAGGTCCCTGGAAACAAGGACTTGCAGAGTGAAATAAACTGACACTCTCCCTACCTACAGTTTTCTGTCCCTAGAATAAATGTTTTTTTTAATCACAATATAGCACAAGGACAATTCAGTCACTGTCCTTCCAGGTCCCTGGAAACAAGGACTTGCAGAGTGAAATAAACTGACACTCTCCCTACCTACAGTTTTCTGTCCCTAGAATAAATGTTTTTTTTAATCACAATATAGCACAAGGACAATTCAGTCACTGTCCTTCCAGGTCCCTGGAAACAAGGACTTGCAGAGTGAAATAAACTGACACTCTCCCTACCTACAGTTTTCTGTCCCTAGAATAAATGTTTTTTTTAATCACAATATAGCACAAGGACAATTCAGTCACTGTCCTTCCAGGTCCCTGGAAACAAGGACTTGCAGAGTGAAATAAACTGACACTCTCCCTACCTACAGTTTTCTGTCCCTAGAATAAATGTTTTTTTTAATCACAATATAGCACAAGGACAATTCAGTCACTGTCCTTCCAGGTCCCTGGAAACAAGGACTTGCAGAGTGAAATAAACTGACACTCTCCCTACCTACAGTTTTCTGTCCCTAGAATAAATGTTTTTTTTAATCACAATATAGCACAAGGACAATTCAGTCACTGTCCTTCCAGGTCCCTGGAAACAAGGACTTGCAGAGTGAAATAAACTGACACTCTCCCTACCTACAGTTTTCTGTCCCTAGAATAAATGTTTTTTTTAATCACAATATAGCACAAGGACAATTCAGTCACTGTCCTTCCAGGTCCCTGGAAACAAGGACTTGCAGAGTGAAATAAACTGACACTCTCCCTACCTACAGTTTTCTGTCCCTAGAATAAATGTTTTTTTTAAGCACAATATAGCACAAGGACAATTCACTCACTGTCCTTACAGGTCCCTGGAAACAAGGACTTGCAGAGTGAAAGAAAAAAAACACTCTCCCTACCTACAGTTTTCTGTCCCTAGAAAAAATGTTTTTTTTAATCACAATATAACACAAGGACAATTCACTCACTGTCCTTCCAGGTCCCTGGAAACAAGGACTTGCAGAGTGAAATAAACTGACACTCTCCCTACCTACAGTTTTCTGTCCCTAGAATAAATGTTTTTTTTTTAAGCACAATATAGCACAAGGACAATTCACTCACTGTCCTTACAGGTCCCTGGAAACAAGGACTTGCAGAGTGAAAGAAAAAAAACACTCTCCCTACCTACAGTTTTCTGTCCCTAGAAAAAATGTTTTTTTTAATCACAATATAACACAAGGACAATTCACTCACTGTCCTTCCAGGTCCCTGGAAACAAGGACTTGCAGAGTGAAATAAACTGACACTCTCCCTACCTACAGTTTTCTGTCCCTAGAATAAATGTTTTTTTTAATCACAATATAGCACAAGGACAATTCAGTCACTGTCCTTCCAGGTCCCTGGAAACAAGGACTTGCAGAGTGAAATAAACTGACACTCTCCCTACCTACAGTTTTCTGTCCCTAGAATAAATGTTTTTTTTAATCACAATATAGCACAAGGACAATTCAGTCACTGTCCTTCCAGGTCCCTGGAAACAAGGACTTGCAGAGTGAAATAAACTGACACTCTCCCTACCTACAGTTTTCTGTCCCTAGAATAAATGTTTTTTTTAAGCACAATATAGCACAAGGACAATTCACTCACTGTCCTTCCAGGTCCCTGGAAACAAGGACTTGCAGAGTGAAAGAAACTGACACTCTCCCTACCTACAGTTTTCTGTCCCTAGAATAAATGTTTTTTTAAGCACAATATAGCACAAGGACAATTCACTCACTGTCCTTCCAGGTCCCTGGAAACAAGGACTTGCAGAGTGAAAGAAACTGACACTGTCCCTACCTACAGTTTTCTGTCCCTAGAATAAATGTTTTTTTTAAGCACACTATAGCACAAGCACAAAACACACTGACACTCTCCCTACCTATCCTTCTCTTTCCCTAAACTAAAGGAATCCAGGTTAAGCAAGAAAGAAATAACAGTCACTGTCCCTGCCTATGCTGCTCTATCCCTGCTCCGGAACACACTACACTAGGCCGCCGTGCTGGCGGCCTTTTATAGTGTGGGGCGTGTACTAAACACCCTCAGCAATAATTGGCCACAGGCATCCTGCCTGTGGCCAATCATTGCTCTCCTCGCTGCCGGCGCTGTGATTGGCCAAGCATGCGGGGTCACAGTGCATGCTTGGCCAATCACAGCGCCTGGATGACACTGCGATGGCGTAGTGCATTGTGGGCCGTTCGCGTCACTCGAATTTGGCGCGAACGGCCCAAATCGTTCGATCTTCGTCGAACGATCGAACAGCCGATGTTCGAGTCGAACGTATGTTCGACTCGAACACGAAGCTCATCCCTATAGGGGAGTAACATAAACAGAAATAAAGAAAACGAAGGAACTAGCACCTTATATAATTTGTGGATACATCATTGGACCATACAAGATATGCATTATATGAATATGGTTCAGTAAACAGATTGTGATACCACTATTAGTTTCGTTGGGTTCTATAGGTCTTGTACCACTCTAACCATGGATGCCATTGGGGGAAGAAATCTGCATATTTACCTTCTATGGATGCTAACATGCTTTCGTAACGTTTAATGGATGGATACTGTTCTTATGACTTCTTCTACTCTAGGAGCATCAGGAGACCTCCAAAGTCTTACCAGTTTGGCAGCTAAGAGTAAGTGAATGGTAAATTTCCTGAGGGAAGGTGGTATATCCTCTATACCCAAATGTAAAATGGCTAGTGACAGAGAAGGTAGTATAGGTAAGCCTGTAACCTGTTGGAGAATTACAAATGTGCTGGACCAAAATTTAGCTAATCTCCCGCAAGTCCACAATATATGGAATAGAGTACCAACTTGTGTACATTGTCTCCAGCACAAAGGGGATGTGTTTGGGTCAAATTTAGCGATCCTAAATGGCGTATGATACCAACTTTGAGTGACTTTATGGGATAGTTCCCAGAGATTGGCACATTTGGTAGCTGAGTGGGTATATTGAAGAGCCTTGTTCCACTGTTCGTCTGTGTAAGAAGCTCCCAGCTCTCTCTCCCAGGCCAACAGTGAGTTTGATTTTCCAAACAATAATTTATCACTTAAAATGTTATAGAATAGCGATACACCACCCCTGCGACTGTCTTTTGAAGTAATATATGTATGTGTATTTTCCAGAACAATTTGCACGATCGGTAATGACCGCTTTTGAGGTATGAGACTACTCTGATGTAGTTGAATTGTTCAGAAGCCGGAAGGTTGAATTCTAATTGTGCTTGTGAAAAAGATTTCAAAGTGTTATCCATATACAGGTCCGAGACCCATTTTAACCCCCCGAGGCCCATTTATTTAAATTTAGTTCAGGTATTAACAATGCTATGGTGGTAATGGGCATTTCAAGAGTAATGTTAGGTGTTAAAGCAGACCTGGTCAACACCAGTTGTTTCCAGGCTTCTAAGGTTGCTATCATTGGAAGAGATAGGTTCCTATGTTTAGTTTTAGTGGAGGGGTACGCCAATAAATAGTCCCTCAAATTTCTGCTGGGCACTAAGGATTGCTCAATTAGGCCCCACAATGGTGTAGGATGATTTGGGAACCACCCTCTAATCTGTGCTAGTATTGCAGCTTTATGGTAGTCAGAGAAAACTGGTACACCTGCACCCCCCGCCCTCTTAAGTTTGCTAAGTTTGGAAAAAGCACAACGCGCTTTCTTACCTTGCTATAAAAAACCTGAGTGTCCTTTGTAGGGTACAAAAAACATTTTGGGGATCGGTATAGGAACTGTCCTAAATATGTACAAAATTTGAGGCAGTATCTGCATTTTGAAAGCTGCCAACCTTCCTGTCCATGATAGTATATGTTTGCTTAACCTTCCTAACTCTCCTGTCACTTTCCCTTCCAGTGGTAGGTAATTGGCTTTAAATAACTGCTCAGGATGAGATGTGAGGTGGATCCCCAAGTAGCTTATTGCATAGTCTGTCCACATATACGGGAATTTGGTTTGCAGTGCAGTTTTATCTTGATGAGGCACCCTCAAATCTAGAATATAAGATTTAGCATCATTCACCTTATAATATGATATTTGACTATATTCTTGGAGTACACATGACACCTTCTCCAAGGAAGACACCGGATTAGTGAGCATTAGAATCACGTCATCAGCAAAAAGGCTGATGACATGTTCTTTGTTGTTGATTGTAAAACCTTGTATTTCTGGAGTTTGTCTGATGCGAGCTCCAAGCGGCTCCATCAGTAGATTAAAAATGAGGGGAGACAGGGGACATCCCTGTCTCGTGCCATTAGTAATCCCAAAAGATCTGGATAACATTCCTGACATATATACTCTGGCTGATGGTGACGTGTATAGAGCAAAAATGGCAGATAGCAGGTGACCAGTGAACCCAAATTTTTCTAACGCCTGTTGTAAATATAACCAGTGTACTCTGTCGAACGGCTTCTCCGCGTCCAGCGCCAGGAGCAGAGAAGGCGTGTGCGATTTTTCCTAGCGATATGAGTAATGTTGATCAAACATCTCGTGGCGTCCGATGCTTGTCTGCCCTTTGTGAACCCTGATTAATCAGGATCGATCAGAGTGGGTAGAATATTGATTAACTTCAATGTTATCATTTTGGCATAGACTTTAAGGTCATTGTTCAATAATGAGATTGGCCTAAAATTTTGAGGTACATCCGGTGTCTTCCCCGGTTTGGGGAGCGTGACCACCAAAGCTTCCAACATTTCAGACGGAAAAGAGGCAGAGGCAGCTGCTGTGTCAAAAACTTTAAGGAGGTACGGTCCCAAAGTTGTTTGAAATGTTTTGTAATAGTCTCCTACCTGTATGAGTCCGTCAGGACCAGGAGATTTATTGCTCTGGAGAGTTTTTATAGCTTGCAGCACTTCAGTGAGAGAAAAGGGGGAATTTAGGTCTTGAAGCTGTGTTTGGGACAGGGTAGGTCATTTGATGTCCGCCAGAAACCCCTCAATGTCTGAAGAAGAAGGTTGGTTAGTATTGTCATCTAAATTTAGATTATAAAGAGAACTATAGTAATCGCTAAAAGCATCAGCGATGCCCTGGGGATCGTACACCTTCTCTTTACTCTTATGCCGCGTACACACGATCGTGATTCACGGCGGTGAAAACACCGCCGTGAATCACGACATGAAAAAAAATGAAAAACGAGGGAACGGCATTTTCCCCCACACACGACCGTTTTTCCCGTAATTTTTTTCTTTGTCGAGAAAAACGACCGTCTGTGGGCTCCGCGGCAGTGTCTCCCTATGGGAAAACTGCCGCGGAAAAAAATGATGGAAAAAACGATGAGAAAATTTAGAACATGTTCTAATTTTTCTCGTCGTTTTTCCTGCCGTTTTTCTCAACGAGAAAAACGGCATAGAGCCCACAGACGATCGTTTTTCTCGGCGAAAAAAAAAAATGACATTTTTCCCGACGGGAAAAATGATCGTGTGTACGCGGCATTAGGATGTATAAGATATGCTATTTTGGATTTAAAGTGTTGTCCTTGTATACGTCGCGCTAGCGCTTTCCCTGCTTTGTTACTGGTAGAGTAAAAGGACATTTTCATCCTTTTTTCTTGTTGGTCAAAAGTTTGGAGAAGTAGTAGTCTGAGGTCGTGTCTTAAGCCCCGTACACACGATCGGTTTAACTGATGAAAACCGTCCGATGGATGGTTTTCATCAGACAAACCGATCGTGTATGGTACCCATCGGTCTTTTTTCCCTCGGATGGAAAAAATAGAACTTGTTTTAAAATTTTCCGATGGATCAAGAACCAATGGTAATTTGCGATCGTCTATGGGCAAGTCCATCGGTTAAAAAACCCACGCATGCTCAGAATCAAGTCGACGCATGCTCAGAAGCATTAAACTTCATTTTTCTCGGCTCATCGGAGTGTTTTACTTCACCACGTTTGGAACGGTCGGTTTTTTGACTGATGGTGTGTGGCCAAGACTGATGAAAAACAGTTTCATCGGATTTCCGATGGTCAAATCCATCGGACGAAAATCCATAGGTTATCCGATCGTGTGTACAGGGCTTTAGTGTGGTAAGTTTTTCACTAATGGAAGGGGTAGATTTTTTTTGTTCGAGTCTTCTAAAGTGCTATAGTCTGTCATCAAAGTAGAGATTTTCAGCTGCCTCTGCCTCTTGAGCCTCGCTCCTAACTGGATAAATATACCTCTTATGTATGCCTTATGGGCATTCCATAATAGAAAAGCATTATCTGTGGAAGAGGAATTGATTTGGAAGTAATCCGGCAAGCGTTCTTTCAAAATTGCTCTAGTGGTTGGATTTTGGATAATCTGAGAGTTGGCGTGCCAAATATAGGTAGTGGTGTCAGGATAAGAATCCTTCAGTGTGAGGAGAATAGGAGCATGGTCTGACCATGCTATTGTATCAATTTTGGTTTGAGTAACTTTTTGGAGCAACCACTTGTCTAATAAGAACAAATCAATTCTTGAGTATGAGCAGTGCCTGTGGGAGAAAAAGGAATAGTCTATTTCGCTAGCGTGTGTACAACGCCATGCATCGTACAGGTCATGAGAACGTAGAAAGTTCCCCAGAGATGATGTCTGTTTAGATGGGGGTGTGGTAGAATCCAGTGTTGGGTTGGGTACTATGTTGAAGTCCCCACATAATACGAGGGAACCCTGCTGTACCTTCTTCACTTTGCGCATGAGTCTGTTGAGAAAGTTAATTTGACGCTTGTTAGGCGCATATAAGGTCACTAAAGTATAGCGGGCATTATTGATGTCACAAACGAGTATCAGAGAGCGACCTTGCGGGTCAATGTATTCTGAAATTAGCTCTAAAGAAATTGTGTCTCTAATCGCAATGAGGACTCCTCTTCACTTTGCTGCCATGTTAGAGAAGAAGTAATGCTGGAAAGATTTGTAGGTACATTTAGGTGGTGCATTTTGATGGAAGTGGGTCTCTTGTACACATAGTATATCGCACTTAGAAGAATCAGCTTCCCTCCAAAGGGATGCCCTCTTGGCTGGGTGATTTAGGCCATGGGCATTAAACGAGAGTATTTTAACTGGCATGTTGATCAATTAAGGATGCTGTGTTAGTTAGGGAATGAAAGTACTTACAGCCAAAACCCATGACAGGCAATCCGTTGAAGGGGAGCCTCCGTTGTCCATGTCCGAATGTCTTTGAGGTGGTGGTGTAGTAGTAATTTTGCTGGTCGCAGATGTGTTGGTCGGTGCAGTTCCTGAAAGTAGAGCTGGTAAACGAAACAAAAAGTACATAAACTGAAACTTAAATGAAGGGTCGTCATAACCCTGATGCAGATTAATTCTGCTCAGAAGAGTTGGAGCTTGTGTTGTGGAGGAAGCTCCGATATGCGGGGCCCTATGAGAAGGGCAGCTGTTATAAGGCATTAGGGCAAAGAATTACAGTTCTCATGTTTCATGAGGAATCAGCAACTTGTTTCCACTCCGGGGAAATCCTACCAGGATTGCCTGCTTTGGAGGGTTCAGCTAGGTCATCAGGTAAAATCTTCCATTTTTGGAGTAACCGGAAGCCCTTGGACAGAGATGTGATCATGTGCTGTCCCATCTTTAGTCACCAGTAGCTTTGTGGGATATCCCCACCTATAGTCAACATTGTCGTTTCTCAAGGCTTTAGTGACATTATTCAGATTTTTGCGAAGTTGCAGAGTAAACTGGGACAAGTCTGCATAGAATTGTAAAGTGGAGTACGAGTATTGAGGTGTTTCCCCTTGTGTGTGATTGTCATTAATCTCTCTTTAGTTTGGTAGAAGTGCATTCGAAATAGAACATCTCTAGGGGCATTTTCCAGTATGAATGAAGGCTTTGTCAGCCTGTGAATTCTGTCTATAGAGAGTTCAATAGTAGTGATGTCGCGAACATAAAATTTTCCGTTGGCGAACGCGAACTGCCGCAAATGTTCGCGAACGGGCGAACCCGGCGAACCGCCATAGACTTCAATAGGCAGGCGAATTTTAAAACCCACAGGGACTCTTTCTGGCCACAATAGTGATGGAAAAGTTGTTTCAAGGGGACTAACACCTGGACTGTGGCATGCCAGAGGGGGATCCATGGCAAAACTCCCATGGAAAATTACGTAGTTGACGCAGAGTCGGGTTTTAATCCATAAAGGGCATAAATCACCTAACATTCCTAATGTGTTTGGAATAACGTGCTTTAAAACATCAGGTATGATGTTGTATCGATCAGGTAGTGTAAGGGTTACGCCCGCTTCACAGTGACAGACCAAACTCGGACAGACCAAACTCCCCGTTTAACGCACCGCAAACAACTGCAAACAGTCCATTTGCACAACCGCAAGGCTTTAATGATCACCTTAGATGATCACAAAGAAAATTTATGTTTTTTCTATGCAAAATTATCAAGCCGATCGCTTTTGGTCTGTTCACAATGAAGCAACGACCTTACCATCTGGGGTGTGCCAACAACGCCATTGCCAACACACACATAGAGGTGGTCGCTTCATTGTGATACGCAAGCCCCTTCACCACAACAAGGTAATGATCACGAAGGGGAATTGACACAGGTATGTGTTTTTTTGTTTGTTTTTTTTGCAGCCACAGTGCAGCACCAGAGGCCAGAAAAATTAGGCATGTACACATGCCTGTAAAATTAGGTATTGTTGCAGCCGCTGCTGTAGCAGCGGCCAGAAAAAATTATGTTTTTCAGGCAGAAAGTGCCCTAAAACATTGCGGCTTGTGGACCATTTTTAGCCCAAGGCAGCTCATCTCATCAGGCCTTTTTTAGTCAAATGTATCGCCCACTGTCAGTCCCTTCGGGATCCATGCCTCATTCATCTTAATAAAGGTGAGGTAATCTAGACTTTTTTGACCTAGGCGACTTCTCTTCTCAGTGACAATACCTCCTGCTGCACTGAAGGTCCTTTCTGAAAGGACACTTGAAGCGGGGCAGGCCAGAAGTTCTATCGCAAATTGAGATAGCTCAGGCCACAGGTCAAGCCTGCACACCCAGTAGTCAAGGGGTTCATCGCTCCTCAGAGTGTCGATATCTGCAGTTAAGGCGAGGTAGTCTGCTACCTGTCGGTCGAGTCGTTCTCTGAAGGTGGACCCCGAAGGGCTGTGGCGATGCGTAGGACTTAAAAAGCTCCGCATGTCCTCCATCAACAATACGTCTGTAAAGCGTCCTGTCCTTGCCGGCATGGTCATGGTAGGAGGAGGATTACTTTCACCTCTTCCCCTGTTAGATTCCCGTTGTGCTGTGACATCACCCTTATACGCTGTGTAAAGCATACTTTTTAATTTATTTTGGAACTGCTGCATCCTTTCCGTCTTCCTGTAATTCGGTAACATTTCTGGCACTTTCTGCTTATACCGGGGGTCTAGTAGCGTGGCCACCCAATACAGGTCGTTCTCCTTCAGCCTTTTTATACGAGGGTCCCTCAACAGGCACGACAGCATGAAAGACCCCATTTGCACAAGGTTGGATGCCGAGCTACTCATGTCCTGTTCCTCGTCCTCACTGATCTCACTGAAGGTCTGTTCTTCCCCCCAGCCACGTACAACACCACGGGTACCAGATAGGTGACAACGAGCACCCTGGGATGCCTGCTGTGGTTGGTCTTCCTCCTCCTCCTCAAAGCCACATTCCTCCTCTGACTCCTCTTCCTCAGACTCCTCTTCCAGCGTTGCCGCAGGTCCAGCAAGCGATGCTGATAAGGCTGTTTCTGGTGGTGGTGATGGTGACCACAACTCTTCCTCTTCCTCTTCACGCTCATCTACGGCCTGATCCAGCACTCTTCGCAGGGCACGCTCCAGGAAGAAAACAAATGGGATGATGTCGCTGATGGTGCCTTCAGTGCGACTGACTAGGTTTGTCACCTCCTCAAAAGGACGCATGAGCCTACAGGCATTGCGCATGAGCGTCCAGTAACGTGGCAAAAAAATTCCCAGCTGCGCAGAGGCTGTCCTAGCACCCCGGTCATACAAATACTCGTTGACGGCTTTTTCTTGTTGGAGCAGGCGGTCGAACATTAGGAGTGTTGAATTCCAACGTGTCGGGCTGTCGCAAATCAAGCGCCTCACTGGCATGTTGTTTCGCCGCTGGATATCTGAAAAGTGCGCCATGGCTGTGTAGGAACGCCTGAAATGGCCACACACCTTCCTGGCCTGCTTGAGGACATCCTGTAAGTCTGGGTACTAATGCACAAAGCGTTGTACAATCAGATTTAACACATGTGCCATGCACGGCACATGTGTCAACTTGCCCAAATTCAATGCCGCCAACAAATTGCTTCCGTTATCACACACCACTTTGCCGATCTCCAGTTGGTGCGGAGTCAGCCACTGATCCACCTGTGCGTTCAGGGCGGACAGGAGTGCTGGTCCGGTGTGACTCTCTGGTTTCAGGCAAGTCAACCCCAAGACATCGTGACACTGTCGTATCCGGGATGTGGAATAGCCCCTGGGGAGCTGAGGGGGTGCTGTTGATGTGGAGCAAGACGCAGCAGCAGAAGAGGACTCAGCCGAGGAGGTTATCGAAGAGGATGGAGTAGGAGGAGTAGAGGAGGTGACAGCAGGCCTGCCTGCAAGTCGTGGTGGTGTCACCACCAACTCCTCTGCAGAGCCACGCATTACATGCTTGGCAGCCGTCAGCAGGTTTACCCAATGAGCAGTGTAGGTGATATACCTGCCCTGACCGTGCTTTGCAGACCAGGTATCAGTGGTCAGATGGACCCTTGCCCCAACACTGTGTGCCAGACATGCCATGACTTCCTTTTGCACAATAGAGTACAGGTTGGGGATTGCCTTTTGTGAAAAGAAATTTCGGCCGGGTACCTTCCACTGCGGTGTCCCAACAGCTACAAATTTTTTGAAGGCCTCAGACTCCACCAGCTTGTATGGTAAAAGCTGGCGGGCTAAGAGTTCCGACAAGCCAGCTGTCAGACGCCGGGCAAGGGGGTGACTCTGTGACATTGGCTTCTTACGCTCAAACATGTCCTTGACAGACACCTGACTGTGGGCAGATGAGCAGGAACTGCTCAAGGCGAGAGACGTAGTGTCAGATGGTTGAGAGGGGGCAAGGAGGACAGCAGTGGTTGACGTGGCTGAAGATGCTGGACCAGGAGGAGGATGGTGGCTTTGAGCTTGTGTGCTGCTTGTACTCGTCATCATGTGTTGATCCCATAGGCGTTTGTGATGTGAGATCATGTGCCTTCGCAAAGCAGTTGTACCTAGGTGGGTGTTGGATTTCCCACGACTCAGTTTCTTTTGGCACAGGTTGCAAATGGCATCGCTGTTATCAGAGGCAGACACACAAAAAAAATGCCACACTGCTGAGCTTTGCAATGGCGGCATTCTGGTGGTGGCAACAGCATGCGTTGATTGGCGTGCTGTCTGGCTGACCCCGGGTGCCGATACATGCTGTCTGACTGTGCCACTAGCTCCTTGCGACGACCTACCCCTCCTTCCAACTCGTCTCCTCCTCCTCTCTGTCTCCCCATCTGAACTTTCCCCCTGTTCTTCTTCTCTTCGAGCGGGCACCCACGTGACATCCACATCGTCATCATCAACCGCTTCACTTGTATCTGACAACTCAGCAAAGGAAGCAGCAGCGGGTACAACATCATCATCATCACACCGTACATCCATGTGTGTAATGCTGCCTGACTGAGACATATCCCTTTTATCTACATCCTCTGGCAATAATGTTTGCGCATCACTCATTTCTTCCAACTCATGTGTAAATAACTCCTCTGACAGATCAAGTGAAGCAACTGTGGTGCTAGTGTTGGTGGTGGCGGCAGGCGGGCGAGTGGGAACTTGAGAGGTGCCCAAAGCTGAGCTGGAGAAGGATGGTGCGTCAAGGTTCCGAGCGAAAGCTGTAGAAGATTGGCTGTCCTGTGTTAGCCAGTCAACTATGTCCTCAGAACTTTTCGAGTTCAGGGTACGTGGCCCCTGAACACTGGGCATTATTCTTGGGCCAAAGGGAATCACAGCACCACGACCACGACAGCCCCTGCGGGGTGGCCTGCCTCTGCCTGTCATTTTTTTTAGATTAGTTTAGTTGTACTATGCGTGCAAGCTACTGTGACACCAGATATGAGTGGCACTGTGCACTGGCAGAAGTTGGCACAGTAGACACTGTAGGTCTGACACACACGCTGGCAGGCAACTGACTGCTCATCTACTGCAGTCAAAACTGTTGTGGTTTTTTTTATGTAAGCTACTGTGCCGGGGAAAAAAACAAGCAGACTGGTGTTTTACCAGCCCTAAAAAGGGCTTTTTGGGGTGCTGTCAGGACGCTGTGCTTACAGCAGAGATCAGATGAGTCTTTCAGGAGTGGAGTGAACACTGAATACACTGGCCTAGCCTAGCTTTCCCTATAAAATCAGCAGCAGCTAAACTGTCCCTCCTCTGGCTAACACTGCAGCTTAAGTAAAGACTGAATCTAAAATAGATGCTGTCCAGGAAAAAACAAAAAAGCAGACTGGTGCATTACCAGCCCTAAAAAGGGCTTTTTGGGGTGCTGTCAGGACGCTGTGCTTACAGCAGAGATCAGATGAGTCTTTCAGGAGTGGAGTGAACACTGAATACACTTGCCTATAGCTTTCCCTATAAAATCAGCAGCAGCTAAACTGTCCCTCCTCTGGCTAACACTGCAGCTTAAGTACAGACTGAATCTAAAATAGATGCTGTCCAGGAAAAAAAAAAAAGCAGACTGGTGTTTTACCAGCCCTAAAAATGGCTTTTTGGGGTGCTGTCAGGACGCTGTGCTTACAGCAGAGATCAGATGAGTCTTTCAGGAGTGGAGTGAACACTGAATACACTTGCCTATAGCTTTCCCTATAAAATCAGCAGCAGCTAAACTGTCCCTCCTCTGGCTAACACTGCAGCTTAAGTACAGACTGAATCTAAAATAGATGCTGTCCAGGAAAAAACAAAAAAGCAGACTGGTGTTTTACCAGCCCTAAAAAGGGCTTTTTGGGGTGCTGTCAGGACGCTGTGCTTACAGCAGAGATCAGATGAGTCTTTCAGGAGTGGAGTGAACACTGAATACACTGGCCTAGCCTAGCTTTCCCTATAAAATCAGCAGCAGCTAAACTGTCCCTCCTCTGGCTAACACTGTAGCTTAAGTTCAGACTGAATCTAAAATAGATGCTGTCCAGAAAAAAAAAACAAGCAGACTGGTGTTTTACCAGCCCTAAAAAGGGCTTTTTGGGGTGCTGTCAGGACGCTGTGCTTACAGCAGAGATCAGATGAGACTTTCAGGAGTGGAGTGAACACTGAATACACTTGCCTATAGCTTTCCCTATAAAATCAGCAGCAGCTAAACTGTCCCTCCTCTGGCTAACACTGTAGCTTAAGTACAGACTGAATCTAAAATAGATGCTGTCCAGGAAAAAACAAAAAAGCAGACTGGTGTTTTACCAGCCCTAAAAAGGGCTTTTTGGGGTGCTGTCAGGACGCTGTGCTTACAGCAGAGATCAGATGAGTCTTTCAGGAGTGGAGTGAACACTGAATACACTGGCCTAGCCTAGCTTTCCCTATAAAATCAGCAGCAGCTAAACTGTCCCTCCTCTGGCTAACACTGTAGCTTAAGTTCAGACTGAATCTAAAATAGATGCTGTCCAGAAAAAAAAAACAAGCAGACTGGTGTTTTACCAGCCCTAAAAAGGGCTTTTTGGGGTGCTGTCAGGACGCTGTGCTTACAGCAGAGATCAGATGAGTCTTTCAGGAGTGGAGTGAACACTGAATACACTTGCCTATAGCTTTCCCTATAAAATCAGCAGCAGCTAAACTGTCCCTCCTCTGGCTAACACTGTAGCTTAAGTACAGACTGAATCTAAAATAGATGCTGTCCAGGAAAAAACAAAAAAGCAGACTGGTGTTTTACCAGCCCTAAAAAGGGCTTTTTGGGGTGCTGTCAGGACGCTGTGCTTACAGCAGAGATCAGATGAGTCTTTCAGGAGTGGAGTGAACACTGAATACACTGGCCTAGCCTAGCTTTCCCTATAAAATCAGCAGCAGCTAAACTGTCCCTCCTCTGGCTAACACTGTAGCTTAAGTTCAGACTGAATCTAAAATAGATGCTGTCCAGAAAAAAAAAACAAGCAGACTGGTGTTTTACCAGCCCTAAAAAGGGCTTTTTGGGGTGCTGTCAGGACGCTGTGCTTACAGCAGAGATCAGATGAGACTTTCAGGAGTGGAGTGAACACTGAATACACTTGCCTATAGCTTTCCCTATAAAATCAGCAGCAGCTAAACTGTCCCTCCTCTGGCTAACACTGTAGCTTAAGTACAGACTGAATCTAAAATAGATGCTGTCCAGGAAAAAACAAAAAAGCAGACTGGTGTTTTACCAGCCCTAAAAAGGGCTTTTTGGGGTGCTGTCAGGACGCTGTGCTTACAGCAGAGATCAGATGAGTCTTTCAGGAGTGGAGTGAACACTGAATACACTGGCCTAGCCTAGCTTTCCCTATAAAATCAGCAGCAGCTAAACTGTCCCTCCTCTGGCTAACACTGTAGCTTAAGTTCAGACTGAATCTAAAATAGATGCAGTCCAGAAAAAAAAAAACAAGCAGACTGGTGTTTTACCAGCCCTAAAAAGGGCTTTTTGGGGTGCTGTCAGGACGCTGTGCTTACAGCAGAGATCAGATGAGTCTTTCAGGAGTGGAGTGAACACTGAATACACTGGCCTAGCCTAGCTTTCCCTATAAAATCAGCAGCAGCTAAACTGTCCCTCCTCTGGCTAACACTGTAGCTTAAGTTCAGACTGAATCTAAAATAGATGCTGTCCAGGAAAAAACAAAAAAGCAGACTGGTGTTTTACCAGCCCTAAAAAGGGCTTTTTGGGGTGCTGTCAGGACGCTGTGCTTACAGCAGAGATCAGATGAGTCTTTCAGGAGTGGAGTGAACACTGAATACACTGGCCTAGCCTAGCTTTCCCTATAAAATCAGCAGCAGCTAAACTGTCCCTCCTCTGGCTAACACTGTAGCTTAAGTTCAGACTGAATCTAAAATAGATGCTGTCCAGAAAAAAAAAACAAGCAGACTGGTGTTTTACCAGCCCTAAAAAGGGCTTTTTGGGGTGCTGTCAGGACGCTGTGCTTACAGCAGAGATCAGATGAGTCTTTCAGGAGTGGAGTGAACACTGAATACACTTGCCTGTAGCTTTCCCTATAAAATCAGCAGCAGCTAAACTGTCCCTCCTCTGGCTAACACTGTAGCTTAAGTTCAGACTGAATCTAAAATAGATGCTGTCCAGGAAAAAACAAAAAAGCAGACTGGTGTTTTACCAGCCCTAAAAAGGGCTTTTTGGGGTGCTGTCAGGACGCTGTGCTTACAGCAGAGATCAGATGAGTCTTTCAGGAGTGGAGTGAACACTGAATACACTGGCCTAG
The DNA here is from genome assembly GCA_029206835.1 of Rana muscosa. Classification (NCBI taxonomy): domain Eukaryota; kingdom Metazoa; phylum Chordata; class Amphibia; order Anura; family Ranidae; genus Rana; species Rana muscosa. The sequence continues at coordinate 413,833,927 of CM055117.1, forward strand.
CCTAGCTTTCCCTATAAAATCAGCAGCAGCTAAACTGTCCCTCCTCTGGCTAACACTGTAGCTTAAGTTCAGACTGAATCTAAAATAGATGCTGTCCAGAAAAAAAAAAACAAGCAGACTGGTGTTTTACCAGCCCTAAAAAGGGCTTTTTGGGGTGCTGTCAGGACGCTGTGCTTACAGCAGAGATCAGATGAGTCTTTCAGGAGTGGAGTGAACACTGAATACACTTGCCTATAGCTTTCCCTATAAAATCAGCAGCAGCTAAACTGTCCCTCCTCTGGCTAACACTGTAGCTTAAGTACAGACTGAATCTAAAATAGATGCTGTCCAGGAAAAAACAAAAAAGCAGACTGGTGTTTTACCAGCCCTAAAAAGGGCTTTTTGGGGTGCTGTCAGGACGCTGTGCTTACAGCAGAGATCAGATGAGTCTTTCAGGAGTGGAGTGAACACTGAATACACTGGCCTAGCCTAGCTTTCCCTATAAAATCAGCAGCAGCTAAACTGTCCCTCCTCTGGCTAACACTGTAGCTTAAGTTCAGACTGAATCTAAAATAGATGCTGTCCAGAAAAAAAAAACCAAGCAGACTGGTGTTTTACCAGCCCTAAAAAGGGCTTTTTGGGGTGCTGTCAGGACGCTGTGCTTACAGCAGAGATCAGATGAGTCTTTCAGGAGTGGAGTGAACACTGAATACACTTGCCTAGCCTAGCTTTTCCTATAAAATAAGCAGCAGCTAAACTGTCCCTCCTCTCGCTAAGACTGCAGCTTGAGAATGAATCTAAAATGGATGCTGTCCAGGAGGTGGGAGGGTCTGGGAGGGAGGGTATGCTGCTGATTGGCTGGAATGTGTCTGCTGACTGTGAGGTACAGGGTCAAAGTTTGCTCAATGATAATGAATAGGGGGCGGACCGAACATCGCATATGTTCGCCGGCCGCGGCGAACGCGAACAAGCTATGTTCGCCGGGAACTGTTCGCCGGCGAATAGTTCTGTACATCTCTATTCAATAGTAGAGAGATCAGGCATAAGTGTGGAGAGCATTGTTGTAGCATAGGAACGCAGGTCAGAAGGATTGACAGTTTCTGGTATTCCTCTTATTTTGACATTATTCCTCCTGGACCTGTCTTCTAAATCTGCTAATTTAGCTTTTATCCATGTCTGCTCTTCCTCTACTGTATCATGTGTGTCTACCAGATCATTGATGGTTGTGGCATATTCCCCCATCTTCGTCTCAATATGATCAACTCTATCACCTACCGCTGTTAGCTCTGTGTTGAATTTCCTCATACATGCCATCATGTCAATGTGAATGGTGCTTCTAAGTGAAATAAGCATATCCTTAAGTGTGGTATCCATCACTGTTTGGTGCAGCGTGGGGAATGAGACTACGGAATCAGGTAGTTCTCTAGTGTCCTCCTGCGAGTCTGTATTAGATCTTACCTCGCATTGCTGCAGCTCTGGGTCTTCTGCTTTAAAGCGAGTCTTAGCTGGGCTGCCGCTGAGTGGTGAGGGAGCCTGGGGTGAATCTCCGGTGGTAAAGGACTGTCTGTTCACTGGACCCTTACTGCCCTGTGAGTGTCCCTGAGCTGCTCGCGAGGAAGAAGAAGCGGCGACACCATCTTAACCACGAGGCAGCGGCGGCAGCGTGTAGTAGTCTGTTAGTCATTTCGGGCGGTGTTCCGCCTGCCTTTTTCTGGTCATGTTGCCCGAGTGATGGGGGATCAGACCGCTGTGTATGGAGCCTTTGTAGATGCATCTGGTCACTATTAGCCGCTGTTCTCTCCCGCTGTCTGCCGGAGCTCAGGGATCACACCGCCATCTCGGTGGAGTCAAAGCCACGCCCCTTTTGGCAATGATTTTCATCCATATTGCCGGGACCCGACATTACATTACAGCCGCAAGCAGTTTTAAATTACTTATATTCCTTTAGAATGTCATTTTGTGCAGGGACTGTTCTAAACACGGGAAACACGCGCCACTTCACAGGCATACTATAGACACCTCCAAGTACGATATTTAAAGGAATATTTCACTTTTATTTTTTTCAATTTAACCACTTCAATACAGGGCTTTTTGTACCACTTCCATACCGGGCCTATTCTAGCACTTCTCTCCTACATGTACAAATCATCATTCTTTTGCTAGAAAATTGCTCAGAACCCCGAAACATTATATATGTTTTTTTAGCAGACACCCTAGGGAATAAAATGACGGTCATTGCAACTTTTTTTCTTGCACGATATTTGCGCAATAATTTTTCAAACGCCTTTTTAAAAAAAAATGGTTTCATGAATTAAAAAATAACAAAACAGTAAAGTTAGCCCAATTTTTGGGGAAAATATGAAAGATGATGTTACGCTGAGTAAATAGATACCTAACATGTCACGCTTTAAAATTTCGCACACTCATGGAATGGCGCCAAACTTCAGTACTTAAAAATCTCCATAGGCGACGCTTTCTTTTTTTTTACAGGTTACCAGGTTAGAATTAAAGAGGAGGTCTAGAGCTAGAATTGTTGCACACGCTCTAACGCACGTGGCGATACCTCACATGTGTGGTTTGAACGGCGTTTACATATGTGGGCGTCTTACGTGTGCATTCGCTTCTGATCGCGAGCTACCGGGGACAGGGGCGTTTTAATTATTTTTTTATTATTATTTTTTTTTTTTTTTACTTATTTATTTATTTTTTTTACAATTATTTTACTTTTTTTTTTTGCTCACTTTTATTCCTATTACAAGGAATGTAAACATCCCTTGTAATAGGAATGTGTGTGACAGGTCCTCTTTATTGAGAGATGCGGGGTCAATAAGACGCCACATCTCTCCTCCAGGCTGGAAAGCATGAGATCAGTGAAAATTTTTTCACTGATCTCATACTTACTAGCCGCAATGGCGGCTTTGTTTACATTTGAGGACCCGAACGTGACGTCATCACATCGCGCCCGGGCCTCCGATGATCATAGAGATGACTGGTGACCATCTGGTCACCAGTCATCTCTAGGCTCGTCACGTGACCCACCAACGGCGCCGGAAGATTCGCTCCGGGTCCCTGATCGCACGGGAGAGCCCGGAGAAGCACCGGATGGCGGCGGGAGGGGGGGGATGTCCCCTCCCGCCGCCTATAAGAACAATCAAGCGGTGGAATCGCCGCTATGATCATTCTTATGGTGCACAGAATCGCCGGCACTTTAAAAGGATATCTGAATGATGCCTCTAGCTGCAGGCATCATTCAGATATCCCCCTACAAAGCCAGGACATCATATGATGTCCACCCAGGATGGGAGATCCCATCTGTGGACGTCATTTGACTATGGCTGGGTAGGAAAGTGGTTAAGCATCATTAAAATCACTGCTCCCGAAAAAAACAGCCGTTTTTAAAACTTTTTTTTTTGCATTGATACATGTCCCCTGGTGCAGGAACCGGGTCCCCAAACCCTTTTTGGGACTATAACTTGCATATTAGCCTTTAAAATTCGCACTTTTGATTTCTCACTTTCGAGTCCCATAGACTTTAACGGTGTTCGAAAGTTCACGCAAACTTTCGGTCCGTTCCCATGTTATGGATGCGAACCGAACCGGGGGGTGTTCGGCTCATCCCTACCTGAAACTAACAAACTCATTTACTATTTATACACAGACACTAATTGTGATTTAAAAAGCCATGCATGTGGGAAATTAACCTGAAATTGCCATTTTAACCTGTCTGTGCCACCTTCTGTGTCTGTACAAAGGCCAAACATTCCAGGGTATGTAAACTTTTTATCAGTACCATTTGGGTGATTTCTGTTATCATTATGATTTAAAAGGGATCCAAAAAACGATGTGATAATAAATGGCTTCATATGATTGCTATCCTTAAATAAATGACAGTTTTTTTCCATGATCAGTCATATTTCCAATATTGTACCAGAGTGTCTCAGAGGGAGCCTGAAAAAGTCCTGTTTGGTGTTTACACATCTCCCAGGCTCCTCTCATACACTTTTAGGGATCTCTGATTGATATGCTGCGTCCCAAATTTCAGCCTAAAAGAGGAAATACTGCAAAAGGCCAGAACGAATGAACAGGTCGTGTTCAATGGCGCAGATGTTCAGCTTTTTCAGGATCTGTCCCCCATAATGCTGAAAAACAGAAGGGCACTGAGACCATTACTGGAAGTTTTAAAAGAGAAGGGAATTGCTTACAGATGGAAGTTTCCATTCGCTCTACAAGCCTCCTACAATGGTAAGCAACACGTTTTGAAAATCCCAGAGGACCCTGCTGAAATTTTGTGAGAACTTGCCAATTGCTCCGGTAGACTTGCCTGAATGGTACGCTGAATTCAGCTTACCTCCAGCCATTAATAATGTACCTCCCGAGCAAGGGCCTTCTCCTGCCAAATCCCTGTATCACCAAGGGCAATACCGCAGAAATACAAACAGAAACAACGATAACTCCCCGGCTGCCAAACGTTCCAGACTGGATGAGCCCAGATAAAAGAGCTATCTCTTCGTTTTCAGATCTTCTGGAGATCCTCTGTTATTATGGGTTTATGCTCATTTCTCTAGTTCCTGATTTTCTGCTTTTTTATTTTTTGCAAAAATTTTGCAGTTGAATTTCCATGTCACAGAATATACTTAATTTTTTGTTTTCTTCTTTTTCTAACCACGAGACATTCCTTTCCCCCTGAGGAATTATTCTTATATCTCTTTTCCCAATTACCACCAGATGGCATGCTTGAGACACTATTAGTTCACACAGTTGTACAGTTACAATGAAATGTTATCTTCATCCACCAGGGGCCGTTTTCCTTACTGCCAGAACTATGTAATGGACCTGATCACAGGCACACAGCATTGTTAAGAAACACTCTGCATTCTTTTTCCAGGCATCAATAGCTACACATAGTGGACTTTACCCACCAACCTCCGCCCTACCAGATAACGCAAAACAGCAAATACAATCAACATATGAGATCCCAAGGGTGGAAGTGATGTAAAATTGTTCTGAATGTGAACACTTTTTGTTGATAGTTACATCTTCAGATATCATTGGATCATCTCCTAACAATATACTATGCCTGGAGGGGCGGGAGATGATGCCTTTGCCCTACCACTTGAACCTATTAACATAAAGAATGTTTCTTAAGCTTCCACAGATGTTCGTATTATGTTACTTGTCTAGCGTCCCCTTTTTTGTTCCATTACTTCAGTGTGGAATTTACTAAGTTTTTATTTGCCTTAAAGACATCTAGAAGCTGCTCACACTCTTTTTTCTAAGAAACTCTACTACGGTATGTTGAAAATGCACCCTAAATGTGAGTAACTTTTCAAACACATACCCAGACACAAAACGCAGAGTCGCAACTGCACATCTGACAAGACTTAATCACATACCGATAAAACAATTATTGTTACCACTGGTGTCCTCTCTTTCCTGCTCTGCAAGTTAAGAGATATCCCAGTCTTCTTCAGCAATATAGTTATCTTTACTTTTTGCCTGCTAATGACGCACCTTTAACCACAGGTTCAATATCTATGATGTATTGTATAACCTTGCTGTTATACTTTAACATTTTAATTATAGATTCTAAGTAGAAATATACAGGTGACTTCGGCAGTGTGACCTGCTGTTCAACAGAGTGAGATGTTTGGATATTTACCCTGAAATCCCTTAGTAACTTCCTAATGTCATTGTGTGTTATTTTTGTTATGGTATTTGACTTATTGAGCACAATGTTACAGTTGGCCACATCAGGCTCTATTATAGTTTATTACGGTTATCCAGCCTTCCAAAATCCCATCAACCCTCCTAAACTTAAACTCTAAACCGGGTTAAGAAATGTTAAAACTGATCATACTACTAAAACCGAGATTCTCCTGAGACCTCCTTTATAGAAAATCACGTAATTTTTCTTTATCACAACCTTATCATCCACAAACGCTCCTCCCACCTACCCCCAAGAGTCAACACCAGAGTTGTTACTATTACAACACCAACCAGCTCTGTTCTTCTCAGTCAAGAACTAAAGCTAAGACTCATATAAGGTATTATAATACCTTCCCTACCCTATGTAAACAACCCTTGAAGACATTATTTTTAACCCTCCTTGATTTTCTAAACCCCCGGGCTCTCCCCCCCCCTCTGTTTCTTACCCCTTAACTATTAGTGGTAATCCAAGTTTAAATCCAGAATGACGTACTCCTTTCTTGGTAAATCTCCCACTGTAATCTCACACAATGTGAATGGTCTCAACATACCAGAGAAACGTTCAAAATTTCTCAAGGAACTCAAAAAAGTAAATCCGCCTATAGTGTATATATTCAAAAACAATAAGCTGCGCACATAACAAAATTGATAATTCTATGATGTATGTATATACAATTGAGGATGTGACCTCTCTCTATGCAGTGATACGTGAAAAAAACAAATGTGGAAAACGTGAATATTCCAACTCAAAGGAACAATAAAGTGACCTGATAGGTGCTTGTATTCCAAAGTCTCTTTCAGATATCAAAAATTTTTATAAGAAGAATTGATTAAACTTTCTCCCATCTGATATTGTCACCATATGATTCCTAGTGGAAATGCAAAATAAATTATATAAAGTCCTTTCCACCCAGATGTTATCGGTGATGATTAGCAAACACCCAAGAAAGAGTGATGATAGTATGACAGAAGGATCCTCCACCAATGATATGCTGCCGCTTACCAAAAGGCGAGATCTCTTTTTAAGGAGATCGTACACGCTTGGGGCTATTTCCCCAGCCCTGGTCTCTGCACTCTGGTGTTTGATATGCCGTCAGTGATTCCCAACCAAAGACTCCGCAACAGCATCTGTATTCATTTCCATGCAAACTCTGCAGTACGGTCGGTGTACACGGTGCCCATTCCGTTCTATTTGCTTTACCCTTTGTTGGCAGCACAAGAATTACAGTCTATGAAATGCATCCACCTGAACATGAGAGGTCTAGCAATGGATGTGAACAGCTGAAAGACGCCTCTCACATTCCTCGCTGGAATTGCAATGCCAGATGGGGGACAAGGGAGAGACACCCTTTTCAGCAATGGACATAGAAATCGCAGCATGGTCAGACAATGTGATATCATGTATCCGTGAATCGTTAATACGTTGTAGAAGCCACTTGTCTGTAAGAAACATGTCTATTCGGGAATACGAACAGTGTCTAGTGGAAAAAAAGGTGTAGTCCATTTCATTGGCATGGAGACATCTCCATGCATCGAACAGTTCCTGTGTATGTAGAAGATTATAGAGGGGTGTAGATTTTTTTGGTTTATCTGTAGTAGTATCCAGAGCAGGATCCACTATAAGGTTAAAGTCACCTCCTATGATGAGATTTCCATATTGCATGGATTTGGTTCTCTTGAAGACTTTCCGTAGGAAGCGGATTTGGTGATTGTTCGGGAAATATAATGTGACAAGCGTGTACGGATTGGAGTTAATGTCCCCTGTTACTATGATGTATCTGCCTCCTTCATCAATGTATGACTCCTTGAGTTGGAAAGATACAGAGTTTCTCAAGGCCAACATCACTCCTCCCCTTTTGCTGTTAGGGGTACATGCCATAAACACGTGGGGGTATTCCCTATGCGTACATTTAGGGACTTTTTGCTTCTGAAAGTGGGTCTCCTGTATGCAGGGAATGTCCGCTCTTTGCCTACAGACCTCTTTCCATACTGAGAACCTCTTGGCCGGGTGATTCAGGCCTTTGGCATTAATAGATAGACAGGTGATGGTCATTTGTGATGTTGGGTTGTATTATGAGTGGTAGCGTAGGTGAAGTACTCACTGTGTCCTTGGGGTCTTGTCTTGGGATCCTCTGTGAGTTGACCTGAGGTGGTTGGGCACTTCTCTTCAACAGGGGGTAGTAGTATTATGCGGTAAAGATTGCTGTGTGTAACAAACATGTGACAAAAAGAACAACAAGAAAAAAAGGAAAGACAAAAAATGTAGAAAGTTAAATTTATGTACGTAAAAAGGGATCTTACAACGGATCCGTGTGCAGATATAACTGCTGAACTTGTTGATGGGGTCATAGGAGAATAAACTGTAGACTCCTGTTACCGGAGAGATTTATGGTTAACTTTGTGACACTGTTATGAGCTGCCACCTGCATGTTTCTTGTTGGCGCGCTTATGTAACACCCCTTGCCATTCATTTTGGAGCTGCCGCGGCTGTGGCGCAAATTGGGTTGCAAGACTTGGTCTGGGAGTATCCCCCATTGGAGTAGGACCACAATACCTTCCACCATTGTTGTGATGGATGTTGTAGACCAATTGTGACCAATGTAGAGGGTAGCAGGGTACTTCCACTTGTGCAAGATTTTGTGGATCCATCAGGCTTTTGTAATGGTCGCCAAGTTGTGGCGTCTTTGCAGCGTGTGCCTGGAGAGGTCTGGAAGTAATTGTATGTCAACGTACCATTGTCAGGTTTACGTGCCGCTTGTAAAATCTGTTCCTTCACATGGTAAAAGTGGACTCTCAATAGTATGTCTCTCGGAGTACCTTCTGGAAAGAAGGACGGCTTGGGAATTCTATGAATTCTGTCTACTATGATGTCCTGTGCAGTCAGCGCGGGAACCAGAGTGGAGAACAGTGCGTGGGAATACTGTAGGAGCTGAGTAGCTGGGACAGATTCTGGGACCTCCCTCAGCTTGATGTTGTTCCTTCTGGACCTGTCCTCAAGGTCTGCAACCTTGTCTTTCAGCCATGCTATGTCCTCTCCCTGGGCCGCATGTGCGTCCACCATGGTGTTGTATGTAGATGTATACTCATCCATCTGTTGTTCCACTCTGTCCACCCTGACCCCAATAGCCTGCACTTCCTCGTGGCATTGTTTGTCCCTCTAACCATATCTGCCAGGAGAGATGATCTGAGTGAAATCAGCATTTCTTTAAGCATGGTGTCAGATATGGGTCTGTCAGCAGTATGGAAGTCCGGTATGGGGTCAGTCAGGTGGTGGGCTTGTGTAGCATTGTCCCCTGGAGGCCCGCTTACCTTCATGTCCTGGTTGCTGTGCGGCCTTGCAGGTGATTCCATCCTCGGCAGAGCTCCTAGCTCAGACGTCGATCTTGGAGCTCGGTCACCATGCCCCCCCATGAATTTGCTTTTCTTATGTTTGGATAATTAAGGTGAATTGTTACACACGTTTTGAAGTGAAGGTTTATCAACGCTTTATTTAAATTAACCTAAATATCTCTTTCATCATTGTCAATGTAGGTAGAATGTTTATTTAGGCCTAGAGTTTACTAATTTGCTGATGAAAACACATATTTATGAAATAAACATTTATATACATTCAGTCTTGCATGTCAAAAAAATGTATGTGTATTTGGTAACATGCATGCCTAGAACTCTGCATATAGTTAACACCTATGCATAAACTGTGTTCTTTATTATGCTTGGTGCACACAGAATTAATCCTGCAGTAGTATTTCTTGGCCTCAGGCCCTTTCATTTCTTAGAAAATAAAATTCTACTTCAAAGCTCCCAGGAGCTTAAAGAAATAAACCATTTTATTTGTTTTCAGGCGAATATGAGAAGTTTGCAACCTTTTATTATAAGCAACAGGAGTTGTTACTATACAAAGCCATGCAAGGCTCTTCCTATATTGTAAAATAAATAACATGATTTCATTTTGTGTATCAACATATCAATTTAATTAACGCAGGAAGTAAAGGTAGAGAGGTGCTTGAAAATAATAAGATGACCACTATTCTATTCCTAACTCATGTTGTTATGTTTTGTATTCTCTTACCAAATTAATTAAGTTTATTCATCTGTCCTTAAATAGATAAATGTACATCCACATCCTATATTGTTTTAAAATATAAAGAAATCCAGAAGTGATAATGATAGGTATTAATGCCATTCTTCTCCCTTCCTGGGATATCACTATATACTGTAGCATCAGGCCTTATAACTCCTTTTCTGTTTTTCCAATCTAAGCATTGCAAGTGTGATCTTTATAGCTGATCCAGTTGGGGCAAAATAGAGCTTATAAAGTGAAAAATCCCTTGTGCAATCTTCCATATAATGTATCTTAAATGGTCTCAGAGTGCCCTCTGAAAACATTGTGTGGAGCTAATGATGTCATCACCTAAAACCCTGAGTAAAGAGTTTTTTGTCCAAGGCACGGCCACCGAGCTATACTCTTAAGGTAGAAGTGTATGTGGGTTTATATATAATGCAACAGAGTTGTTCATAGCATTATGAGTGCACTGTATGGTACACTATATAGTGTGTGTTAGTTGTTTATCACATTAATTATTATTATTGGTTACCAGGGATGGGCAATAGGTTCAGGCCGAGCATAAGTTCGGCCCGAGCATTGCACATTCGAGTGTTCACCGAACACCCAAATTTTCTGTGCACTCGGCGGGATGTTCGCACATCGAGCGTAAGTCAATAGGTTGTAAAGGAGTTGGGCCAGAAAGCCAATGTCCTTAATAATGGATGAGTCATCATCTTCCCTGCTGACAGCTGAATGAAAAAAAAACACATTGCCGAATTTGCCAGTAAAAGAAAATTTAAAAAAAGTGATTTGAGTATGAAAAAAAAAGAAAGGCTAATCGATCTATCATCTCAGGGCAATTTCAAAGTTAGATTTCACTCATCCTCATCAAGACATCATTTTGGCTCTTCATAAAAAGTGAGTACCCAGTGCCGAGTAAAAAAGCCATCAAAATTTTGATTCCATTTGCAACAACCTATTTGTGTGAAAAGACATTCTCATCTGTCAATAAAAAACAAGTATGACTGTCGGCTTGAAATACAAACGGCTCTCCGTGTTGCAGTGACGTAATTGAAGCCAAGAATCCATAAACGTATTTCAAACAAGCAGCAACAAATATCACATTAATAATTAAATAAGCTTTAATAATTTTGTTATATTTAAACAAGTGCATTTCATATTAATAAAATGTAACTTTTATGATCATTTTATAGATGTTTGTATATTAAAAAAAAAATAATAATGTTAGTGAAATGTGGGATTCAAAATTGTGTAGTGTAGTGGTCAGTGAGGTCTGAATGGTTGACGACCACTGGTTTAACCACTTGCAGACCAGCCACCGTCATCCGCCGTCATTATACTGCGGCAGGTTGGCTGGTTTCTGCAAACCGCCGTAGCTATACGTCGGTCCCTTTAACAGCTATAGCAGGGAGAGCTGATGCATGTGGCCAGCAGCCGCGCTGTCCTCTGGCCACCCGCAATGTCTTCACAGAGAGGCAGAATGGAGATCTGTCAATGTAAACAGTAGACATGTTGGAAGGCTGACCGCAGGTCAGCCTGAATTTGTAGGAGGAGTCGAGAGGTATTGAAACCTGCCCTCTCTCCTCCTTGCCTGTCGACGTTGCTCTCGCGGGACGCTTCTCATGTTTTATGGTCATTTCCGGTGCGACCACGACGTCATTTCCGGTTTCCTTTCAGCAATGGGGGATGTGCGGCTGCTGCTGAGCTCCCTCTCCGCTCCGCTTCTCGTGCGGACCCAGGTATCGGTCAGGGGGGTCTACAAACAGGGGAGGGGCCGCCCGCCCTACAAAGAGGGGAGGGGCCGCCCACCCACTCATAGTCTGTCTCATGGCCGCGTGTGTTGGCGTATTGGGGGGCCGGGGGCTTGCTCCATCCATCCCCAGTACAGTAGTAGGATCCCGGTGCAGGGGGGGTCGGGTGTGTGTGTATTCCCTGGCCGTACTCTGCTTCCTTTCAGCTGTGCAGTTTCATGTAGGCTGTGCGCTGATTGGCTGAAGGAGCATCTTCCTCAGTGTGGCCTGTCTCCTCCCCTGTGACATGTGTTTCCCAGTGACAGCCCAGTGAGTGCTGAGGGCTCCCTGTTGTCACACACTGTCAATGTTGTTGGGTTTTACTTATACTGGGTACCTGTTGTTACACCTCTCTTCCCACATGATGTCCGGGGGGGGGCTTAAAAGGGCTCTTGGGGTTCCTCTCAGGCTGGTGTGGTTGGGGCGATTACGTTTCTCGTGGGATTCATGTATGTCTTGCCACATTTCTCATGTGACTACGTTTCTCATGTATTTCTCTTGCGTTTCATGTATTTCTTGCTATGTTTCTCATGCGATTACGTTTCTCATGCCGTTACATTTCTCATGCGTTACGTTTCTCACGCTAGTCATGTTCTCGTGTGTTACGTTTCTCATGCGATTACGTTTCCCTTGCTAGTCATGTTCTCATGTGTTACGTTTGTCATGCAAGTTATGTTTTCATGCGATTACATTTCTCATGCGTTTACGTTTCTCATACGTTTACGTTTCTCTTGCTAGTTACGTTTCTCTTGCTAGTTACGTTTCTCATGCGGTTACGTTTCTCATGCGATTACGTTTCTCATGCGATTATGTTTCTCATGCTAGTCATGTTCTCATGTGTTATGTTTCTCATGTGATTACATTTATCATGCGTTACGTTCGTTCTCATGCGATTACGTTTCTCGTACTAGTCATGTTTTCATGTGTTACGTTTCCCATGCGATTACGTTTCTCATGCGTTTATGTTTCTCTAGCGATTATGTTTCTCATGTGATTACGTTTCTCATGCGTTTACGTTCTCATGCGATTACATTTCTCATGCGATTACGTTTCTTGTACTAGTCATATTCTCATGTGTTACGTTTCCCATGCGATTACGTTTCTCATGCGTTTACGTTTCTCATGCGATTATGTTTTTATTGCGATTACATTTCTCATGCGATTACATTTCTCATGCGATTACGTTCTCATGCGATTACATTCTCATGTGGTTGCGTTCTCATGTGGTTACGTTTCTCATGCTAGTCATGTTCTCATGTGTTACGTTTCTCATGTGATTACGTTTCTCATGCGTTTACGTTCTCATGCGATTACGTTTCTCATGCGATTACATTTCTCGTACTAGTCATGTTCTCATGTGTTACGTTTCCCATGCGATTACGTTTCTCATGCGATTACGTTTCTCATGCGTTTACGTTTCTCATGCGATTATGTTTCTCATGCGATTACGTTTCTCATGCGGTTACGTTTCTCATGCGGTTACGTTCTCATGCGATTATGTTTCTCATGCGATTAAGTTCTCATGCGATCACGTTCTCATGCGATTACGTTCTCATGCGATCACGTTCTCATGCGATCACGTTTCTCACGCTAGTCATGTTCTCATGCGATTACTTTTCTCATGCTAGTTGTGTTTCTCGTGCGATCACGTTTCTCAGGCGATCACGTTTCTCTTGCTAGTTATGTTCTCATGTGTTTACATTTCTCGTGCGATTACGTTTCTCATGCTAGTTATGTTCTCATGTGTTACGTTTCTCATGTGTTACGTTTCTCGTGCGTTTACGTTTTTATGCGATTACGTTTCTCGTACTAGTCATGGCTGTGCGCTGATTGGCTGAAGTAGCATCTTCCTCAGTGTGGCCTGTCTCCTCCCCTGTGACATGTGTTTCCCAGTGACAGCCCAGTGAGTGCTGAGGGCTCCCTGTTGTCACACACTGTCAATGTTGTTGGATTTTACTTATACTGGTTACCTGTTGTTACACCTCTCTTCCCACATGATGTCCGGTGGGGGGGGTTAATGGGGCTCTTGGGGTTCCTCTCAGGCTGGGGTAGTTGGGGCGATTACGTTTCTTGTGGGATTCATGTATGTCTTGCCACATTCCTCATGCGACTACGTTTCTCATGTATTTTTCTTTCGTTTTATGTATTTCTTGTTACGTTTACGTTATCGTGTTACGTTTTTCATGTGATAACGTTTCCCATGCGATTACATTTCTCATGCGTTTACGTTTCTCATGCGATTACGTTTCTCATGCGATTACGTTCTCATGCATTTACGTTCTCATGCGGTTACGTTTCTCATGCTAGTCATGTTCTCATGTGTTACGTTTCTCATGTGATTACGTTACTCGTGCGTTTACGTTCTCATGCGATTAAGTTTCTCAGCCGATTACGTTTCTCGTACTAGTCATGTTCTCATGTGTTAAGTTTCCCATGCGATTACGTTTCTCATGCGATTACGTTTCTCATGCGTTTACGTTTCTCATGCAATTACGTTTCTCATCCGATTACGTTTCTCATGCGGTTACGTTCTCATGCGATTACGTTTCTCATGCAATTATGTTCTCATGCGATCACGTTCTCATGGGATCACGTTTCTCACGCTAGTTATGTTCTCATGGGTTACGTCTCTCATGCCAGTCATGGTCTCATGCAATTACGTTTCTCATGCTAGTTGTGTTTCTCGTGCGATCACGTTTCTCATGCGGTCGCGTTTCTCTTGCTAGTTATGTTCTCATGCGTTTACGTTTCTCGTGCGATTATGTTTCTCATGCTAGTTATGTTCTCATGTGTTACGTTTCTCATGCGGTTACGTTTCTCATGCTAGTAATGTTCTCATGTGTTACGTTTCTCATGTGATTAAGTTTCTCATGCGTTTACGTTCTCATGCGATTAAGTTTCTCATGCGATTAGGTTTCTCGTACTAGTCAAGTTCTCATGTGTTAAGTTTCCCATGCGATTACGTTTCTCATGCGGTTACGTTTCTTATGCGCTTACGTTTCTTATGCGCTTACGTTTCTCATGCGATTACGTTTCTCATGCGATTACGTTTCTTATGCGATTACGTTTCTCATGCGCTTACGTTCTCATGCGATTACGTTCTCATGCGATCACGTTCTCATGCGATCACGTTTCTCGCGCTAGTTATGTTCTCATGGGTTACGTTTCTCATGCTAGTCATGTTCTCACGCGATTACGTTTCTCATGCGTTACGTTCTCACGCTATTTGTGTTTCTCGTGCGATCACGTTTCTCATGTGATCACGTTTCTCTTGCTAGTTATGTTCTCATGCGCTTACGTTTCTCGTGTGATTACGTTTCTCATGCTAGTTATGTTCTCATGTGTTACGTTTCTCATGTGTTACGTTTCTCATGCGTTACGTTTCTCATGTGTTACATTTGTTACGTTTCTCATGTGTTTACGTTTCTCATGCTAGGTATGTTTCTCATGTGTTATGTTTCTTATGTGTTATGTTTCTCATGTGTTACATTTCTCACGTGTTACGTTTCTCATGTGTTTACGTTTCTCATGCTAGGTATGTTTCTCATGTGTTATGTTTCTCATGTGTTACGTTTCTCATGCGATTACGTTTCTCTTGCTAGTTATGTTCTCTTGTGTTACGTTTCTCATGTGTTACGTTTCTCATGTGTTACGTTTCTCATGCGATTACGTTTCTCATGCGATTACGTTTCTCATGCGTTTACGTTTCTCATGCTAGTTATGTTCTCATGCGATTGCGTTTCTCATGTGGTTGCGTGTCCCATGCGGTTGCATGTCTCATGCGATTACGTTCTCATGCGGTTACGTTTTCTCATGCGATTATGTTTATCATGCAATTACGTTTTCTCATGCTAATTATGTTCTCATGTGTTTTCATTTCTCATGCGGTTACATTTTCTCATTCTAGTTGTGTTCTCATGCAATTTACGTTTTCTCATGCAGGTTTTTTACGTTTCTCATCTAGGTTCAATCATGATGTTTCCTAGTTGGTAGCATTGGTATGTTCATGTTTGATTCATGGTGTTTCACCGCTGGGGGGTCACCCATCACGTTTATGGGTGCTTACGGATTGAGATGAGCGTTTCTAATTGGCTTGTTTGGTGGAAAGTTTCCTCATCCGTTTCTCATACATTTCATGCACCTGGACATTTCTTTTCTCATATAAAGGCCTGACATGTCTTCAGGTTCATCAGGCCTGAGTGTACGTTTTTAATTTGCCTGCTACGCCTCAGGTTGCTCGGCCTTTGCAAATTCATGGGGTTTTCAGTCTTGCTCATACTTTGTATTGTCAGTACGTTTGGGTCATTCTTCACGTTGTAGGTTTACAACGTCACACCACGGCTGTGGTCCTATCACGTTATTCCGAGTCTGTCACGGTTAGTCCTGCACTTGCCTACATTTCATTTTGATTGTCTTTATATACATGTCAGGGTCATATCTTCACGTTTAGATCTCATGGCTACACTCCACTGCTGGTTACCTATCGCGTTATAGGTACCGACGGATTGAGATGTTCGTTTCTAATTGGCTTGTACGGTGGCAAGTCTCCTCATCCGTTTCTCATGGCTTTCATTACATTTTCATTCATCATGCAATCTCACTACTTACATCACTTGCCTGACACGTTTTTTCAGCTTCATGGGCTTGAGTGTTACGTTAAATTGGCCTGATTTGCCTCAGGTTGCTCGGCCTTGCTAGTTTCTTGAGACTGACACATTTTCAGTCTTGTGCTACGTATACTTTCCTGCTCGACGTTACTGCGTCTTTCATTCATGGTCATCTGCATAAGTAGCGGTGAGGGTAGGAAGGGTTTTTCCTGGATCTTAGGGTTTTGTTGGTTATTTCTTGTTTATAACTGTGTTGTTCTTGTTTGCAGAGCTCATGTCACAGGCAGCAGATATCGAAGACTTTGCTGCCATCCGTCCTTCTCCGGTTAGGGTTCTGTACGTAGTAGCTCGTCCTTCTTGTAACCTCCCGATTCGGCCGTCTCTCTGGCAGTGGCATAGGGTCAGGTGGAAGGGTCTTGGTCCTTTAGCAGCCATTAGATTCCTACGCACTGGCACTCGGCTGGATGCTCTCCAATGTAGTAGGCTGTTAGGAAGTCGTCCACTGTCGGGACGGTTTCTTCCTCGTTGTAGTGTCCAAACGGGGTCCTGCTGATCTACGGAAACGGGCGTCGCTGAAGCTTGATCAACAAGTCATTTTCAATGTTAGCCTAGGAAGCTCATGACACCGTCTAGGATACCTTCCAGGCTTTTCCATCTTGGTATCCTGGTTTCTTTTGTCACGAACATTCAATGTCTACATGCTTTCGTTGTCTTTTAGTTTTATTTTTGCCACTTCAGCTCAAGCGATCCTACAAGCTGGTGCTCGGTCACAGTCTTAGTTCGACTCATGATGGCGTCTGCGGATGTGCCCAGGGATAGGCCACTTACCTTTCCCTGGTGTGGCCTTCTTCGCTAGCTCGGTGCTTGACACGTTGCTGTTCCCTGCTGCCTAAACTAGGGTTGCTCCTTATGCTCACACCAGGCCGTGCTTTCAGTATAGGTGCAGTGTCTGCTGCTTCTCGCCGGGGGGTCCGTATTCACATTGTTGAGGAGTTAGGTTGGTGGGGCTCAGCGTTCATTTTCGGACATGTTCCGGATCCACATGTTGAGTTATCACAGGCTTTCTTGCATTGGCTGCTCGAGGTTGCATACAGTTACTTTCATTTCAGCTCATCCTACTGTCTTGTTTTTGCCCCCTTTTAGGCATACCGACCATGTGACCCCGGCACACCCCAGGTCACTTTCCCTGTTTTCCCTCAGACATTTCCAGCACGAATACCTGAGTACAAGTTGGAAGGCTGACCGCAGGTCAGCCTGAATTTGTAGGAGGAGTCGGGAGGTATTTAAACCCGCCCTCTCTCCTCTTTGCCTGTCGACGTTGCTCTCGTGTCCCACCCACCCTTCCCTTTTTTCTTGTTATTTCTTCTCCTTTACTTTTACTTGGGTATGCCCCCTTTTAGGCATACCGACCATGTGACCCCGGCACACTCCAGGTCTCTTTCCCTGTTTCCCCTCAGACATGTCCACAACGAATACCTGAGACACTGAGTACAAGTGCATTCGTTTTCGTCCGAATACATTTTCGTCCGAATTTCTGGGAATTTGGTGTTTGTTTTAAAAAGCGATAATAAACGCGAAGAATCCGAAATCTGAAATAAAAAATGCTTTATTTTCGTTTCAGTTCGATATAGATAGAAGATTTGACATGACAGTGACAATAGCGATCTGTGTCTATCGAACCTGCAGTTGAATGTGCCTAATCTAACTCTATTAGTCCAAGATTATTCGACACAGAGAGAAAAGATTCGATATTATAGAGACATGAAGATTTGACGAAGCAGCCAAAAACATACGATCGCCGCAAGCGAACATCTACGGTCAAATGCTCCGCCAATAGGCTATAGAAGAATTCTAATGTTGGTTGACTAGTAATAATAATTAATAAATATAATTATTACTAGTCATACAACATTAGAATTCTACTACAGCTTGTGGGCGGCGCATGCGACCGGAAATGTACGATCGCGGCATCGTACAGTTTAGCTGCTTCGTCGAATCTTCTTAGAACATTCGACAGACACCATAAGCCTTCAATTGACAGATTCGACCTCAATTAATTCAGATTTTCTGACGAACACATTTTTAAACGAAACAAAATAAATAAAAACACATTTTGGGAGTAACTAAATAAATTCATTTTTTGGACGAAACAGAAATTCCGAAACAAAATATTTCAGTGTGCATATGTCTAGTAAACAGACAGATCCCCATTCTGTCAGGGGAGAAGAGAGTGATTGTCTGCTTCTAGTGATTAGGAACAGCAATTTCTCTGTACTCCAAGTCCGTGCCCTCCCCCCACAGTTAGAAACACCTCCCATGGAACACATTTAACCCCTTGATCGCCCCCTAGTGTTAACCCCTATCCTGTTAGTGTAATTTATACAGTAATCCGTGCATTTTTATAGCACTAATCGCTCTATATATGTCAGTGGTCCCAAAGTCAAAAGTTTCAGAACTTCCGCCACAATGTCGCAGTCCTGCTAAAAATCACTGCTCACCGTTGTTGTGATGAGAAATTCCCCCTGTCGAATAATGCCCGCCCGACACTGTGCATGGGCAGCGCTTGCACAGTACCGAGTCGCTGAAGGCCACCGAACCTCGGAATTGACGAACAGCTGTTGACGGCGCCTGCGCATTATAGCCGACATGCCACACAACCCCGCTGCTCGTGCAAGTCTGCAAGGGGGGATTTGTACATCATGGGCGTGTGTGAGGGGTTGATGCCTATAGAAGGGGGCATCATTTGTAATGATGGGCAGTGATATTGCATGGGAAAGATAGGCCGCAAAGACATGTAGGAAGATTAGCAGAGATATATATTTGTAAGAGATGTGTTTGAGTTTATTAATAAATTTGGGTCAGATCGTAACCGCACTGCCCATCATTACAAATGACGCCCCCTTCTGTTGAGTTCGCCCCTCACACATGGGCATGATGTACAAATCCGCTCCTTGCAGACTTGCACAAGCAGCGGGGGTGTGTGGCACTATGTCGGCTATAGTGCGCAGGTGCCGTCAACAGCTGTTCGTCAATTACGAGGTCCGAGGTTAAAAAAAAAATTATAATAAAAATGCCATAAATCTATCCCCTATTTTGTAGACGCTATAACTTTTGTGCAAACCAATCAATATACACTTATTGCAATTTTTTTTACCAAAAATATGTAGAAGAATGCATATTGGCCTAAACTGATGAAGACATTTTTTTTTATTATTTGAATATTTTTTTTATTGTTTTTTTTCTCAAAATTGTCGCTTTTTTTGTTTATAGCGCAAAAAATAAAAACCGCAGAGGTGATGAAATGCCACCAAAAGAAATATCTATTTGGGGGGAAAAAAGGATGTAAATTTTGTTTGGGTACAACATTGCGTAACCACGCAATTGTCAGTTAAAGCGTTGCAGTGCTGTATCGCAAACAATGGCCTGGTCATTAAGGGGGTAAATCTTCCGGTCTGTAAGTGGTTAAAATATCTTTGTTTTTTTTGTTTACCAACATTTTTTATTGAAGTATACCAACATATACAAGAGAAAAATCTAAGGGAAAAGCAGATTAGGCATGTCAAAAATACATCTCTCTGTTAGATACACACAAAAGAGAAAAACAAATGAAATAATAATTAAAAAAAAAAGATTTAGAGAAATAGATGGCTAAGATATGTAAAAATACACTGCTCAAAAAAATTAAAGGAACACTTTTGAATCAGAACTCCTGGGATATTGATCTGGTCAGTTAAGTAGCAGAGGGGGTTGTTAATTTCAATTAACAGCAAAGCAGCTGAAACTGATTAACAACAGGTGCACTAGATAGGCAACAATGAGACAACCTCCAAAATAGGAATGTTTTTTCAGGTGGAGGTGTCTGGCATTTTTTTTCCCTACTCATCTTTTCTGAGGCCTCGTACACACGGCCGAGATTCTCGTTGAAAAAAACATGTCATTTTTTTCGACGAGATTCTTGGACAAGAAACTTGTCCCGGCCGAGTGTACACACGCTCGTTTCAAAGAACCCGCGGTTCTTTGAAAGGAGTGTACGCGGTGACGTCATCGACTACGTCGAGCATGCGCTCGTCACATTCGATGCCGTCGCCGCCATCTTGGTATACCCTACGTATGCCTAGGAAGCTACCGCGCATGCGTCAAATTCATTTCGAACATGCGCGGGCTTCCGGGCGGACAGGTAAGTGTACACACACTCACTTTTCTCGTCGAGAAACATGCCGAGGAGAATCTCGACGAGAAAATAGAGAGCAGTTTCTCTATTTTCTCGTCGAGGTTTCTTGTCGGTTTTCTCGACGAGAAACCCGATAGCAGCGTACACACGACCGATTTACTCGGTAAGACCTCTCTGCCAGAAAGTTTCTTGCTGGTTCTTGCCGAGAAAATCGGTCGTGTGTACGAGGCCTGACTGTTTTTCACTAGTTTTGATTTTGGCTAGGGTCAGTGTCACTACTGGTAGCACGAGGCGATACTTGGACCCTATAAAGGTTGCACAGGCAGTCCAACTCCTCCAGGATGGCACATCAATACGTGTCATTGCCAGAAGGTTTGCCGTGTCTCCCAGCACAGTCTCAAGAACATGGAGGAGATTCCAGGAGACAGGCAGTTACTCTAGGAGAGCTGGACAGAGCCGTAGAAGGTCCTTAACCCATCAGCAGGACCAGTATCTGCTCCTTTGTGCAAGGAGGAACAGGATGAGCACTGCCAGAGCCCTACACAATGACTTCCAGCAGGCCACTGGTGTGAATGTCTCTGATCAAACAATCAGAAACAGACTTCATGGGGGTGGCCTGAGGGTCCGACATCCTCTAGTGTGCTCTGTGCTCACTGCCGGAAACTGTGGAGCTCGATTGGTATTTTCCATTGAACACCAGAATTGGCATGTCCGCCACTGGTGCCCCATTCTTTTCACAGATGAGAGCAGGTTCACCCTGAGCCTATGTGACAGACATGAAAGGGTCTGGAGAAGCCACGGAGAACTTTATGCTGCCTGTAACATCGTTCAGAATTACCGATTTGGTGGTGGGTCAGTGATGGTCTGGGGAGGCATATCCATGGAGGGACGCACAGACCTCTACAGGCTACACAATGGCACCCTGACTGCCATTAGGTATCGGGATGAAATCCTTGGACCCATTGTCAGACGCTACGCTGGTGCAGTGGGTCCTGGGTTCCTCCTGGTGCACGACAATGCCCAGCCTCATGTGGTGAAAGCATGCAGCCAGTTCCTGGAGGATGAAGAAATTGATACCATTGAATGGCCCCCACGCTTACCTGACCTAAATCCAAAAGAACACCTCTGGGACATTATGTTTCGGTCCATCTGGTGCCGCCAGGTTGCACCTCAGTCTGTTCAGGAGCTCAGTGATGCTCTGGTCCAGATCTGGGAGGAAATACCCCAGGACACCATCCGTCGTCTCATTAGGAGCATGCCCTGATGTTGTCAGGCATGCATACAAGCACTTGGGGGCCATACAAACTACTGAGGACCATTTTGAGTTGTTGCAATGAAATTTCAGCAAAATGGACCAGCTTGCTGCAAAAAATTTTCACTTTGATTTTCGGGGTGTCTTTGAATTCAGCCCTCTGTAGGTGGATAGTTTTCATTTCCATCAAATTATGTGCCATCCTTTCATTCCTAACACATTACCCAGTCCATATCAGTATAGATATCCAGCATGAGATTTTGCCCCGTTTAGATCTGATGTGTTTTCAAAGTGTTCCTTTAATTTTTTTGAGCAGTGTAGATTAATCAGATTTGGTGGTAATTTGCCTATAGCCAACTATGGGCATATACACATTTGTGTGTGTGTGTGTGTAATACCATGGGAATCGTACACTCATCTTCTTAGACCTAGAGTTATCACACGAACAAGGCAAAATTATATCTCAAAACCATTGTAAACCAACAAGTGGTAATTCTTATTTACACTTTACAAGTTGCCACCACCCCTCCCACTGTAACAACATCCTGGGTGGCCAATTCCAGAGACTGCACCAGAATTGCACTAAAAATGAGGATTACAAAAAACATGGTCAGGTACTAGTAAATTTCTAGAAAAAGGGTTTCCAAAGCCCCTGCTAGATGAAGCCCTTAATAAACATTTAGCTCATCCTTCTCTTATTTATAATAAATCTGATAAAACCAACAAAACCATTACAATCAGATTTGTCACAGGCTATAACAATCAACACAAAACCAGATCATTTGCAAACATTGGAGCCTCTTGAAATTAGACAACCAACTCACAAACTCAATTCTGGAGACCCTCCAAGTTACTTTTAGATGGGCAAAAACTCTTAAAAATGTAATTGCCCCAAGCAAGTTAAAATCACAACGTAAGACCTAATCTTCAGACATCCGCTCCTATTTTGACAATCGCATAGGCATATTTCAGTGCCGCAAGAGAGGATGTCTCATCTACCAATTTATCTGCCACAAGAAACAAAGTTTCACCAACAGAGAAGGCAAAGTCTACACCATCAGGAAGTTCATTACCTGCTCATCCGATTTTGTTATATACGTGCTCCGATGTCCATGTGGGCTAATGTACGTTGGCCGCACCATACGCGCGTTACGAAAATGGGTGGATTTGGATAACAGGAGGTTGATCCAAAGAGGCTGTGATCAACACAGCATACTGAGACACTTTTTACTTCACCATAATAAAGACATCAAATAGCTTGAGGTGGTGGTTATAGAGCATATTACAGACAAAACTAACAACCAACGAAAAGTTTTCCTTACTTTGTAAGAAAGAAGCTTTCTGGATTTTTAAATGGAACACAATGTACCCCAATGGGCTAAATCAGGGGTGGCCAACCAGTGGCCCACGGAGCCCTTTGATGTGGCCCGCAACCTCCTGCTCTAAAAATGGCAGGCTGACAAGCCCAGATCGTAGGTTGCTGACCCACCATACCACAGCATCAGTGTTGTGAATAAAGCTGTTGGTAGAGGAAGAAACCAGCTGAGGAGCAGAGCCCCATAAGCCGATGCTTCCTCTACAGCACCAACTTTTGCCACAGGCGGACTCTATGGCAAAGTTCAGCTAACCCGCAGGATAGACACAGGTAAACCGCAGCACATCAGTGTGAAAGCAGTCTTAGGCTCTTTTCACACGATCAGTCCGACCAAATGGGACCCTCAATCCACCTCTACAGAGCGGCATATATAAACAGACTTTTGTACTCCAATCCGATCCGCTAAAAAAAAACAAAAAAAAACAGAAGAGAATTTGTCCCCTTCCAACTGGGTGGATCGGAGGGCCTATAGAGTAGTTGTAACCTGTCATCCGCCCGATCTGCTCAGTGTGCCCCGTGACTGGATACCAAGTTGCTTAAGTGGCCCTCGCTCTTCAAAAGGTTGGGCACCCCTGGGCTAAATAAGGATATGGAGACAAATTGTTTAACCACTTGCCGCCCGCCTAGCAAAAGGATGGCGGCAAAGTGGTTCTGTTATCCTGATTGGACATCATATGACGTGATCAGGATAACAAGCCGCCACGCACCCCCGGGAGCACACATTGCGGCGATCGTCGTTGCGGTGTGTCAGTCTGACACACCACAACTTCGATCTAGGTAAAGAGTCTCTGACGGAGACTCTTTACCACATGATCAGTCATGTCCAATCACATCTGATCACGATGTAAACAGGAAGAGCCGTTTATCAGCTTTTCCTCACTCGTGTCTGACAGACGCGAGTAGAGGAGAGACGATTAGAGGGGGGGGGGGTCTGTGCTGATTGTTTATCATTGCAGCCCCCCATGGATGCCTGTCCAGGACCCCCAGGGATGCCACCAGGACCACTATGATGCCAATGTGTGCCCACACATAATGCCAATCAGTGCCCACCAGCAATACCTGCCAGTGCCTCAATTGCAGCGATACCCATCAGTTCCATCTATCAGTGTAAATCAGTACCACTCATCAGTTTCCATCAGTGCCCATCCATGTTCATCAGTGCCCTCCTATCAGTGCCCATCAGTGCCACCTATCAGTGCCCATTAGTGAAACCAATAAGTACCCATCAGTGCAGCCTTTCAGTGCCCATCAGTGCCGCCTATCTGTGCCTATCAGTGCCACCTATGAGTGCCCATCTGTGCCGCCTATATGTGCCCATCAGTGCTTCATATCAGTGCTGCCTATCAGTGCACATCAGTGACGCCTATCAGTGTCCATCAGTGTCGCATATCAGTGCCACCTCATTGGTGCCACCTCATCCATGCCTATCAGTGCAGCCTCATCAGTGCCCATCAGTAAAGGAGAAAACATACTTATTTACAACATTTTATAACAGAAACGAAGAAAAACTTTTTTTTTTTAAATTCTGTATTTTTTTATTTGTTTAACAAAAAATAAAAACCCCAGAGGTGATCAAATACCACCAAAAGAAAGCTCTATTTGTGGGAAGAAAATTATAAACATTTTGTTTGGCTACAGTGTAGTATGACCGCACAATTGTCATTTAAACACCGACAGTGCTGAAAGCTGAAAACTGGCTTGGGCAGGAAGGAGGCAAAGTGCCCACTGCCCAGTATTGAAGTGGTTTTAATATAGAGATTATCCCCTGGTATCCCAATAAATTTGTATTTCTTCCTCTTCCCCTTTCCCTCGCTTTTATATATTACCATATACTGACATACATTGCTGTATATGTCCGTGATCCATACAGTCATGGTTGTTGGATCAAAAAAAAATGTATAATCATAAATTACAAATTACATGTTAGGTTATTATATCCCCCTTCCTTACAACAATATATATATATATATATATATATATATATATATATATATATACATATATTTATTGATTTTATTGAATATATGTGTATCAATTATCACGTTTTTTACATTTTAATCTTATTTATTCAATTACAATCTTCATTTCTGTTTCAGTATATTTCTTAATTGAGTTATTCATACAATTCCATCAATAACTTAAGAATACAATACAAGAGTTCATATTCATATTTAATAATTACTAAATAACTACATCATCAATCATTCAATATTCAGTATTTAATGTACTTTTTTTTTTTTTATTGTTTACCAAAATTAATTAATCACTGTATGATTCCCATGGTATTACACACACACACACAAAAGTGTGAATACAGTATCACCATAAGTGGCTATAGGCAAATTACCGTAAAATTTGATTAATCTATTTTTCCATATGTTAGTTGTACATTATTTTACCAACAGTCTCTTTCTGGTTTCTCTGTTTTTCCATATTGAATTTGCTCCCTCTCATCCAGGTTCACTCCCCTCTCGAGAGGAAAGATTTAAAGAAAGTGGCCTGGGAGTCATTCTGGGCATATACAGAGGCCAGGGTAATCGTTTTATCTTGCAAAGAACCTTTAACAATGATAAATCTACTGTCAGGGTCTCAGTAAACATGCTGTATATCTAGCATAATATATATTTTTTATAAATATAGCCACGCCCCATGCCATACATTGGATTCATATGTAGCGAGATCATCAGCCCCTAAAAGCTTATAAGATCTAAAGGCTTTTTTCCTCTTTTGTGGGGAATTAAATCCCTTGAGATTGTAAGAATTTATATGGAAACCCGGTTGAATGACAATTTAGTAATAGAGAAGTCTAGGGGTTTGCTCACGTAACAGCTTACAATCAAAAGAAAAAAAAAAAGAAAGATAACAAAACAGACATATGTAGAAAATATAACGATTAGTGTCAGAAAACTATCCTGAGGGGTCAGAGGAAAAGATACAGTAGCCTTCTGGCCAAAAGAACACTTAAGCCGTGTACACACGATAGGTTTTACCGATGAAAACAGTCCGATGGACTGTTTTCATCAGACAAACCGATCGTGTATGGGCCCCATCAATCTTTTTTCCATCAGTGTTTAAAAATAGAACATGTTTTAAATTTATTAGATGGTTAAAAAACGGATAGCAAATTACTATCGTCTGTGGGGAACTCCATTGGATAAAAAACCCACGCATGGTCAGAATCAAGTTGACGCATGCTCAGAAGCATTGAACTTTATTTTTCTCGGCTCATCGGAGTGTTGGTGTGTAGGCAAGACTGATGGAAGTCAGCTTCATCGGTTTTCCGATGGAAAAATCCATTGGTTTAAAAACCATAGGAAATCAGATCGTGTCTACAGGGCTTAAGGGTATTGGACTGCATAGTCCAAGTTCCAACAAACTTAGTCAGTAATGTTAGTCATGAGACTGAAATGCAATGAGCCCGGTATAAAAAATAAAGCAGTAGCATTCAAATCCAAAAACAGGGTGTCAGAACACCAGATATGTTCAAGTGTAGAGTAGGGGACATCCAGACAGGCGCGACTTCAAGACTTCAGCATATCCCAGAGAAAATCTGGTATCTTATGTGCTTGCTGACAATGACAAACCAGAAAAAGGCAGAAAATATGGTTGTGGGTTATATATTGACTTTGACAGTCTCTTCTAGGAGAAGGAGTCACCCACACCAGGGATGGACGCGGGGTGGAAGGCATCCTTGGTAGTACGGCAGCGTCAAGGAGGCCCAACATCACTAACAGCTCTTTTCCCTCCGAAAACATAGTGGCCTTGTATGTGGTGCCTTTGTGGGGGACTTGCAGCCTGAACGGGAACCCCCAGCAGTAGCAAATCCTGCACTTGTCCAAGGTTGAGGGAGAGACGCCAGGTTATATTTGGATAGGGAGTGTTACGGGACATAAAAAATAAGCTGCACTCTTAAAGTGACATGTTAAACAAATATGTTGTCAGGGAAATCGCCGAGTTATTGGCAATCCTGCCAGTGTCCATCATGACCGCGCCAGACTAACCCCTATGCGCATGCGCGCACGCAGATGCGCCGCACGGACAGCGCGTACTGACACACACAGACGGTGTGGGCGCACCCCCCGGCCTATTTAAACCTGTCACTGGCACATACAAGTTGCTGGATTATCATCAGCTTCCTGTGTCTCCTGTGTCTCCTGTATCTTGTGTATCCTGAATCTCTGGCTTGACCCTTGGCTTGCATCTGGACCTGTGATCCTGCTTATCTCCTCGCAATTTACCCCGGCTTGGCTGACTATTCCATTATCTTCTGCTCCTGTGTATGACCCGGCTTGTTCCTGTAATACTCTTGGACTGATTCCTGTGTTTGACCCCTGGCCTGGCTACAGACTCTGTTCGTGTATTACCTATTGTTCCACACCAGAACCCTTCCTTGCACGGCTACTGATTCCACTCTTCCAGCGCACCCCAGCTACCTTCTGCCTGCATCTACCCAGTCAGAAGCAGTACTGGCAATCCGTGCACCTTTGGGCCCCGCACTCCCTGTCTCACCCCCAGGGGTGCGGTGCACTTAGCCACAAGGGGCGCCCTCTCAGCAATCCAGCCTCACACCAGAGACTTGACAGTATAATCCAGCCATGTCTGAGGTCGGCAGAGGTGCATCCTCGTTAGAGGCTCTGTGCCAACAAGCCGCAACTTTGGCCCATGAAGTCCAGAAACTGCAGGAAGCACATCTTCAGCTTGAAGGTCGTTTGCAACACGTGACAGTGTCACCTGCTCCTGTGGAACCAGGGCCACCTGCTACCTACTCCTCAGCATCGGTCCAAGGACAAACCCCAGCAACCCTGATGATGTTGGCTCCTCCTCCTGAACCCCGCGTTCCAATCCCTGAATGATTTTCTGGAGATCAAAAAAAGTTTAGGTCCTTCAAAAATGCCTGTTTACTACATCTGGCCTTGCAACCCCAGACTTTTGCTCTAGAGACTGTTAAGGTCGTGTTTCTCATTTCCCTGTTGTCTGATGAACCCCAGACCTGGGTCCACCACCTATGGGAACAGAAGAGCCCTGTCATCAGCACGGTGGACTCCTTCTTCTCTGCCATGGCACAGCTCTACGAAGACCCCCAGCGAACGGTCACTGCAGAGGCCAACCTGTAATCCCTGTAGCAGGGGAAGCGGCCAGTGGAGGACTATACTGTGGACTTCCGTAGATGGTCTGCAGACACAGACTGGAATCAAGCGGCTCTAAAATACCAGTTCCGCCTGGGTCTTTCCGATTCCCTCAAGGATGAGTTGGCCAGAGTCGGTATCCCCACTACTCTCGAGGGCCTCATTAAATTGGTCATCCGCTTGACCGATGCCTGCGGGAGCGACAGTCAGAACGGTCTCAGACCTCCGGACCCACCTGGTTGCCACCTGAAGTTCCTATTCCATCTGCACCTCCGCAAGTAGGTCTGGTACGATCGGCACTGACCCCTGACGAGAGACGTCGTTGTCGCCAAGCCAATCTCTGCCTCTATTACGGAGGAAACTGACATTTCCTTTGTAACTGCCCCATAAGGCCTAAGAAGCCACCGTCATACACCCCAGTGTACTTCCAGGTCTCCGGAACTTCTCCTTCCCATATTGTTCTTCCCATTACGTTGCAGTTGGGGAAAGAGGAAGTCCAGCTCCGGGCCATGATCTATTCTGGGGCATGTAGCTGCTTTGTGGACTTAAGCCTAGCAAAGAACCTTAGTTTGCCCCTTCTCCACAAGGAATGGGGACTGGAAGTTCGCCTGGCAGATGGCACAATGCCTAGTTCTGGTCCTGTTACCCTAGATACTGCTCCTCTTCTTGTCACTACTCCTGATGGCCATATGGAATTTCTACGCTTTGACGCTTTAAGTTCACCTATGTTTCCAGTCATCTTGGGGATCCCCTGGCTCCAAGCACACAATCCTTAGATCAATTGGAGCACCAAGGAGGTTTTGTTTACTTCGCCCTATTGCCAGCAGCACTGCTTGGTCCCTGAATCCGGAAATACCACCAGCTGCCTGACAGTTCAACCCACATCTACCAATAACCAGAATATACCACCAGCCTATCAAGAGTTCCTGGATGTCTTTGATAAGAGAAAAGCAAATACCCTACCCCCACATCGGTCATACGACTGTCCTATTGAATTACTCCCTGGGGCTGAAATCCTGTTCAGACGCATCTTCCCTCTCTCTGAGACGGAGTTAGGAACTCTACGGCAATACATAGACGAAAACTTGGCAAAGGGTTTCATCCGCCCTTCCTCCTCTCCAGCCGGTGCCGGCATTTTCTTGGTAGAGAAAAAAGATAAGACTTTGAGACCATGTGTTGATTACAGGGAACTTAATAGGATTACCATAAAAAAACCGCTACCCACTTCCACTTGTCCCTGAACTCTTTCAGAGATTCCACACCGCTCAGATATTCACCAAACTTGATCTACGGGGGGCTTACAACCTTGTTCGCATCCGTGAGGGTGATGAGTCGAAGATGGCCTTCAGAACGCGGTCCGGACAATTTGAGTAACTTGTGATGCCTTTTCGGTCTCTGTAACGCCCCAGCAACGTTCCAGCACTTCGTTAATGATATTTTCCGGGAATATCTAGATTACTTTGTCATCATCTACCTGGACGACATCCTCATATTCTCAGCTACCCTGGAACTCCATCGGACACATGTGAAGACAGTATTACTGACACTAAGGAAACATGGACTTTACGCAAAAGCGGAAAAGTGTGAGTTCGAAAAAGACTCCATACAGTTTCTTGGGCTGATCATATCCACTGGCGGGGTAGCTATGGATCCACAAAAGGTACAAGCAGTCCTGGATTGGCCAACTCCATCGGACAAGAAGGGGGTGCAGAGATTTGTAGGCTTCGCAAATTTCTATAGAAGGTTTATAAGGAACTTTTCTTCCATCATTTCACCTATCACCCAAGTCACCCGCCTACACACCCGGTTCCAGTGGTCCCCAGAAGCGCAATCCGCTTTTGAAGAACTGAAGTCTCTGTTCATCTCAGCTCCGATCCTAAAACATCCTGATCCTGCCCTGCTCTACATCTTGGAGGTCGATGCCTCAGAAGTAGCCACAGGGGCAGTACTATCGCAACGCCAGGGACCTAAGTCGTTGCTTCACCCCGTGGCGAAAATGAGCCAGCCAGAGAGGAACTACGATGTAGGTGACCGTGAACTGTTGCCCATTAAAACAGCCTTAGAGGAATGGAGATATCTTCTCTAAGGGGCCTCTCACCCTGTTATGATATTCACAGATCACAGGAACTTATAGTACCTCCGCACGGCCAAACGCCTGAGACCCCGACAAGCTTGCTGGGCCTTGTTTTCCTCAAGATTAAATTTTCACATCACATACCGCCCTGGTTCCAAGAATGGAAAAGCTGAAGCCTTGTCCCGGATATTTCCCGATACCCCAGAGGAAACAGCACCCAGTACAATCCTATCACCACAGAACTTCCTCATGATCCAACCTGAACTAAGGTCCTCACTTGAACAAGCATCCATCCAATGCCCGGAACCAGAGGCATCCTCTTTAAGAAGTCAGGGGGGGGTACCTTTAGTATCAGGATAAAGTCTTTGTTCCACAACCAGCCAGAATCCAGGTCCTAAAGACATTTCATGACCACCAACTTGCTGGCCATTTCGGGGTGCGAAAGACAATGAATCTCATCCAATGTTCTTTTTGGTGGCCTACTCTGAAATCGGACTACCGGGAATATGTTAGCTCCTGCACCACCTGCCAGCAAAACAAGAGGTCCAACGTTAAATCTTGGGGTCTGTTACGACCACTGCCGGTACCAGAACAACCATGGAAGAAAATATCGATGGACTTTATAGTAGAGTTGCCTCCCTCCGACGAGTTCACAACTATCCTAGTAGTAGTGGACCGTTTGTCCAAAATGGCCCACTTTTTGCCCATGATGGGTACACCATCTGCTGTGGACACGGCAACATTTTTTTATAAAAGAAATAATCAGACTCCATGGCCTACCTGATAATGTTGTGTCCGATAGAGGGGCACAATTCACCTCCCGATTCTGGAGAGAATTCTGTAAGATGCTGTCAATCGAGCTGTGCCTATCTTCGGCCTATCATCCCCAGAGCAACGGTCAAACCGAAACAGCAAATCAGACTGTAGAACAATATTTACGCTGTTTCTGCTCCTTCTCCCAGGATGATTGGATTTTGTTACTCCCGTGCGCAGAGTTTGCATACAATAATTCAGTACATACTTCCACCAATCAATCACCCTTTTGGGCTAATTATGGGTCCGACCCATCATTTTTGCCTAATGTCATTCCGGAGGCCTCAGTCCCAGCAGTCCAAGACAGGATAAATTCCATCCAGACTAAATACCAAAACCTCCAGCTAACTATGCAAAGAGCCCAGGAAAACTATAAGAAACAGTATGACAAGAGAAGGAGAGAGAACCCTGCCTTTAAAGTTGGTGATGAAGTATGGCTTTCTTCAGCAAATCTCAAGCTTCCTTGTCCCTCCCAGAAGTTGGGACCTAGATTTATCGGCCCATTTAAGATCAGATGAGAAATGAATCCAGTAGCTTTTGAACTGGCACTACCAAGTTCCTATAAAATCCACCCGGTTTTCCATGTCTCTCTGCTTAAACCTGTTCTCCCTAGTCCATTTCCAGGAAGAAAAGGAGTTCCTCCACCTCCAGTCGATGTGGGAGATGAAACCGAGTTCGAGGTAGAAGCCATCCTGGACTGTCGTAGGAGAGGTAGGACTATTCAATTTCTCATAAAACGGAAAGGTTATCCAGTAGAAGAGAATTCCTGGGAACCCAAAGGCAATATACATGCCCCTAGACTTCTGCAGAGGTTCCGAGCCCGTTACCCCGAAAGATGGGCCCGGTTGGGCATCCGGAGGCTGCCCCTTGGGGGGGCACTGTCAGGGAAATAGCCGAGTTATTGGCATTCCTGCCAGTGTCCATGGTGGCCGCGCCAGACTAACCCCTATGCGCATGCGCACACAGATGCGCCGCACGGACGGCGCGTACTGACGCACACAGATGGTGTGGGCACACACCCCCCGGCCTATTTAAACCTGTCACTGGCACATACAAGTTGCTGGATTATCATCAGCTTCCTGTGTCTCCTGTGTCTCCTGTATCTTGTGTATCCTGAATCTCTGGCTTGACCCTTGGCTTGCATCTGGACCTGTGACCCTGCTTATCTCCTCACATCTGACCCCAGCTTGGCTGACTATTCCATTATCTTCTGCTCCTGTGTATGACCCGGCTTGTTCCTGTAATCCTCTTGGACTGATTCCTGTGTTTGACCCCTGGCCTGGCTACAGACTCTGTTCGTGTATTACCTATTGTTCCACACCAGAACCCTTCCTTGCACGGCTACTGATTCCGCTCTTCCAGCGCACCCCAGCTACCTTCTGACTGCATCTACCCAGTCAGCAGCAGTACCGGCAATCCGTGCACCTTTGGGCCCCGCACTCCCTGTCTCACCCCCAGGGGTGCGGTGCACTTAGCCGCAAGGGGCGCCCCCTCAGCAATCTGGCCTCACACCAGAGACTTGACATATGTAAACACAAAACATGAAATTTAAAAATTTAAAGTCCCAAACAGTGACACATGTGACTTGTATAGAGTCCTCCAATGATTATTGAAGATTGTTATGGTTTCTTCAATGAAGGACGGACCAGCAACCAAAGGTTCAGTGAAAATCTTGTGACTTTATAGTATGAACACAGTGAATCAACCACCACGCATAATACACGCTTACCAGCTGCACAAGTTTAGACACTTGTGGCTAATACCCAGCCAGGGCCTTTTCCGCCAAAGACTGCGGATGTTTGGTCTGGTCAAATGGCGTAGTAAGCCATTTGGTCAGGAACATAGTTGGAGGTACAGCTTATGGACCTATAAATGGTTCAAGTGGCGATGAGGCAATGGCAGCAGGAGTTCACAGAAGGAAAATACAACAGGGATCATCAGTCTTCGGAGGAAAGGGCCCTGGCTGGGTATTAGCCACATTAGTGTCTAAACTTGTGCAGCTGGTAAGCGTGTATTTCGCATGGTGGTGGATTCACTGTGTTCATACTAAAGTCACAAGATTTTCACTAAATATTTATTTAGATGCTGGTCCATCCTTCATTGAAGGAACCATCAAAATGTTCAATAGTCACTGGAAGACTCTATACAAGTCACATGTGTCACTGTTTGGGACTTCCTATAATAATTTCTAATCACTTTTTATTTTATTAATTTCATGTTTTGTGTTTACATAGTTGTTTAACATGTCACTTTAAGAATTTCTGGTCTTTACCATAATACCTATATGGTAGAACGCGTTTACCTAGATTAAGATATATATGTACTATATGTATGTTGCAGTACCAATACCAAAGCCACTTTTTGTGGTAATAAGAGAATGTGTTTAGAAAATGGGTACGAATGTGGCTAGTTCACGTAGATGATTGTGGCATTACCTCCCAGAATTAAGACGATAGTACAGTAAAAGCATTGAACCCATTTCTCTCTTGTATGTTACCCGACAATGTATGTAAACTTCATTATTTTGTTTTGCTATCAATCCTTCAATAAAAGCGTTTGTATTAAAAAAAACAAAAACATATCACTTTAAGAGCGCAGCTGATTATTTTTTATCTATTGCTATTTTGTGTGTATTTCACTTTAAGTTGCTGCTATAATTGTTGGTTTATTTCCAGCGCAGTTTTTCTTTTTTTATATCTAAGTGTTACGGGAGGCCCTTAATATTTCTTTGATCAATAACTCTTTAAGGCACAGTACAATGTCCCTAGGTGGTTTCTCAGGCAGTGGTTTGGGACATAGAACTGTGGATCCTAAAGAAGGTAAAGGAAGCCCTTGAAGAATCTGGGAGTAGAGACTGAAACTGTTTCTGCACAGAAGAGAGCAGATCAGTAACAGTTTTAGGAACCCCTCTCACTCTGAAATTGTTGCACCTTTTTCTGTTATCCAGGTCTTCCAGATGGGCTTGGAGCTGCAAGAAAGTCTCAAAGAGTGTTTCATACTCCTTCCTGAGGTCTGAGTATGCTAGACTGAGCTTGTCATGCTTTGTTTTTTTAGCAAGTCAGTCCTATTGCCCAAGGCCGCAATTTCTAGAGAGAGTGTAATAGTAGACTTATGTAGCTCTGAGCAATTTTTCATCCATTGCTGATATGCTGGAATCAAGATCTGCTTTAGTCAGCTGTATTGAGTACTCACTGTGCCCCATGGAGTGTGTTGGTGAAGTCTCCACAGCCTGGAAGCATGTCTGTGCCTGTTTCGGTCAGAATGTCATCTTTGAACATCTTGTTTTGCTTCCTCACCCAGAGAAAATATGTCGTCAGGGATCTTTGGGCTTTTTTTTGCTGCAATTCTTAGGTGCCACCATGCACTGGTTATACCAGGGTAAAAGCAGGGGAAAGCACAGATAAATAGCCCTGGGGAACCGGCAGAATCCTCTGTCACTCACGGAGCTCCGATCACAAGCCGACGTCCAGTTTTGTGCCACGCATGCGCCTCCATTTAAAATGTCTTTTAAACATTCCCATATGTCTTTTGTGTCTTTTTATTTAACCTCCCTGGCGGTATGATTATGTCAGATTTTTGATGCTGAAAGTGGTACAATGTTTTGCATGGAAATTTGGCGTTTTATATTGTAGGCCTGTAATTCTTAGAAATAACTCACTTAAATCTGTCCAAACAAGAGTCCAGTAGACATCCCGGGTATGATAAAGTTTGAAGCACGAAATAATAAATTATAATATAATAAATAATTATAACAAATAATAATATAGAAAAAATTATTCTTTCTTTCTCGTACATCACGGGACACAGAGCGACATAGTCATTACTAATGGGTTATATAGATACCGTCAGGTGCTGGCACTGGCAACTTCCAAAACCGGAAGTACCCTCCCCTATATAAGCCCCTCCCATCCGGGAGCACCTCAGTTTTTTGCCAGTGTCTAAGGTGTTGGCCAAGAAGAAACATGTGTTTTTCACTGAGCTTGCGTACAGGTTCTTTTGGGCCTCAGTAAGCTATTCCGGATCCGACCAAAAAAGCTTCATAGCTAAACGATCGGTACCCGGGCATTGCAGAGAAGAGCAAGGTTTTGCCTGTAATGCTTCTCTTCGGAGAGCTGGACCCTGGGATCCAGAGCTCTGGTCATACCCACGACCAAGATGTTTTCTGTGCAGGGTGCTATACAGGTCCAGGGGAGTGGAATCCTTGGGAACCCGGTCCCTGAAGGTTTGATTACAATGCCTGCCGTGATAGGTGAAGTTTGGGCTTTTGTGGACCAAACAAAGTCCTGCGGCGGGGAACATGTAAGTGGGGGCCCCCAGGAACTTGGTTCTATTGGGGGACCCCCAAGCCTAATTTGTCTTTCTGTCTGTTACCTAATGGTATTCCCGCAAAATTCTGTGCATGCCTGTAACTACTAAAAAAATGTAATAATTTTTAATGGTGGTCAAGAAAAAAAAAAAAAAAAAAAAAATATTTTTTTTATATATATATATTTAATATATTAGACTGCGGTACCTGTGTTTGTCCACTAGAGGCCGCTGTGGAATGTTTTCTTGTCATGTGGACTAGTTTCTTCTCAGCAGAGCAAAGTCCAGGCAGATGGTGAGTTCTCTTATAGGAAACTGCTTCCTCTGCCATGTTGCAGTGCTCTTCCATCCCCCAGCCTGCGGCAAAGAGGGGCCCTGGCTCCTGTCCCTTGTTTCCATTTTTGAAATTAGCGCCGAAGGCGCACGTGGCCGCGCGCGTGCGCGTGCACGCGCCTCTATATATAGAGGTGAGCCGGGAAAGGGGGCGGAGCCTGGGGGATGACGCTCTGTGCGCGCCGCAGCGCTTCTGCGCATGTGCGGGCGTCCCAGCAGTTTAAAAAAAACACAATATTGTAGTAAGCTGGCTATGAAGTACAGAGACAGAGCTGGCAACATTTAAAGGCATACAGCAAGCGGTTGATACAGGCATCCCCTAGAAAGGCACATTAGTAGACACCAACTGTTTCTTATAGCAGCATTTATGCTAGACTATTATCAGTAACTGGTGTATTTCGGCTGGAATACCTCAGCTTTGTGGCTTAGGAATATGCCGTCTAAAAACTCCGGGACTAGAAATTCCAGGAGGAATAGGGGGTCTCCATCGGGCTCTGAGGATCTTGGGCATGCTTCGGCTGCACCAGTCTCCCCTGAAAAATCAGAGGTTAGTGACCGTAGAGCACCCTCAGGAGTACCTGGTACTGTGGCTGTCCTCAGTTCACCTGCTCCTGTGTATGTAACAGAGGAGGTTTTTTCCTCAGCTCTGGGAGGGCTGGAAGAGAGATTGTCAGCATTGATCGCTGCTTCCCTGTCACAGGAGAAAAGCGCTCGATCTCCGTCTCCCCCCTCAGAGTGCCTGTTAACAGAGCAACAGTCCCATACAGAGGTCGACCTACCTGAGGGGGATCAGGATGAGGTCGATTCGGTTGCAGAGGAATCAACAGTGGAAGAGCCGTTCTCAGCATCACATGCTGAAAGGTTATGGGTTCAGTCCCTGACTAATATGGTCCGATCAGCATTTAAAATGCCACTTGCGGAGCCATCCTCCACTTCTGTCTCCTCGTTGGGGTCGCTAAAAGCTCCCCAGACTGTTTGTTCCTTTCCGATCCATCCTTTACTGGAGGGGCTCATTTACCAGGATTGGGAGCATCCTGACAAAATATTTACTCCCCCCAAGAGATTTCCGGTGGTCTATCCCATGGAGGATAAGTTCATCAGAAAATGGAGGGTCCCTACAGTGGACGCAGCCATCTCTTGTGTGAATAAATCACTGACATGTCCGGTGGAAAATGTCCAAATGTTCAAGGACCCAATAGATAAAAAATTGGAGTCCTTATTAAAATCTGCTTTTTCTACAGCAGGATTGGTGACACAACCAGCAGTGGCAGCTATTGGGGTCTGCCAAGCAGTGAAGGATCAGTTGAAACAGGTCTTAAGGGACTTGCCGGATCAGCAGGCTCTTGCCCTAGCTGATCTACCTAGAGCCTTATGCTTTGCGGTGGACGCTATAAAGGATTCAATCCATCAGGCCTCCCGCCTTACGCTGTCTGTAGTACATATGCGCAGGCTTCTATGGCTCAAGAACTGGTCTGCTGAAGCTCCCTGTAAAAAATTGCTGGTCAGCTTCCCATTTCATGGGGAGCGCTTATTCGGGGAAGACCTGGACAAGTATATCCAGAGAATTTCCAGCGGTAAAAGTACACTTTTGCCGGTTAAAAGTAGAGTTAGAGGTCCCTCTTTTAAAAGGCCGGCCTCTCCAGTCCCTAGGACATCGGCTGTGAAACAGTTCCGACGGCCTCCTCGGTCAAATCCCGGAGGCAGAAATCAGGGACAGTTGCAGGGTAACAAAAAGCCCTGGAGCAGGAGAGGTACAAAACCTCCCCCAAAGTCAAATGCATGAAGGGTTGCCCCCACCCAATCGGGTGGGGGGAAGACTTCAGTTGTTCACAGAGACCTGGCGGGACACGATCCGAGACAGATGGGTGCTCTCCGCAGTAAATCTGGGATACAAATTGGAGTTAAAAAACTCCCCTTCTTCCCGCTTTATAAGGTCAAACGTGCCAAGGGATCCCCAGAAGAGAGGATCCCTCCTGTTGGCACTAGAACAATTATTGCTTCAAGCAGTAATTATAGAGGTTCCCCTGGAAGAGTGGGGGTTCGGGTTTTACTCAAACCTCTTTACAGTTCCGAAGCCAAACGGGGACGTGAGGCCCATACTAAATCTAAAAGGGCTAAACAAATTCCTGCATATCAGGACTTTCCGGATGGAGTCGATCCGATCGGTAGCCACTGCCCTACAAGGGGAGGAATGGTTAGCCTCGATCGACATCAAGGATGCTTATTTGCACATTCCCATCTTTCCAGCCCACCAAAAATTTCTACGCTTTGCGGTAGAAGGCCGCCATTTTCAGTTCAGAGCCTTACCCTTCGGTCTGGCCACAGCACCAAGAGTGTTCACAAAAATTTTGGCCCCATTATTGGCCAATCTAAGAACACGAGGTGTAACGATAATGGCATATCTAGACGACTTGTTGCTGATAGACCACTCAGTGGAAAAACTAGAAGTGGTTGTTCACGAGACAATCAAGTATCTGGAATATCACGGTTGGATTATCAACCGAGACAAGTCAGCCCTAAAACCAGTCAAAAGTCTGGAATACTTGGGGCTAAGGCTGGATTCAGACCAGAGAAAATTTTTCTTGCCTCAAGAAAAGGGGTCGTCTTTGAGAGATTTGATCCACTTAGTGGGCTCAAAAAGACAGCCATCCATACGCCTGTGCATGAGGCTGCTGGGAAAAATGGTGGCATCATTCGAAGCAGTACCCTACGGTCAATTCCATTCAAGGAAATTGCAAAGGGCCATACTGTCAGCCTGGAACAAAAAAGTTCAGGCTCTGGACTTACCAATGTCCTTGTCCCCTTCCGTTCGCAAGAGCCTCCGCTGGTGGTTGGTTCCCCAGAATCTGGAAAGAGGGAAATCCCTCAGTCCGATTTCCTGGAAGGTGGTCACTACAGATGCCAGCCTTATAGGCTGGGGAGCAGTACTGGAGCAATGGTCTCTCCAGGGCAAGTGGTCAGAAGCAGAAAAGGCCCTGCCCATCAATCTCTTAGAGATACGAGCAGCCCGGTATGCCCTAGTAGCATGGACATCCAAACTCCAAGGGTCCCCTGTCAGAGTTCAATCAGACAATGCCACAGCAGTGGCATATATCAATCGTCAGGGGGGCACCAGGAGTCGTGCAGCCCAAAGGGAAGTAAATTACATCCTGAGATGGGCAGAAAGATATGTCCCAGCCATATCTGCGGTATTCATTCCAGGGGTGGAGAATTGGAAGGCGGACTTTCTAAGTCGCCAACAATTATGCCCAGGGGAATGGTCCCTTCATCCCGAGGTTTTACGGACAATATGTCAGCGGTGGGGAACACCGGATGTAGATCTGCTGGCATCCAGATTCAACGCAAAAGTGGACAGGTTTGTCTCTTGGACAAGGGATCCCCTAGCTTGCGGCTCGGATGCCCTAGTGTTCCCTTGGGATCAGTTCAAGCTGATATATGCATTCCCACCGCCACAATTGTTACCTCGATTACTCCGCAGAATCAGGGTAGAAAAGAAACCAGTGATTCTGGTGCCTCCAGCGTGGCCCCGAAGAGCATGGTACGCGGAGATTGTAAAAATGTCTGTGGGGAGTCCTTGGACCCTCCCACATCGTCCGGACCTGCTTTCGCAGGGACCGATATACCACCCTTCCTTACCAGCCCTAGGTTTGACGGCCTGGCTATTGAAGCCCACATTCTAAAAAAGAGAGGGCTCTCTAATGCTGTGGTGTCTACCATGATCAATGCCAGGAAACCGGTATCCAGGCAGATCTACTATAGAATCTGGAAGGCGTACATCGCCTGGTGTGAGGCCAGGAAATGGCATCCACGTAAATATGTAATAGGTAGGATTCTGGACTTCCTACAATGGGCTGTAGATAGGAAGCTTGCCTTGAGTACTATCAAGGGTCAGATTTCGGCCTTGTCAATATTTTTTCAAAGGCCCTTGGCTTCGCATTCACTAGTCAAAGCCTTTATACAAGGAGTGATGCGTATTAGTCCTCCGGTTAATATTCCCATATGTCCATGGGATCTAAACTTGGTTTTGTCGGTTCTACAGAAACAACCATTTGAACCACTACAGCATATTTCCTTGGTGCTTCTCACCAGGAAATTGATTTTTCTAGTAGCCATTTGTTCGGCTAAAAGAGTATCGGAATTAGCAGCTATGTCCTGTAAGGAGCCATATCTGGTTATCCATAAGGACAGAGTAGTGTTACGTCCTCATCCAGCCTTTCTTCCTAAGGTGGTATCGAGTTTTCATTTGAACCAAGATGTGGTTCTTCCTTCTTTTTTCCCCAAACCTACTTCGGTAGAGGAAAAGTTATTGCATTCTTTGGATGTAGTAAGAGCAGTTAAAGCTTATCTAAAAGCCACTGCTCAGATTCGCAGAACGGATACTTTGTTTATTCTGCCGGAAGGCCCCAGAAAGGGTCAGGCAGCGTCAAAATCTACTTTAGCCAAGTGGATTCGACAGGTCATAATACAAGCCTATGGCTTGAGAAGTAGACCGCCTCCGTTCAAAGTTAGGGCGCACTCCACGAGAGCAGTTGGAACTTCATGGGCAGTGCATCACCAGGCCTCCCTGGCTCAAATCTGTAAGGCCGCAACATGGTCTTCGGTACACACGTTTACTAGGTTCTACCAGGTGGACGTTAGAAGTCAGGAGGATGTCGCCTTTGGGCGCAGTGTGTTGCAGGCCGCAAAAGATCCTCATGTCTGATAGCGCTCAGCTTATATATGGTGTATCCCCCCCTCATTTGGCATTGCTTTAGGACATCCCATTAGTAATGACTATGTCGCTCTGTGTCCCGTGATGTACGAGAAAGAAAATAGGATTTTTATAACAGCTTACCTGTAAAATCCTTTTCTTGGAGTACATCACGGGACACAGAGCTCCCGCCCCTCTTTAGGGACACTTATTGCTTTGCTACAAAACTGAGGTGCTCCCGGATGGGAGGGGCTTATATAGGGGAGGGTACTTCCGGTTTTGGAAGTTGCCAGTGCCAGCACCTGACGGTATCTATATAACCCATTAGTAATGACTATGTCGCTCTGTGTCCCGTGATGTACTCCAAGAAAAGGATTTTACAGGTAAGCTGTTATAAAAATCCTATTATAATGTAATCAAATCAAAAACACTGAAATTTTCTCAGGTGCAGAATTGTCGCTGTCATTACTTTCAGTGTTTGATGATGAATTTCCCTACATATCACTATCACTCTATTCTGCAAGTGATTCTATTTTATTATTGCTGTTTTCTAGCTGGTCTATACCCACTTTTGACGTAAACTGATACTTTTTGGCTGCTATGGACAATCTCCAGTTTCCAGGCAGGAAGAACAGTATTTATAATATAAAACTGGATGCAGTTCACTGGACAAACCACTAGGGACAATGGGGATGTGTAATTATTTGATACAGTACTGTAATCTGTAAGATTACAGTGTACTGTATGTATACTGTGTTTTTCACTTTTGAATTTGGCACCGAGCTCCGTCCCCATGCATCGCAACGCTCGAAGGGAACGGAGCTCAGCACTGTGAATCGAGCGTAGACACAGCTCGCAGACACAGCGGGGAGACATCGCAGGATCCAGGGGACCAAGTAACCTGTACATGGATCCTGTGATGCAATCCCGAGTGAGGCTCGGGGTTACCGCTTTTGGTACTGAAACCCCCCCCCCCCCCCGAGCCACACTCGGGAATATGGCCAGGGAGGTAAAAAAAAATATGTTTTGTTCAGAATCATGCAATAAAGAGAGCAGCTTATTGTATTAAGCCCTATTGAAATTTAGAGTTCCTGCTATACCCACATGCCTCTTTTTCCTGTAGCTTAAGGCACATGTAATTAAATTATGATCTAATTTGCACATTTGTAAGGAGCTCTGTGTTATTTGGAATTAATACAGCCAACAGAGCATTTTTTAGGTATGGAACTGCCATCGTGGATGTCAGTTCCGGTTTACACAATGACATCACTGGCTCTTCCCCAGCACATTTCGACACAGTCACATGACACATGACAGTCACAGGGAAAAGAGCCATATCAGATGTCCCTCTTTATACAGGACTTAATTTGGCTTATGTTGCTAAGCAACCAGTGCCATGTTGTAGTCTTATCCAACTTACAAACTGTTCACACACACCGCCTTCCCTCTAGTTCCTACTCAACTTATTAATACTTATAAATGTCTTATCTTCTTTATCAGTGTTTTTTTGTTGGTAGCTAGGGATGAGCTTCGTGTTCGAGTCGAACATACGTTCGACTCGAACATCGGCTGTTCGATCGTTCGACGAAGATCGAACGATTTGGGCCGTTCGCGCCAAATTCGAGTGACGCGAACGGCCCACAATGCACTACGCCATCGCAGTGTCATCCAGGCGCTGTGATTGGCCAAGCATGCACTGTGACCCCGCATGCTTGGCCAATCACAGCGCCGGCAGCGAGGAGAGCAATGATTGGCCACAGGCAGGATGCCTGTGGCCAATTATTGCTGAGGGGGTTTAGTACACGCCCCACACTATAAAAGGCCGCCAGCGCGGCGGCCTTGTGTAGTGTGTTCCGGAGCAGGGAAAGAGAAGCATAGGCAGGGACAGTGTCATTTTTTTCCCTTTACTAATCCTGGATTCCTTGTGTTTAGGGAAAAATAAGGATAGGTAGGGAGAGTGTCAGTGTGTTATTCTGTGCTAAACCTTGTTTGTAGGGACAGAGAGGTACAGTGAGGGAAAGTGTCAGTGTGCTATTCTGTTCTAAACCAATCTTGCTGAACCATATTTTCAATCCTTGAGTTTAGGGACAGAGAGGTACAGTGAGTGAAACTGACAGTGTGCTATTCTGTTCTAAACCAATTTTGCTGTTCCATATTTGAAATCCTTGAGTTTAGGGACAGAGAAGGACACTCGTGGAAACTATCAGTGTGCTATCCTGTGCTTAATCTTGTTTGTAGGGAGGGACAGAGTAGGACAGTGAGGGAAAGTGTCAGTGTGCTATTCTGTTCTAAACCAATTTTGCTGTTCCATATTTGAAATCCTTGAGTTTAGGGACAGAGAAGGACACTCGTGGAAACTATCAGTGTGCTATTCTGTGCTTAATCTTGTTTGTAGGGAGGGACAGAGTAGGACAGTGAGGGAAAGTGTCAGTGTGCTATTCTGTTCTAAACCAATTTTGCTGAACCATATTTGAAATCCTTGAGTTTAGGGACAGAGAGGTACAGTGAGTGAAACTGACAGTGTGCTATTCTGTTCTAAACCAATTTTGCTGTTCCATATTTGAAATCCTTGAGTTTAGGGACAGAGAAGGACACTCGTGGAAACTATCAGTGTGCTATTCTGTGCTTAATCTTGTTTGTAGGGAGGGATAGAGTAGGACAGTGAGGGAAAGTGTCAGTGTGCTATTCTGTTCTAAACCAATTTTGCTGAACCATATTTGAAATCCTTGAGTTTAGGGACAGAGAGGTACAGTGAGTGAAACTGACAGTGTGCTATTCTGTTCTAAACCAATTTTGCTGTTCCATATTTGAAATCCTTGAGTTTAGGGACAGAGAAGGACACTCGTGCAAACTATCAGTGTGCTATTCTGTGCTAAATCTTGTTTGTAGGGACAGAGAAGGACAGTGAGGGAAACTGTCAGTGTGCTGTTCTGTGCTAAACCAATCTTGCTGAAGCATATTGCAAATCCTTGTGTTTAGGGACAGAGAAGGATAGGCAGGGGACAGTGTCAGTGTCATTGTTGCTAAGCCTCCTGCACAGTATACACCTGAAGGTAGCCCTTATTGCTCTTTTTCCCATCTCCCTGCAGGCCATCCATTAAAATGTCTGGAAGGCAAACAAGGAGAGGCAGACAGTCAGGAGGCAAAAAAAGAGGGCAAGCAGGCTCTGTGTCTGGGGGCAACAGTGCTGGTCGTGGACACGGTGCATTGTCATCAGCACATGGCCATGGGACACGCTTGTCTTTCTTTTTGGCAGCTGGACATGTTGAGCCACATAATGCCCGAAGACTTGGTAGAGTGGATGACCAAGCCCACCTCATCCTCCTCATCCTCTCTCACCCAGGCTCAGGGTACTGGCAAAGCAGCTGCCAAAGCGTCCTCTTCTCTGGTATCATTATCTTCATTAGTCAATCATTCCCTAGACACACCATGTCCTCCTCCTGAGGAGTCCCCCTAACTGTTTGAGCACAGTGTTGGGTACATGCTCCAGGAGGATGCCCAGCTTTTCGAAGGATCTGATGATGATACCCAGCTAGAGGAAGGCAGTAGCGTGAGAGCAGAGAGAGGGGATGCTCAAGAAGGACACCAATCTGGCAGTCATGCTCCAGCAGCTGCAGCATACTGCCAGATTGGCTCCAGTGATGAGGAGGGAGGGGATGATGAGGTCACTGACTCCACGTGGGTGCCTAATAGGAGAGAGGAGGAGGAGGAGGATGAGGAGGAGGCACATCTCCAACGAGGCAGGATGCCCTTGAGTGGCCAGCGTATGGGCAGCACACCGACGGAATCACACCGCAGAGCTCCGCCTGTGCAGGGCGCTGCCTCTGCCCGTCATTCAAAAAGTTCTTTGGTGTGGGCCTTTTTTGAGGCGAGTGCATCAGATCGCACAGCTGCTGTTTGCAACATATGTCTCAAGCGTATATCGCGTGGCCAA
This sequence comes from Rana muscosa, assembly GCA_029206835.1. NCBI lineage: Eukaryota > Metazoa > Chordata > Amphibia > Anura > Ranidae > Rana > Rana muscosa. The sequence goes on from CM055117.1 coordinate 413,878,148, forward strand.
AACATCAGCCGCTTGGGCACCACATGCTTGATCAGACATATGTTGACCTGCCATGCAGCTCGTTGGCAAGCCTACCTTAAAGACCCACACCAAAGAACAAAGCTGACCTCTTCTTGCACCGCATCAGCTGGGATCTCCAACCCCAGTATACCTTCAGTCCTCTCTGAAACCTGCTCTGAGAGGAATGAAGGTGTTGAATTAGGTGTGTCACAGCCAAGTACTTGCGGGCACTCTGCTAGCAGTACACCAACGTCCGATTCTAGCAGGCAAATTTCCCTGCCCCAGCTGCTGGACCGTCGAAAGAAGTTCACTCCCAGCCATCCACATGCCCAGCGGTTGAATGCTAGCTTGGCTAAATTGCTAGCGCTTCAACTGCTGCCTTTTCAGTTGGTAGACTCGGCCCCCTTCCGTGAGTTTGTGCAATGTGCGGTTCCTCAGTGGCAGGTTCCCAAACGCCACTTTTTCGCACGGAAGGCGATTCCGGCTCTCTACAGGCATGTGGAAGGCAATGTCTTGGCCTCGCTGGACAGGGCGGTCAGCGGTAAGGTGCATATTACCGCTGACTCATGGTCCAGCAGGCATGGACAGGGACGTTACCTTTCTTTCACGGCCCATTGGGTCACTCTTTTGGCAGCTGGGAAGGATGCAGGACAAGGTGCAGTAGTGTTGGAGGTTGTTCCACCGCCACGCCTCCAAAATGCTACTACTGGTTGTGACACACCTCTCTCCTCCACCCCCTCCTCTTCTTCTTCCTCCATGGCCTCTTCCTGTGGTTTGTCCTCGGAACCAGCGGTGCTCCGTAGGCGTTCAAGGGGCTACGCAAGTACGCAGGCAAAAAGATGCCATGCCGTGCTTGCGCTGGTGTGTTTGGGGGACAGGAGCCACACTGGGGCAGAGGTCCTGTCTGCTCTGCAGGGGCAGGCCGAGAGGTGGTTGACGCCACGCCAGCTTAAGCCAGGAATGGTGGTTTGCGACAATGGCACCAACCTCCTCTCCGCCCTCCGACAGGGACAACTGACCCATGTGCCCTGTATGGCTCACGTCCTTAACCTGGTGGTGCAGCGGTTCTTGGGCAGGTACCCGGGCTTACAGGATGTCCTGAGGCAGGCCAGGAAAGTCTGTGTGCATTTCCGCAGATCTTATAATGCCAGTGCTCGCCTGGCTGAGCTGCAAAAGGAGTTGAACCTGCCCAAGAACCGCCTTATATGTGACATGCCCACCAGGTGGAACTCAACGTTGGCCATGCTGCAGCGGCTGCACACGCAGCAGAGGGCCATCAATGAGTACCTGTGTGACTACGGCACCAGGACAGGGTCAGGGGAGCTCGGTTTTTTTTCACCACGCCAGTGGGGCATGATCAGGGATGCATGCACTGTCCTGGCACCATTTGAGGAGGCCACGAGGATGGTGAGCAGTGATAGTGCATGCATCAGTGACACTGTACCTCTTGTCCACCTGTTGGAGCACACGCTGCGTGGAATAATGGAGAGGGCACTTGAGGCAGAACAGAGGCAGGAAGAGGAGGACTTCCTTGCCTCTCAAGGCCCCCTTTACCCAGACAGTGTTCCTTCTGTCCCACCCATCGCACAGGAAGAGGAGGAGGAGGAGGAGGATTGTGTCAGCATGGAGGTGGAGGCTGGCACTCAGCATCATCAGCAGCAGTCTTTTAGGGATGATTTACAGTCCCAAGAAACCAGTGGACTTGTACGTGGCTGGGAGGAGGTGGCTGCGGATCATGTCGTCCTTAGTGACCCAGAGGACTCCGGACTGAATGCCTCAGCTAACCTACGCTGCATGGCCTTCCTGATCCTGCAAAGTCTGCGGAAGGATCCTCGTATTCTTCGGATCAAGGAGAGGGACCATTACTGGCTGGCCACTCTCCTTGATCCACGGTACAAGGGTAAGGTTGTGGACCTTATCTTACCGTCGCAGAGGGAGCAGAGGATGAGACAACTCCGGGAGGCCTTGCAGAAAGGTCTGTGCAACGCGTTCCCAGAGACTGGGAGGTTACAAACTCCTGGTCCTGGACAACGAGTTGCTGAGGGTTCGGGCAGTCAAAGAAGGAGCGGTGGGGAAGGTGGCCGTCTGACCGATGCGTTCAGACAATTCTTTAGTCCGCAGCCCCAAAGTATGATCGGTTCCAGCAACCATCGCCAGCGTCTGATATACATGGTCCAGGAATACCTAGGGGCAAGGTCAGACTAGGACACCTTCCCCACCGAAAATCCTCTGGCTTACTGGGTCTTGAGGATGGATCACTGGCCAGAGCTTGCACAGTATGCAATTGAGCTACTGGCCTGTCCTGCATCCAGCGTTCTTTCAGAACGCACATTCAGTGCTGCTGGAGGATTTGTCACGGATCACAGGGTGCGCCTGTCCACCGACTCGGTTGATCGACTGACTTTCATCAAGATGAACCAGTCTTGGATCACCACCAGCTACCACACACCTGATGCTGATATAACAGACTAATTGATTTTAAAATGTCACATCCCTTCAAGACTGATGCTGATGCTGAGTGCCTGTGCTGTTATGTTGACTGGCTATCCTCCTCCTCCTCCTCAATGATACGATTAATGATGATAGCTTGGAAGATCATTTTGGTTTATGGGTGACGCCACCAGTGGCTAAGGCCCAATTTTTCAGCCCCTGTTTAACAGGGGCGTGTAATTAAAATTTTGGATGCAATACTTTGCAACAGGCCTCATTGCTGTGCTCCAAGTACAGTATCTGTGAGGGGTTGCAGTGTTGTGCCACCAGTGCCTAAGGCCCAATTTTTCAGCCCCTGTTCAACAGGGACATGCAATTATAATTATTGATCTAATAATTCACAGCAGGGCCCATTGCTGCGCCCACCAAGAGTAACTGTCAGGCCTTACAGTGTTGTGGCACCAGCACCACCATCACCACCACCACCACCACCAAAGGCCTAATTTTTCAGCCCCTGTTCAACAGGGGCATGCAATTATAATTATTGATCGAATGATTCACAGCAGGGCCCATTGCTGCGCCCACCAAGAGTAACTGTCAGGCCTTACAGTGTTGTGGCACCAGCACCACCATCACCACCAAAGGCCCAATTTTTCAGCCCCTGTTCAACAGGGGCATGCAATTATAATTATTGATTGAATAATTCACAGCAGGGCCCATTGCTGCGCCCACCAAGAGTAACTGTCAGGCCTTACAGTGTTGTGGCACCAGCACCACCATCAAAGGCCCAATTTTTACTACCACTGATCAACAATTATATGTTATTACAATTCCTGATATAATAGTTGACAGCAGGGCGTTCCAGCACCCACCAAGAGTAACTGTGAGTGCTTACAGTGTTGTGCCAACACCAACACCTAAGGGGCCAATTTCTGCAGAGTATATACAGCAGGTCCCTACTTTCAAACATCAAACTTACAAACGACTACTACTTGCAAACGGAAGAAGACAACAGGAAGTGAGAGGAAATCTACCCCTTGGAAGGAAAATTCTCTCCTGTAAGAATTAATATGGGAGAAAGGTGTCTCCTCTCTACTGATGCTTTATCACCAATCCTTGTTTCAATAAAAACACCACATTTCAAAAACAGTTGTCATTGGGACGCAAAGTGAGGTGAAATGTTCTGAACAGGGGCACAGACAGCAAAAAAAATGTGACAGGGGTGATAACCGTTCCCTATGTTTTCCAAAAAGCTAAAAAAAAGGAATTTGGCATGGAGCTACACTTAAACAATGCAGCTGTTCAAAATTACAAACAGATTCTACATAAGAACAAACCTACAGTCCCTGTCTTGTATGCACCGCCTGTATACGGCTGTTCAGAGTATATAGGGGCTTTTTTATTTTGTGTGCGGGGTTCCCCTTAATATCCATACAAGACCCAAAGGGGCTGGTAATGGGCTGGGGTAGGGGGGGGGGGGGGGTTGATGGGGTAGCTATGCCATTTTTCCTAAAGATTTTCATCCATATTACCGGGACCAGACATTGCATTAAAGCCGCAAGCAGTTTTAAATGGCCTTTTTTCCTTTAGAAATGTTATTTTGTGCAGGGACAGTTCTAAACACGGGAAACACGTGGCACTTCACAGGCATACTTTACACACCCCCCAGGTACAATATTTAAAGGAATATTTGACTTTTTCTTTTTCACTTTATGCATCATTAAAATGACTGCTCCCGGAAAACGTCCGTTTTTAAAACTTCTTTTTGCATTGATACATGTCCCCTGGTGCAGAACCCGGGTTCCCAAACTCTGTTTTGGACAATAACATGGATAATAGTCGTTATAATTAGCACTTTAGAATCCGAACGTTCGCATCCATTGTATTTAATAGGGTTCTAATGTTCGTGCGAACTTTCGGTCCGTTCGCGGGTTCTGGTGCGATCCGAACCCGGGGGTGTTCGGCTCATCACTATTGGTAGCTAACAGTACACTTAGTTGAGCAATAATTTTTTTGGTGTCAAAGGCAAATATTAAAAAACAGAACAAAATCAAGTGCCATATTGTGGGTTATAATTTCCCCATCTATACTGCTGGCACTGGATGAATATATTACAAAATTACCCATGACATTGCTAATTAACTAAACCGCTGGCAACAAAAGTGAGTACACCCCTAAGTGAAAATGTCCAAATTGGGCCCAATTAACCATTTTCCCTCCCCGGTGTCATGTGACTCGTTAGTGTTACAAGGTCTCAGGTGTGAATGGGGAGCAGGTGTGTTAAATTAGATGTTATCACTCTCACTGTCTCATACTGGTCACTGGAAGTTCAACATGGCACTTCATGGCAAAGAACTCTCTGAGGATCTGAAAAAAATAATTGTTGCTCTACATAAAGATGGCCTAGGCTATAAGAAGATTGCCAAGACCCTGAAACTGAGCTCAAACAAAGTGGCCAAGACCATACAGCGGTTCGCCATGGTCAACCAAAGGAGTTTGTCTTTGGGAAATAGATGTATGAGTGCTGCCAGCATTGCTGCAGAGTAGTGATGAGCCGAACACCCCCGGGTTCGGTTCGCACCATAACCCGCAAACGGACCGAAAGTTCGCACGAACATTAGAACCCTATTAAATACAATGGATGCGAACGTTCGGATTCTAAAGTGCTAATTATAACGACTATTATCCATGTTATTGTCCAAAACAGAGTTTGGGAACCCGGGTTCTGCACCAGGGGACATGTATCAATGCAAAAAGAAGTTTTAAAAACGGACGTTTTCCGGGAGCAGTCATTTTAATGATGCATAAAGTGAAAAAAAAAGTCAAATATTCCTTTAAACATTGTACCTGGGGGGTGTCTAAAGTATGCCTGTGAAGTGCCCCGTGTTTCCCGTGTTTAGAACTGTCCCTGCACAAAATAACATTTCTAAAGGAAAAAAAGCCATTTAAAACTGCTTGTGGCTTTAATGCAATGTCTGGTCCCGGTAATATGGATGAAAATCTTTAGGAAAAATGGCATAGCTACCCCATCAACCCCCCCCCCCACCCCAGCCCATTACCAGCCCCTTTGGGTCTTGTATGGATATTAAGGGGAACCCCGCACACAAAATAAAAAAGGCCCCATATACTCTGAACAGCCGTATACAGGCGGTGCATACAAGACAGGGACTGTAGGTTTGTTCTTATGTAGAATCTGTTTTTAATTTTGAACAGCTGCATTGTTTAAGTGTAGCTCCATGCCAAATTCCTTTTTTTTTGCTTTTTGGAAAACATAGGGAACGGTTATCACCCCTGTCACATTTTTTTTGCTGTCTGTGCCCCTGTTCAGAACATTTCACCTCACTTTGCGTCCCAATGACAACTGTTTTTGAAATGTGGTGTTTTTATTGAAACAAGGATTGGTGATAAAGCATCAGTAGAGAGGAGACACCTTTCTCCCATATTAATTGTTACAGGAGAGAATTTTCCTTCCAAGGGGTAGATTTCCTCTCACTTCCTGTTGTCTTCTTCCGTTTGCAAGTAGTAGTCGTTTGTAAGTTTGATGTTTGAAAGTAGGGACCTGCCGTATATACTCTGCAGAAATTGGCCCCTTAGGTGTTGGTGTTGGCACAACACTGTAAGCACTCACAGTTACTCTTGGTGGGTGCTAGAACGCCCTGCTGTCAACTATTATATCAGGAATTGTAATAACATATAATTGTTGATCAGTGGTAGTAAAAATTGGGCCTTTGATGGTGGTGCTGGTGCCACAACACTGTAAGGCCTGACAGTTACTCTTGGTGGGCGCAGCAATGGGCCCTGCTGTGAATTATTCGATCAATAATTATAATTGCATGCCCCTGTTGAACAGGGGCTGAAAAATTGGGCCTTTGGTGGTGGTGGTGGTGGTGATGGTGGTGCTGGTGCCACAACACTGTAAGGCCTGACAGTTACTCTTGGTGGGCGCAGCAATGGGCCCTGCTGTGAATTATTCGATCAATAATTATAATTGCATGCCCCTGTTGAATAGGGGCTGAAAAATTGGGCCTTTGGTGGTGGTGGTGGTGGTGGTGGTGATGGCGGTGCTGGTGCCACAACACTGTAAGGCCTGACAGTTACTCTTGGTGGGCGCAGCAATGGGCCCTGCTGTCAATTATTAGATCAATAATTATAATTGCATGCCCCTGTTGAATAGGGGCTGAAAAATTGGGCCTTTGGTGGTGGTGGTGGTGGTGATGGTGGTGATGGTGGTGCTGGTGCCACAACACTGTAAGGCCTGACAGTTACTCTTGGTGGGCGCAGCAATGGGCCCTGCTGTGAATTATTCGATCAATAATTATAATTGCATGCCCCTGTTGGACAGGGGCTGAAAAATTAGGCCTTTGGTGGTGGTGGTGGTGGTGATGGTGGTGCTGGTGCCACAACACTGTAAGGCCTGACAGTTACTCTTGGTGTGCGCAGCAATGGGCCCTGCTGTGAATTATTTGATCAATAATTATAATTGCATGCCCCTGTTGAACAGGGGCTGAAAAATTAGGCCTTTGGTGGTGGTGGTGGTGGTGATGGTGGTGCTGGTGCCACAACACTGTAAGGCCTGACAGTTACTCTTGGTGTGCGCAGCAATGGGCCCTGCTGTGAATTATTAGATCAATAATTATAATTGCATGCCCCTGTTGAACAGGGGCTGAAAAATTGGGCCTTAGGCACTGGTGGCACAACACTGCAACCCCTCACAGATACTGTACTTGGAGCACAGCAATGAGGCCTGTTGCAAAGTATTGCATCCAAAATTTTAATTACACGCCCCTGTTAAACAGGGGCTGAAAAATTGGGCCTTAGCCACTGGTGGCGTCACCCATAAACCAAAATGATCTTCCAAGCTATCATCATTAATCGTATCATTGAGGAGGAGGAGGAGGATAGCCAGTCAACATAACAGCACAGGCACTCAGCATCAGCATCAGTCTTGAAGGGATGTGACATTTTAAAATCAATTAGTCTGTTATATCAGCATCAGGTGTGTGGTAGCTGGTGGTGATCCAAGACTGGTTCATCTTGATGAAAGTCAGTCGATCAACCGAGTCGGTGGACAGGCGCACCCTGTGATCCGTGACAAATCCTCCAGCAGCACTGAATGTGCGTTCTGAAAGAACGCTGGATGCAGGACAGGCCAGTAGCTCAATTGCATACTGTGCAAGCTCTGGCCAGTGATCCATCCTCAAGACCCAGTAAGCCAGAGGATTTTCGGTGGGGAAGGTGTCCAAGTCTGACCTTGCCCCTAGGTATTCCTGGACCATGTATATCAGACGCTGGCGATGGTTGCTGGAACCGATCATACTTTGGGGCTGTGGACTAAAAAATTGTCTGAACGCATCGGTCAGACGGCCACCTTCCTCACCGCTCCTTCTTTGACTGCCCGAAGCCTCAGCAACTCGTTGTCCAGGACCAGGAGTTTGTATTCTCCCAGTCTCTGGGAACGCGTTGCACAGACCTTTCTGCAAGGCCTCCCGGAGTTGTCTCATCCTCTGCTCCCTCTGCGACGGTAAGATAAGGTCCGCAACCTTACCCTTGTACCGTGGATCAAGGAGAGTGGCCAGCCAGTAATGGTCCCTCTCCTTGATCCGAAGAATACGAGGATCCTTCCGCAGACTTTGCAGGATCAGGGAGGCCATGCAGCGTAGGTTAGCTGAGGCATTCAGTTCGGAGTCCTCTGGGTCACTAAGGACGACATGATCCGCAGCCACCTCCTCCCAGCCACGTACAAGTCCACTGGTTTCTTGGGACTGTAAATCATCCCTAAAAGACTGCTGCTGATGATGCTGAGTGCCAGCCTCCACCTCCATGCTGACACAATCCTCCTCCTCCTCCTCCTCCTCCTCCTCTTCCTGTGCGATGGGTGGGACAAAAGGAACACTGTCTGGGTAAAGGGGGCCTTGAGAGGCAAGGAAGTCCTCCTCTTCCTGCCTCTGTTCTGCCTCAAGTGCCCTGTCCATTATTCCACGCAGCGTGTGCTCCAACAGGTGGACAAGAGGTACAGTGTCACTGATGCATGCACTGTCACTGCTCACCATCCTCATGGCCTCCTCAAATGGTGCCAGGACAGTGCATGCATCCCTGATCATGCCCCACTGGCGTGGTGAAAAAAACCCGAGCTCCCCTGACCCTGTCCTGGTGCCGTAGTCGCACAGGTACTCATTGATGGCCCTCTGCTGCGTGTGCAGCCGCTGCAGCATGGCCAACGTTGAGTTCCACCTGGTGGGCATGTCACATATAAGGCGGTTCTTGGGCAGGTTCAACTCCTTTTGCAGCTCAGCCAGGCGAGCACTGGCATTATAAGATCTGCGGAAATGCACACAGACTTTCCTGGCCTGCCTCAGGACATCCTGTAAGCCCGGGTACCTGCCCAAGAACCGCTGCACCACCAGGTTAAGGACGTGAGCCATACAGGGCACATAGGTCAGTTGTCCCTGTCGGAGGGCGGAGAGGAGGTTGGTGCCATTGTCGCAAACCACCATTCCTGGCTTAAGCTGGCGTGGCGTCAACCACCTCTCGGCCTGCCCCTGCAGAGCAGACAAGACCTCTGCCCCAGTGTGGCTCCTGTCCCCCAAACACACCAGCGCAAGCACGGCATGGGATCTATTTGCCTGCGTACTTGCGTAGCCCCTTGAACGCCTACGGAGCACCGCTGGTTCCGAGGACAAACCACAGGAAGAGGCCATGGAGGAAGAAGAAGAGGAGGGGGTGGAGGAGAGAGGTGTGTCACAACCAGTAGTAGCATTTTGGAGGCGTGGCGGTGGAACAACCTCCAACACTACTGAACCTTGTCCTGCATCCTTCCCAGCTGCCAAAAGAGTGACCCAATGGGCCGTGAAAGAAAGGTAACGTCCCTGTCCATGCCTGCTGGACCATGAGTCAGCGGTAATATGCACCTTACCGCTGACCGCCCTGTCCAGTGAGGCCAAGACATTGCCTTCCACATACCTGTAGAGAGCCGGAATCGCCTTCCGTGCGAAAAAGTGGCGTTTGGGAACCTGCCACTGAGGAACCGCACATTGCACAAACTCACGGAAGGGGGCCGAGTCTACCAACTGAAAAGGCAGCAGTTGAAGCGCTAGCAATTTAGCCAAGCTAGCATTCAACCGCTGGGCATGTGGATGGCTGGGAGTGAACTTCTTTTGACGGTCCAGCAGCTGGGGCAGGGAAATTTGCCTGCTAGAATCGGACGTTGGTGTACTGCTAGCAGAGTGCCCGCAAGTACTTGGCTGTGACACACCTAATTCTACACCTTCATTCCTCTCAGAGCAGGTTTCAGAGAGGACTGAAGGTATACTGGGGTTGGAGATCCCAGCTGATGTGGTGCAAGAAGAGGTCAGCTTTGTTCTTTGGTGTGGGTCTTTAAGGTAGGCTTGCCAACGAGCTGCATGGCAGGTCAACATATGTCTGATCAAGCATGTGGTGCCCAAGCGGCTGATGTTTTGGCCACGCGATATACGCTTGAGACATATGTTGCAAACAGCAGCTGTGCAATCTGATGCACTCGCCTCAAAAAAGGCCCACACCAAAGAACTTTTTGAATGACGGGCAGAGGCAGCGCCCTGCACAGGCGGAGCTCTGCGGTGTGATTCCGTCGGTGTGCTGCCCATACGCTGGCCACTCAAGGGCATCCTGCCTCGTTGGAGATGTGCCTCCTCCTCATCCTCCTCCTCCTCCTCTCTCCTATTAGGCACCCACGTGGAGTCAGTGACCTCATCATCCCCTCCCTCCTCATCACTGGAGCCAATCTGGCAGTATGCTGCAGCTGCTGAAGCATGACTGCCAGATTGGTGTCCTTCTTGAGCATCCCCTCTCTCTGCTCTCACGCTACTGCCTTCCTCTAGCTGGGTATCATCATCAGATCCTTCGAAACGCTGGGCATCCTCCTGGAGCATGTACCCAACACTGTGCTCAAACAGTTCGGGGGACTCCTCAGGAGGAGGACATGGTGGGTCTAGGGAAGGATTGACTAATGAAGATAATGATACCAGAGAAGAGGACGCTTTGGCAGCTGCTTTGCCAGTACCCTGAGCCTGGGTGAGAGAGGATGAGGAGGATGAGGTGGGCTTGGTCATCCACTCTACCAAGTCTTCGGCATGATGTGGCTCAACATGTCCAGCTGCCGAAAAGAAGGACAAGCGTGTCCCATGGCCATGTGCTGATGACAATGCACCGTGTCCACGACCAGCACTGTTGCCCCCAGACACAGAGCCTGCTTGCCCTCTTTTTTTGCCTCCTGACTGTCTGCCTCTCCTTGTTTTCCTTCCAGACATTTTAATGGATGGCCTGCAGGGAGATGGGAAAAAGAGCAATAAGGGCTACCTTCAGGTGTATACTGTGCAGGAGGCTTAGCAACAATGACACTGACACTGTCCCCTGCCTATCCTTCTCTGTCCCTAAACACAAGGATTTGCAATATGCTTCAGCAAGATTGGTTTAGCACAGAACAGCACACTGACAGTTTCCCTCACTGTCCTTCTCTGTCCCTACAAACAAGATTTAGCACAGAATAGCACACTGATAGTTTCCACGAGTGTCCTTCTCTGTCCCTAAACTCAAGGATTTCAAATATGGAACAGCAAAATTGGTTTAGAACAGAATAGCACACTGACACTTTCCCTCACTGTCCTACTCTGTCCCTCCCTACAAACAAGATTTAGCACAGAATAGCACACTGATAGTTTCCACGAGTGTCCTTCTCTGTCCCTAAACTCAAGGATTTCAAATATGGAACAGCAAAATTGGTTTAGAACAGAATAGCACACTGTCAGTTTCACTCACTGTACCTCTCTGTCCCTAAACTCAAGGATTTCAAATATGGTTCAGCAAAATTGGTTTAGAACAGAATAGCACACTGACACTTTCCCTCACTGTCCTACTCTGTCCCTCCCTACAAACAAGATTTAGCACAGAATAGCACACTGATAGTTTCCACGAGTGTCCTTCTCTGTCCCTAAACTCAAGGATTTCAAATATGGAACAGCAAAATAAGTTTAGAACAGAATAGCACACTGACACTTTCCCTCACTGTCCTACTCTGTCCCTCCCTACAAACAAGATTTAGCACAGAATAGCACACTGATAGTTTCCACGAGTGTCCTTCTCTGTCCCTAAACTCAAGGATTTCAAATATGGAACAGCAAAATTGGTTTAGAACAGAATAGCACACTGTCAGTTTCACTCACTGTACCTCTCTGTCCCTAAACTCAAGGATTTCAAATACGGTTCAGCAAAATTGGTTTAGAACAGAATAGCACACTGACACTTTCCCTCACTGTCCTACTCTGTCCCTACAAACAAGATTTAGCACAGAATAGCACACTGACACTTTCCCTCACTGTACCTCTCTGTCCCTAAACTCAAGGATTTCAAATATGGTTCAGCAAGATTGGTTTAGAACAGAATAGCACTCTGTCAGTTTCACTCACTGTCCTACTCTGTCCCTACAAACAAGATTTAGCACAGAATAGCACACTGACACTTTCCCTCACTGTACCTCTCTGTCCCTAAACTCAAGGATTGAAAATATGCTTCAGCAAGATTGGTTTAGAACAGAATAGCTCACTGACACTTTCCCTCACTGTACCTCTCTGTCCCTAAACTCAAGGATTGAAAATATGGTTCAGCAAGATTGGTTTAGAACAGAATAGCACACTGACACTTTCCCTCACTGTACCTCTCTGTCCCTACAAACAAGGTTTAGCACAGAATAACACACTGACACTCTCCCTACCTATCCTTATTTGTCCCTAAACACAAGGAATCCAGGATTAGTAAAGGAAAAAAAATGACACTGTCCCTGCCTATGCTTCTCTTTCCCTGCTCCGGAACACACTACACAAGGCCGCCGCGCTGGCGGCCTTTTATAGTGTGGGGCGTGTACTAAACCCCCTCAGCAATAATTGGCCACAGGCATCCTGCCTGTGGCCAATCATTGCTCTCCTCGCTGCCGGCGCTGTGATTGGCCAAGCATGCGGGGTCACAGTGCATGCTTGGCCAATCACAGCGCCTGGATGACACTGCGATGGCGTAGTGCATTGTGGGCCGTTTGCGTCACTCGAATTTGGCGCGAACGGCCCAAATCGTTCGATCTTCGTCGAACGATCGAACAGCCGATGTTCGAGTCGAACGTATGTTCGACTCGAACACGAAGCTCATCCCTACTGCAGAGGTTTAAGGGGTGGGGGATCAGCCTGTCAGTGCTCAGACCATACACCGCACACTGCATCAAATTGGTCTGAATGGCTGTCATCCCAGAAGGAAGCCTCTTCTAAAGATGATGCACAAGAAAGCCCACAAACAGTTTGCTAAAGACAAGCAGACTAAGGACATGGATTAATGGAACCATGTCCTGTGGTCTGATGAGACCAAGATACATTTATTTGGTTCAGATGGTGTCAAGCATGTGTGGCAGCAACCAGTTGAGGAGTACAAAGACAAGTGTGTCTTGCCTACAGTCAAGCATGGTGGTGGGAGTGTCATGGTCTGGGGCTGCATGAGTGCTGTCGGCACTGGGGAGCTACAGTTCATTGAGGGAACCGTGAATGCCAACATGTACTGTGACATACTGAAGCAGCGCATTATCCCCTCCTTTCGGGGACTGGGCCGCAGGGCAGTATTTCAACAGAATAATGACCGCAAACACACCTCCAAGACGACCACTGCCTTGCTAAAGAAGCTGAGAATAAAGGGGATGGACTGGCCAAGCATGTCTCCAGATCTAAACCCTTGTGAACATCTGTGGGGCATCCTCAAATGGAAGGTGGAGGAGCGCAAGATCTCTAACATCCACAAGCTCCGTGATGTCGCCATGGAGGAGTGGAAGAGGACTCCAGCGGCAGGCAACCTGTGAAGCTCTAGTGAGCTCCATGCCCAGGCGGGTTAAGGCAGTGTTGGAAATAATGATGGCCATACAAAATATTGACGCTTTGGGTCCAATTTGGACATTTTGGACATTTTCACTTAGGGGTGCACTCACTTTTGTTGCCAGTGGTTTAGACATTAATGGCTGTGTGTTGCATTATTTTGAGGGGACAGCAAATTCACACTGTTATACAAGCTGTACACTCACTACTTTACATTGTAGAAAAGTGTTTATAAAAATGTGAGGGGTGTACTCACTTTTGTGAGATACTGTGTGTGTGTGTATATATATATATATATATATATATATATATATATATATATATATGTGTGTGTGTATGTAGCGGGAATCTCCTTTAAGGATCCAGGACTACGATACCCAGAACCCCGTTCAGCACCCAAGGTGCATTGCCAACCACAGAGACTCATGGGGTTGGCTATAAAGGTGAAGCGGAGGCGGAGCTTGGCCTCTTTGGACGCCGCCCTTCTAACAAGAGGATTCCCTGTGCGGACTGGCTGCTGGTGCAAGGCCTGAAGCCTGGGCCTTGCGCACTTCCAAAGAGCCTTCCACTCCACTGCGGAGCCTGTTTGGCACCTGATCTCCATTCGTCTCTCACTGACATCAGGAAGACCGAAGACCTGGCTATCGCAGACCCTGTGTGCGGATACACAGTGGTGGAAGCTACGGACGGGGACTAAGTCCAGTGTGGTGAGAGAGCACTTGCTCAAAGTTATAGCCAAGTACTTTGTTTAGGCCTACTGATGGACTGCCTTCGCCCTTAGTGCTATGCCAACTATCCTAGCAGGAGACTATTTCCAGAACTGAGTTTGATAGTCTCCTGGGAGTTGTTACTTTGCTGAGACACTGTCCCGTTGGATTACAATTATTGTTCCTGATGTGCACCACCGTTTTCCTTGCATGCGAAGATTCTTCACCCTAAGACTATACCTTACTTTGAGTCAGGCCTGACTGGGTAGCGTAGAACATTATTGGGCGCCATATTGCTCACGGGGTGTGCTAATATATTTTATACAGTATTGCTAAGTGTCATTAATTTTGCAGGGCTCTGCATGTGTTGTTATGTACTGTATTTCTACCTAACTTTTATACAACAGTAAAGTTGTTATAGTTAAGTACTCCGGTATCAGTGTCAATTACTATACTGTATTACTGTTTGCTTTATTGTGGGGCTGAGTCATAGACAATCGCAGAGACATTACCAGTCTATCATTCCCTAGACTAACTGTGCCAGGGGAGGGTCGAGAAGATTGCCGGGGGTTGGCAGTGCTGTGTACAGGGCCCAAAACAATATCAGCGGCTCTCTTAAGTTGGGGGTATCGCTACATATGTTTCTTGTAATGAACTTGATGCCGATCCCATATCTCCACATACCATCCACATTGTAATAAAATAGGGATTTTTTTTAAATTATTATTTTAGTTGTTTAAAGTAATATATTACAGGCAGAATAAATGAAATCTAATACACTTTACATTCATAAAATCCTACATTGCAGCATTATATTATAACTGATACACCCTAATACGCATGCATGGTTGAATGATATTAGGGATTTCAGCTCAGAAGTAGCAATGCTGGAGCAGAATAGCTCCTCTAGCAACCAGGTACAAGACTGCTCCAGTAAGACCCGATTCTCACCTATGCATTTTTAGTGCTTTTTGCATTTTGCAGATTTGCACTACAGAATGTGTTCCTTAGGAAACCATGTTAAATAGACTGTAGTGCAAACCTGCAAAATGCAAAAAGCTCTAAAAATGCATAGGTGTTAATCAGGCCTTAGGATGAGAGCAGGTGTATAAGTCGAACAGTTTGTGATTTACCGGGTGCTTAGGTTTGATGGTTGTAGATTAGGTTGACAGACTGTTGGGTAAGGCTGGAGAAGACAGAGCTACCCTGGTGCACATGGGTATAAATGATATGAATGCTTGGGGTAGAGGGAGTGTCTTAAAACATTATTTCAGCCATACCAGAGAGGCAATGGGAATGTAGGGAGCTGAACAAGTGGCTCAGGAACTGTAAGGATGAGGGTTTTGGGTTCATGGAGAACTGAGGACATTTTTTGGTTGGCTATTGACTTTTCTGTAGGGATGGACTTCAGCTAAATGAGGAGTGTGCAGGTGTGTTTGGGGAAAAAATAAGTAGAAAGCTGAATAATCTTTCAAATTAGGATCTGGAGGGAAGGATTTGATGAAAATATACCTTATAGTGAGCAAGGATTACAGAGGCCACTGGATTTAGAACAGGGGCAGATCCAGGGGAGGGGGGCAACAGGGCAATTGCCCCCCCCCGAGACCATCTGTCACACTCTGTCACGAGGATGCTATACACAGACATCCAATACAGGTGGTCAGATCATTGGGCTGCACATTAAGGAATCAGGAACAGAGTAAGTGAAAAATATAAATATTTATTAAAGATAAAGACACACGTGTAAACAAAACCACAGCAAACCATAAGCAAGAAACAAATACAAAAGAACACAACAAACACCCAAAACAACCTAATCTAACTAGCTAACTAATATGTACAAAAGGGAACACACATACATTAACAAGGCAGGGATGAGAGACAAGAGGAGCAGAAGGCCAGGTACTGGGAGCAGTCAGCAGGGGGGAGCTGGAAGCTGGTATCAGGGGACAGGTCTCAGGGGACAGGTCTCAGGGGACAGGGTACAAGGATCAGAGTCCAGGACAAGGCAGGGAACAGATCAGGATCAGGTTCAGGATCAGGTTCAAGCAGGGACCAGGCTTACAGAAGGAATTCTGGAGCAATGAGCTTGGTTAAGGGCGGGCTTATATAGTCCAGCAGACCCAGATCAGGTGTGCTTGATGGCTGGTGGAAAGTCTTGGTGAGGAGACATCTGCTGGTGGCCACCAGAACTACACCCACTGGTGCTGAAAGCAACAATGCCACCAGCAGGTGAGCCCAGTAATGACACCATTCCTGACACACTCACTTGCTTGCTCTGTTTTTTTTTTTTTTGCGCCTGATCTCCCGGATTTTGGGGACCCGGTACCGGCCGAAACGTGGCACACATGTAGCCCCATGTCTCCTCTACAAGTGTGCAAAGTTTGGTGTCTGGGGGACCTATGGCCGGGGAGCACTGATTTTTTTAAAGCCGGGCACTCCTTACATAGACTCCCGTGTTAAACATCAGTCTAGTCATGGGCACAGTGAAGCATTGGCACAGTGAGGCATGGGCACAGTGAGGCAAAGTGAGGCACAGTGAGGCATGCAGATGGACACCCTAGGCTTATACTCGAGTCAATACGTTTTCCCTTTTTTTTGTGGTCAAATTAGGTGCCCCGGCTTATATGCGGGTCGGCTTATACTCGAGTATATGCAGTACTTGTTCTGTGGCTGCCGCTGCCTCTCTGAGTCTCTCTCTGTTTCTCACATCAGCCGATCAGCGGCGCCGAGAGAGAGACCCGTCTAATGTAGTTACGCGGCGCACTGACACGATACCAGGAGCGGAGGAGAAGGTGGGTGGAGCCTCTTTCCTGCACTCGTTGCTAATGCCTGGGCTGTTTGGCGTCTAGCAACGAGTGACGTCAGTGAGTCACGTCGGGCCACTCTGCGGGCAGGTGTTATAGCGTGCGGCTCCACAGACGGGTAAGAAAGCGGACGGCTCCGCTTGCGGCGCAGTTTGTGGGCGGGCGGCGCAGTTCGTGGGCAGACCGTGCTGCTCAGTGTGTTGGCAGCGCAGGTGAGAGTGAGAGAGCAGGCTCAGTGTGGCAGCTGGCCAATCAGCTAGCCAGGAGACGGGGAGCAGAGAGATGAGATCATCTCTCACCGCCCGTGCCTGCCCTGCATTCCTGCAGTGACTTCCGCCCTCACTGTGCAGGCAGCAGAGAGATTACATTATCTCTCTGCTGCCTGACTCTGGGAGTCTGGGACACAGCAAGAGACAACCAAAACTACACCTTAGCAGGCAAGTTAGTGACAATCCGCAAGGCATGGCAGGCGACGTGGCAAGTGACAATCCGCAAAATGTGGCAGGTGACGTGGCAAATGACAATCTGCATCTGGTGGCAGGCAAGTGACAATCAGCAAGGTGTGGCAGGTGACGTGGCTAGTGACAATCCGCAAGGTGTGGCAGGCGACGTGGCAAGTGACAATCCGCAAATTGTGTCAGGTGACGTGGCAAATGACAATCTGCATCTGGTGGCAGGCAAGTGACAATCAGCAGGGTGTGGCAGGTGACGTGGCGAGTGACAATCCGCAAGGTGTGGCTAGTGAAAATCTGCAAGGTGTGGCAGGTGACATGGCAAGTGACAATCCACAAGGTGTGGCAAGTGACAATCCACAAGATGTGGCAGGTGATGTGGCAAGTGACAATCCGCAACATGTGGCAAGTGACACGCTCAGGGCTCCCACTAATTGCAGGCGACGGTGGCAAGTGACACACTGGGGACTCCCACTGATTCTGCATTGAACTATTTAATTTTATATTACAATGTAATAATAGAAATAATGCGCTTAAATCATCCTGACACCATAACAACCATGGTGCCGGGATGATTGAAGCGCCGACACCAGCCATTTCCCCGATAAATTTCCCACAAAAAAAAAACATATTTTTTGGCAGTGCCCCTCCAGAGAAAAGACTCTGGATCCGCCCCTGATTTAGAATTGAGGATATTAGATGGGGAAGGGGGAGGCTCATGCTGAATGTCTACATAAATGTAACCACTTGCTTACTGGGCACTTAAACCCCCTTCGTACCCAGACCAATTTTCAGCTTTCAGCGCTGACGCTCTTTGAATGACAATTGCGCGGTCATACAACGCTGTACCCAAATGATATTTTTATCATTTTTTTCCCACAAATATAGCTTTCTTTGAGGGGTATTTGATCACCTCTGCGGTTTTTATTTTTTGCGCTATAAACAAAAAAAGACAGAAAATTTTGGAAAAAAACACAATATTTTTTTTTACTTTTTGTTATAATAATATCCCAATTTTTTTTTAAAAAAACTCTTTTTTTCTCAGTTTAGGCCAATACGTATTCTTCTATATATTTTTTGTAAAAAAAATTGCAATAAGCATATAGTGATTGGTTTGCGCAAAAGTTATAGTGCCTACAAAATAGGACATAGAATAATGACATTTTTATTATATATTTTTTTTTTTACTAGTAATGGCGGCGATCTGCAATTTTTGTCAGGCCTGCAATATTGCGGCGGACATATCGGACACTTTTGACACTATTTTGGGACCATTCACATTTATACAGCGAACAGTGCGATAAATATGCATTGATTACTGTATAAATGTGACTGGCAGGGAAGGGGTTAACACTAGGGGGCAATCAAGGGGTTAAATATGTTCCCTATTAGTGATTCTTACTGTGTGGGGGAGGGGACTGACTGGGGGAGGTGACCGATCTGTGTCCCTATGTACAAGGGACACAGCATTGGTCTCCTCTCTCCCTGATAGGACGTGGATCTCTGTGTTTACACACAGAGATCCACGTCCTGCCTCTGTAACAGCCGATCGCGTGTACCTGGCGGACATCGCGGCCGCCAGGCACGCGCATCACGTGATGCGGCGAGCACAGCTGTTCCCCGTCGCGCGACCTCTGTGGCGCGTGCCCGGATGTAAACACAGCAGGACGTCCAGGGGACGTCCACCCGGCACTTGAGAGCCGCGCTGCAGACGTCTTTTGTCTATAGCGCGGGTCTCAAGTGGTTAAAAGGCATGTTCACAGATGCAAGAAGTCTGGCAAACAAAATAGAAGAACTAAAATTTCTATTTCAGGGGCACTTTACTTGGTAGGAATGTCAGAAACCTCAGAAAACTCACATGACTGAACATGGCTGTTAATATCCAGAGGTTCACTCTGTTTCGGAGGGACGGGATTACTAGAAGAAGGCATAGGCTGTATGCCTCTATGTCAGGAGCAATTTGAAAGGAAGTATTATAAAATTCATTACTAATGAACTTTATTGATAATTTTATTAAATTAGTGATTGTTCAGTCATTGTGAGTGTAGTGACCATTCATTTACATCCAAATCAGGTGAACGGTGTAGGAATCACATCAGTTTGTATATGTGCCTCCCACTTTTTAAGGGACCAAAAGTAATGGGACAGATTAACAATCATAAATAAAACTTTCACTTTGTAATACTTGGTTGCAAATTCTTTGCAGTCAATTACAGCCTGAAGTCTGGAATGCATAGACATCACCAGATGCTGGGTTTCATCCCTGGTGATGCTCTGCCAGGCCTCTACTGCAACTGTCTTCAGTTCCTGCTTGTTCTTGGGGCATTTTCCCTTAATTTTTGTCTTCAGCAAGTGAAATGCATGCTCAATCGGATTCAGGTCAGGTGACTGACTTGGCCATTGCATAACATTCCACTTCTTTACCTTAAAAAAACTCTTTGGTTGCTTTCGCAGTATGCTTCGGGTCATTGTCCATCTGCACTGTGAAGCGCCGTCCAATGAGTTCTGAAGCATTTGGCTGAATAGGAGCAAATAATATTGCCCTAAACACTTCAGAATTCATCCTGTCAGCAGTCACATCATCAATAAATACAAGAGAACCCGTTTCATTGGCAGCCATACATGCACACGCCATAACACTTCCACCACCATGCTTCACTGGTGAGGTGGTATGCTTTGGATCATGAGCAGTTCCTTTCCTTCTCCATACTCTTCTCTTCCCATCACTCTGGTACAAGTTGATCTTGGTCTCATCTGTCCATAGGATGTTGTTCCAGAACTGTGAAGGCTTTTTTAGATGTTGTTTGGCAAACTCTAATCTGGCCTTCCTGTTTTTGAGGCTCACCAATGGTTTACGTCTTGTGGTGAACCCTCTGTATTCACTCTGGGGAAGTCTTTTCTTGATTGTTGACTTTGACACACATAGACCTACCTCCTGGAGAGTGTTCTTGATCTGGCCAACTGTTGTGAAGGGTGTTTTCTTCACCAGGGAAATAATTCTTCGGTCATCCAACACAGTTGTTTTCCGTGGTCTTCCGGGTTCTTCGGTGTTGTTGAGTTCACCGGTGCTTTCTTTCTTTTTAAGGATGTTCCAAACAGTTGATTTGGCCACGCCTAATGTTTTTGCTATCTCCCTGATGGGTTTGTTTTGTTTTTTTCAGCCTAATGATGGCTTGCTTCACTGATAGTGACAGCTCTCTGGATCTCATATTGAGAGTTGACATCAACAGATTCCAAATGCAAATAGCACACTTGAAATGAACTCTGGGCCTTTTATCTGCTCCTTGTAAATGGGATAATGAAGGAATAACACATACCTGGCCATGGAACAGCTGAGCAGCCAATTGTCCCATTACTTTTGGTCACTTAAAAAGTGTGAGGCACTTATACAAACTGCTTTAATTCTTACACTGTTCACCTGATTTGGATGTAAATACCCTCAAATTAAAGCTGAAAGCCTGCAGTTAAAGCACATCTTGTTAGTTTCATTTCAAATCCATTGTGGTGGTATATAGAGCCAAAAAGATTAGAACTGTCGATGTCCCAATATTCATGGACCTGACTGTATTTCAGTGCATTAAGTGCCATTTAACGCAGTATATTTCAGTGCGTTAGTGCATGTTTATTGCAGTATATTTCTGTATCTTACTGCGCATTTAACGCAATATATTTGAGTGCGTTACATGCCATTTAATGCAGTATATTTCGGTGCAGTTTAACGTAGTATATTTGAGTGCATTACATGCCGTTTAACGCAGTAAATTTCAGTGCGTTAGTGCATGTTTAACGCAGTATATTTCTGAGCGTAAGTGCACGTTTAACGCAGTATATTTCAGTGCGTTTATTTAACGCAGTGTGCTATAGTATGATATTCTACACTGACAAAAGAATCAGAATAGCATTTTAGTGCAAATATAGTGATAGTTCAGTCAGTGTGAGTGTAGTGACCATTCATTTTTACATCAGTGTAACAAAAAACAGTGAGTCCATGAGTCACCTCACCAACGTGACATAAAATATGTGAACAGGTGTCTTGATCGTTGAATCACCAACACATGGTCCAGCAAGCATGGTCAGGGACAATATATTTTGTTCACAGCATTCTGGGTAACTCTGCTTGCAACTCGGAAGGATGCAGCTCAGGGCTTAGTGCTGCAGCTTGTTGTGCCACCACATCCCCATACAGACAGTGGTAATGATGTGAGATTTGTCAGCTCTATCCCCTCCTCCTGCTCCTCCATGCCCTCCTCTGCTGAATTGTCCTATGAACCACAAGTACCCCCTAAGCATTCAAGGGGCTATTCAATGAGTCAGGCTAAAAGGTGCCATGTGGTGCTTCAGCTGGTGTGTCTAGGGGACAGGAACCACACCAGAGCAGAGATTCTTGAAGCTCTACAGGGGCAGGCCCAATGGTGGTTCACGCCACACCAGCTGGAGCCGGGAATGCTGGTGTGCGATAATGGCACAAACCTCCTGTCTGCCCTTAGACAGGGAAATTTGACACGTGCCGTGCAATTTGGTGGTGCAGCATTTCTTAAATAGGTACCCAGGGTTTAAAGATCTGCTAAAGCAGGCCAGAAGTGTCTGTAGCCATTTCAGGCGGTCATACACAGCCAGTGCTCGGTTGGCTGAAATAAAGCGGGAATTCCACCTGCCCGTAAACCGCTTGATTTGTGACATGCCCACTAGGTGGAACTCAACTTTGGCTATGCTGCAGTGGCTGCACATGCAGCAGAAGGCCATCAGCGAGTACATGTTTGAGTATGGCATAATGACAGGCTTAGGCCGGCTCTGCATTTTTTCCCTACACCAATGACTGCTCATAAAGGATGCATGCATGCACTGTACTGTCACCATTTGAGGAGGCCACAAGGATGGTGAGCTATGACAATTCATGCATCAGTGACACAATCCCTGTTGTGTTCCTGCTGGAGCACACTCTGCATGGTATTATGGACAGGGCACTTGAGACAGAGCAGTGGTAGTAAGAGGAGGACTTCCTTTTGTCTTAAGGGCCGCTTTATGCAGACGCTATTCTCCCTACGCCACAGAACACACAAGAGGAGAGGGAGGATGGGCAGGAGGATTCTGGCAGTTTTGGAGGCATTGAATCAGAGGAAGACATACGTCAAACATTTCAGAGAGAGAGAAAATATGTTG
This sequence comes from Rana muscosa, assembly GCA_029206835.1. Taxonomy (NCBI): domain Eukaryota; kingdom Metazoa; phylum Chordata; class Amphibia; order Anura; family Ranidae; genus Rana; species Rana muscosa. Next base: position 413,900,581 of record CM055117.1, read on the forward strand.
TATCAGCCACAGAGTGGTAGCTGTGGATATCAACGAAAGATAACTAGCGTGCCGCGTCCTAACATATGAATATAGAAAAAAACTAAATAGAGGGACTTGGACTTTTTAGGCACCGTACAAAGTTTATATAAAAAATATAATTTTATTGTACAATAATCTACCATATAAATATTTCTGTTTAAAAATTGTTCACATGTTTTAGGAGAGACGATACACCAATACCGTTATAGTACAACACCATAGCTCTAATGAAGGTCATATAAGGATATTGTTCATCCATAAACCAGTTAGATACATTCCAAAAAGTTGAGGTATGGTTGAAACGGCAGCGGTTGTAGGAAAAGATGTGATATTTTCACTCTCGCTCGACAAGTTCCGCGTCCAATGACGCTTCTTCAGGAGCGTATCATGTGAACTAAACAGAAAATATATTTAGACATATAACAAACATCAGAAAGAATTTATAATTTGTCATCATGCATAAAAAAATGCTATAATACATTTAGAGACCCTTATAGAAGAAAGGGGAATGTTTACATTTTTGTAGAGGAACACGGAGAGAGACCTGAGATGTACTTACTGACATATGTACGTACTTATATAGGTATAGACCGAACCTGACGGTCACTGCGGAGGCACGCACCTATTGTTGATTAATAATATCAGATTAGTAGTTATAAGTGCTAACTTTTGAAGACAACTGGTTACTTGAACCATAGATGTCTAACATTGTATAGATAATTTAGGTTCATGTGAAAAAGGACATAATCCGGCTTACTAACGAGCGGGAGAGAATCCCTTAGAGGTAAATAGAGGGGGGGGAAAGGGGGGAGGAGGGGGGAGAGAGGGGGGGGGGGGGGGGAGAGGGGGGAAAAATAAATAAATAAATAAATAAATAAAAAAGGATATAGGCAAGATACAGGTTCTAACTACATGATGTCTGGATCCTTATCTTATTGCTAAGGGGTGAAACTTACCCACTAATATATTTAAGATATAGAGAACTGATCAGCTATATAGTGAAGAATTCACCAGGGGATCAAACAAAGCGTTGCCCATATATAAAGAAAAAGTAGAGGCAAAGAAACGTCAAGTACGTCCACTTGTTGCCACTAGCCTCATGAAGAGTTTTCAATCAGGATACAATGGAACAGTTAGTCTGAACGATAGATCTAAATGAGAAAAACCAACGGTGGTAATTACTTCATGTGATCCAATAATTTAATTGGTTAAAAGTAGCGCTCAAAAGAATAGTATTACCTGACACTGGGTTCCCATCTGGTAAACTCCTAACCAGGACGCCGTCCTGGGCATCCTTGATTGAAAAAACTAGATTAAATGATATGATTGCTATTAAGACATCTGATTACTCAAACCAAGATTGTCTATAATTATATAGATAAATATAATTCATAAAGAAAGTATATAATCCAACTTACTTTCAAACACACGTAGTTCCCTTAGAAGCAAGGGGGGACCAAGGGAGGTTACAAGTTGTATCAGAGTAGAAAAGGGGAAGACTGAGTCTCCAAAACTCTATGACAGAGTGGTGGACCCTGAGATATATATACAAATAATATATATATATATATATAATAACCAGAGTGTTCATATAAAACATCATGTTTAAGTAGAAATTCTGATACTGCAATACCTCAGTCATTATCTTATTTCAGAGGGGTAGAGACTTACCCGCTACTATGGTTTGAGTGTAGACAGATGGTCAGCTATATAGTGAGGGATTCACCAGACAGCCAAAAACGCTGCCCATGTATCAGAATGGAAGCAACAAACATCAGGTGCGTCCACTTGTTAACATAAGCCTTGTGATGTAATGTCCATCAGGGCATATTGCGGTATATTACCAATAGACTGGACCTGGATAGAAGAAGCCACAGGCAGGATTTACTTAATGCGGTTCAGTAGGGTTCAGCTAGTTAAAGATAACGCTCAGAAGTAGTGTATCCATACCTGACATTATGTTCCCATATATTCACCTCCCCGCAGCAGCGTCGTGTCTGAGATGTCGGCTCGATATACATCACGCTGTAGCAGCGTGATTTAAAGGTGCGCGCCTCTTCCGTAGTCAACGTCCGGGCCAAAGGATACGTCAAACATTAACCACTTGCCGACCGCCTCCTGTACTTATACGTTGGCAGAATGGCACGGACAGGAATATCAACGTACCTTTAAATGCCTGTCCATGTGGTCGTGCGCGCACCGCCGGCAAACAAGCATCTCCCCGCTCTGAATAGTGACAATGACACTGATCTCGGCTCCGTGTATTTGGAGCGGAGATCGGTGTCATGTGACACAGAGCCCATCATCCTAAAGTAAGAAACACTAGGCAGGGAACACTTAACCCCTACAGCGCCACCTAGTGGTTAACCCCTTCACTGCCAGTTTTATTTTCACAGTAATCAGTGCATTTTTATAGCACTGATCGCTGGGAAAATGACAATGGTCCCAAAAATGTGTCAAAAGTGTCCGATGTGTCCGCCATAATGTTGCAGTCATGAAAAAAATCACTGATCGCCGCCATTACTGGTAAAAAAATAAATTATAAAAATGCCATAAAACTATCCCCTATCAATAAACGCTTATTGCGATTTTTTTACCAAAAATATGTAGAAGAATACGTATCGGCCTAAACTGAGGAAATTTTTTTTTAGATATATTTTCGGGGGATATTTATTATAGCAAAAAGTAAAAAATATAGAATTTTTTTAAAAATTGTCACTCTATTTTTGTTTATAGCGCAAAAAAATAAAAACTGCAGAGGTGATCAAATACCAGCAAAAGAAAGCTATATTTGTGGGAAAAAGGAAGTAAATTTTGTTTGGGAGCCACAACGCACGACCGCACAATTGTCAGTTAAAGCGACGCAGTGCCGAAGTGATTAAGAAATGGTTTTGCATCCCCAGAACCCTTGGGAGTAGCATTCGGCTGGGAGGAGGCAGTTCCAGATACTGTAATCCTCAGTGACCCTTTGGAGTCTGCCTCTCATGCCTCTGAAAACTTGCCATGCATTAGCTCCCTCATTCTTCAAAGCCTGCGAAAGGATCCAAGAATACGTGGCATCAAGGAGAAGGATCACTATTGGTTGGCGAAAAAGAAAAGTTACCCCAGGGGCTTTGTATTGCAGCAGAAAATAATGCAGTAATGTTATCAAAAATATGACATTTATTTATTTAAAGAAGATTTGCCACGGGGAGAACATGTGTTGGATACAAAACAAGAACTCCAAATGGGTATAATAAAACATATACATAAGTTAATTAAAATACAGCTGTATAGGTACATGTAACATAACTTAGCATTGGTATCCTATAATAAATTGATCCTGACGCGTTTCAACCTTATCAGGAAGGTCATCTTCAGGGGGAAAGGAAGATATGCTCTGAAACAAAAAACACTGTGTAGGTGAAGTTGTTAAAAATAACAAGAGCACTATCAACAATGGAACATCTACAGTAAGTAATCGTGGTGCTGATGAGTGTTATTACCAATTGACGGCTGGAGGAAGAGGGCTCCCCATGTGTGAAGTTTTGAAACCAAACACGGATCCCGTGGCTGTGGCCGGCGGCCCATGTGGAAGGGGGGTAGTGTGAAAACAGCCCGGCTGTAGGTGAACGGACAGACCTCAGGCCCACGAGAGGTCGCACTGTTGCCCCACACACACCGAGGCAAGAGAGGCTAGAGGAGCAGGGGCAGAAACCAAGAAACATGAAGCCAGAGACAGGCGCACATAACTGTAGGGATATGATAATAAACAGAAATATATATGTAGTAAACATGTATTAGTAACTTCATTATGTGGTAGAGTGTATCGTATATGGTGTGATAGCAGGTGAGAATGTGGGAAAGGGGTGAATAAATGAATGAAATGTATGGGGAAACAAAAAACAGAGTGGTGTGATGAGAAGCGCTGAGAATCTTGTAATGGTGTGTATGTGGTATAAGTACGATGAAAGGTGAAAGAAAAGTATGTGCAAAAACATAAAAACTACATATATGATTAATATAAATGAATGTGTCATATGTGGGCCGTGAATGAAAGGTTGAACGTGTAAGAAACAATAAGATTACCTGAAGTGTTAGTTAGGTGTAGAGTGGTTCCTCAAATCATAGGGAAAAATTATAGCAGATTTGCTGGAAGAAAACCCATAAGGGGATTCAAAAGCACACGTAATACAGAGTACCTAGGACCCAAAGAATCTGGGGAGAATAAAGGAATAGATGCTATTAGAATCTAATAGGAATCAGAGCTCCAGTGAATGGCCATATACAGGGTAGGGCATTACTTACTTTCAATCGGAAAATATTCATAGTTTCATCATTCTGGTGGCTGCATGGGTTTTAAGTTAAGTTTCCATGGGGCCATCTAATTGTATATGTATGGAATGTAAATGGGCATACCTGATAGACTCCAGGTCAATTGGCTCTGTACCCCCATAGCATTTGACACAGTTCCCCATAAACGTTTACTTTACAAAGTAAGGTCCGTTGGCATGGACCATATGGTGAGTACATGGATTGAAAACTGGCTACAAGGGCGAGTTTAGAGGGTGGTGATAAATGGGGAATACTCAGAATGGTCCGGGGTGGGAAGTGGGGACCCCCAGGGTTCTTTGCTGGGACCAATACTGTTTAATTTGTTCATAAATGACCTGGAGGATGGGGTAAACAGCTCAATCTCTGTATTTGCAGACAACACTAAGCTAAGCAGGGAAATAACTTCTCCACAGGATATGGAAACCTTGCAAGAAGATCTGAACAAATAAATAGGGTGGGCAACTACATGGCAAATGAGGTTTAATGTAGAAAAATGTAAAATAATGCATTTGGGTGGCAAAAATATGAATGCAATCTACTCACTAGGGGGTTAACCTCTGGGGGAATCTAGGATGGAAAAGGACCTGTGGGTCCTAGTAGATAATAGCCTCAGCAATAGCATGCAATTCCAAGCTGCTGCTAACAAAGCAAACAGAATATTGGCATGCATTAAAAAGGGGATTAACTCCAGGGATAAAGTGATAATTCTCCCAATCTATAAGACTCTGGTCTGGCCTCACCTGGAGTATGCTGTCCAGTTCTGGACACCAGTCCTCAGGAAGGTTGTATTGGAAATGGAGCGAGTACAAAGAAGGGCAACAAAGCTAATAAAGGGTCTTGAGGATATTAGTTATGAAGAAAGGTTGCCAGCACTGAACTTATTCCCTCTGAAGAAGAGACGCTTGAGAGGCGATATGATTTAAATTTACAAATACCATACTGGTGAGTGAGCCCACAATAGGGATAAAACTTTTTTGTGGAAGGGAGTTTAATAAGACATGTGGCCACTCACTAAAATTAAAAGAAAAGAGGCTTAACCTTAAACTGCATAGAGGGTTCTTTACTGTAAGAGCGGTGGTTTCAGTGGGGGGCATCGATAGTTAAAAAAAAACCGATTAGATAAGCACCTGAACGACTGCAACATACAGGGATATACAACGTAATACTGACCTATAATCACACACATAGGTTGGACTTGATGGACTTGTGTCTTTTTTCAACCTCACCTACTATGTAATTATGAGAATAGACCGCTGGCCAGAACTTGCCCAGTATGCAAGTGTGCTTTCTGAACGGGCATTCAGTGCTGCTGGAGGTTTTGTTACTGATAGTAGAACATGTCTATCCACAGACTCCATGGACCGTCTGACATTTATCAAAATGAATCAGTCCAGAATTACCAGCAGCTACGAAGCCCCTGATGCTGATATCACTGATTAAGTGACTAGCAATGTGGGTGTTGATTTTATCTGGAATATTTTTTTGGGTGTAGGTTTGGTAAGACCAATATTTTCACACCTGTTGACAGGTGCATATCATTTTGAATTTTTGACAGCAAGGCCAATTCTTGCCTTCATCAAGGGTACCTCTACAGGGTTATGGTGTGAAGGAACCACTGACACCCAAAGACCAATTTTTCTGCACCTGTTACTTCTATCCAAAGTCTGCAGAAGAGACACCAGAATTTATCCAAAAAATCTCTAATCTTGTTCCCAGTGCACTACATTGTGGCCTCATCATACAGACTGGCTCCCCAAGCTGTTGTTTACAAAATAAAGAAAGCTGAAGGGCAAATTACTTTTTCTGGATTTATAAATGCAATCATTGCTGCAACAGCTTCTATACACAGTACAGATGTGCCACTTTCCAGGTAGACTCAGGCCTCGTACACGCGACCGAGTTTCTCGGCAAGAACCAGCACGTTGTTTTTCTTGACGAGATTCTTGGACAAGAAACTTGTCCCGGCCGAGTGTACAGACGCTCCATTCAAAGAACCCGCGGTTCTTTGAATGGAGCGAACGCGGTGATGTCATCGACTATGACAAGCATGCGCTCGTCACATTCGATGACGTTGCCGCCATCTTGCTACACCCTACCTATGCCTAGGAAGCTACCGCGCATGCGTTGAAGTCATTTCGAGCATGCGCGGGTTTCCACGGCGACAGGTAAGTGTACACACACTCGGGTTTCTCGTCGAGAAACAGGCCGACGAGAAACCCGATGAGAAAATAGAGAGCAGGTTCTCTATTTTTCTCATCTAGATTCTTGTTGGTTTTCTTGACGAGAAAACTGCAAGCCGCGTACACACGACCGATTTACTTGGCAAGAAAGCTCTGCCAGCAAGTTTCTTGCTGGTTCTTGCCGAGAAACTCAGTCGTGTGTACGAGGCTTAAGCCTTAAAAATGGGCACTTTTGATTTTTCCAGTTTGCTGGTTCCCTAGACTTCAAGGGGTTCATTATTTGGTTCCAAACTTTTGCGATGTTCTAAAGTTCTGGTGCAAACTGAACAGGGGGTCATTTGGGCTATCCCTAATTGCTATGTTCTTCATACTTGAGTGCTATTGACATATGTTATATTGCATAGGGCTATTGTGTCTCTATAATAGTTGAGTAGCGATTGTTTTGTGAACTTTCAGTGTGATCAGGATTCACTTCATTCATTGCCTATGTTTAACAGAATTTTTTTCTAAATTATGTAGGAAATGTTCAGCACATTTTCCAGCTAGTGATGACATTTGCCCTAGACGTAAGAGACACGTATTACAGTAGGCAATTTATTCTTTCTATTAAGGAAATTGTGATAGCTTATAGGTCTCCTTTACATGCCTTTCATAACTTACTTTAATAGCTGATGAAAATACAATTTTCACGCTATGCACACTATGGTGTGTGTGTTTTGATTGTTTTCAATAAGTTGTTTATAAAGTAGAAAAAATGTAATACTTTTGGAGCATGATATTCCGGTACTAATCTTAGGTAGGTCTGCTGTGGTTGCATATCCAGTTGTTTCATGTTTGAAGTGTTTGGTCTCTGGTATTACAATCAGGTTGAATTTCAAAATGTTCAAGTGTCTGCAGCAGTAGGGAATGCAGTTAATATGTACATAATAGAGTACATCATAAAACTAGGGAACATGAACTGAGAAGTTTTCATCTAGCATGCTTAATGGCAACTTTTCAGAGAGGATTTTTAGATTCCAAATTCCTTCAGTTGCCACCAGAGTTAGCAGAGATTAGTGCAGTAATCATCCTTATTTACTGTATACGTTGAAGCCAGCATCCCCCAGTCTAATGGAATGTGATAAAGAAGCAAGTAATAGATACTGTATATATATATATTTTTTTGTCTCTTGCACATGCTAGAGGTTACAAAAATGTTGAATGTTGCACTTGTTGGTGGAGAATATCATGTCCCCCAGAAATGAATGTTTGAGTGACATAATTGTCATGATTACTGACTAGACATGCTTTTGATAACTCACTACAAAAGTACAATAAGACAATTTTGAAGACATTTAAATAGGAAGCCAGAACTCATCAAAGTTTGCCATACCTGCCATCTCTAGTCACAAGAAGACACCTGACCACTGCCCTACGAATCCTCCTTCTTTTACCAACACTGTCAGAAGAAACAGCAGCAACACCTCCACCACCTGTGATCTCTTAATAGTGTACATGGATGGATAGTCATGTTTTTTCCTAACTGCATCTCCATGGTTCCTGAACCCATAACTGATGATCTTATGGATTAATGGGACTGAAGCCTGGGTCATAACCACCATCATTGCCACTGATTAACAACACCAACACATAATTGCAAGTAGTGATGAGCCGAACACCCCCGGGTTCGGTTCGCACCAGAACCCGCGAACGGACCGAAAGTTCGTACGAACATTAGAACCCTATTAAATACAATGGATGCGAACGTTCGAATTCTAAAGTGCTAATTATAACAACTATTATGCATGTTATTGTCCTAAAAAGGGTTTGGGAACCCGGGTTCTGCACCAGGGGACATGTATCAATGCAAAAAGAAGTTTTAAAAACGGTCGTTTTTCGGGAGCAGTCATTTTAATGATGCATAAAGTGAAAAAAAATAAGTCAAATATTCCTTTAAATATCGTACCTGGGGGGTGTCTAAAGTATGCCTGTGAAGTGCCACGTGTTTCCCATGTTTAGAACTGTCCCTGCACAAAATGACACTTCTAAAGGAAAAAAAAGCCATTTAAAACTGCTTGCGGCTTTAATGTAATGTCTGGTCCCGGTAATATGGATGAAAATCTTTAAGAAAAATGGCATAGCTACCCCATGACCCCCCCCCCCTACCCCAGCCCATTACCAGCCCCTTTGGGTCTTGTATGGATATTAAGGGGAACCCCGCACATAAAATAAAAAAGGCCCTATATACTCTGAACAGCCGTATACAGGCGGTGCATACAAGACAGGGACTGTAGGTTTGTTCTTATGTAGAATGTGTTTGTAATTTTGAACAGGTACATTGTTGAAGTGTAGCTCCAGCCCAAAAATCTATTTTTAAACTTTTTGGAAAACATAGGTAAGGGTTATCACCCCTGTAACATTTGTTTTGCTGTCTGTGCCCCTGTTCAGAACATTTCACCTCACTTTCCGTCCCAATGACAACTGTTTTTGAAATGTGGTGTTTTTCTTGAAACAAGGATTGCTGATAAAGCATCAGTACAGAGGAGACACCTTTCTCCCATATTTATTCTTACAGGAGAGAATTTTCCTTCCTAGGGGTAGATTTCCTCTCACTTCCTGTTGTCTTCTTGCGTTTGCAAGTAGGAGTCGTTTGTAAGTTGGATGTTTGAAAGTAGGGACCTGCCGTATATACTCTGCAGAAATAGGCCCCTTAGTTTTTGGTGTTGGCACAACACTGTAAGCACTCACAGTTACTCTTGGTTGGTGCTGGAACGCCCTGCTGTCAACTATTATATCAGGAATTTTAATTACATATAATTGTTGAACAGTGGTAGTAAAAATTGGGGCTTTGATGGTGGTGCTGGTGCCACAACACTGTAAGCCCTGACAGTTACTCTTGGTGGGTGCAGCAATGGGCCCTGCTGTGAATTATTAGATCAAGAATTGTAATTACATGCCCCTTTTGAACAGGGGCTGAAAAACTGGGCCTTTCGTGGTGGTGGTGGTGGTGGCGTTGCCACAACACTGTAAGCCCTCAGACTTACTCTTGGTGGGTGCAGGAATGGGCCCTGCTGTGAATTATTAGATCAAGAATTGTAATTACATGCCCCTTTTCAACAGGGGCTGAAAAATTGGGCCTTTCGTGGTGGTGGTGGTGGTGGCGTTGCCACAACACTGTAAGCCCTCAGACTTACTCTTGGTGGGTGCAGGAATGGGCCCTGCTGTGAATTATTACATCAAGAATTGTAATTGCATGCCCCTGTTGAACAGGGGCTGAAAAATTGGGCCTTAGGCACTGGTGGCACAACACTACAACCCCTCACAGATACTGTACTTGGAGCACAGCAATGAGCCCTGTTGCAAAGTATTGCTTCAAAAATTGTAATGACACGCCCCTGTTAAACAGGGGCTGAAAAATTGGGCCTTAGGCACTGGTGGCACAACACTACAACCCCTCACAGATACTGTACTTGGAGCACAGCAATGAGCCCTGTTGCAAAATATTGCTTCAAAAATTGTAATGACACGCCCCTGTTAAACAGGGGCTGAAAAATTGGGCCTTAGGCACTGGTGCCACAACACTCCAACCCCTCACAGATACTGTACTTGGAGCACAGCAATGAGCCCTATGGCAAATTATTGCTAAAAAAATTGTAAGTACACGCCCCTGTAAAACAGGGGCTGAAAAATTGGGCCTTAGCCACTGGTGGCGGCACCCATAAACAAAAATGATCTTCCAAGCTATCATCATCAATCGTATCATTGAGGACTCGGAGGAGGAGGATAGCCAGTCAACATAACAGCACAGGCACTCAGCATCAGCATCAGTCTTGAAGGGATGTGACATGTTAAAATCAATTAGTCTGTTATATCAGCATCAGGTGTGTGGTAGCTGGTGGTGATCCAAGACTGGTTCATCTTGATGAAAGTCAGTCGATCAACCGAGTCGGTGGACAGGCGCACCCTGTGATCCGTGACAAATCCTCCAGCAGCACTGAATGTGCGTTCAGAAAGAACGCTGGATGCAGGACAGGCCAGTAGCTCAATTGCATACTGTGCAAGCTCTGGCCAGTGATCCATCCTCAAGACCCAGTAAGCCAGAGGATTTTCGGTGGGGAAGGTGTCCAAGTCTGACCTTGCCCCTAGATATTCCTGCACCATGTTTATCAGACGCTGGCGATGGTTGCTGGAACCGATCATACTTTGGGGCTGCGGACTAAAGAATTGTCTGAACGCATCGGTCAGACGGCCACCTTCCCCACCGCTCCTTCTTTGACTGGCCGAAGCCTCAGCAACTCGTTGTCCAGGACCAGGAGTTTGTAACCTCCCAGTCTCTGGGAACGCGTTGCACAGACCTTTCTGCAAGGCCTCCCGGAGTTGTCTCATCCTCTGCTCCCTCTGCGACGGTAACATAAGGTCCGCAACCTTACCCTTGTACCGTGGATCAAGGAGAGTGGCCAGCCAGTAATGGTCCCTCTCCTTGATCCGAAGAATACGAGGATCCTTCCGCAGACTTTGCAGGATCAGGGAGGCCATGCAGCGTAGGTTTGCTGAGGCATTCGCTCCGGAGTCCTCTGGGTCACTAAGGACGACATGATCCGCAGTCACCTCCTCCCAGCCACGTACAAGTCCACTGGTTTCTTGGGACTGTAAATCATCCCTAAAAGACTGCTGCTGATGATGCTGAGTGCCAGCCTCCACCTCCATGCTGACACAATCCTCCTCCTCCTCCTCCTCCTCTTCCTCTTCCTGTGCGATGGGTGGGACAGAAGGAACACTGTCTGGGTAAAGGGGGCCTTGAGAGGCAAGGAAGTCCTCCTCTTCCTGCCTCTGTTCTGCCTCAAGTGCCCTGTCCATTATTCCACGCAGCGTGTGCTCCAACAGGTGGACAAGAGGTACAGTGTCACTGATGCATGCACTGTCACTGCTCACCATCCTCGTGGCCTCCTCAAATGGTGCCAGGACAGTGCATGCATCCCTGATCATGCCCCACTGGCGTGGAGAAAAAAAACCAAGCTCCCCTGACCCTGTCTTGGTGCCGTAGTCGCACAGGTACTCATTGATGGCCCTCTGCTGCGTGTGCAGCCGCTGCAGCATGGCCAACGTTGAGTTCCACCTGGTGGGCATGTCACATATAAGGCGGTTCTTGGGCAGGTTCAACTCCTTTTGCAGCTCAGCCAGGCGAGCACTGGCATTATAAGATCTGCGGAAATGCACACAGACTTTCCTGGCCTGCCTCAGGACATCCTGTAAGCCCGGGTACCTGCCCAAGAACCGCTGCACCACCAGGTTAAGGACGTGAGCCACACAGGGCACATGGGTCAGTTGTCCCTGTCGAAGGGCGGAGAGGAGGTTGGTGCCATTGTCGCAAACCACCATTCCTGGCTTAAGCTGGCGTGGCGTCAACCACCTCTCGGCCTGGCCCTGCAGAGCAGACAGGACCTCTGCCCCAGTGTGGCTTCTGTCCCCCAAACACACCAGCGCAAGCACGGCATGGCATCTTTTTGCCTGCGTACTTGCGTAGCCCCGTGAACGGCTACGGAGCACCGCTGGTTCATAGGACAAACCACAGGAAGAGGCCATGGAGGAAGAAGAAGAGGAGGGGGTGGAGGAGAGAGGTGTGTCACAACCAGTAGTAGCATTTTGGAGGCGTGGCGGTGGGACAACCTCCAACACTACTGCACCTTGTCCTGCATCCTTCCCAGCTGCCAAAAGAGTGACCCAATGGGCCGTGAAAGAAAGGTAACGTCCCTGTCCATGCCTGCTGGACCATGAGTCAGCGGTAATATGCACCTTACCGCTGACCGCCCTGTCCAGCGAGGCCAAGACATTGCCTTCCACATGCCGGTAGAGAGCCGGAATAGCCTTCCGTGAGAAAAAGTGGCGTTTGGGAACCTGCCACTGAGGAACCGCACATTGCACAAACTCACGGAAGGGGGCCGAGTCTACCAACTGAAAAGGCAGCAGTTGAAGCGCTAGCAATTTAGCCAAGCTAGCATTCAACCGCTGGGCATGTGGATGGCTGGGAGTGAACTTCTTTCGACGGTCCAGCAGCTGGGGCAGGGAAATTTGCCTGCTAGAATCGGACGTCGGTGTACTGCTAGCAGAGTGGCCGCAAGTACTTGGCTGTGACACACCTAATTCTACACCTTCATTCCTCTCAGTGCATGTTTCAGAGAGGACTGAAGTTATAGTGGGGTTGGAGATCCCAGCTGATGCGGTGCAAGGAGAGGTCCGCTTTGTTCTTTGGTGTGGGTCTTTGAGGTAGGCTTGCCAACGAGCTGCATGGCAGGTCAACATATGTCTGGTCAGGCATGTGGTACCCAAGCGGCTGATGTTTTGGCCACGCGATATACGCTTGAGACATATGTTGCAAACAGCAGCTGTGCGATCTGATGCACTAGCCTCAAAAAAGGCCCACACCAAGGAACTTTTTGAATGACGGGCAGAGGCAGCGCCCTGCACAGGCGGAGCTCTGCGGTGTGATTCCGTCGGTGTACTGCCCTTACGCTGGCCACCAAAGGGCATCCTGCCTCGTTGGAGATGTGCCTCCTCCTCATCCTTCTCCTCCTCTCTCCTATTAGGCACCCACGTGGAGTCAGTGACCTCATCATCCCCTCCCTCCTCATCACTGGAGCCAATCTGGCAGTATGCTGCAGCTGCTGGAACATGACTGCCAGATTGGTGTCCTTCTTGAGCATCCCCTCTGTCTGCTCTCACCCTACTGCCTTCCTGTAGCTGGGTTTCATCATCAGACCCTTCGAAACGCTGGGCATCCTCCTGGAGCATGTACCCAACACTGTGCTCAAACAGTTCGGGGGACTCCTCAGGAGGAGGACATGGTGGGTCTAGGGAAGGAGTGACTGATGATGAGTCTGACATTGATAACAGGGAAGAGGACGCTTTGGCAGCTGCTTTGCCAGTACCCTGAGCCTGGGTGAGAGAGGATGAGGAGGAGGAGGAGGGCTTGGTCATCCACTCTACCAAGTCTTCAGCATGATGTGGATCAACATGTCCAGCTGCCGAAAAGAAGGACAAGCGTGTCCCATGGCCATGTGCTGATGACAATGCACCGCGTCCACGACCAGCACTGTTGCCCCCAGACACAGAGCCTGCTTGCCCTCTTTTATTGCCTCCTGACTGTCTGCCTCTCCTTGTTTGCCTTCCAGACATTCTAATAGATGGCCTGCAGGGAGATGGGAAAAAAGGGCTACCTTCAGGTGTCCTTCTCTGTCCCTTTACTTAAGGATTTCTAAATATGGTTGAGGATGATTGCTTTTGCACAGAATAGCACAACGACAATTTCCCTGACTGTCCAAAAATCAAGGATTTCAAAGATGGTTGATGAGGAATGCTTTAGCACACTATAGCACAAGGAGAATTCCCCTCACTTTCCTTCTTTGTCCCTAGAAACAAGGACTCGCACAGTGAAAGAAACTGACACTCTCCCTACCTAGATTTTTCTGTCCCTAGAAAATATGTTTTTTTTAAGCACACTATAGCACAAGGAGAATTCACTCACTGTCCTTCCCTGTCCCTGGAAACAAGGACTTGCAAAGTGAAAGAAACTGACACTCTCCCTACCTAGAGTTTTCTGTCCCTAGAAAAAATGTTTTTTTTAAGCACACTATAGCACAAGGAGAATTCACTCACTGTCCTTCCCTGTCCCTGGAAACAAGGACTTGCACAGTGAAAGAAACTGACACTCTCCCTACCTAGAGTTTTCTGTCCCTAGAAAAAATGTTTTTTTTAAGCACACTATAGCACAAGGAGAATTCACTCACTGTCCTTCCCTGTCCCTGGAAACAAGGACTTGCACAGTGAAAGAAACTGACACTCTCCCTACCTAGAGTTTTCTGTCCCTAGAAAAAATGTTTTTTTTAAGCACACTATAGCACAAGGAGAATTCACTCACTGTCCTTCCCTGTCCCTGGAAACAAGGACTTGCACAGTGAAAGAAACTGACACTCTCCCTACCTAGAGTTTTCTGTCCCTAGAAAATATGTTTTTTTTAAGCACACTATAGCACAAGGAGAATTCACTCACTGTCCTTCCCTGTCCCTGGAAACAAGGACTTGCACAGTGAAAGAAACTGACACTCTCCCTACCTAGAGTTTTCTGTCCCTAGAAAAAATGTTTTTTTTAAGCACACTATAGCACAAGGAGAATTCACTCACTGTCCTTCCCTGTCCCTGGAAACAAGGACTTGCACAGTGAAAGAAACTGACACTCTCCCTACCTAGAGTTTTCTGTCCCTAGAAAAAATGTTTTTTTTAAGCACACTATAGCACAAGGAGAATTCACTCACTGTCCTTCCCTGTCCCTGGAAACAAGGACTTGCACAGTGAAAGAAACTGACACTCTCCCTACCTAGAGTTTTCTGTCCCTAGAAAAAATGTTTTTTTAAAGCACACTATAGCACAAGCACAAAACACACTGACACTCTCCCTACCTATCCTTCTCTTTCCCTAAACTAAAGGAATCCAGGTTAAGCAAGAAAGAAATAAAAGTCACTGTCCCTGCCTATGCTGCTCTTTCCCTGCTCCGGAACACACTACACTAGGCCGCCGTGCTGGCGGCCTTTTATAGTGTGGGGCGTGTACTAAACACCCTCAGCAATAATTGGCCACAGGCATCCTGCCTGTGGCCAATCATTGCTCTCCTCGCTGCCGGCGCTGTGATTGGCCAAGCATGCGGGGTCACAGTGCATGCTTGGCCAATCACAGCGCCTGGATGACACTGCGATGGCGTAGTGCATTGTGGGCCGTTCGCGTCACTCGAATTTGGCGCGAACGGCCCAAATCGTTCGATCTTCGTCGAACGATCGAACAGCCGATGTTCGAGTCGAACGTATGTTCGACTCGAACACGAAGCTCATCCCTAATTGCAAGTGAATGCTAAACATGCTAAATCTGTGTTGTTTGTAATTATTAGCATCTGGAGGGAAGACATATTTTAGTTTTTTTAACATTTTTTTTATATATAAATAAAACAAGTTACAATAAAAAGCATGGGACTGCTTCTAGGACTATGCCAGGAATGTGGTTTGGTAACCCTATAACAAAGAGACAGCAAACTTGTGACTAGGATAGAGTCTTACAAAGATGTGTCCAGTAAAAGTGTTGCATACACCATAGCACCAGTGTGAAAGGGTCATGGGCACTATTCATATTATTTTTTTTGTTAGATAGGCATAGTTTTTATTTTATTTAAGTTCAAAAAGTAAGAAAAACATGTAAATGTAAGCCTTCTAAAGCATTTTGGTGTACATGTCACATTTGCATTGCCATTGCCATTTACATTGGAATGCTGTAAAATTTCCCTGGAAGCACATTCACAATTTATGTGATATTACTGGTGAATTTTTGGCCAATAAAGATGAGCGGAATAATTTCAGCAAAACTTCATTAAAACTACCCTCTAGACAAAAAGTGCTTGAAAAAAAATAATCAACACTTTAGTATAACCTTGGCATGTTGTTTTGCAAACCTCCCTAGCACACAAACTTTGAATGGAAAGAGTTTAAAGTAAAAGTAAATTAAAGAGTTTAATGAAGATACACATGTGTACATTGAGATGGGGAATTATATTGGCAGAGTGTGGTAGTTACAGGCTTGTAGAGGAATATATTCTATTAATATGGTCCTTTATGTAGGTTAACAATGGCATTCCTGGCAAAGTTTAGTCAACCAACAGACAATTCTGGAAGGATTGCTACAAATGGGCAACCATGACAATACACAGGCAATGAACAGGCACCATTGCAATAAGTAAGCAACAAATAAGCAATAATTATATTACTTGAGCAAGATTTGGACAATGGTGACAATACATAAGCAAGGAATGGGCAATTGTGACACTACAATGATACAAAAAGAGCAGCTAAAATAATATGAGGACAACAAATGGGCAATTGTGACAAAACACAGGCAACAAAGGGGCAAGCATGCTATTACATGAGCAACAAATGTGAATGCACTAAATGGGCATTTCATTATAATGCATAGACAGTAATTCAAAAATGCCAGCAATAAATGAGTGTTCCTAACCACAAACAGGCAACCCTCAGCAATTGTTACAAATACATAGGCAACAAAATGACAATCAATACAATATCTAACATGATGTTTCTAGCTAATAAGTGTCTGTTTTTTGTGCAAGAACAAGTCCAGAATAGCAGAAAGGAGCTTTCAGAATATAACAAAAGTCAGCTTAATATTGCCTCCCCCTTTAACCCCAATGTATTTTACTGAATTGAATTTTTTTTCTAAAATTACTTTAAATTTGTGTTAAAATTTCAGTGAAGAAAAACTTTTATTTATTTTCAATACATCACGGGACACAGAGCCAGTAATTACTACATGGGTTATAGGCCACCTTCAGGTGATGGACACTGGAATAATCAAGACAGGAAGTCCCCTCACCTATATAACCCCTCCCACATGGGGACTGCCTCAGTTTTTTTCGCCAGTGTCTAAGGTAATGGTCACGGTTAACATTATCCTCCTCAGAAGGGCCCTAGCCAGGGTCGGGGAGCTATACAATCGGATCCATTCAAAAAGACAAAAAACAAAGGCAAAATTGGATGGTACCCGAGCCTCGATTCCGAAGAATGAGGTTTTGCCTGTAACGCTTCTCTTTGGAGAGCTGGGCCCTGGGATCCAGTGCCTTGATCACATTGCTATACCACAGGTTGCTCTTGCAGGGCACTGTACAGGTCCAAGGCAGTGGACCCTACGTACAGAGGGGACTCTGTCCTTGAAGGTCTGGCATGACTCCAAGCCCGCCGTGATGGGTGAAGATTGCGTCACTGTGCTAATCCCAGTAGTACCCTGCGGCGGGAATGGTGAGTGAAGAAGATCCCTTGTGAACTTCTTTTATGAATAGTTGATGTCTTGCCTGTGTTTTTTCTCCTACCACTAGAGAGTGTGCAGCAGCATACCTGGTGTCAGCATCCCATGCCTGCCTTAATGTCTGTCAGCAGCGCTTGTGGAGGAGTTCTGCCTTTACTCTCAGTTAGTCAGCCACCTCTTCCCCCCCCCGAGATCGCATGCGAAAAGTACCCTCTTTTATAAGAAAGGGACGCCACAGGAGCAGGGAGTGGCGCCGGGCGCGTGCACGTGGATCAGCGTGCGCATTGCTCTACGGCGCAGGTGCGAACCGGCAAAAATTCAAGCCGTGCGCATACAGGTGCGCAACGGAGGGATGCAACATGTGCATACAGGTGCGCGATGGAGAGACACAACCACTTTTTCACAGGGCATATAAGCGCTGGGGTGCTGGGGACAGGCATTGTTTAAGACTTATCTGTTCAGCATCTGAGCTGTGGCATTTGATAGTGGCATGTTAAGATTGCTAAGACTAAGCTCAGCAATAGATGCATAATAATTAGTACCTCTGCTTTATGCCTAGGACTATGTGTGCCCGAAGGAAAGGGACAAAAACTGGAAAAAGCAGTGCAAAGCGCAGCGGTCAGGTCCCGGGATCCCTAGTCACGCCTCCACTGCACCTGCTTCCCATGCAAGACCTGAAACGGTTAACCAAGCGGAACCTGTCTCAGGCATTGTAGCTACCTCCAACTCTCCAGCCTCCGCATTTGTCATTAAAGATGACTTGGCTACGGCAGTGGCTGGTTTGGAGGATAAATTGGCTAGCTTGTCACGTTCACCCCCCCAGTCTGGGGAAAAACGCGACAGGCCCCTTCCCCTGCTCCTGGGCCATCGGCTGCAGATCAGGAGGGGGTAGAGGATTTGAGTGTACCTTAGAGGACCCAGTGGAAGGACATGAGGATGATTCCTCATTAGAGGGCTTGGCCCCCGGGGGAGCCTTTGCAACCTCACAGCCTTAAAGGTTGTTAATTTAATTGCACTGGGACAGGGCGTATTGGTTACAAGTTGCCCCTTACAGAGTCGGCTGAAGCCCCTTGTTTCTCTCTGGGTTCTCTGAGACCTCCTCAAGGGGCTCATGCTTTTCCTATGCACCTGTTGCTGGAACAGCTTATTTAGGCTAACTGGAAATACCCAGATAGGCATTTTTATTCCTCCTAAGAGATTCCCTCAAATTTATCCTATGGAGGAGACATTCACTAAAGAAATGCAGTAGGCCAGCAGGCAGACGTTGATGTTTCTTTCCTGAATAAAGTCTTACTTGTCCAATTGACAATGTTTAGGTGTTTAGGATCCAGCGGTTAAAGGACTGGAGTCTTTGCTTAAAGCCTCATTCGCTATGGCCGTTGCGGTTGCACAGCCTGCATTAGCAGCTATTGGTGTCTGTCAATTCCTTAAGGATAAGTTTAAACAGACCGTCAGAAGGGAAAAAGTCCTGGTTCTTCCGGAACTTCTTAAGGCCCTTTATGTTGCAGCTTGACGTCATTAAGGATTCCATACATCAGACGTCACGTCGCACTCTTCTGCTGGTACATATGTGTGCTATGGCTTAAGCATTGGTCAGCAGAGTTGCCTTGTAAGAACTGTTGACTGGGGTTCCTTTATGGAGAGCGTTTGTTTAGGGATAATAAGTGCACCCAGAAGATCTCAGGTGGAAAGAGTGCCCTTCTTCCTGTGAAGAGAAGAAGTAAGCATCCTTCATTTAAACGTGCTACCTCTGTGTCGCCTGGAGCATCAGCCTCCAGGCAGTCACTACGGCCTCTGCCGTCAGCCCCGAGGGGAGGCCCAAAGCCAAGCCCAGGACCAAGGCCTTCCTACGAAGGGGTGCCCCCGCTCGCACGGGAGGACGGCTCCTGCAGGAGCCTGGCAGGAGGAGAATCAGTACAGGTGGATCATCTCCGTGGTTCTCTAAGCTACAGGCTAGAGTTTTGGGATTCTTCCGGCTCGTTTAAAATCAGGTATTCCTGCCCGGTTCCCTACGGCGCATGCGCGAGTTGCGCTGCGCCGTTCTGACTGGTCCTCCTGTGTTATGGGAGTTGAGTGTCTCCCAGAACACTATGGGTATTCTGCGGGAAGTGACGTGCTTCCCGCAGATTTCCCGCAGAGAGGACTCCCGGAAGTGGGTGCAAATACCTGTCTTAGACAGGTATCTGCACCCCCCTCCCCCCTGAAACATGTCAATTGTGACACCGGAGGGGGGGAGGGTTCCGATGAGCGGAAGTTCCACTTTAGGGTGGACCTCCGCTTTAAGTACATAAGAGCATTAAATAAATGATAAGAGGGTCATTTAACAGAGATAATCTGTCTATGCAATAAGATATTTGCATTGTGAAACGTTTCCTAGAAAAACAAATACATGTTTTCAAATTATAAGAGACCTTGAAAATGCAATCCACAGTAAGCCATCTGTTGTGTGTAGCATATAGTACGAGACAGGGACTTTTATTCTTTACCGTCTTTCTTCTGTCAATAAAAAATGCCACATGAATGATAGACAATGGTCAGTGCCACTCAAAGCCATTTTCCATCTGTTTTCAGAATGTTGTCTCTATTTTAAACCCAATGTCACATTATAATATGATTGATTGACAACTTATAAAATGATTAGGAAACTAGATTAGGAAACTAGAATTTATTCAATAAACAGTATAGATATACGATATACTTACATATATACTTACGTATCTATACTTTGACAGATCACTCATCTTTAGTTATACTGGGATGTTAAGCTTTATAACAATTATGATTATTTTTGTTTACATTGTTTTGTGTAGAAGTAAACTGATGACTCCAGAAGAAGTGGATCAAGAAACGCGTTCAGACACAAAAAATCTGTATTTCATTAAAGATGTATTGCTATGTCACAACAATGTTATAATACTGTATCTATGTTATATTTTGGTGTTTTATGCTATTGCAACAAAATGGAAAATATTTTTGCAAGTGTTGATTTTACATAAAGAAATTGTGTTTTAATACAAAATGTTGTGCCTCAAAAGTTCCATTTCACTATGGTAAAAATATTGGAAATCTAATCAGTCTTGATGTACTGACTGCCTATCTAATTTCTAGAGGTCCTAAAGGACAGTACAGCACATATACCCCCAAATGACCCCCTTTTTGGAAAGTAGACAGTCCAAGGTATTTAGTAAGAGGTGTGGTGAGTTTTTTGAACTTGTAATTTTTTCACACATTTTTTCACAAAGTTCTAATTTTAACAAGTTAAGACTAACACACAGCATAGGCATACTTAGAATTATACACCAAAACCCATTGGCTATACCCCCTGAGTATGGTGATACCACACGTGTGAGATTTTTTCGCAGCCTATCCACATAGAGGGGCCCAAAATCCAAGGAGCACCTTCAGGCTTTCTAAGGGCCTTAATTTATGTATCTAATTTCCTTTCTACTTATCCCAGTTTAGAAGTTTGGAGGCCTTGGAGTACCAGGACAGTAGAAATACCAATAAAATGACCTCATTTTGGAAAGAAAACACCTCAAGGTATTTTCTAAGAGGCATAGGGAGTTTTCTTTTTGTCAATTTGTCAATTTTGTAAGATATTTCTTACATACAACATGGGCATACTTGGAATCACAACCCAAAACATATTCTGCCACGCCTTCTGAGAATGGCTTTACCACATGTGTGAGATTTTTTTATTATCTGAACTGATTATGTACCAAACATTGGGCTTCATTCACAAAAGCAGATCACATATGGTATTTAGGTGTTTTTCCAAATACTGCATCCTACAAATGTCAATTCGCTATTGCTTTATGTAGTATTTACCGCATAAAGCAAAGACACACTGTAAATACCACATTAACAAAAGGAAATAAATAAATGCATGCAGTAAATAATTATTGGTCCTGGAACGTGATAGTTAAGGACCCAGCCCCGATTGGTGATGCCACAACTTTGTTTATTTAGCGGCAGGAGGCAATGGAGCTGTCATTAGGAGAGACCCTTCATCAGGGTGGGAGCTTTTTTTTTCTTTTTCGGGTTGGTGGCCAGCGTTAATTGTTATCTTCTAGGGTCATTAAATCCCTTACAGATATTAGATTAGACATATGTGGTTCGTTTCATTCTGAAACTAAATATGACAACTTTTTTTAGTTATTCAGATGTATCCGAATCTCCAAATTACAATAGAAACTAATTTAAATGAATCCGAAATGAAAATTTGGCCGAACTTGAAAACAAATTTGAATTTGAAAAAAATATTCGAAACAGATAGAATAGAAAAAAAAGGGCGTGGCCGAGCATCGGAGCATGATGGCAGCTTAGTACGGGAGCTCCGACATCCAGAGCCTGAACTTGAGCTACCATAAGCGGGAGACAGCTTTATTTGGAGTTCAGGAATGACAGGGAGAGGCACATCTAACTCCCGATTGCAGATGGACACATCTGCTCAGCTGAGCGGGAGTATTCCAGCAATGTTCCATACACAAAAGGCGGCCTTGCAGGCCCTGTCTCAGGCCTCGGACCGCAGTACACAGGGTCCCACCGTGACGGCAGACACCCCTGGAGCATCCGCCGTGGACATGCGGGCATCTCCTCCCTCGCCCATGCCCAGCCTAGCAGATCTTCAAATGGTGGCCTTAGATATAAAAACCACCCTGTCAGCAGCAATTTCTGGCCTGAAGATTGAGCTGAGAGGAGTCACCACACGCCTGGGCCACATGGAAGCTGTGACTGAGTCTCATAGTGCAGCTATCCAGAAAGTCCAACGAACAGGCAGCACACATACTCAGCATCTGATTGATATGCATCGGCATATGGAGGCCTTGGACAACAGAGGCCGTAGACATAATCTGAGGGTAAGGGGGATACCAGAAGCAGTAGAGGGTCCTCAGTTGCAGGCAGTAGTCTGGGTCATTTTCAATACTTTACTAGGCAGGCCACCAGACGCGCCAGTGGAAATGGAGCGATGCCACAGGGCTCTCAGGCCTCAGGGCCGGGATACTGACCCACTTAGGGACACTGTCTGTTGCCTGGTCAGTTTCACTCAAAAAGGAGGACATACTACGACTAGCACGGAATAATAACCAGCTGGAACACCAAAGGGCTCCCATCCAGATCTTTCAGGATCTGTCCACCATCACTCTTCAACATAGAAGATACTTGCGCCCTCTTCTAACTGTTCTAAGGGACAGGCTTACTGCGTACAGATGGAAGTTCCCTTTCTGCTTGCAGGCAACTGCGGGGAACCATACTGCATTCCTCAGAGTTCCTGCAGACCTAAACAACTTCTGCGATACCCTGGGCATCCCAGTAATACCAGTGCCTGACTGGTATGGCTCCTTCTTACAACCTGAACCCTGAATCCCACACCCAGATGACACCCCCCGGACACAGCAACACAGGCAGAGGTGTCAACGGTCCATGTCCAACTCTTCCCTGAGAGCTCGAGGTGATATGGAGACAGATGCCAGCCCACAAGCTTCACCTTCCTCAGCGAGACGCAAGACGGACTGCTGAACGAAGGCCCCTTGGTCGGGTGGGCTGCTCCTGGAGTGCTATTTGGTTGGAACTTACCCCCTGGAACTCCATGTTTGCCCTTATCATGTGACAGGCTCTTATCGATAAGATCAGCGCATATCCCCTTCAGTGATTCATTACCCTATGATGATTGAGACACATGAACTGTGCCCTCTCCAAATTTTCCTTCCCCCTTTTTTGTTTTTTGTTTTGTGTCTTGTCTTGTGGGGACGGCCTTACCCTCATGGAATCTCTGCAATGCCAGGTAACTGACTACATGGTTTCTTGTACTCGCAATGCTCCCTTTGCAGATGGGGACTGAGAACTTATTTAAGCTCATGATATGCCTGTCTCACTAGGGTCAGTGGCTTTACTTGCTATCCATGGGGGCAATCCCCTTACTCTGAGCCGCAGGAGAATTTGCTATAGGGGTTTTTATCCCTTACAGTTCAGGCCTGGGACTCTGAACTGGCTTCCAAATGGTATCACGAACAACAAGGGACCTAACTTTTCCCTGGTCAATAGTAAATGTTGCATCTAAGCTTAACAATGTGTAATTGTCATGGATATGCAGTAATGTTTGTCAGCTTACCTTCATCCTCATGTGTTCATCTTAGAGGCCAGACTCTCTCTCACCTGGCTGCCTTTATAATCTCCTCCCAGCCTGACTCCACCCCAGGCCCTATCACAGAACACTATATTAACCTGTGCACTGCAAGCCTGCCTTGCTGATCAACATGTTTGTTTAAGCATTGTGTGTTTGGGTTCCTGCCTGTCGTGTGCTATGTCTGTCTCTCTGTTACCGATATTGGCTTGTTCCCGACTATCCCTGTCTGCTTGTGACCTTGATCTTCAGCTTGTCCTTCGTTGATCCTTGTCTGCTTGTTGCCCTGACCTTGGCCTTTCCCCTCACTATTCTTGTATCCTGTGCTGCTGCTTCACCTCTATCCTCCTTACCCTATGGAGCGTGAGCTAGAGGACTCTAGGGACCGCAACCTGGACCCAGCTGCAGCGTAACATCTTCACCACTAGAGGCTCTGGTGAAAACCTGCTGGGTCTTAGACTCCGCACCCTGGGGAATCTTGGCTCTAGCTTCCTGTGGATCCCTGCTCCGCTGGTCCCGCTTTCCACAACCACCCAGTGTCCCATCCGCAGCAGTCAACCATAGGGTTCACTACCTTGTGGTGCACTCCTGAGACCCCCAATGGTGTGCATCTGTCATCTGGCCACAGGTGACCTGACAGTAATATAGAGATTAAGAGTGTAATGTGTACACTGAGGGCTAACGGGTAATGAGGTAAAAGAGTACTGTACATGGATGCTTGTCTAATGCATAGGAGACTAGCTTGCAGCAAGGGCAAAGAGACTTTAATGGCTGAGGTGTCGAAATTACCACCAAACATGCTGTCCTCAGTGAAAATTTAAGTGATCAAGGGAGCAGATTGTTAACATTGTTTCTTCTCCCTTTTTGCATGCTTACGGGGCACAGTGTCTCCAGGGAAGCATCCTATGGCTTTCTTGAAGGCTACTTTTAGGAAGCGACGGGGCCTCTGGGAGCAGGGGTACTCGGTAATCTTGGCTTTGTCATAGGGACCGCTGGTCTCTTCTTTTTTGCCACTCCGGGGGTACTCTTCCTCTAGAGTGCTCTGGAAGGGCAAAGGCCAAAATGTTACTCGTTGGCATACGGTGTTGTTTGTTGTTGTTATTTGTTATCTGTTTAATCCATCTCTCTATATTTTTATAGTTTTGATTGATGGTCAAGTTAATCTAAAACTGCATTATTTTTTCAGAGCTAGGGGAGGATACAGGAGGTGGAACCTGGTTGAAGGGAGGGGCGCCTGCCTTGGAGACTCACACATGGATATGGTGGGCCCTGGGGTGGGTGCTGCTTCTCATAGAAGGATGAATATGTCATATTCCCCTCCCTCCCCCCGGTTGCTGAGATAGAAGCAGCACTGGATTTTCTACTTAGCGCTATAGGTAGGGGTCTGGGGAATTCTGGAAGTAGGGATCATCTAAAAGTAGATGGGACTACTCTGGGGTCCTCCGGGCCTCAGTGTTGCGATTATGGTTTCCCTTCTCCACACTAAATATACTGTTCGGGCTCTGGATGCACGTGTCTAACCTCGCCCTTGGGTGTTTGACCCCTTCCCCACCTCAGAGAGGCAGGTTCTCCTTTGAATCCGGCCGGTTCTCCTCTCCCCCTTATTATACCCCAAACCTCTCTCGTAGGTGGGTTAGCAGGACTGACTCCACCTCCGGTGACATTTAGACACGTCCTCCACACCTGGTTAGTAGGAGGCTGTGTATTCATTCCTTCCGTTGAAGGAGCACATTGCTTAGGTTAATTTACTGAAACCCCCTCCCCCCTCCTCCCCCCCTTTTTTCTCTTTCTCTCCTCCTCTTTCTTTCCTCTCCAACACCACTGCAGACCCTCTCAGCTCATCCTCAACAGAATTATTTTAATATGCTGCCTACTAAGAATTGCTCAGCTCCTCTTTGACTTAAAGTGTACTCTTTAAACATCAAAGGCCTAAATGTACCTGAAAAACTTAGCAGCGTTGTAGCAGAGGCATACCGACAGAAGGCGCAAATAGTTTTTTTTACGAGACAAATTTTAAATTAGGTTCCATCCCGCGATTATTCAACCGTCGCTTTCCCACGGTCTTTCACGCAGCCTGTGCCAAATCCAAAACGAAGGGAGTCTCGATTTTGCTTTCTAGGTCGTTGTCATTTATCCTCACTGACCAGTTTCTGGATCCAGAGGGTAGATTTATTTTCTAAAAGGGACATGGAAGAACAGGCCAGTGACCCTGGTAAATATTTATTGCCCCAATTCTAAGCAAGTACCCTTCCTTTGGGAGATTTTGCTCAAACTGGAGACTTTTCAATCAGGCCTTTTGATTCTTGGGGGGGACTTTAATTTGGCTCTGAACCCATTGCTTGACACCTCCCCAGGTACCTCTTCTCTCCCTTTCTCTGCCCTACACCAAGTCAAACATCAACTGGGATCCCTTATACTTCATGACACATGGCGAACCTTAAACCCTAGGGAGCTGGATTACACTTTCTTCTCCTCACCACACAACCGCTATTCGAGATTGGATTATCTCTTCGTACATCAATCTGACCTTTCTTTTTTTTTTTTTTTTTAAATCAATCTTTATTGAATTTTTTTTTTCTGGGGGGCGTGGCTAACCGCCGAGCTGCATGGAAGCCTGAACTCACAGCTCCTGCACTGAATCGGAGACACATCCAGGTATATCGCTATCCTGTGTAACAACCATGCATGATTCTGACCCCTACACTCTGGGGAACCTGACCGGGACCTCCCAAAAGCGAAAGGAATACAGGCAGCCGAGAAAACTAACGGATTTCTTCACTATGCAGACTAGTGATAGAATCCAAGATGGCGCCCGCGACCGCTCGCCGCGAGGTGAGAGGACATACACAGACCTGCCTGATGCAGATGTCCCGGCCATTCCTCCACAGACCCTCTCCTCAGCCGCCTCCACTCATCCAGAGACGTCCTCCATACCCAGCAGCCCAGCTAAAGCGCGGATGCGCATGGATGCGGAAGATCAGGCATCTGAGGTAAGATCTACGCTTGACAGTCCCCCCGCACTGACGCCGGCTCCATCCCCCATTGCGGCCTTCCCCACTACTAATCAGCCTGTAGTTGATACACTACTGAAAGACATGCTGATCTCCCTACATAGTTCCCTGCATAATGACATTACTTCTATGTTCTCTGCATTTAAAAATGAGATGAACAATATGGGGGACAGGATGCGACACGTGGAACATAAAATGAATGACATAACGATCACAGTGAATGATCTCGTAGACGCACACGATCACACCAAAGAGGATCAGAAGTGGATTAGAGCCAAGATGGCAGACCTAGAAGACAGATCGAGACGCAATAACGTAAAGATTTGCGGTATACCAGAATCGATCGTTCCAGCTGATCTGAACTCATATGCTAGAAAAATGATTTCAACCATATTGCCTGAACTACCTCCAGTTGAAACTATCATAGACCGCATACACCGCCTACCGAAACCGCCACACCTACATGCAGACGTTCCCCGTGACACTCTTATGCGCATCCACTTCTTCCACGCTAAAGACATGCTCTTAGCAAAGACCAGACGTATGGATCAGTTGCCGCATCCATACTCAAAACTACAGCTCTTCGCTGACATCTCCCAATACACTCGCCAACAAAGACGCCAACAAAGACCATCACCAAACCTCTTAATAATCATAAGATACCTTACCAATGGGGGTACCCGACCAAACTTCTGATTACCAGAAATGGAGTCAAGCACAGCATCAGATCAGTAGATGAAGGCGTCCAATTGCTCAGAAAATGGAAAATTCTCCCTGACAATGGCACAGCGTCACAACCGCACGCCATGGAGAGCTCTCCACCCCATGCCATGGAAGACCATTCCAATGCTAAAAAGTGATCTTTGGTTAGCGTACTCATTACACAAGTTTAACATTGCACTCCGATTCAGTGCCCGCTCGTTACAGTTACCCCACGAACTTGCACCCTCCTCTACGCTAAGTAGTCTGATTGTTGCACTACTGACCCTTGTTCCCTTTCCTTGCTCCTTTCTATTTCCCTGTTACTAATATCTTATCTATTACCTCCTCATCTTCTTCCCTGTCATCCCGGATCCAAGGAGAACGCAAACTCTCTGAACTATTACCCTCACCGAGAGCACCCTCTTCCTGACCGTCAAGATCTACAGCTACTGCAGGATTTCCTAAATATACATCTGTACCACCTACGAACTGTAAGTACCACTTCATCTTTTCTACCACATCACCACCACACTCTCCACGATGCCGAAATTTCTTTCACTAAATGTAAAAGGCCTGAACCATCCAACCAAGAGGTCTTCTATGTGGAAAACGGCACAGGACAGCCACTGTGACGTTCTCTGCGTACAAGAGACGCACTTCAAGCTCACCGCTGAACCATCCTGCACCAATAAGAATTTCACCAACATCTTTAAAGCCTCAGGTCCTGATAAAAAGAATGGAGTCTTGATAGCCTTCAAGAACACAGTATCTTTCATACTCCATCAAACCTTGCTGGACATAGATGGCAGATATCTAGCTATAGACTGCTCCTTAAACAACGTCAGATACACCATTGTGACGATATATGCCCCCAACAAACGGCAAATTAGATTCCTATCTGCACTGATGAAAAAACTCAATAACTTCAAACAAGGACACCTCATTATTTGTGGAGACTTCAACATTGTCCCAGACAACTCCATAGACACTTCGTCCCGCTCCAACAGATATGCCTCCCCTATGGGCCCCTTTATAAGATACCATGACCTATATGATGTTTGGAGATGTCGTCACGCCACCGAAAGAGATTATTCTTATTTCTCCCCTTGCCACAACTCATATACCCGGATCGACTATTTCCTAGTGGACAAATGGATTCTACCTAAAATCTCAAAGTCAGAAATATCCACCATCACTTGGTCGGATCATGCTCCAAACACCATGACTCTAAATGACTCACCCTCCTTTCCGCGGACGCGGATATGGAGAGCTGCGGCCACCCTTATCCATTCCCCCTTATACTCCGACTGCATCAAAAAGAGTCTAGAAGAATACTTTGCTAATAATGTTGGCTCTGTTAATGATCATTTTGTTCTTTGGAACGCCCACAAAGCGTTCATCAGGTGAATTTTTCTACAATTGGGAGCTAAGGAGAGAAGGAGGAGATCACAGCGCCTAGATTCCCTGACAGCTGAAATTAAAACTCTGGAAAGTCAAAACCAATCTCTCCCTGATAAATCCCTCAAACGCAAATTAGACCATCTTAGACATGAGCTGAGAACTCATCTACTAGACTCTTATCAAAAAGCCCATACCTACTTCAAAGCTAAACATTACTATACTGGTAATAAAGCAGGTAAAGCCATGGCTACCAGACTCAAAGGCCACTTCTCTAGGTCAAAAATTTCCCACTTAGACCACCCCTCTACCAAACAAAAACTAATTGACCCTTCTGCCATTGCAGATGCCTTTAGCTACTACTATAATAAATTATACAATTTAAAGGAGGACGTGTCAACTCCCCAACCTAACCCCCAGGATATATCGTCCTTTCTAGAGGAAATCAACCTCCCTAAGCTATCGACAGATCAACTAAATTTCTTAAATGCTCCGTTCACACAACTTGAGATTTTACGTAAATCTCGGCTCTTCCTTCTAACAAATCCCCTGGCCCTGATGGTCTCACGAGCGAGTACTACAAAAAATTTGGTACAATCTTAGCTCCTTTCCTAGCTCAGGTCTGTAATGGCGCTGTCTCGTCCTCCTCTCTCCCTCCAGAAATGTTATCTGCATTGATTGTCACACTACCTAAGCCGGGCAAGGAACCCACGTGCGCAGAGAACTTCGGGGCCCATTTCCCTGCTTAACATAGATGCCAAGATATACGCCAAACTGATTGCCAACCGATTGATAGACTTAATGCCACTCCTCATACACAAAGACCAATCCGGTTTCACCAGAGGCAGACAAACCTTTGATGCTACCCGCAGAGTTATTAACATAATTCATGGTGCTGGATCGAATAGAACGCCTTCTCTGCTCCTCTCCCTGGATGCAGAGAAGGCGTTCGACAGAGTCAATTGGAACTATATGAAAGCCACTCTCACCAAATTTGGTTTTCAAGGGCCCATCTTGTCTGCCATAATAGCCTTATACTCTTCCCCCTCGGCCCAGGTTTACACGTCAGAAATGTTATCTAAACCTTTCCTCATCACCAATGGCACCCGTCAAGGATGCCCACTGTCACCACTTATATTTAACCTGATAATGGAACCTTTAGCAGAACATGTCAGAAGAAACTCCAGAATAGCAGGCTTTAAGCATGGCACATTAGATTAGTTTATTCGCGGATGACGTGATAATGATGATTACTGACCCCATCTCCTCCCTGACTTCGATACAAGAGCTACTACAGCGCTTCAGTAACGTCTCTTATTACAAAGTAAACGAACATAAATCGTATATTCTTGACATGGGTCTGGATGCGGTTACTAGCAACCTTCTCCGAAATAAATACCCCTACCCATGGGCAGATACAGGGATTCCCTACTTAGGTATCACACTCACTAAATCCACAAAAGGTCTTTTCACACACAATTATACTGCACTGAAACTCATGATCATCCGAGAAACGTCAAAAATATCAAAATTTGAATTCTCCTGGGCAGGCCGCCTCGCCGCCTTTAAAATGATGATACTACCTAGGCTATTGTACATCTTTCGTACACTCCCTATACCAATCCCTCAATCCTATCTTAGGTCCTTGCAATCCATTTTAACTCAGTATCTATGGCAAGGCAAAAAATCCAGATGCAATCATGCAAAACTCATCAAACACAGATCTGTAGGCGGGATGGGCCACGTTGATATCAGAGACTATTATATAGCGACTATTCTTTCGCAGCTTAAGGAATGGATGAACTCTGCTCCTATCACACTTTGGGGACACATAGAAAATAGCATGACTCCTGGACATAACTTGTCCCACTGGTTATTTAGCACAACCACAGGAAACACGCCACTACACCTTTACTCCCCCACCATTCAAGCCTCTGTTAAAATATGGAAAATAATCCACACGTCTAAATGGGTGAATTTCCCAACCAAAGATATCCCGGTACCTATAGGAACTCTGTCATTACTTACTCCAGACTTGTATATCCCACAATGGATTACTACTCGAGTGTCTAACACACGTGAACTACGCTCTTTAGTTCTCGATCAGCCGTTTTCTCATGCTCAAGAGACACTCGAAGCGCCTAACGCAGATTACCTTACATACTTTAGAGTGCAACACTGTCTCACTACGAACCCTTCTATAGAAGGCTCCCTACCCATTGCCTTATGGAACTACCTCTTCTCTAACACCACAAAAGCTAAAGGCACCTCCTTGATATACTCAATCCTACAGGAGAAAGACACATTTAACAAATCCAAACCCATTACTGATTGGGAAAATGATTTCCTCACACAATTCTCTGAACAACAATGGCACATAGCAATCAAATCCGTATATAAGTATACGTCCTGTACCTCTCTGTGGGAACTCACCCAAAAGTTGTTAATGAGATGGTATCTGACACCATCCAGAATAGCCAAATTTCACACTCACACATCCCATGATTGCTGGAGAAACTGCAACCTCTCTGGTACACTTATACATATTTTTTGGGCATGTCCCCGCCTGCGACAGCTCTGGAACGCAGTTGAGTCAATTATGAGAGACATACTTAATTTTCCTATCTTGCTGACCCCCCATCTAGCTCTTCTAAATCTAACCATTGATGACATACCACCCAACCTTAGACTGGTGGTCACACACATCCTCTTAGCAACAAAACTTCTGATAGCCAGACACTGGAAATCCACAGACATCCCCTCTCTCACAGAAGTAGTGAACCTGGTACAAACTCACCACACGTATGAAATCATCCTCTCACGGGGATCACCGGCCAACCCTGCTTTACAGAGCCTCTGGAAGCCATGGAAGATCTGGTACGACAACAAATTCAACCGCTGATTTATAGTATTCCTTTAAAGCTCTCCTGCTTCTCCTCCCCTTCTACCCCACCATTACTACTCCATTCCCTCCTGACCTACCCCCCAACTTCACCTGTTCTAAAAGCTTCAATGTGTAGATGATTAATGTTTGATTATTCATTACTGACTGTTTGTAATGCTATATTTTGAATCTATAACAAGATAGTACACATTATCTGGATTGATCTTTCACAGATTTCCATTGTATTCTACACTACTTATTTTATATCTTTTTGTCCTTACATATATGTATGTTTGAAACCTCAATAAAAACTATTGAAAAAAAAAAGAATTTTTTTTTTTCTTTACAACAAAGTGCAAGAACACTTAACAATGTTCGTCGTGCAACGACGGTAGGATATGATAAAATATAAAAGAGTACAAGAAACGAGATTTATCACAGTGATACTAAGAGTGGATGAGAAGACATCAGTATAGGGTCGTCTCTCCTCCGAGGCCACCAGGAGTGGGGCACTTCCGTATCCCAGGAGAAGAGACGCCCACAGTTGCTCTAGTAGTAGAGGATAAATCCTAACATGAATGTGTCCAAAATTACTATATAGGTGATGTTCACATGGCTTAGTAGGGTGTAACTTACAGATTGCTCAGTCAAGAAAATGTATATCTAAACAGGGTGCTTAATGAGATAGCACAGCTCCGGACCGATTGGTCCATGGTACCCAGGCCTTCCGGGTCTTTTCGGCCTGACCGATGCTGCCTGCGATAATAGATTCATAGCTAAAGTGTAAATTCACAAGGTCAATAATTTGGGAAGTAACCGGGATCCCTTCTGATCTCCATAGTCTTGTGATACATAGCCTGGACGCTAGGAGAATATGGGTTGTAACATACCTATGGGCATAGGGGATCTTCTCTATGTTTATATTTAGGATCGCCAACTCTGGTGAAGGGAGTATTTCACGGTGAGTGACACGAGACAAGAGTTTAAATATGTCTTCCCAAAATGGTTGTATGAGGGGGCAAGACCAGAGTGTATGAAGTAAGTCACCTTTAAGGTATTTGCACCGCCAACAAGTGTCTGAGGATTGGGGAGAAAAGTACGCTAATCTGGCAGGTGTCAGATACCATCGCAGGGTGATTTTTTGGGTAAGTTCCCATAAGGCAGAGCATTTGGTGGAAGAATATATGGATTTCAGTGCTGAGGTCCATTGATCTGTGGAGAAGCAGCAATTTAAATCCGCTTCCCAACGCAAGTGCGAGGATGTTCTAAGGAAGTGTTGTTTGCAGTGGAGGCGGTTATAAAAATGAGATATGCCTTTTGTCTTGGAGAGAACATTTGTGAGGAAATCCCAGGTTTTGGGCGGAATGGCGTATAAAGGAGTGGGTACTGCCTTTAGGCAATGGCTAATTCTTAAGTGGGTAAAAAGCTCCCTGGAGGGGAGGTCAAATTCTCTTTGTATGTCAGCGAATGGCTTGATGTGTGGCCCCAGGAGAAGAGACTGCATGAAGCGTATGCCTTTACTAGACCAGTGCGCAAGTGGCAGGTCTGGAGATAGATAGTGGAGAGTTTCCAGAGGTATTTGGAATGGTGGTTTGGGGGGAATGTAACCTGTGTGTGTGATCATTTTTTTCCATGCATGCACGGAAGCTTTCATGGTAGGGGGGAAATCTGACGGGATAGTTGTCCCGAAAGGGGTACTCATTAACCAAGATTTCAGATTTGAGCGAGGGAGGAAGGAGTTTTCTATTTGTCCCCATAGTGTGGAGGGGTGGGTACGAAACCAATCTTGTAATTGGGCTAGTATGGCAGCAAAGTAACAGTCCTCAAAATCTATAGAACCCACCCCGCCTGCTAGTTTGTTTTTGATCAGTTTAGTGTGGGCACATCTAGGTTTTTTACCTTTCCATAGGTGGAAATTCAGGACACGTTGAAGGGATCTGAAAAAAGAGGGGGGACAGGAATGGGAAGTGTCCTAAAGTAGTATAAAATTTGCGGGAGGCAGATCATTTTGAAGGCCGCTACCCTGCCCGACCAGGATAGTTCATGTTTCACTATGTTCTGGGATTCACCTTGTATTTTAAGAAACAGAGGTAAGAAGTTGGTGGAGAATAGGAGTGTAGTTGATCTGGTCAATTTAATCCCTAAGTAGGAGATATCTGTCTCTGCCCATTTGAAGTTGTGTTGCAGTAGTAGTAAGTTTTTTGTAGTAACGTCTAGATTAATGTCGAGTATAAACGACTTTGTTGTGTTGACCTTGTAGTAAGATATCTCGCTAAACCAGGTAAGTAGTTTTTGTACCTCTGCCAGGGAAGAAGCCGGGTTTGTAAGGATTAGTATCACATCATCCGCGAATAGGCTTATTTTATGTGAGATCTGGCCTATTTGTATACCCGAAATGCAGTTGTGTTCTCGTATGCGTGATGCCAGAGGTTCCATAAGGAGGTTGAAAATAAGGGGTGACAAGGGGCAACCTTGTCGGGTGCCATTGGATATGGGGAATGGGTGGGATGTCATACCTTCCGTAAAGACTGTGGCCGAGGGGGATGAATATAGTGCCATGATAGCGTTAAGAATATATCCATCAAAACCAAATTTCTGTAGTACCGGTCTGAGGTAGGCCCAGTGTACTCTGTTGAACGCCTTCTCTGCGTCCAAAGAGAGGAGCAGAGAAGGCGTTCCAGTAATTTCTGCTTGATGTATGATGTTTATCATTCTCCTCGTGGCGTCTGATGCCTGTCTGCCTTTTGTGAAGCCTGATTGATCTTTGTGGATCAGTGTGGGCATTATGTCGATCATTCTCGCTGCTATAGTTTTAGCGTATAGCTTTATATCCAAATTTAGCAGGGATATCGGGCGGAAATTTTGAGGACAGGTCGGCTCCTTCCCTGGTTTGGGTATCATAATTATAAGAGCGTTTAACATGTCATTTGGGAACTGAGAAGAGGAGGCAGCGTTATTAAATATCTCAACCAAGTGTGGGATCAATTGGTCAGAGAATTGTCTATAATATTCTCCTGAGAATCCGTCGGGACCAGGGGCTTTGTCAGCGGGAATAGAACGGATTGTTTTCCGTATTTCATGTTCCGAGAACGGAGCATTCAAATGATTGATTTGATCGGGTGTTAAAACAGGCAGATGCAAGTCATTAAGAAAGCGGTTAATGTCGTCTTGAGAGGGTTGGGGGGTGTTCGGATCTGCATTCAAATTGTACAGGTCTTTATAATAGTCGCTAAATGCGTTGGCGATGTCCCGTGGGTTCGTCAAGGGGGTGTGAGTATGAGGGTGGTACAGGTGTTGTATTTTGGACTTTACGCGTCTACCTTTAAGACGCTGTGCCATGCGTTTCCCAGCCTTATTGGAAGTTGAGTAAGTGGTGGCTTTTAATTTTCGTTGGATACGGTCAAAGGAATGTAGTAGTAAAGAGCGAAGCTCCTGTCTAAGGCACGTTAGCTGGTCAGGTAAAGGGGTGTGGGGGTTAGTTTTGTGGTGCGTTTCTAGGTCTGCTATCTGGGAAGAAAGTTCGTCTATTCGCTGCATTCTCTTCTTCCCATGTACCGCATTAATTTTCATCAGGATTCCCCTCATATAAGCCTTGTGCGCACTCCACACCACGTTAGGGTCAGACACTGAGCCTTCGTTAAATTCAAAAAAATCACTAATATGGGCTGCTATCTCTGAAGCGTAGTCCTTGTGTTGTAGAATATAGTTATTAACTCTCCAGATAAATGAGTTGTGGGCACGTTTAGAATCATCAATGGAAAGTGAGATAGGTGCATGGTCTGACCATGTGGTGGTGTGGATTGCGGAGGCAACAATTTTTTGTAGTACCCATTTGTCGGACAGAAACATATCAATTCTGGAGTAAGAATTTTGGCTATGAGAGAAGTAAGTATAGTCTTTTTCTGTGCCGTGATGGCACCTCCAAACGTCAAACAAGTCATGAGCCGTTAGTAGCCCTTTCAAAGGGGAAGGTCTCCTTTTCGCAGCAGAAGTGGAGTCTAAGTGAATGTCTGGGACTATGTTGAAGTCCCCGCAAATTATGAGGTGGCCCTTCTTCACAGATTTAATGAGTCTGAAGATCTTACGGATAAAGTTAATCTGGTGAGTATTGGGGGCATAGAGATTGACAATGGTGTATGGTGTCTTGCCGATGGTGCAGACCAGGATTATGTAACGCCCCTCCGGGTCAAGGGTTACAGAGGATAGGTGGAAATCAACCTTGTCTCTAATTGTTATCATAACGCCTCTGGCTTTAGAGGCGTAGTGTGCATGGAAGACATGGGGAAACAGCCGGTTGGTGCACATCCGTATGTCGGTTTGTAGTAGGTGTGTTTCTTGAATGCAAACAACATCGCTGTGAAGAGCTTGGACAGTTTTCCACAGGGAGTGGCGTTTAGCTGGGTGATTAAGCCCATTAACATTCAAGGACAGAAAATTGATGGGCATTGTGTAAGCGTGGGCAAGACTATGGAGTTAGGACTGCACTTACAGTTAGTTGATAGGTATCCGGTGTGTCGTCAGACGGGCCCAGGTAGTCGTGGGTGGAGAAGAAAGGATCCGGGTCCTCCCCCAGAGTGGATGCTAGAGCCGTGAATAGAGCAATATGTCAAAATGGTAACAGTATAAGAGAGAAAAAAAGAAATATAAAAAATAAAAAATAATGACTTTACAGGAAACAAAAATCTGGACACAGTCAGCGTTTAGCGGAATAAAGGCGCACCTCTGAGGAGCCTGCGCTATGCTAGTATGAAGTATTAACTGTAGCAAAAGACCACTATAGCTGTGGTGTTCAACTGACGTGGTAAATAGAGGTGGAGCGTAATTCCGCTGCGACCTCCGGAAGGGGGTAAAAACAGTCTGAACAAGGAGAACTGAAGACTTCAAAAATAAACTCTGACATCCCAGAGGCGTATGAGAAAAAGAAAAAAAAAAGTTGTTCGGCCCACCATAGTGGTGGAACTGGTGGTCACCTAGGCAAAGTTTTGGTCCAGGTTACGGCGTACTTGAGTGTTGCTATTGCGTGGAGGAAGAGGAGCGGGTGGTACCGGCAATATACCCCAGGCATGGAGCAGATTCAGGCCTGCAGTAAGGTCTTTGACCACATGCGATTTGCCATCTTTAGTGATAAGGAGTGTGGCTGGGTGCCTCCATTTATATTGGATTTTGTGGTTTTGGAGCCCCTTAGGGATTGGGTTTAGTTGTCTTCTGAGTTGGAGTGTGAATTTGGACAGATCTGGGAACAATTGCACATCAGTAAAGGGAGCAGGAAGGGGGGATTTAGCTCGAACCCCAAACATGAGATTTTCCTTAACGTGAAAAAAATGCACTCTCATGAGTACATCTCTGGGGACAGTGGCAGCAAGATGGGATGGTTTAGCAATCCTGTGTATTCTGTCAATTATTGAATCTCTGGGTGAGGCTTCAGGGAGTATGATGTGCATAAGCTCTTTAGCGTATTTGGGAAGGTCAGCTGGTGGTATTGTTTCAGGAACCCCACGTAGCTTAACATTGTTTCTGCAAGATCTGTCTTCTAAATCGGACAGCTTGGTGCGCAGCCATGCTTGTTCTTCTTTAATGTCTTCATATGCATCTATGACCCCATTCACCGTGGAGGCACATTCAGTCATCCCTCTTTCTATGGTCGACACTCTTTCATCTAATGAGTGTATGTCAGATGTAACTTTTGTAAAGAGTGAGGAGAGATCAGTCATTAGGGAGGATTGTAGTGATAATAGCATATCTTTCAGGGTTGAATCTAGTACAGGCTGCCCTGAAGTGGGGAAAGACACCACAGAGGAGTGCAGGGCCTGGTTTGAGGAGAAGGGGTTGAAAGCCGGGGCCTCAATTAGTGCATGTGCCGTCTGGTGCGGCAGCGCGTCGAGCCGCATTCTAGCCTTTGCGGGGCTGCCAGTGAGGGGGTCGCGTTCGGGGAGGTGATCGGAGCTGCCTGGGGGCTCAGGGAGGCATGGATTATCCGGATCAGCGTCCGGAAGGTCCGTGTAAGAGGCCCGCTGGTCCCTCGGCGTGGCAGAGCCGGCGCCATCTTTGATCTCACTGACCTTCTCCGCAGGCATAAAGGCAAACTCGGTCAGTTTCTGCGGCTTGTAGTCCGTGTATGTCAGGAACGAGTATGGAGATCGAGATGCTAAGAGGGCTCCCCTTGCGGCTGAGTGCAGCGCGCCCCTGGAGTTGGGAACAGGGAGCGCGGTGCCCACAGAAGCACGGTTGGCCAGGTGCTTGCTTGCAGTCTGATGAGCTCAGCCACTGAGGGATGGCGGAGGCAGGCAGAACTGAGCTTGTTATATTCAGATGAACGGAGATATCAGAAGCCAGGCCGGGGGTCAAACACAGGAGATCAGTCCAGAGCATATACAGGGGCGAGCCGGGGTCATACACGTGCAGGGTCCAGGTACGAGCCGAGGGTCAAGCCGGGTAGTCAGGAAGCAGAAGCAGAGTCCAGAAGCAGGCCGAGGGTCAAACACAGGAGAACAGGAAGCGAGGTTAAGGCAAGCCGGGTCACAACGGATAAGCACGGATCAGGAGACAAGGTCAATGTACACCGGAGACTGAAGAGATAATCCAGCAATGAGCAGCTCCAGCAGCAGGCTTAAATAGACCAGGAAGTTAGTCATGTGATCTGTTCAGGTTACAAGGAGGAAGTACCGCCCACCTTAGTCATGCTGTGCACCATGGTAGCCATGATTGTCTTGGGCAGAATTGCCAGTCCTTCTTCGGCTATTTCCCTGACAGTGCCCCCCCCCCCGAGGGGCAGCCTCTGGATGCCCAACCTAGACCATCTTTCTGGGTACCTGTTGCAGAAATTTTGCAAAAGTCTTGGAGCATGTAAATTATCCATTGGTTCCCAAGAATTTTCCTCTGAAGAATACCCCTTCCATTTAACAAGAAATTGAGTCTGCCTACCTCTTTTCCGGCAATCTAGGATGGCTTCAACTTCATATTCGGTATCGTTACCTATGATAACTGGTGGAGGTGGCAACTCCTCTCTTCCTGGAAATGGACTTGGCACAGCTGGTTTCAGAAGGGAGACGTGGAACACCGGATGGATCTTGTAGGAGGCCGGTAAAGCGAGTTCAAAAGCCACAGGGTTCACTTCCTTCTTGATCTCGAATGGACCCACAAACCTTGGACCAAGCTTCCTGGAAGGGCAAGAAAGTCTGAGGTTAATAGAGGACAGCCATACCTTGTCACCCACCTTGTAGATGGGATTCCCTCTCTTTCTCCTGTCATGTTGTTTCTTGAAGTCTTCCTGAGCCTTTCGCATGGTCTCCTGAAGGATTCAGTAATTGGTTTGGAAGAAGTTTATCCTATCCTGAACGGCTGGTACCGGAGATTCAGGAATGGTGTTGGGAAGAAAGGATGGGTGAAAGCCATAGTTTGCCCAAAAGGGCGACTGATTGGTGGCCGTGTGTATGGTATTATTGTATGAAAATTCCGCACAAGGTAGCAAGGAGACCCAGTCATCTTGGGAGAAAGAGCAGAAGCACCGCAGGTATTGCTCTAAGGTCTGGTTCGTTCTTTCTGTTTGGCCATTACTTTGAGGGTGGTAAGCAGAAGAAAGACATAAGTCAATTGACAAGATCTTACAAAGATTCTTCCAGAAACCAGAGGTGAATTGAACCCCTCTATCGGAGACTATATTGTCGGGTAACCCATGAAGTCTGACTATCTCCTTAATGAAAACTTTTGCAGTGTCCATGGCGGAGGGGGTGCCAAGCATGGGCAGGAAGTGGGCCATCTTTGATAGTCGGTCCACTACTACCAAGATTGTTGTAAAGTTCTCTGATGGAGGGAGATCGACTATGAAGTCCATAGAGATGTTTTTCCAAGGCTGCTCCGGAACTGGTAAGGGTCTTAATAGACCCCAAGACCTGGTCTTGGGACCCTTGTTACGCTGGCAAACCAAACAGGACTCAACATATTTTTTACAGTCTGATCTTAGGGAAGGCCACCATAGGTAACGTTGGACAAGGTCGATCGTCTTCCGGATCCCGAAATGCCCGGCCAGCTGGTGATCATGAAATCTTTTCAAGGCCTGCAGTCTGACTTCCTGGGGGACAAAGATTTTGTCCTGATGCCACAGAAATCCCTCGTAACTCCTTAAGGTAGAAATTTCCGACTCTGGGCAGTGAAGAGAGGCTTGTACAATGGATGCTTTTAGGTCTGGCTGAATCAGAAGGAAATTTTGTGTGAACAGGATTGTACCGGGAGTGGTTTCTTCAGGGGTGTCTGGGAACATCCGAGACAGAGCATCCGCCTTTCCATTTTTAGATCCGGGACGAAACGAGATGTGAAAATTGAATCTCGAAAAGAATAACGCCCACCGAGCTTGACGCGGTCTCAAACGTTTTGCAGTCCTCAGATATTCTAAATTTTTATGATCGGTAAAGATCATAATGGGATGTGCTGCACCTTCAAGTAAATATCTCCACTCTTCCAGGGCTGTCTTGATGGCCAAAAGCTCCCGATCTCCGTCGTCGTAATTTCTTTCCGGTTGTGTCATTTTTCAAGAGGAAAAGGCTACAGGATGTAACAATGATTTGGGGCCCTGTCGTTGAGAAAGGATAGCTCCTGTGGCCACTTCGGAGGCATCGACTTCCAAAATGTAGGGCAATGCAGGGTCAGGATGCTGAAGAACTGGGGCTGAAACAAACACTGTTTTAAGTCTGTCGAAAGCTGCCTGAGCCTCCGGGGACCACTGGAATCTGGAATGCAAACGGGTTAGTTGGGTAATGGGTGATATAATGGCTGAAAAGTTCTTAATAAATCGTCTGTAAAAGTTTGAAAAGCCAATAAACCTTTGAACACCCTTCTTGTCGGAGGGGACAGGCCACTCCAGGATCGCTTTTATTTTTTGGGGATCCATGGCCACTCCTTTCGTAGATATGACAAGACCCAAAAACTGGATAGATTCTTTCTCAAAGTCACATTTTTCGGCTTTTACATATAGTCCATGCGTTCTTAGAATAGTTAGTACCTTTTTCATGTGCACTCGATGAATCTCCAGCGTGGCCGAGAAGACAAGGATGTCATCCAGGTATACAATGAGGAAGTTGTCAAGATGGTCTCGGAAAATGTCGTTCACAAAGTGCTGGAACGTGGCTGGAGCATTGCAGAGGCCAAAAGGCATCACCAAATATTCAAAATGTCCGAAACGAGTTCGGAAAGCTGTTTTCCACTCATCCCCCTCTCGAATGCGAACCAGATTATAAGCACCTCGTAAGTCCAGTTTGGAGAAAACTCGAGCAGAACGGAATCGTTGGAAGAGTTCCGGGATGAGAGGGAGTGGATAGCGATTTTTGATAGTGATCCTATTCAGATCTCGGTAGTCTATACAAGGCCTAAGCGTTTTATCCTTTTTTTCAACAAAAAATAAGCCAGCACCTGCAGGGGAAGAAGAGGGACGAATGAATCCCTTTGCCAGGTTTTCATCGACATAGAGTCGTAATGTTTCGAGTTCAGTCTCTGATAAAGGGAAGATACGACCAAAGGGAATTTCGGAGCCTGGGAGCAAGTCAATAGGGCAGTCA
Organism: Rana muscosa; assembly: GCA_029206835.1. Classification (NCBI taxonomy): domain Eukaryota; kingdom Metazoa; phylum Chordata; class Amphibia; order Anura; family Ranidae; genus Rana; species Rana muscosa. Next base: position 413,941,595 of record CM055117.1, read on the forward strand.
TAGGGACGATGAGGTGGAAGGGAGTCTGCTCCCTTCTTGTCGAATACATCCAGAAATTCAAGGTAGGCAGAGGGTACATGAGGATTGGAACTAGAAACAGGTTGTATGGTCAGGCAGCTGGTAAAGTCCTTAGGGCCAGGGGGCAGACAATTCTGCTGACAGTAAGCAGATGAAAACAGCACTTCATTCTTCAGCCAGTCAATGTGAGGGTTGTGTGCTCGTAACCAGGGGACTCCCAGAATGACCGGAAACAGAGGAGAGCACAAAACATCGAAACGTACCAGTTCCTTGTGGCCAGAGCTGGTTGTCATAGGGATTGGCAGGGTCTCATGGGTTATCAGTCCAGAACTGGGTAGAGATCCATCAGCCAAATGAACTGTTAACTGCTGCTTCTTGGTAACAAGGGGAATTCCAAGTCCTTTGGCCAAGTTGATGTCTAGGAAGCAGCTGCAGGCCCCAGAGTCGATGATGGCTGAAAGACGGATCTCTTCCCTGGCCACCGATAGGGAGATAGCGAGGACAGGGTGAGATGAGGTAAGTCCTGACACTTGACAATGTACTGGGGGTTTGAAGAATGGTTTCTTCGCCCTGAGGTGGCAATTTTGTAAGAAATGACCATTGTCTCCACAGTAAAAGCAAAGGTTCGCCTTTCGACGGTAGAGTCTTTCCTGAGGTGATAGAGCAGGCCGAAACAGGCCCATCTGTCTGGGCTTGACCTCAGGTATGGGTGGATTGGAGGCGAGAGAAAAAGAGGATTCTGGCAGTCCTTGAGCTGATTGGAGAGTCTGAGACTTCTCGAATAGACGTTCACGTAGGCGTCTGTCCAGTTGTATGGCTAACTGGATGAGGCCCTCCAAGGTATCCGGGATTGCTACCCTGGCCAGCTCGTCCTTGAGGGACTCCGATAGGCCCAGACGATATTGGTACTTCAGGGCAGCTTGATTCCAACATGTGTCTGCGGCCCATGTGCGGAAGTCCACAGTGTAATCCTCTGCGGGAAGTTGCCCCTGCTGCAGGGTGTGCAGGGCATTCTCGGCCGTAGGCATACGATGGGGATCATCGTACAACTGGGCCATAGCTGTGAAGAAAGTGTCAACAGAGTCAGTAATGGGGCTCTTCTGTTCCAGTAGCCCGTGGGCCCACACCTGGGGGTCTTCCAAGAGTAAGGAGATAATGAAACCAACTTTAATATTCTCCAAGGAGAAAGTTCTTGGTTGAAGAGCCAGGTATAGTAGGCAGGAATTTTTAAAAGTCCTAAACTTTCTTCGGTCCCCCGAGAACCGTTCAGGGGTCGGCACACGTGGTTCAGGAAGCGGGATCGGCACGGTGAGAGGAACCTCCTGAGACATTGCAGCAGAGGGAGTAAAACAACTGGAGGTAGGTCTTGGATCAGGAGATATAGGATTGGAAGACAAGTGATGCAGGTGACCCTCTAATTGCTCATGGGCATCTTGTAGTCTTTGCACTGTTTGGGTAAGTGCCGTGATCTGCTGGCACATAGCCTCTATAGGGGAAGCGCCTCTGTCGATCTCTGACATGGCTGGATTATACTGTCAGGAACGAGTATGGAGATCGAGATGCTAAGAGGGCTCCCCTTGCGGCTGAGTGCAGCGCGCCCCTGGAGTTGGGAACAGGGAGCGCGGTGCCCACAGAAGCACGGTTGGCTAGGTGCTTGCTTGCAGTCTGATGAGCTCAGCCACTGAGGGATGGCGGAGGCAGGCAGAACTGAGCTTGTTATATTCAGATGAACAGAGATATCGGAAGCCAGGCCGGGGGTCAAACACAGGAGATCAGTCCAGAGCATATACAGGGGCGAGCCGGGGTCATACACGTGCAGGGTCCAGGTACGAGCCGAGGGTCAAGCCGGGTGGTCAGGAAGCAGAAGCAGAGTCCAGAAGCAGGCCGAGAGTCAAACACAGGAGAACAGGAAGCGAGGTTAAGGCAAGCCGGGTCACAACGGATAAGCACGGATCAGGAGACAAGGTCAAGGTACACCGGAGACTGAAGAGATAATCCAGCAATGAGCAGCTCCAGCAGCAGGCTTAAATAGACCAGGAAGTTAGTCATGTGATCTGTTCAGGTTACAAGGAGGAAGTACCGCCCACCTTAGTCATGCTGTGCACCATGGCAGCCATGATTGTCTTGGGCAGAATTGCCAGTCCTTCTTCGGCTATTTCCCTGACAGTGTATCTCTTCCTGGACATGATTTCTGTATGCAGGAGAGGTTCTGCAGCTAGGTTGGCCGTGGATGGTGTAGATGTGTGGGCCGTAGTCGTTCCGCTGTCGTCTCTGGGATGAGGAGCTTTCAACTTAAGCAGCCATCTTCAACTCCGGTCGGCCACGCCCCCCCCCAATCTGACCTTTCTTATCTACGCAAAGCTACCATACAGCAGAGGGTACCTTTGGACCACCACCCGGTCACAGTGATGTTGGTCTTCCCAGACAGGGAAACCTCCTTCAAGATCTGGAGAATGGACGTGTCCCTTCTTGCGGACCCTGGGGATCTGGCCATTATCAGACAACATATTGAGGAATTCTTTCACCATAACGACACACCTGACGTCTCTCCTCTGACTCCTGACCTCCTTGCCCCGGGCTTTTTTTTTTTTATTTAGACTTTATTTTATTAAGGAATGTTTCTGGGTACAATACATAATACATTGTACAGGACGCCATGGCTGTGTCCTGGAAGGACGCTATATTTCCCCTCTGTTTGGGCTGTGGTTCCTTTAAGGGAACAGAAAGGGTTAACACACCTGTCCAAGGAAGTGGTTTAAGAGAGACAGGAAGTTTTAGGTGAGAAGGAGTGTAGTGATGTCTGTGCAGGGTGAATGGTGGACACTGCAAACGCTGTGGAGGCTGTGAAAAGCTCTGGAAAGCTGTGAATGTACATGGCAGTGGCCTGCATGGAAGCCTGCTAGCTGGGAAACTTACCTGCAACACCAAGTAAGGACTGTTTAACTGCAAAAGCAGTTATAAGCTCTACAAGTCGGTGAGACTGTTATTTCTTTTTGTTTTGCTGCTGTGAAGCCATTTAAGTTTAATAAACGTCCTTTTGTTTGAAAAGCCTGTGTCCTGCGATTTAGCTGGTTCCCCGAACGCTACAACATATACATTTTAAAATCTTGCGTACATCTTATATTTTATTTAACCTTTCCCTCCCAAGATCTGATATTTTCGCCATCTTGGTTCCCCGAACGCGACACTGGTGCTCGAATGCGGGCAGGACAGAATTACAGGCATAAGAAGAAAAAAAAAACGTATTTTTTTTTAATCTTTGCATTGAACTTGACATTGAACAGTTAAAAGGGACAGTACATTGGATATATGTCCTGGGTTAAAGCTGCACAAACGTTGAAAGCTGAAGCAATGGAGGAGCTAATTAAACAGCTGTCCCTGGCTAATATGCAAGCGCAAACTCGCCATGAGGAAGCAAATCAGCTGCAGCAAGAAAATACTCGCCTGTTGGTGACCCAGTTGGCAGCCCAGCAAGCAGCCCAACAAGAGGTTATGCAGGCTCAGGTGGCTGTCTTAAAGGAAGCAGTGCAGCAGCTATCTCAAGTTCGGGAGCAATGAGGGCAAGCCATTTTTTGCAGAAATTGTCCCTGAGCGATGATGTAGAGGCATTTCTTGCTACATTTGAGAGGACGGCAGAGAGAGAAGGGTGGCCTCAGGACCAGTGGGCCGGCCTCATTGCCCCTTTTCTCACCGGAGATCCTCAAAAAGCCTACTTTGACCTGCCACCCGATGATGCTAAAGACTATCAAAAGTTAAAGGCAGAAATTTTGGCTCGTCTGGGGGTGACTACGGCCGTTCGGGCTCAACGAGTACACCAATGGAAGTATCGTCCAGATCGGCCACCTCGGTCTCAAATGCATGACCTGGTGCAACTGGTAAAAAAATGGCTGCAGCCTGAGGTGTTGTCGGGCCCCCAAATCGTGGAACGGGTTGTGCTGGACCGATTCCTGAGATCCCTGCCAGACGACCTTCAACGGTGGGTCAGCCATGGAGACCCCAAAACAGCAAACCTCCTTGTCGAGATGGTGGAACGATATACAGTGGTGGAGGACCTGCTCGGACCTACCAAGCGCATAGGCCCCAGTCTACCACAGCCTGTTCGACCAACTGCTGCCCTTCGAAAGGATGTTCCAAGGAGTCCTGGAGCAAACACCCCGGAAGGTCAAGAGTCACTCCCGGTACCTCCTCAGCATTCTGTTCCTGTTCGGAGAGGAGGGGATGTACAATGTTGGCGATGTCATTCCTGGGGTCATACCCGGGCACACTGCCCACTGCAAGAGGAGCCCATGGAATGCGGGGTTTTTCGGAGGGGGTCTTTTTATGCCCATAAAGTATGCACCACACAGCTCTACCTGGGTGAGGAAAAAATTGAGTGTGAAGTCCAAGTGAACCATCTCCCTGCCCGGGCTTTGTTGGACACCGGAAGCATGGTAACCCTGGTTCATCCTAGAGTAATTGGGAAGATCGGTCCGGTAAGAAAAACTTTACGGGTGGTGTGCATTCACGGGGACACTAGAGAGTACCCTCTCATCTTGGTGACCATCTCCTCAGCATGTGGCACTGGTACTCAAGAGGTGGGGGTGGTAAAGAACTTGGTACATGATGTTATAATAGGACGAGACTGTCCGTTGTTTACAAAACTGTGGGAACAAGGAGAACAGTTCAGAGATTGGGGAGAAACTAGCCTCCCTGTTCCTGCTGCTGAGAGGAATAACCCTGAACTGCCAAATGTTCTTAATGTGGATCCAAATGATGAAATTGCCAATGGTTGGGTTAATGGTGATGAAAGTAGAGCTGATACTGTTGAGAATGTCAAGATATGTGGTCCACAGACCTACAAAAACACTGAGGGGGGAGGACCTTCCCCACTTCAGGTAATGTTGGGGGGGAAGAGGACGAGGAAGTGGCCTCTACCCCTGCCCTGCCAGATTTGGGTGTTCCCCAGGGGGCGTTTGGTACTGCTCAGATGCAGGACCCCACTTTGGCCCATGCACGGGAACAAGTTGTAGTAGTAAATGGGGTTCCCCAAGAGCCAGGTGCGAATGAGCGGTGGCCACACTTCGCAATATATAATGAGTTATTGTATCGGGTTACCAAGGTGAGAGAAAGTGTGGTAGAACAATTGTTGGTACCCCAACAATATAGACGAAAGGTTCTGGACCTGGCCCATGACGATGTGTTAGGGGGACACCTGGGAGTTGAGAAGACGGAGGCACGGATCACTGACCGGTTTTACTGGCCAGGTCTGAAAGCAGAGGTAAAGAAATACTGTACCTCTTGTCCCACCTGTCAGTTGACCGCTCCGGTGACCCACTTCCGGAGCCCTTTGATCCCTCTGCCCATAATTGAGGTCCCGTTCGAGAGGATAGCCATGGATATAGTGGGTCCCTTGGTAAAGTCAGCTCGAGGTTACTCCTACATATTGGTGATTCTTGACTATGCCACCCGATATCCTGAGGCGCTTCCCCTTCGGAATACCTCCTCTAAGGCTATTGCCCGGGAATTGTTCCAGTTGTTTACACTAACTGGTTTTCCCAAGGAAATACTCACAGACCAGGGCACCCCGTTTATGTCAAGAGTTATGGCCGACGTGTGCAAGCTGTTCCGGATTAAACAGCTGCGCACATCGGTCTACCATCCCCAAACGGACGGGTTAGTGGAACGCTTTAATAAGACCCTTAAGTCTATGCTCAAGAGAGTGGTACAAAGGGATTGGAAAGACTGGGACTGCCTGTTACCAGCTCTCCTGTTTGCTATCAGGGAAGTGTCCCAGGCCTCCACGGGATTTTCGCCCTTTGAGTTGGTATATGGGCGGAGAACTTGCGGACTACTTGACTTTGTTAAAGAGGAATGGGAAAGTGAACCTGTTCAGCATAAGAGTGTTCTTGAATATGTCTCCCAAATGCAGGAAAGGATCCAAACTGTGATGCCACTAGTCAAGGAGCATTTGCAAAAAGCCCAGGAGGCTCAACGACGGGTCTATAACAGGGCTGCTAAAATAAGGCACTTCCAAGTGGGGGATCGAGTAGCGGTGCTAATTCCCACTGTGGAAAGTAAATTCTTGGCCAGATGGCAAGGTCCCTTTGAAGTTGTGGAAAAAGTGGGAGAGGTAAATTATAGAGTCCACCAGCCAGGCAAGAGGAAACCGTATCAGATATATCATGTCAACTTGTTAAAGCCCTGGACCGACAGGGAACCGGTGACCTCCCTGGCTAGTGCAAGACTTGAGCCTCAGGTTGGGGTGGAGAGTGTCCAAGTAGCAAGTACCCTGTCTAAAATCCAAAGTCAGCAGGCAAAGGAGTTCTTGCAGAGAAATAAAGAAAAGTTTTCAGACTTGCCAGGGCTAACTAGTGTTATAGAACATGATATTATCACGGAACCTGGAGTCAAAGTTTTTGTCCGGCCCTACCGCATCCCAGAGGCTCAAAGGAAGGCCGTTTCAGAGGTAGTGAAGAAGATGCTAGACCTGGAGATCATTGAAGAATCGCAGAGTGAGTGGTCGAGCCCGATTGTGTTGGTACCAAAGCCCAACGGGACTCTGCGATTCTACAATGATTTCCGGAAACTTAATGAGGTTTCACGGTTTGATGCCTACCCTATGCCCCGGGTAGATGAGCTTATTGAGAGACTAGGTCCAGCCAGGTATATCACAACATTAGACCTTACCAAGGGGTATTGGCAAATCCCGTTGACTAAGGCTGCTAGAGAGAAAACTGCTTTTTCTACCCCAGAGGGGAGTTTTCAGTACAAACGAATGCCTTTTGGACTGCAAACTTCTCCAGCCACTTTCCAGCGAGCAATGGATAGGATTTTACGACCTCACCGGGAGTATGCCTCAGTGTACTTGGACGACATAGTCATTTTTAGCAGAGACTGGGAATCACACTTGCCCAAAGTCCAGGCAGTACTGGACTCTCTTTGGAAGGATGGGTTTACAATAAACCCTGAAAAATGTGCTTTGGGAATGGAGGAGGTGAAATACCTGGGCTATATTGTGGGTAGAGGGGTGGTGAAATCTCAGGTTAGCAAGGTAGAGGCTATACATAATTGGCCCCGCCCCCTCACAAAAAAGCTGGTACGTGCATTCCTGGGCATGGTGGGATACTACAGGAGATTCATACCCAACTTTGCCACATTGGCGGCTCCATTGACCGATCTGACTAAGGGTCGGAAATCGGTCATGGTGGAATGGAATGCAGATGCTGAAAAGGCTTTTTTGGAGCTCAAGTCAGCACTGTGCCAACACCCTGTCCTGATAGCACCCAATTTTTCAAACGAGTTTGTTGTCCAGACTAATGCTTCCGATGTAGGATTGGGAGCTGTGTTGTCACAGGTTGTTCATGGGGAGGAGCACCCAGTAGTCTTCCTCAGTAGGAAGTTGATACCAGCGGAAAAAAACTATGCTATAGTTGAACGAGAATGTCTGGCCATTAAGTGGGCTCTGGAATCCCTCAGATATTACCTCTTGGGAAGGAAGTTTAGGTTGATTTCTTTTTTTTTTTTAACTTTAAATTTTTTTTATTCCGTGAGAATATAAAAGTTACATACAGGTACATACGCATTGGAATATCTACAGTGTAGGTACCAACATGTTCATAAAGTACAAAAGAGTGAACAATACATCCGTCACCGGAAGGCAACTCGGTTCCTCTAACCACTCTAAGTTGTCGAGGGAGCATTAGCTCCAGTGTACTGGGCTTGGAGTCTCAAAAACGGATAATCTTAGACTAAAGAGCCTGTCACCCCTTCCGGGATCATGCTGTGAGCAGGCTGGCTATAAGTAAGTCCTAGTACTGCTAGTACGGCCCAGAATATGGCCGTTCTAGTCCTTCATGGGGTATATTGTAGTTATAATCCTGGAACCGAGTTGCCTGAACAGAATAGTCGTAGAGATAGTATAAACCTTAGTTGAAATGAGAGTACCTCCTATCCTGTGTGTATGCCGTTAGTTACTGTAGTGCTTGGTTCAAAATCACTGCTCTAGTTTAGCCTTTACACCACCAGTCATCATTCTGCATTGTCATTTAGATTCAGTATAAGTATAATTCAATGCTATAAGGTAACAGTAGGCTGAGGCCAGTGATCCCAAAATTTTTGATAAACATGTATTCTATCCACTTTATAAGCTAGCATCCTTTCCATTACACTCTGGTTATTTACTCTATTTTTGACTTCCGCTATGGTCGGAGGGTTTGAAGTCCTCCATTTGGCTGCTATGGCTATACGTGCCGCATGTAGAATATTCACTACTAGTTTCCTACATGTGTAGTGAAAGAATTCTATCCCTATTGAAAGCAGAGCTAGTTCCGGGGTGGGTGCACATCTTGTCTTAAAAATGTCAGAGATAAGATTGAATACGTCTCTCCAAAAGCTTGATAAAAAGCTACAGTGCCACATAATATGGAGGAGATTGCCTCTGGTCTGACAACCCCTCCAACAGAGTGGGGAGATCGTGGGGGACATTGCGTGTAGTCGGGTAGGAGTGATATACCACCTATGTAGGAGTTTACATGAGTTGTCCCAGTGATCCACACAGGCTGAGGATACTCTGTTAAATTTAATAGCAGTCAGCCACTGTGTTAGAGAGAAGGATTTTTGTAGGTCCTGCTCCCATTTGAGCATAATAGGGATCTTGGACTTTATAAGTTGTTGGTTACAGAGTCTGTAGCATAGTGATATACCCCTAACGTGTGTCCCACTTTTACTAAGGAAGAAGTTCCAAAGAGTCAGTGGAATTTCTATTGCCTTGTGATGATTCTTTTTAGTATACTCCCGAATTTGTAGGATCAATAATTTATCAAGTGCTGTAGGATGAGTTATGTCTGCGAGGTCGAAATTTATTCCCTTTTTCTTCCAGTGATGAGTCGAAAAGTTTTGAATGAGGAATGTGTATGTTGTTAGTGGGATGTGTAGTTTGTGGATCGATTCTTCCGGAAATATCAATTTGGTGAACATGGACCACGCCGTGAGCGTGGCCTGTATAGTAGGATATTCCGGTACCATGGGTTTGTGGTGAATAGTAGTTGCCATTAATAGTGCAAAGGGGTCATGGGTGGGGGTTAACTCTCTCTCAATTTGATTCCATAGATTGTCTTCCTGTCTGGAGAACCAAAATTTCAGCTGGTCCAGTATAGAAGCATTATAGTATGCATAAGCATTTGGTAAACTCCCTCCACCCGCAGTTCTGTGTAGGTAGAGAGTTTTCAGTGCTATTCTAGGTTTCTTTTCCCCCCATATGAATTTAGTTAGGTGCTTTGCTAGTTCCGAGAAAAAATTTTGGGGTATGGGGATTGGTATGGTCCTGAAAAGGTACAAGATCTTAGGGAATACTTGCATCTGATATGCTGCTATTCGCCCCATCCATGTCAGTTGGAGTTTGGAGATTTGTGCAAATTCCTTTTTGATTTGTTCTAAAAGTGGTAAAAAGTTGTCAGAGTAAAGATTGGTTGTTGGGTGGGACAGTTGGATACCTAAATAGGTGATGGAAGGAGCATCCCAGGTGCATGGAAATAAAAGCTTGAGTTTATTTACTTTTTGGGGGGGAATATTAAGGGGAAGGGCAAAGCATTTAGAAGTGTTTATTTTATAGTACGTTATTTTCCCAAAATCCTGCATGATTTCTGTGGCTTTACTTAGGGAAGTAATTGGGTTGGTAAGAGTAAGGATTATATCATCTGCAAATAAACCCAGTTTGTGTTCCAGGTGTCCTATTTTGAGGCCTGTAATTTCTGTAGTAGACCGAATGAGTTCTGCTAGGGGTTCAATAGCTAAGGAGAAGACAATTGGGGACAATGGGCATCCCTGTCTCGTTCCATTGGTAAGATTGAAGGGATCAGATAACATTCCTGAGGATAGTACTCTGGCGGACGGATTCGTGTATAGAGACATGACAGCTGAATGTAAGAATCCATGTATACCAAATTTATGGAGTGTGTGTGACAGATATGACCAGTGGATTCTATCAAACGCCTTTTCTGCGTCTAATGCTACAAATATGCTTGGCGTGCGAGTAAGTTCTGCGCGTCTGAGTAGGTTAATCATTTTTCTAGTGCCGTCCGGGGCCTGTCTACCCTTCACAAAGCCTACTTGATCTAAGCCTATGAGTGTGGGGGTTACATGTAGTAATCTGTTTGCCAATATTTTCGCATATATTTTAAGGTCCGAGTTTAAAAGGGAGATGGGTCTGTAGTTCTGGGGATGGGCAGGGTCTTTTCCGGGTTTTGGGATGGTCACTATGATGGCTTGGAGCATTTCTTTGGGGAACGTGCTCGTGTTTGCAGCTGTGTTGTATAGATCAGCTAGTCTGGGGGTGAGTATTGATGAGAAATTTTGGTAGTATTCGGCTGAAAATCCGTCTGCTCCTGGAGATTTATGTTTGGGGAGGTTCTTAATCACTTCCTTCACTTCTTCTTCTGTAATAGGTTCATTAAGTTTGCCTAACGAATTCTGGTCTAGGGATGGGAGATCAATACGTCTAAGGAAATCAGTAATGTCTGTCTCTGTGGGTTGGTGGGTAGTCTCGTCCTTACTAAGGTTGTAGAGGGCTTCGTAAAAGTCTTTAAATGTATTCGCTATATCTTTGGGGTTCTTATATGACCTGTTGGCAGTAGGATGTGTAATCATAGATATTTTTGCTTGTTTTTGTCTTTTCTTTAGTTGAGACGCTAGTAGTTTTCCTGCTCTGTTGTTCTGGGAATAATATGACAATCTGAGTCTCTTATAGTAAGTGTCAAAATCTGATTTTAGGGCCTGTCTCAGTTCTTCCCTAGTAGAGTTCAGTTGATCTAATAAGGAGTGGTCCCCAGTTTGCTTGTGTGAACCTTCTAATTCAGCTATACGGTTATGAAATTGCATTATAAGTTTGTTTCTTTTCCTTTTCTCTCTAGCTGCTATTTGTATCAGGGAGCCTCTTGAGAATGCTTTATGAGCGCACCATACTGTGGAAGGGGAGGCATCGGGGGTCTCATTGAGTTCAAAGAATTCCATTAATGTCTTGTGGAGTTCCTCTTTAACATGGGGCTGGGAGAGTAGGTAGGTGTTATTACGCCATAAGGGCGAGACGTTAGTTTTATCAGCAGAAGTTATATCAATAGTGACGGGGGCGTGGTCTGACCAGGTGATAGAATGAATGTCTGCTTTAATTACTTTTTGTAAGGTGTATTTGTCCGTCAGGAAGAAATCAATCCTAGAATAAGATTTGTGCACCGGTGAGTAGTAGGTGTAGTCCCTCTCTGTGGACCGGAGACAGCGCCAAGGGTCATAAAGGTCTTCTCCTAGGCAGAATTCACCCAGGGATGGTCTCTGTCTCCGTCCCCCGGAGGAGGAGTCAAGGATATCATTCATGATGACATTGAAGTCTCCACATATTACTAAGTTGCCCCTTTTCATTGCTTTAGCTTTCTTTATAATTTTGCGAATAAATTTCATTGGACTTTTGTTAGGAGCATATATATTAACCAGTGTATATACTTCATTATTGATTTCGGACACAAGGATTATATACCTACCATTACTATCACATTGTTCTTCTATAAGCTTAAAAGATACAGAGTCCCTGATAGCTATTAACACTCCATTCTTTTTGCTACTGTTATTTGCCCTAAAGACATGTTGGAATTTCTTATGGGAGCACTTTGGTGTATTGTTGTCCAAAAAGTGGGTCTCTTGCACACATACCACGTCACAGTGGTTGTCCATGGCAGTTTTCCAGAGGGATCTGCGTTTGTACGGACTGTTCATCCCTCTAGCATTGAGAGATAAGAGTTTAAGTGACATTATATTCATTTGTGGTGCTTCGGTGACATCTAGTGGCGCAAAATGGTAATTGACTGGAGCATAGAATTATAACCTTAGCAGTGAGAAGCTGTGAATTGGATTTGACATCAGCAATCTGGAGTGTCCAAAATATAGAACAGCAAATAACCATCGCAACGTCAATGGTCAAGAAATTAAACCGTAGATCCGACATCATCAACAGGATGAATTCGGGATAATCCCAAAAGCAGTGTTGGGGTAAAGTCATTAAGGTAATTACCTTATCAGCCGAACATCAGGAGACGTATTCTTCAGTTTCCTAAGACATACGAGGTGCAGATAGGTTCAAGGGAAAAACAGGAAGTTCAACATAGCAAAAATTTTTCTGGAGTAGATTGGGTGCAGCTATTTTTCACGGTTGTTCCTGGCACTGCTGTAGGCAGTAGAGTTTGCTCTGAGCGGCGTCTGGTCCATAGATTCCGAGTGTTCTTCCTGGGGAAGGAGTCCCCACTTGCGGAGAAGCTCCAGACCTTTTTCCAGAGAGGAGATGGTGAACCATTCGTTGTTTTTCTCCAAAATGATTTTTGCCGGAAAACCCCATCTATAGAGAATCTTGTGGTTCCTCAGCATTTTGGTTACAGGAATCAAATTATTTCTGGCTTTCATGGTAGCCTGTGATAGGTCAGCATATATTGTGATCCCAGCATATGGGTCCGGGAGATTGCCGTTTTGTCTGGAAAATCTCATAAGTTGATCTTTCACATGAAAGAAATGAATTCTGGCTATAACATCCCTGGGGATCTTCTCAGGGAGATGTTGTGGTTTATGCAATCTGTGGGCTCTGTCTATAATGACGTCCGACGCAGTGAGAGAGGGGATAGCTTTTTTCATCAGTTGTTGGAGGAATGTGCTCAGCTCGGCAGGTTTAATTGATTCAGGGATTCCTCTGAACTTCACATTGTTCCTGCGTGCTCGGTCCTCAAGATCTGATACTTTTAGACGGAGGGCCTTAAGCTCCTCTTCTAGGTCAACATGAGCATCCACCAGCTCATTATGGGCTGCAGAAAAATCCCCCATCTTAGTTTCCACATACAGGATCCTGTCTCCCATAGCAGTCAGCTCTTTGTGTGTAGAGTGGGAGAGGTGAACTATATCTTGCTGTATAGCCCCTCTCAGCGTCAGAATCATATCCTTCATTAATATATCAGTCATGGGCTGGCCTGATACAGGGATAGCGTCCAGCTTCTGGGTGTAGGAGTCAGGCTGCTCCACATCATTTCTCCCCTCACCCTGTTCAGTGTTTTCTTCTCCTGGAGCGCTGATCCTCCGTTTTTGTTTGATAGGGCTGTTAGATGGGGATGGGTAAGGGATCTGATATAGGGTGCTTTCATGTGACTCACCCTGCACAGTGAAGACCGCGCTGTTCTTCCCCTCATGGCTCTGTGGCGCCGACATTCCCGCAGCGGCGCCATCTTGGACAGTCCGGCCTGACATGGGAGGGAAGAAGTCCGTCAGTTTTCTGGGCCCCTCTCTCTCCTTTCTTTTGTGCATCTTGCCAGCCGTGTTCCCCCTGTGTTCCGCCGCCCGAATGGGTAGTTTTATAGCCTTGTATGCTGCTTTTAAGTTGCTTTATGCCTCCTGATGTGTCAGAGCTCTCCTCTCACACCACCATCCGCTCCGGCTGCCGGCTCCGCCCCGTTTAGGTTGATTTCTGACCATGCCCCTTTAACATGGATGAGGCAAGGTAAAGGGACTAATGCCAGGATTACACGTTGGTTCCTGGCGCTCCAGGAATTAAAATTTGTAGTGGAGCATAGGCCCGGGAGACTGCATCAAAATGCAGATGCCCTCTCCCGAGTCCATTGTTTTAGCTCCACTGTTGCCTCCACCTCCTTGGCGTTGGGGCACAGGGGGGGGATATGTACAGGACGCCGTGGCTGTGTCCTGGAAGGACGCTATATTTCCCCTCTGTTTGGGCTGTGGTTCCTTTAAGGGAACAGAAAGGGTTAACACACCTGTCCAAGGAAGTGGTTTAAGAGAGACAGGAAGTTTTAGGTGAGAAGAAGGAGTGTAGTGATGTCTGTGCAGGGTGAATGGTGGACACTGCAAAAGCTGTGGAGGCTGTGAAAAGCTCTGGAAAGCTGTGAATGTACATGGCAGTGGCTTGCATGGAAGCCTGCTAGCTGGGAAACTTACCTGCAACACCAAGTAAGGACTGTTTAACTGCAAAAGCAGTTGTAAGCTCTACAAGTCGGTGAGACTGTTATTTCTTTTTGTTTTGCTGCTGTGAAGCCATTTAAGTTTAATAAACGTCCTTTTGTTTGAAAAGCCTGTGTCCTGCGATCTAGCTGGTTCCCCAAACGCTACAACATATACATTTTAAAATCTTGCGTACATCTTAAATATATTTAACCTTTCCCTCCCAAGATCTGATATTTTCGCCATCTTAGCTTAATTCCGTTTCTATCATAACTACTGCATATTTCTCTGTTTGCTTAAACTCGCTCCATTTCTTCCAGATTAATCTGTATCTTTCCTCCATTCCCTGCTCCCTGCTGCACAAGTACTCCATCTCACAAGCATGGTCCACCCTCTGTATCCATTCTTTTATTGAGGGCTTCTCTACTTGAAGCAATTTTTTTGGGATCAGAGCCTTTGCAGCATTGAGCAGGGGAGGGATTAAAGTTTCTTTATATTGTTTTTCTGTTTTATTAGTCCCATGGAACAACACATTCCAAGCGTTTTGTGGAATCCTTTCCCCGGTTATTTCCTCAATGTAATCTAGGATACTGTGCCAATACTCTTTTATTTTTGGGCACTCCCACCAACTGTGTATTGTTGTTCCCCTTTGTTTGCAATCTCTCCAACACTGGGGAGACCTATTTGGCTGAAATTGGTTAATTCTCTCCGGGGTCAGGTGCCACCTTACCAAACACTTATAGTTAGCTTCTATTGTGGTGATATCTGTTGTGTAGTTATGTACTGCTCCTATCATTTGTCTTTTATCTAACTTTATTGCTAGGTCTTGCTCCCATTTCCCTATGAAGGGTAGGGCCCCACTTCCTTCTATTTCTGGTAATATATCATACATTTGAGTGTTTGAGTTGTAAATACTTCCACCCGCTTACCTGCTGCCACCGTGCATTGTGATTAATTCTGTTCTAGTCCTTATTTTTCCCTGTGTCACTATGGGGCTGATTTACCAAACGTTTGCGCCATTAGTATTGGCCCATCTGCGTGCGCAATGGCTGTTTTGGTATTTACAAAACATTAGCGCCGGTATCGCAGCCCTATTTCCCATTTACTATAGTGTTCTCTGCGCCCGGGAGGAGGCGCTCAGTGCACTACTATGGACCTGGCGCAGGGCATGTTAAAATCTAAATATAAAGAAGCTGGAAGTGAGAATATAATGGGGGTGACATGGGGTGATGTGAGGAAGTGTAGTGACACCTGCCCAAATAACAAACATGGCCAAAATAGAGTGGGAAAGTAACTTTTTCAAAACCAGCCCGCTGCGCCGGCAATTCCGATTCGAGCTGCGGGAGGTTTTTTTGAGCTCAGCGCGGGAATTTCAATGGTTCAAATGCGCCGGGACACTGCGCCGGCAAAATCTTAGTAAATGTCAAGTCACCTAAGTCAATTTGCATAAGTTGAACCGGCGCAGCTCTGAAATTGCCAGTACGCCTGCAAAATGACATTTCTAAAGGAAAAAAAAACCATTTAAAAGCAGCTGCGGCTGTAATGAATTGTCGGCTCCCGGCAATATAGAGAAAAGTCTTTGAAAGTCTTTGCTAACCCCAAAAAAAAAGTGTGGGGGTCCCCCCAAATTCCATAACCAGGCCCTTCAGGTCTGGAATGGATATTAAGGGGAACCCCGCTGCAAATTGAAAAAAAAAATGACGTAGGGTTCCCCCCAAATATCCAAACCAGGCCCTTCAGATCTGGCATGGATTTTAAGGGGAACTCCACCCCAAATTTTATAAAAAAATGGCGTGGAGTTCCCCCAAAAATCCACACCAGACCCTTAACCGAGCACATAACCTGGCCAGCCACAGGGGAAGAGGGGGGGACGAGAGCGCCCCCCTCCCTCCTGAACCGTACCAGGCCACATGCCCTCAACATGGGGAGGATGTCCCCATGTTGATGGGGACAAGGGCCTCATCCCCACAACCCTTGCCGGTGGTTGTGGGGGTCTGCGGGCGGGGGGCTTATCGGAATCTGGAAGACCCCTTTAACAAAGGGGACCCCCAGATCCCGCCCCCCCTGTGTGAAATGGTAATGGGGTACAAATGTACCCCTACCATTTCACAAGGAAAGTGTCAAAAATGTAAAAAATGACAAGAGCCGGTTTTTGACAATTCCTTTATTAATGTCTTCTCCTTTCTTCCATCTTCTTCTTCTTCTTCTTCCTTCTTCCATCTTCTTCTTTTCTCCATTCGGGTTTCTTCCTCCATCTTCCTCTTCATCTTTATCTTCATCTTCATCTTCCTTCTTCCTTCGGTGTTCTTGTCCGGCATCTTGCTCCGGCGTCTTCCCTTCTTCTTTCTTCTCCGGCCGCTCCGTTTGAATTGGAGGTTCCCGCTGTGCGACGCTTCAGTTCTCCACTTGGTCCACTTACATCCGGTGGCTCCGCCCCCCTCTGTCACCACTGGGAAAGTCCCCGTGAAATCCATGTGCTTCAGAGGGGGGCGGGGTCACCGGGTGTAAGCGGACCCAGAGGGGAACTGAAGAACTGAAGCGTCGCACAGCGGAAACCTCCAATTCAAACGGAGCGGCCGGAGAAGAAAGAAGGGAAGACGCCGGGGCAAGATGCAGACGAGAACACCGAAGGAAGAAGGAAGATGAAGATGAAGATAAAGATGAAGAGGAAGATGGAGGAAGAAACCCGAATGGAGAAAAGAAGAAGATGGAAGAAGAAGATGGAAGAAAAGAAAAGACATTAATAAAGGAATTGTCAAAAACCGGCTCTTGTCATTTTTTACATTTTTTACACTTTCCTTGTGAAATGGTAGGGGTACATTTGTACCCCATTACCATTTCACACAGGGGGGGCGGGATCTGGGGGTCCCCTTTGTTAAAGGGGTCTTCCAGATTCCGATAAGCCCCCCTCCCGCAGACCCCCACAACCACCGGGAAAGGGTTGTGGGGATGAGGCCCTTGTCCCCATCAACATGGGGACATCCTCCCCATGTTGAGGGCATGTGGCCTGGTACGGTTCAGGAGGGAGGGGGGGCGCTCTCTCATCCCCCCCTCTTCCCCTGCGGCCGGCCAGGTTATGTGCTCGGATAAGGGTCTGGTGTGGATTTTTAGGGGGACTCCACGCCATTTTAAAAAAAAAATTGGGGTGGAGTTCCCCTTAAAATCCATGCCAGATCTGAAGGGCCTGGTTTGGATATTTGGGGGGAGCCCCACGTAATTTTTTTAAAAATTTGCAGCGGGGTTCCCCTTAATATCCATTCCAGACCTGAAGGGCCTGGTTATGGAATTTGGGGGGACCCCCACGCTTTTTTTTTTTTTTGGTTAGCAAAGACTTTCAATGACTTTATCTGTATTGACAGGAACCAGCAATTCATTACAGCCGCAAGGACTTTTAAATGACTATTATTTTACTTTAGAAATGTAATTTTGCTCTCCAACTGTTATAAACATGGAAAACATGTGCTACTTTACAGGCATACTATAGACACCCCCGGGGATGATATTTAGGGCCAGTTCACACCGGATGCAGTGCAGTGCGTTATTTTGATGCCTGAAAAACGCAAAGAAAGTTGATCACATTAATGCCAATGGCATAGTTCACACCACTGCAGTCCGTTCCAGTGCATTTCAGAAAGCCAAAAAATAATTGGTCATGCTGCATTTTTTATGTACAGAACTGTACTGGACCACAGTAAAACACATCAAAAACGCAACGGAATGTACCAAAAATGCACTGGAATGCACCGCAACGCACCTAAATGCACCAAAGACGCACTGCAACACACTTTTCCTAAGTGAAAAGAGGGGGAAAAAAACACTGGACTGCATCAAAAACGGCTCAAAAATGCACTGGAATGTGTCAAAAACGCGCATGCAGAAAAGCACCTGGAACGCACCCAGACTGCATTTCTATGGTGTGAACTAGGGCCAGTTCACACCATAGAAACACAATCCGGATGCGTTCCAGGTGCTTTTCTGCATGCACGTTTTTCACGCATTCCAGTGCATTTTTGGTAAGTTTTTGATGCAGTCCAGTGCTTTTTTTTCACCCCTCTTTTTTATTAACCGTAGATAAGGACAAGTGTGTTCCAGTGCGTTTTTGGTGCATTTAGGTGTGTTCCTGTGTGTTCCTGTGCGTTTATGATGCGTTCCAGTGCAGGTAAAATGCAGCATGTTCTACTTTTTTGGTGGAACTGGAACGCACTGGAACAAACACTGCCATTTAGAACCATATAACCAACTTTCCATGCATTTTGGATGCATAAAAAACACAATGCACTGCATGTGGTGTGAAATGGCCCTTAAGCAATTTGGCATATTTAAAGGCACTTCTCCTTGTTTTGTTTTTGGTGTTTTCCAAATTGGTGACATTGATATATGTCCCTTAGGGTGGGACCTGGGCCCCCATTTTAAGGCCAATAACTAGAAGATAAGCCAGCCAAGTGGGGACTAGAAAAAATAACAAGTCAGTTCCCATAGACTGCAATGGTATTTGTTGGTGGGGGGGAGGGGTGATTGTCCCATCTCTAATTTTGTAGCATGCTGGATGATGTGCTTAATTTTGGACGGGGGGAGGGGGGGTTATTTTTTGCTAGCTGCATTGGTGTTGTTCTGCACATGCCCAGCAAGTTATTTTTTTTTGGCGTGCTTTTTGTGTGTGAACAGCGCCTGGATATTTCTGGGCATGCTCACTTAGAGAGTGTTTTTATGGGTTAGAAATTGAAGGACATCCTTAACAGGTGTGCCCACTTTGAATTTCAGTCTCTACATTGGGAGAACTTGCATTTTGGGTGTTTCATGGACTGTGCATGTGTTTTCAATTGCCTCATTAGCACACAAACATATGTTATATAAAGCTCACAGAGCATTCGGTCGATTGCCTTAAGAAGATGCAAGTGTGTGTGGGGGGTAAAATGTACATGTCGGTGTCCTTATCGAGTTTGTAACACATGTATTTTATTTGTTATGTCTTTGCAAAACAAGTGATTGGTTAACTTATGTGGATTGTATATTTTTGGTGTAGGGGAGATATGTTCCCCTGAAATAATTCTGATGTTGTTAATGTGTGTTGTTTGTTCACTTTGATTTAATTGTCTGCTGCATTTTTTTGGCCAAAAATTGCTCAAGATGTTGAGTCTGTAACTGTTTCAAATTGACCATGTTTTTTATTTTGCCTTCCCTTTTGTTTTGTTGAACAATAAAATTAGATGGAAAGTTTTGATGTTTGTTTTGTGTTTTCTTTGCAACAAATGTGACAGCTGATTGGCATGTCAAAACAAAACTGGTGTGATTTGTCTAATCTGGTGCCTTCATGGTAGTATATGCATGGATTGTGTGCTGCCATGGAGCGTCACCAGGAAATAAAATACAGAGCGGTAAGTATTCAATTTTCCTTTTTTTACTGCAGTGGTTCTCAGCCTCAGTCCTCAAGTACCCCCAACAGGACATGTTTTGTGAATTTATCTTATCCAGAATTGCTGTCCAAAAATCAAAACCATTGACTGTGATTTAAAGCACATGTGCAAGATGAAGGAAAACCTGCAAACATGGCCTGTTGGGGGTACTTGAGAAGCACTGATTTAGAGCACTGCACTTAAAAATAGCTCAAGGCCATACAATTCTAATTGTGGGCATTTTGAGGGAAACAAAGTAAGTGTTAGAACCCCTGCGTGTGTGGTTTTATTTTTAGATATTTTTTTTTGTAGTTTGGCCTTTGTCTCCTTTTCTTAACATTGGCTTCACTTCCTGTCACACAGCTAAACAGGAAGTGAAGGTAAAACCCTACCAATGGCTTTTCTTGGGGACACACAGATCAATCTAACTAGTGTCCCCATTAAGCAAATTGCACTCTAGCACTTTGTGTACACCCCAAATCATTGGGTAGTTTGGGGTTTAGTAAAGACAAATCCACTCTGCAGTAAAAGTGTAGCTGCTGAAAATCTGAGGGAAAGTACTGGTGATTGGATGTTACAATCATGTAAAAGCAAAGATGTTGTTTTTTTTGGCTTGCATGTCCCCCTCAGATATACAGCAAGTGCACTTGTAGTGCAAAGTAGATTTGCCTTTAGTAAATAAACCCCACAGTCCAAACTACCTAATAATAATTTGTGGTGTACCCCGCAATATGCTCGAGTGCAATGTGCATAATGGGGAAAGTATTTAGACTGACCTGTGTGTCCCCAAGGAAAGACATTGTTAGCCACACAGGAAGTGAGGGAAAATCCCTATGTGACAGGAAGTGAATTATTTGGAAGGATAAAGTGGTCAAATTATTTAGTTTAACTTTTCAAAGACTCATTCCTAAGTTGAATTGTGATGCATGTCAATGGCCCATTTAGACCCTCTTTAATCACTTGAGATCAGCGCTATAACTGATCGACGGCCACAGCATGGTCCTCAATTGCCGGGAGTCCGTCAATAAACGTCCTCCCCTTTGCGCGCGCTGTGGTCACAGAGTCACCGAGACTCGGGTGATGACAGATCCGAGTAAGGGGCCGATCCCTGCCCTTTACCATGTGATCAGCTGTCAGCAAATGACAGCTGATCACGTGATGTAAACAAAAGCTGGGTAATGGTTTTTGTTTTCTCCTTGTGCTGACAGCGTGAGCATAAAAAAAAAGGCAATTACCGGCTTATGTGCAAGGGACATGGGGCCCGAAGAGGAAGAGGCAATTCTGCATCATCTGTGACAATTAGTAGCCCCTGCCAGTGCCACCTATCAATGCCCACCACTGGTGCCAATCAGTGGCACCTAGCAGTGCTGCCAGTGCCTATCAGTGCCCATCACTGCCACCTAGCAGTGCCACTTCTCACTGCCCACCAGTGCCAAATAGCAATGCCACCTCTCAGTGCCCACCCTTGCCACCTTATCCATGCCCATCAGTGCAGTCTCATCAGTGTACATCAATGAAGAAGAAAAATTACCTTTTTAAAAAATATTAACCAGTTTCCTACCACCCACCGTCAAATGACATCCTTGGCTTTGGGCGGTGACATCATTCAGATATCATTCTTTTCAGCCGGCGATTCTGTGCACAATAAAAATGATCATAGTGGCAGTTCCGCCGCTTGATCGTTCTTATAGGCGGGGGGAGGGGACGTTCCCCCCCCCTCTTGCCGCCATCCGGTGCTTCTCCGTGCTCTCCCGTGCCATCTGGGGCTCGGAGAACGATTTGGAGATGACTGGTGACCAGATGGTCTTCAGTCATCTCTATGACCGTCGGAGGCGCGGGCACGACGTTATGACATCATGCCGTGTTCCCGTATGTTAACCAAGCCGTGATCTTGGCTGTCAGCATGAGATTGGTGATTTTTTTGGAACAATATCATGCTTTCCAGCCTGGAGGAGAGATGCGGGGTCTTATTGACCCTGCATCTCTCCATAAAGAGGACCTGTCACACACATTCCTATTACAAGGGATGTTTACATTCCTTGTAATAGGAATAAAAGAGATCCCAAAAAATGTAAAAAAAATTAAAAGAGTAAGAAATACAAAAAAGTAAAAAAACAAAAACAAAAAAAAAAATTAAATAAGAAAAAATGCCCATGTCCCCGGTAGCTCACGCTCAGAAGCGAACACACACGTAAGTCCCGCCCACATATGTAAACGCCGTTCAAACCACACATGTGAGTTATTGCTGCGTGCGTTAGAACGAGTGCAGCAATTCTAGCACTAGACCTCTTCTGTAATGCCAAAATGGTAACGTGTAAAAAAAATTTAAGCATCGCCTAGGGAGATTTTTAATTACTGAAGTTTGGTGTCATGCCATGTGTGTGCGCAATTTTAAAGCGTGACGTGTTAGGTATCTATTTATTCAGCATAACAACATCTTTCACATTATACCAAAAAATTGGCCGTAACTTTACTGTTTTGTAATATTTTTAGCAAACAAAAGGCGTTTGAAAATTTATTGCGCAAATACAGAGCGAGATAAAAATTTGCAATGACCGCCATCTTATTCCCTAGGGTGTCTGCTCCAAAAAAATATATAATGTTTGGTGTTTTGAAGTAATTTTATAGCCATAAATTTATGATTTTTACATGAAGGAGAGAAGTGCCAGAATAGGCCCAGTGCTGAAGTGGGTAAAATATCCATTTATTTATTTTTTAAACGCGGTCTTTTGTATTTATCGAAAAAAAATAAAAATAAAACACAAAGGTGATCAAATAGCACCAAAAGCAAGCTCTATTTGTGTGCCAACAAATAAAACATTTTCATTGGGTTACAGTGTTGTATGAGCGCGCAATTGTCATTAAAAGTGCATCAGCGCTGAAATGTGAAACTTGGTCTGGGCAGTGCGCAAGTGGTTAATATAAGGCTACATGCACACGGACGTTTTTCCAACCGCTTGTTTGAGCGTTTTTTGCAGCTTAAAAACATCTCTCCATGTTAGCCTATGGCCTCATGGCCACCATGGCGTTTTGGAGCTGTAAATGGCATAGGCGTTTTTAGGCCCCATGTAGACGGGATGCTGGTGCAAAGTGTTCTGAACTAAGGTTGAAAGTGGCGTTTAGAAAGGCGCGCTTTGTGGCGTTTGCATGCCGTGTTTTACCACATTTGCATGTATATGATAAGGAGCCGCCCTAAGCTCCAAAAACAGTATTATTTACGATTTCAGCTATTTAGTGAGACAAGAGTGATATGAGCAGCTGAGAGCAGCAGTGTAGTTGTATTTAGCGTGTCACTTGCCACATCACTTGCCACAAGTTGTGGATTGTCCACTTGCCACGTCAGCTGCCCCAAGTTGTGGATTGTCCACAATGCAATGAAAGCAATTTTATATATATATATATATATATATATATATATTATGGTTTTTCCTCATTTGCCATAAATTTGGAGTTTATCAATGTAAAAAAAAAGTCACCTTTAAAAACGCTTCTAAACTAAAATGCGGCTAAACGCTGGTACCGCGTCTGAAACGTGGAAATCTTTGGCATCTGAAGGCATTTTGAGGGTTTGTGAAAAACGATTTTAAACGCAACTGCAGATTTTTTTTGCCAGGAAAAAAACTGTGTTTTGGATGTAATAGAATTCAATGGACCCGCATCCAAAACGCAAGTACCGCAATTTTGCGGCGATTTTTTGTTTGACCTGTTTATGGCTGGTTGTTAAAGGAAATGTAAAAGAAAAAAAAAACGGTTCAAAAAACAAAACCAAAAAAAAAACAGCGTGGGTTCCCCCCCCAGGTCCATACCAGGCCCTTGGGTCTAGTATGGATTCAAAGGGGACCCCCCCAAAAAAATGAAAAAAAAAATGGCGTGGGGGTCCCCACAAAATCCATACCAGGCCCTTCAGGTCTGGCATGTATTTTAAGGGGAACCCCGCGCCAAAAACAAACAAAAAATTGCGTGGGGTCCCCTTAGAATACACACCAGACCCTTTATCCGAGCACTCAACCTGGCAGGCCGCAGGGGAAAAGGGGGGGACGAGAGAGTGGCCCCCCTCCCTCCTGAACCGTACCAGGCCGCGTGCCCTGAACATGGGGGGTTTGGTGCTTCGGGGCAGGGAGGGCGACCCGCGGCCCTCCCCACCCCAAAGCACCCTGCCGCCATGTTGATGGGGACAAGGGCCTCTTCCCGACAACCCTGGCCATTGGTTGTCGGGGTCTGCGGGCGGGGGGCTTATCGGAATCCGGGAGCCCCCTTTAATAAGGGGGACCCCAGATACCTGCCCCCCCACCCTATGTGAATGAGTATGGGGTACATCGTACCCCTACCCATTCACCTGGTGGCAAAACACACGCCCCATGCCAATAAAAGTGGCACCGCTGCTTGGACAGATCATTGCGGCGGTGGAGAGCGACGAGTCAACATCGGGCGAAGAGAAGAAGGAAGAAGGCGACGTAGAAGACCGGCCACCGCTAGCAAAAGAGCTGGCACAAGATAGCGGGGCGTCCAGCAGAAAGAACCGGAGATCGAGGAGAAGGCATCGGAGAGCGGGAGAAGAACCGGAAAACAGAACAAGAGACCCCCGAAGTCGGAAGAAGACGGCGAGGAAGCCCGGGACCCTCGCTATCAGAAGATAGCGGGGGCCCGGCAGAAAGACCCCCGAAGTCGGAAGAAGACGGCGAGGAAGCCCGGGACCCCCGCTAGCAAAAGAGCTAGCAGAAGATAGCGGGGGCCCGGCAGAAAGACCCCCGGAGCTGCCCAATAAATTATTTTTCAAACCTGTGTTGTCTTTTTTTATTGACTTATTTTGCCACCAGGTGAATGGGTAGGGGTACGATGTACCCCATACTCATTCACATAGGGTGGGGGGCCAGCATCTGCAGGCCCCCTTTTTAAAGGGGGCGCCCTGATTCCGAAAAGCCCCCCGCCCGCATACCCCGACAACCAACGGCCAGGGTTGTCGGGAAGAGGCCCTTGTCCCCATCAACATGGGGGCAGGGTGCTTTGGGGTGGGGGGGCGCAGGTCGCCCCCCTGCCCCGAAGCACCAAACCCCCCATGTTGAGGGCATGTGGCCTGGTACGGTTCAGGAGGGAGGGGGGACCGCTCTCGTTCCCCCCCTTTTCCCCTGCGGCCTGCCAGGTTGCGTGCTCGGATAAGGGTCTGGTTTGGATTTTGGGGGGACCCCCACGCCGTTTTTCGGCTTAGGGGGTTCACCTTAGAATCCAGCTCAGACCTAAGGGCCTGGTATGCTCCTGAAGGGGAACCCATGCCGTTTTTTTCATTAAAATTTGGCCTGGAGTTCCCCTTCATGATTCATACCAAACATGGGACAGCGAGGCTGCCGAGGACCAGCGCGATCACATTGCGCTGGACACATTCTCGGCCGGCTAGTCGCCTCTAGGACACGACTTGAGCGGCTGCTGCATGCTCAGGTCATGTCCAGATCGCCTCGCAAAGTCGCGCTGTCCCTGTGTCAGCCGGCACACGAGTCGCCCGCAAGTCGGATCCGACTTCCCGGGCGACCTCTATTCAAATCAATGGGCTCCCATAGGGAACCATTCATTTTCAATAGAGCGCCGCTGACATTTCTATTTACTATAACAGTGCTCCGCTGCTTCCTGCGCCCAGTGAAGGAGTTATCCGGCGCAGCAATTAAGGTTAGAACCAGCGCAGCGCACTGTTATTAGTAAATCAGCCCCTATGTCTTTTAATTGTGCCTCCCCCATGTGCCTTCCCATCCGTGTCCCATTACCTGGGATAAAGAAACTTGTTCCTGTCAGCGGGATAAATGGGGAATTATATTCCCATTTTTCCAGTCTATATAATTTATCCCATACTTTGAATACGATTTTAGTTAAATCATGTGTGTCAAAACTATATGTCCTATTTTTCGGTGGAATCCAAATATTTTTCCCTAATGATGTCGTGTACAGTGTATTTTCCATTTTTACCCATCTCTTATTTGTGTGTTGCCCATTCTAATAGCCTTGCCATTATAATATCTTTTAATATGAGGGACCGCCAACCCGCCTTTCTTTTTTTTCCTAGACAGGAGCATATTACTTACTCTAGTTTTTTTACTCTGCCAAATATACTTCAAAATGGTTGTTTTTATAACTTTAAGGAAACATTGAGGTCTCTCTATCGGGAGCATTTGAAATTTATATAAAATTTTTGGTAGAATCACCATTTTCAATAGATTTATCCTTCCTATCCAAGAGATAGGTCTCTTTGATAGTTTTTTTATGTCTACTTTCACTTCATTCAGTAATGGAATATAGTTGGCGCAATATATTTTTTCCAGAGTACGGTTTAATTTGATTCCCAAATAAGTCAGTGCTTCTGTCTCCCAGGAAAATGGGAATTCCTGTTGTAAAGCTATTACCTCTTTCTTCTCTATTCCTAGATTTAGTATTACAGTTTTTGTAGGATTTATCTTAAAGTTCGTAAGCTCACCATAGTCTTTCATTTATTTTATGACGTTTGGTAATGACAACCTTGGCTTAGTTATATATAGAAGTATGTCGTCCACGTAGGCAGCAACCTTGTGTTCTTCTTCTCCCACTCTAACCCCTCCTATATCTACATTTTTTCCTTATTTTTTCCAGCAATGGCTCTAATGCTATTACATACAGGAGTGGTGAGACTGGGCAGCCTTGTCTTGTTCCATTGAACATCTCAAAGGCGGACGGCATACTTCCATTCACCTTGACCCTGGCAGTAGGATGTTTGTATAAGTTTTCGATCCATCTCATAAATTTTGGGCCCATCCCTATACTTCGTAATGTCTCCATCATAAACCCCCAGTCTACTCTGTCAAATGCTTTCTCAGCATCTATTGACATGAGCAAGACTGAGGGCTTTTTCTTCTGACCCCTACACATTAGTAGCATTGTTCTTATGCTGTTGTCCCTACCCTCCCTTCCTGGGAGGAAACCTACTTGATCCACATTTAATAAATCTGGCATCAAGTTCTTTAACCTTGCCGCTAGTACTTTTGCGTATAGTTTTACATCTGCGTTTAATAACGCAATAGGATGGTAACTAGAGCAGATGGATTTATCTTTGCCTATTTTAGGTATGATTGTGATGTCCGCTAAGAGATTCTTTTCTAATTTCCTAATTTTCCCCTATTTTGTTAAAGTAGGTACAAAGTGCTGGTACTAATTGCTCCTTGAATTTTTTATAGTATTTTATCGTAAAGCCGTCCGGGCCTGGACTTTTCCCTCCTGGTATTTTTTTTAAGGCGTTGTTAATTTCTTCTTGTGTTATTGGCCTCTCTAGGAGTTCTATATTATCTGCTGTTATTTTTGGTAGATTTACTTCTGCTAAGTATTGTTGTATTTTAAGTTTCCTATAATTCTCCTCCTGTCATGTTTCTTTATTTCTGATTGCATATAGTGAACTGTAATATTTCTTAAAAATCTTTGCAATATCAATTGTTTTGTAATTCATTTCGCCTTTTTCATTTTTTATCTTTTCTATATAATTTAAAGTTTTTTTTTCCTTTGAAATTTTTGCTAGGTATCTTCCGGGCTTATTTCCCCATCTATATCTTTCTTTTGCCACATTACAGAATACTTTTCTAGTTTCTTTCTCCATCAGTTCCCTTAGTTGGTCTCTTTTTATCACCACTCTCTTATGCGTTTCCCTGTCTAAATGTGTTTTGTGTATCTGTTCCAGTTCATATAGTTCCCTTATTATCCGTTTCAGATTTCAGATTTGTTTCCCTTTCTTTTTTTTTTTGCTACTCCTATTGAGTTTAGTTTTCCTCTGATATACGCCTTATGGGCTTCCCAGATTGTGGCTCTTGTGACATCTGGTGTGTCGTTTATACAAAAAAATTGTTTGATTTCAGTTATTAGATGTTTACCCACTTCTTCATTCTCTATAATCTTCATTTAATTTCCATGTCCCTTTCCTGTTTTCCTTATCCTTAAATCTAATTTTTACTGTTACCGGGGCGTGGTCTGTAATACTCTAGGATTGCATGGTCTACCAAGATATAATCCAGTCTCGTGTACGTGTCGTGCACCGGTGAGTGAAATGTGAAATCTTTTTTACTTGGATGAGCTATTCCCCATATGTCTACCAACTGCTGCGTGTACATTTTTTTTTAATCAGTTGTTTACGCTCTCTCATCGGTGCATCAGATGTACTATCGAGACCGTGGTCCATTGAGAAGTTAAGGTCTCCTGCCACAATCAGATGTCCTTGTTTAAACTCCACCAAGGCATCAAGAATCCCTTTTAGATATTTTTTAGGATACTTATTAGGACAATACACATTTACTAATGTGTACCTAATTCCCTGTAGGGTCCCTTTCAGGAACAAAAAACAGCCTTCTGGGTCTACTCTTCTGTCTTCCAGCACAAAACTTATATTTTTCCCTATACCAATAGCCACTCCTTTTGCCCTTTTATTTGGGGAATCCCCATAGTACCAGGTTGGGATAGCCCGTGAATACAATCTTGTGTTTGAATCGAGGGATAGATGTGTTTCCTGTAAAAAAATCTCAACAGTGTACCTTTCCAACTCCCTTAACACCATATGTCTTTTTTTCGAGGTGCTCAGTCCTCTTACATTGTATGTCATAATCTTTACCTCAGTCATTGGTTTTGTTTTCTTTTAGCTTACTTGCTTTAACATACAGATTTCTTATGCTGCAGTATACGGATCTCCCTATTTCTTAAATCAACATATACATTTATAACCAAAAATATACAGATCTTTCCCCCTCCCCTCCCCCCCTCGACCTCCTGGTCTAGAGCAGAAATCGTCCTCTCCATGCGGACACTCCTGCCCTCCTGCTCGCCCTGAACCGAGGTGGAGTTCTGTATGGTGCTTTTGGTCTCACCTCCCCGACTTCTAGGGGGGCAATTCCTGAGCTTGCCGGGAATCAGAATCTTCCCTTCCCCGTACTTTCTGTCCTTTATCTTTATAAGCCATTTCCCGCTCCCGCTCCCCCTCCTCCCTCCCCTCCCCCCATCGCCTCTCTCCAAGTATTGGAGAGAAAGAGGAAAAATCTAAAAAAGGGAAGAAAGAAAAAAAATCCGGCAACAAAAATTCTTCCTCTATTCTTCGCTTCCTTCTCCCCTTACAGTTTTTTGGGGTCATCTTTCTTGTTCTTATTGTTTGTTCTATCCTTCTGCCATAGTTTCTTCTGCTCTTAGCCTCATGTCCGAGCCATTCCCTGCGTTTGGAATCTCCAATTTTTTACAGAAATCAGTGGTCTCTTCAATAAATCGTAGTCTGGCAGTAGTCCCATTTTTTTTACCAATCAGACATGCAGGGAAACCCCAGTTGTATTGTACTCCATGTTCCTGTAAAGTCGCCAAGAGCAGTTTTAGGGTTCTTCTTCTTTTTAAAGTTTCCTGTGAAAGGTCTTGAAAAATTTGGATATTATTTTCTCCAAATTTTATTGGTGACTTCGCTCTTAGCTTCCTCCAGATTTGATTCTTTTCCTCTCAGCTTTCAAATCGCACTATGATATCTCTCAGTTTCTCCTGCGGTATTTCTCTTAGTCTATGTGCCCTCTCAATTTTTATTGGATTTGTGATTTCTTTATCCATTACCGGGTTAAATATCTTCTTTATTATTTCTGTTAAATCTTCATTTTGGGGGGCTTCCGGGACACCACAAATTCTTAGATTTTTTTCTTCTGTCCCTGTTCTCTTGGTCCTCTATTTTATATGCCTGCTCCTGGTGGTCTCTTTTTATACATTTAATTTCACCTTCTATATTCGTTAGATTATGATTCGTTGATTTTTCCACTTCCTCTACTCGTTCCAACATTTGACCGAAGTTTCTGTGGATTATCGCCATATCTGCTTTTAGCGATTTTTGCTGGGCCGCTAACATTAACTGCATCTCTGTTTTAGTTGGAGGTGGTTCTTGGTTTTGAGATTCCTCTTCTCTCCTATGTTCATGTCCTATATCCAGGTCTAGTTCTATTCTGGGCTCTGTGCTTTTTGTTCTGACCCTTTTTTTCTTCTCCTTACTCTCCATTTGACTAGTCTTATGCCCTTGCTGTTTTTCATTTGTTTGTTTATCACCATTTCCACCATGTGTAACATATTTGTTCATTGGGCCCGGGCTAGGTGGCAGGCTTAAACGGGGTGATTTTCGGGTTGCTCCTCCTCTTGCCGACCTACCCCTCATCTTTTCCACTACTAGGTAGTTTCCCTGCTCCTGATTTCCTCTTTTTCCCCCTTTTCTTCCTTTTCCTCCCTCTGCCCCTTCAAGTCCACTGGCCTTTCTTTTCCCTAACTTGACCCCAAAATACTCTGGGGGGGAGGCCCTCTTTTTTTTAAAATATGCACAGTCCTTCACTGACCTATTATGGAACCTGGTGGGGTGGTGAGTATTTTCCTGTGTAATTGAGTGTGTATGGGGTCTCCGCAGGTCTTATTCTTTAGTTTTTTCCAACCTTATGATTCCCGCTATTTAGCAATTTTTTTTTTTAACCAGCGCCTACTCAAGTTGGTCCACCAATGTCCAGTGCCCCATATATAACTCTTGGATATTTATCACAGTTCACCATTTACACCAATACATTTATACATCAATATTATTCATCAATATTGCATCAGTATTGCTGCATATAGCCTCTTTATGCTCCATATGATTTATAGTGCATGAGCAGTGCTCTCTCCTTTTTTTTTGCTCCTTGTACTCACCACCACTGTATCTGGTCAGTTTGCTTGCTTGTTATTCCGGAGCAGTTTGCACCACTGGAGCATAACCCAGTAAGGGATTCGTGTCACAATGAGATAAGAGGCAGGGGGCGCAAGAGGGACACAGGGGGGGGGCGACTCCTGTCGGCCTCTTCCGCCAGGACTGCAGAGTTCTCCTCTCACCAGCTCATCGGCTCCTTCTTAGTCCTCAGTCTCCGTTGCCCGGCGCTGATGTGCTGCTATGCGTCGGGGAAGGAGGGGGAGGGAGGGCTCCAGTCTCCACACGAACTCCCGCCTAGGATGGAGGACGGGGGAGTGGTCTGGGTCGGCGGCTGCTGTGGGGCTGCGATGGATGGCAGCTTCTGCACAAGTCCCCGTGTTGTGCTCCCACCCTCACTCTCCTCCTACACTGCCGGAGGGGGAGAACCCGCACCTCCATCGTCCTTCCTACGATACTGCCAGCACAGGTTCGTCTGTTAATACGGCTGTTACTGTTGTTATTGCTGTCCAGGAATAGCGGGGGAAAAGAGGGGGAGGAAGCCGGTCAGACGGGTCGAGCGGGTAAGTCAATTGCTACGCTCCACATCACAATTTCATACGGGGGTGGAAGATCAAGCTACATGCTCCAGATCGCCTCCAGTGCCATTAATAGACTCCTCCCTCTCTGCCTGAAGCACACATGTTGCCCCGGACTTTCTTAAAGCTTTCAACTCATTGTCCGCAACTCCCTGTTCCTCGACCAGCTTATTGGAAGTGTATATCGCAGTGATCCCAAAAGACAATAAGGACCCAGCCAATGTTGTCTAATTACCGTCCAATCTCCTTACTCAATGTGGACGTTAAGCTGTTTTCGAAAACCCTAGCAACTCGACAATCCCAACATTTACCGAACTGGGTGGGACTAGACCAGGTAGGCTTTGTCTCAGGCAGGGAGGCTAGGGATAACACTATCAAAGCCCTGAATCTTCACCACTGGCTAACCTATAAACAGGGGAAGGCTTTTTCCTAGCGATGGATGCAGAGAAGGCATTCGATCGAGTGGCCTGGGACTATATGGGTGAAGTTTTTGGAGCTATAGGTAGTGGTGCCAAAATGCGTGCGCTCATCTTATCCTTATATGTCAACCCGAGAGCTAGAGTTAGAGTTAATGACCACTTGTCAAACGCCTTCTCTATCCATAAAGGAACGAGACAGGGCTGTCCCCTTTGACTCTTACTTTACATCCATACTCGTTGTATTAGGGATCACCCGGATAAAAAGGGGATACAGGTACATTGTGAATTTAAAATAGCAGCCTTTGCACGTGTTAATATTTCTCTCTTCCCCACAAATGTCCTTGCCGAATCTCCTGTCAGTTCTTGAACAGTTCAAACACATCTCAAACTAGAAAATCAATTATTCAAAGTCATTTTCTCTGAATGTTTCTTTATCTCCAGACCTAATACGACAATGCCAGGTAAATTTCCCATTCCAATGGAAGACGAACGCTGTCACATACCTAGTCATACAACTCCCTGTCAATTTATCGGAGCTCTATACTAGATATTTTATGGCGGAATTGAAGAACATGCGTCGGGATCTCCAGAAATGGGACATGCCCTCCATCTTTTGGTTCGGATGTGCTTCCATCTTAAAAATGACGATCCTTCCACGCATGCTTTACAAAATGCAAACAATTCCAATCCGGCTGCCATCCTCATTTTTTACGGCATATAGGGCTATGTGTAGGTCCTTTCTATGGGGCAACAAACCAGCATGTATAAAATGCATGTATAAAATTGGCTAAGTTAGTGTTGCCGAAGCCAAGCGGGGGGATTGGACTCCCAGATCTACAACGCTACTACTGGGCAGTCCACCTGACTAGGGTGGTGGATTGGAAGATCCATGGAAGGTGTAAAGGCTGTGTTGGTCTCAAACATCTAGCCTCTGGTGCTGAGCTACATGTAGTACCATGGTTCCAAAAGGAACACATATCACCCACTAATTGGAGCTACTCTGCAGGCGTTTGACAGGGCGTGTACTACATATACGCTGTCCTCCAAGAAATGCTTGGTCACCCCTCTAATGCCTCGTACACACCATCGGTTTTCCTGTCGGGAAAACTGCCATGTTTTCTTTTGGCCGGGAAAACCGCCCGTGTATATGCTTCATAGCAGTCTTGCCGACAGGAAGACTGCGGTGAAAAAAATTAGAACTTGTTTTATTTTTTCCCGTCGTGAATCGCATCGTTTTTTTTCTTGCAGTTTTCCTATGGGGAAACACTGCAAGGGAGCATACACACGGCTGGTTTTCCCGACCAAAGCTCTCCTGACAGTTTTCCTGTCGGGAAACCGGCCGTCTGTACAGGGGAAAAGTGACCGAGCCGGTTCTCGGTTTTCCCCGTGGTTTTCCGATGGTGTGTACGAGGCATTAGGGGTAACCCAACCTTCGTTCCAGGCATGGCCAGGAATTTCCTAGCAGCAGAATAGCCGCAAAGGGAAATGCAGGCCAGACACTTTTTCTGTAGAGGGCGGTTCAAAAAGTTTGAGGAATTAGCTGAACTATCCAATACTGCAAAGTTCCCTCTCTGGTCATACATGCAACTGAAACACTATCTAGACGATCCTGCCTGCAGAGGGAGGTTCACTAGGAACCCTACGGTGTTTGAGTCTCTCTGCACTAGATCTTCTCCCCAAAGCCAAGTGATTTTGAAGCTCTACACCTCGATGTGTGGGGAGTGTCACCCCACTTTACGCACTGACCACGTGTTTTGGGAATCTGCACTGGAAACAGACTTAGATGAGGCTTCCTGGGATCGAATACATCTTTATATTCACAAGGGCTCCATAAATGTGGCTACACAAGAAAACGGCTACAAAATCAAAACTAGGTGGTACAAAACGCCAGATATCCTGCATAAATTTGTACCGTTGGTATCTGACCGCTGTTGGAGGTGTGGAGCGGAGAAGGGCACTCTTCTTTTATATATGGTGGACGTGCCTCCTGATTCAGATGTACTGACATAAGGTTCATGACACGACAACCCTGGTCACTTCACTCCCGCTAGAGTTCACACCGGCACAACATTTGCTCCATTATTCACAAATCCCCAGAAAATGCTATTTCAAGTTGATAGCTACGCACATGATCAACGGTGATGGAGGAGTTGATATATACTGCTCTCAACAAAATAGCTGAATACTCAGCCATATGGGCAGCTTGGTACTCATCAAAAAACAGGGGGGGGGTTGGAAAAGAGTTCCAACAGAAGATTTAAGTGGTGAATCAACCACAATACAGCCGGCTAATTTAAAGAATTTATTGGTTAAATAATATATTGAAACAATTAATCCCAGGGTTGTGTCACAACCTGAGGGAGAAATGGGTTTCTCCAGCACATGTGCAGAACATAAAACACATAGAAACATACATGTAGTACAACAGGCTAAAATGGGACAGGCGAAACGGACCTGCTACTAGTGATGAGCCGAACACCCCCGGGTTCGGTTCGCACCAGAACCCGCGAACGGACCGAAAGTTTGCACGAACTTTAGAACCCTATTAAATACAATGGATGCGAACGTTCAAAATCTAAAGTGCTAATTATAACGACTAATATGCATGTTATTGTCCTAAAAAGGGTTTGGGAACCCGGGTTCTGCACCAGGGGACATGTATCAATCCAAAAAAAAGTTTTAAAAACTGCAGTTTTTTGGGAGCAGTCATTTTAACCACTTCCCGCCCCGTCAATAGCAGATTGACATCCGGGAAGTGGTTCAGTTATCCACACTGGACGTCATATGACGTCCTGCGGGATAACAGCCGCCGCGCGCCCGGGGGGCGCGCATCGCGGCGATCGGTGGAGCGGTGGGTCAGTCTGACCCACCGCTACACTGATTTCGGTAAAAAGCCTCCGTCAGGCTTTTTACCACGTGATCAGCCGTGTCCAATCACGGCTGATCACAATGTAAACAGGAAGAGCCGTTGATCGGCTCTTCCTCACTCGCGTCTGACAGACGCGAGTAGAGGAGAGCCGATCGGCGGCTCTCCTGACAGGGGGGGTTCGCGCTGATTGTTTATCAGCGCAGCCCCCCCTCGGATACCCACACTAGACCACCAGGGAAGCCCCCCAGGACCACCAGGGAAGCCCCAATCATGTGGATGGCCCCCATGGCCATCCACATGTAGTAAAAAAATAATAATAAATTAAAAACATAAAAAAAATATGCCAATCAGTGCCCACAAATGGGCACTGACTGGCACTTTCACAATGTGTGGTGGCTGGCATTGCTGGGCACCAGTGCCACCAATGCCACCTACTAGTGTCCATCAGTGCCACCTATCAGTGCCCATCCGTGCCAATCTGTGCCCACCTATCAGTGCCCATCCATGCCACCTACCAGTGCCACCCATAAGTGCCCATCAGTGCTGCCTATAAGTGCCCATCAGTGCCGCCTATGAGTGCCAATCAGTGCCGCCTATGAGTGCCGCCTATGAGTGCCAATCAGTGCCACCTATGAGTGCCCATCAGTGCCGCATACCAGTGCCACATTTCAGTGCCCATCAGTGCCGCCTATCAGTGCCCATCATCAGTGCCCATCAGTGCCACCTCATCAGTGCCACCTCATTGGTGCCACCTCATCGGTGCCCATCAGTGTCGCCTTATCAGTGCCCTTCAGTGCCGCCTTATCAGTGCCCGTCATTGAAGTAGAAAAGGTACTTATTTACAAAAAAAATTAACAGAAACAAAGAAAAACTTAGTTTTTTTTTTATTTTCGCTCTTTTTTTATTTGTTGTGCAAAAAATAAAAATCGCAGAGGTGATCAAATACCACCGAAAGAAAGCTCTATTTGTGGGAACAAAATGATAAAAAATTTGTTTGGGTATAGTGTAGCATGACCGCGCAATTGTTATTTAAATTGCGACAGTGCTGAAAGCTCAAAATTGGCTTGGGCAGGAAGCTGTATAAGTGCATGGTATTGAAGTGGTTAATGATGCATAAAGTGAAAAAAATGTCAAATATTCCTTTAAATATCATACCTGGGGGGTGTCTAAAGTATGCCTGTGAAGTGCCACGTGTTTCCCGTGTTTAGAACTGTCCCTGCACAAAATTACATTTCTAAAGGAAAAAAAGCCATTTAAAACTGCTTGCGGCTTTAATGTAATGTCTGGTCCCGGTAATATGGATGAAAATCTTTAAGAAAAATGGCATAGCTACCCCATCACCCCCCCCCCCACCCCAGCTCATTACCAGCCCCTTTGGGTCTTGTATGGATATTAAGGGGAACCCTGCACACAAAATGAAAAAGGCCCTATATACTCTGAACAGCCGTATACAGGCGGTGCATACAAGACAGGGACTGTAGGTTTGTTCTTATGTAGAATCTGTTTGTAAT
Source organism: Rana muscosa (assembly GCA_029206835.1). Classification (NCBI taxonomy): domain Eukaryota; kingdom Metazoa; phylum Chordata; class Amphibia; order Anura; family Ranidae; genus Rana; species Rana muscosa. Next base: position 413,977,011 of record CM055117.1, read on the forward strand.
TTTGAACAGGTACATTGTTTAAGTGTAGCTCCAGCCAAAAAATCAATTTTTAAGCTTTTTGGGAAACATAGGGAAGGGTTATCACCCCTGTAACATTTGTTTTGCTGTCTGTGCCGTGTGCACCTGTTCAGAACAGTTCACCTCACTTTCCGTCCTAATGACAAATGTTTTTTGAAAATTTGGGGTTTTTATTGAAACAAGAATTGGTGATAAAGCATCAGTGGAGAGGAGACACTTTTTTCCCCATATTAACTCTTACAGGAGAAAATTTGCCTTCATAGGGGTAGATTTCCTCTCACTTCCTGTTGTATCCTTCCGTTTGCAAGGAGGAGTCGTTTGTAAGTTGGATGTTTGAAAGTAGGGGCCTGCCGTATATACTCAGCTGAAATTTGCCCCTTACATGTTGGTGTTGCCACAACACTGTGAGCCCTCACAGTTACTCTTGGTGGGAGCATGAATGGGCCCTGCTGTGAATTATTAGATCAAGAATTGTAATTGCATGCCCCTGTTGAACAGGGGCTGAAAAATTGGGTCTTTGGTGGTGGTGTTGGTGGTGGTGTTGACACAACACTGTAAGGCCTCACAGTTAGTCTTGGTGGGCGCAGGAATGGGCCCTGCTGTGAATTATTAGATCAAGAATTGTAATTACACGCCCCTGTTAAACAGGGGCTGAAAAATTGGGCCTTAGCCACTGGTACTGGTGCCACGACACTGCAACCTCTCCCAGATACTCTAGTTGGAGTGCAGGAATGAGCCCTGCTGCAAAGCATTGCATAAAAAATTGTAATAACATGCCCCTGTTAAACAGGGGCTGAAAACTTGGGCCTTAGCCAATGGTGGCGGCACCCAGAAACAAAAATGTTCTTCCAAGCTATCATCATCAATCGGATCATTGAGGAGGAGGAGGATAGTCAGTCAACATAACAGGACAGTTTCTCAGCATCAGCATCAGTCTTGAAGGGATGTGACATTTGAAAATAAATTAGTCTGTTATATCAGCTTCAGGTGTTTGGTAGCTGGTGGTGATCCAAGACTGGTTCATCTTTTTGAAGGTCAGTCGATCAACAGAGTCGGTGGACAGGCGCACCCTGTGATCCGTGACAAATCCTCCAGCAGCACTGAATGTGCGTTCTGAAGGAACGCTGGATGCAGGACAGGCCAGTAGCTCAATTGCATACTGTGCAAGCTCTGGCCAGTGATCCATCCTCAAGACCCAGTAAGCCAGAGGATTTTCGGTGGGGAAGGTGTCCAAGTCTGACCTTGCCCCTAGGTATTTCTGCACCATGTATATCAGACGCTGGCGATGGTTGCTGGAACCGATCATACCTTGGGGCTGCGGACTAAAGAATTGTCTGAACGCATCGGTCAGACGGCCACCTTCCCCACCGCTCCTTCTTTGACTGACCGAAGCCTCAGCAACTCGTTGTCCAGGACCAGGAGTTTGTAACCTCCCAGTCTCTGGGAACGCGTTGCACAGACCTTTCTGCAAGGCCTCCCGGAGTTGTCTCATCCTCTGCTCCCTCTGCAACGGTAAGATAAGGTCTGCAACCTTACCCTTGTACCGTGGATCAAGGAGAGTGGCCAGCCAGTAATGGTCCCTCTCCTTGATCCGAAGAATACGAGGATCCTTCCGCAGACTTTGCAGGATCAGGGAGGCCATGCAGCGTAGGTTAGCTGAGGCATTCGGTCCAGAGTCCTCTGGGTCACTAAGGACGACATGATCCGCAGCCACCTCCTCCCAGCCACGTACAAGTCCACTGGTTTCTTGGGACTGTAAATCATCCCTAAAAGACTGCTGCTGATGATGCTAAGTGCCAGGCTCCACCTCCATGCTGACACAATCCTCCTCCTCCTCCTCCTCTTCTTCCTGTGCGATGGGTGGGACAGAAGGAACACTGTCTGGGTAAAGGGGGCCTTGAGAGGCAAGGAAGTCCTCCTCTTCCTGCCTCTGTTCTGCCTCAAGTGCCCTGTTCATTATTCCACGCAGCGTATGTTCCAACAGGTGGTCAAGAGGTACAGTGTCACTGATGCATGCACTGTTACTGCTCACCATTCTCGTGGCCTCCTCAAATGGTGCCAGGACAGTGCATGCATCCCTGATCATGCCCCACTGGCGTGGTGAAAAAAACCCGAGCTCCCCTGACCCTGTCCTGGTGCCGTAGTCGCGCAGGTACTCATTGATGGCCCTCTGCTGCGTGTGCAGCCGCTGCAGCATGGCCAACATTGAGTTCCACCTGGTGGGCATGTCACATATAAGGCGGTTCTTGGGCAGGATCAACTCCTTTTGCAGCTCAGCCAGGCGAGCACTGGCATTATAAGATCTGCGGAAATGCACACAGACTTTCCTGGCCTGCCTCAGGACATCCTGTAAGCCCGGGTACCTGCCCAAGAACCGCTGCACCACCAGGTTAAGGACGTGAGCCACACAGGGTACATGGGTCAGTTGTCCCTGTCGGAGAGCGGAGAGGAGGTTGGTGCCATTGTCGCAAACTACCATTCCTGGCTTAAGCTGGCGTGGTGTCAACCACCTCTCGGCCTGCCCCTGCAGAGCAGACAGAACCTCTGCCCCAGTGTGGCTCCTGTCCCCCAAACACACCAGCGCAAGCACGGCATGACATCTTTTTGCCTGCGTACTTGTGTAGCCCCTTGAACGCCTATGGAGCACCGCTGGTTCCGGAAACAAAGCACAGGAAGAGGCCATGGAGGAAGAAGAAGAGGAGGGGGTGGAGGACAGAGGTGTGTCACAACCAGTAGTAGCATTTTGGAGGTGTGGCGGTGGAACAACCTCCAACACTACTACACCTTGTCCTGCATCCTTCCCAGCTGCCAAAAGAGTGACCCAATGGGCCGTGAAAGAAAGGTAACGTCCCTGTCCATGCCTGCTGGACCATGAGTCAGCGGTAATATGCACCTTACCGCTGACCGCCCTGTCCAGCGAGGCCAAGACATTGCCTTCCAAATGCCGGTAGAGAGCCGGAATCGCCTTCCGTGAGAAAAAGTGGCGTTTGGGAACCTGCCACTGAGGAACCGCACATTGCACAAACTCACAAAAGGGGGCCGAGTCTACCAACTGAAAAGGCAGCAGTTGAAGCGCTAGCAATTTAGCCAAGCTAGCATTCAACCGCTGGGCATGTGGATGGCTGGGAGTGAACTTCTTTTGACGGTCCAGCAGCTGGGGCAGGGAAGTTTGCCTGCTAGAATTGGACGTCGGTGTACTGCTAGCAGAGTGCCCGCAAGTACTTGGCTGTGACACACCTAATTCTACACCTTCATTCCTCTCAGTGCAGGTTTCAGAGAGGACTGAAGGTATAGTGGGGTTGGAGATCCCAGCTGATGCGGTGCAAGAAGAGGTCCGCTTTGTTCTTTGGTGTGGATCTTTAAGGTAGGCTTGCCAACGAGCTGCATGGCAGGTCAACATATGTCTGGTCAAGCATGTGGTGCCCAAGCGGGTGATGTTTTGGCCACGCGATATACGCTTGAGACATATGTTGCAAACAGCAGCTGTGCGATCTGATGCACTCGACTCAAAAAAGGCCCACACCAAAGAACTTTTTGAATAACGGGCAGAGGCAGCGCCCTGCACAGGCGGAGCTCTGCGGTGTGATTCCGTCGGTGTGCTGCCCTTACGCTGGTCCCCCGAGGGCATCCTGCCTCGTTGGAGATGTGCCTCCTCCTCATCCTCCTCCTCCTCCTCTCTCCTATTAGGAGACCCCACATGGAGTCAGTGACCTCATCATCCCCTCCCTCCTCATCACTGGAGCCAATCTGGCAGTTTGCTGCAGCTGCTGGAACATGACTGCCAGATTGGTGTCCTTCTTGAGCATCCCCTCTCTCTGCTCTCACGCTACTGCTTTCCTCTAGCTGGGTATCATCATCAGACCCTTCGAAACGCTGGGCATCCTCCTGGAGCATGTACCCAACACTGTGCTCAAACAGTTCGGGGGACTCCTCAGGAGGACATGGTTGGTCTAGGGAAGGAGTGACTGATGATGACATTGATACCAGGGAAGAGGACGCTTTGGCAGCTGATTTGCCAGTACCCTGAGCCTGGGTGAGAGAGGATGAGGAGGATGAGGAGGGCTTGGTCATCCACTCTACCAAGTCTTCGGCATGATGCGGCTCAACACGTCCAGCTGCCGAAAAGAAGGAGAAGCGTGTCCCATGGCCACGTGCTGATGGCGATGCACCGCGTCCACGGCCAGCACTGTTGTCTCTAGACACAGAGCCTGCTTGCCCTCTTTTATTGGCTCCTGACTGTCTGCCTCTCCTTGTTTGCCTTCCAGACATTCTAATGGCCTGCAAGGAAATGGGAAAACCAGCAATAAGGCCTAGCTTCAGGAGTATATTTTGCAGGAATCACACTACGCCTGTTGTAGGTGCTGCAAATACCTGTTGGTGTAACACACCAGGAAAAAGCAGCAATACAGGCTAACTTCAGGTGTAATATGATCAGGAGGCACACTCCGCCCGCTGTAAGTGCTGCAAATGCCTGTTGGTGTAACACACCAGGAAAAAGCAGCAATACAGGCAAACTTCAGGTGTAATATGATCAGGAGGCAGACTCCGCCCGCTGTAAGTGCCGCAAATGCCTGTTGGTGTAACACACCAGGAAAAAGCAGCAATACAGGCTAACTTCAGGTGTAATATGATCAGGAGGCACACTCCGCCCGCTGTAAGTGCTGCAAATGCCTGTTGGTGTAACACACCAGGAAAAAGCAGCAATACAGGCTAACTTCAGGTGTAATATGATCAGGAGGCACACTCCGCCCGCTGTAAGTGCCGCAAATGCCTGTTGGTGTAACACACCAGGAAAAAGCAGCAATACAGGCTAACTTCAGGTGTAATATGATCAGGAGGCACACTCCGCCCGCTGTAAGTGCCGCAAATGCCTGTTGGAGTAACACACCAGGAAAAAGCAGCAATACAGGCTAACTTCAGGTGTAATATGATCAGGAGGCACACTCCACCCGCTGTAAGTGCCGCAAATGCCTGTTGGTGTAACACACCAGGAAAAAGCAGCAATACAGGCTAACTTCAGGTGTAATATGATCAGGAGGCACACTCCACCCGCTGTAAGTGCCGCAAATGCCTGTTGGTGTAACACACCAGGAAAAAGCAGCAATACAGGCTAACTTCAGGTGTAATATGATCAGGAGGCACACTCCGCCCGCTTTAAGTGCCGCAAATGCCTGTTGGTGTAACACACCAGGAAAAAGCAGCAATACGGGCTAACTTCAGGTGTATAATGTGCAGGAGGCTTAGCAACAATGACACTGACACTGTCCCCTGCCTATCCTTCTCTCTCCCTGCACACAAGGTTTATCAAAGTATATGACTCTGACACTCTCCCTGCCTATCCTTCTCTCTCCCTACACACAAGGTTTAGCAAAGAATATGACACTGACACTCTCCCTGCCTATCCTTCTCTCTCCCTACACACAAGGTTTAGCAAAAAATAGATTTGACACTGTCCCTGCCTATTCTTCACTTTCCCTGCTCCGGAACACACTACACGAGGCCGCCGTGCTGGCGGCCTTTTATAGTGTGGGGTGTGTACTAAACCCCCTCAGCTATAATTGGCCACAGGCATCCTGCCTGTGGCCAATCATTGCTCTCCTCACTGCCGGCACTGTGATTGGCAAAGCATGCAGGGTCACAGTGCATGCTTGGCCAATCACAGCGCCAGGATTACACTGCGATGGCGCAGTGTATTGTGGGCCGTTCGCGTCACTCGAATTTGGCGTGAACGGCCCAAATCGTTTGTTGTTCGCCGAACGCGCGAACAGCCGATGTTCGAGTCGAACTTATGTTCAACTCGAACACCGAGCTCATCCCTACCTGCTACCCTTCTAAACAGTCCCCAGTTGGCCAATGTAAATATGCATATACACCCCGTTTGTCTAACACTCAAATGATGAGGGAAACCATAGATGTGTGTGAAATATATATAAGGCACCAAGATATGGTGTACATATATATATATATGTAGTGGGTACTTACTTTCCCGGGTGTATTTTTTGAATCTAGCTGTGACATCAGTGCTATGTTCCTTGCGGTTCACTAGGTGGCGCTGTCACCGTGGCCGGGGGGGATGAATACCACTGTGTGGCGAGGTCCTTTTTGTCCTCTCTCGGCAGCGGTATGGTGGGGCGGGGAACCCGCCGTGCTTGCTGGGAGAGGAGATAAAGGGGCCGGCCATCTTGGTCACGGGGTCTTCGTCTCAAGCACCTTCAGCTTGCGGACGTGGGTTCGTGCCCGTCCTCTAGGAGGCCTCGGCCTAGAGGACCACCGGAGATCGTGTTCCACCCCAGGCACCTTCAGCCCTGGGGTGAGGTACTTGCAAGAAGGTCCGGAGCTCAGTGCCCAACACTGAGTTCCGCAAGGGAAGGGTCCTAAGGTACTTCGGGGATGGAGGCCTGAATCTGAGTAAGATGCAATGGACCGGGGAGAGCTCCTCACTCGAAGACCCGGTGCAGCAGACTGCCGGTGACGGGTGAGTCTCTTGTCGGAGACCATCCAGAAGGATCCCCTTCCTCTCGTGCGGAGACCATATCCCACTCTCCAGGAGGAGAGTGGAGGACCGAATTTGTGTCTGGGCCTATTCACACTCACACCTCCTTTTCCTGTTCTATCTATCAAGGGAGTCCATGTATGGTGTGTTCTAATAAAGGAGTTTTGGGCTTTAATGGTGTGAGGCTCAATTCCTGGCGGACGAAGTTCACGGTGACTCTTGGAGGGAGGATCCGGGTGCACAGCACAGACCCGAAGGTAAATGAGACATTGCTGATACCACAGGTGTTCCCACGTGGTGGAAGCTAGGCGTGGCCCACCCGCTCTCTCTCTCTCCACCCTACCAGATACCCCTAGACAAGAGACAGTGTGAGCCGCATGGAGAGAGGAGAGTGGAAGGCTCTACATATATATATATATATATATATATATATATATATATACATTTTTTTTTTCCTTGGCTGAATAAGTAACAGCAGTCCAAAAGAATTGACCTAAGGAAAGGTATTAAATTGGTGAAGAGAAGTTTATGGAGATCCAGGGCTAGTGGTACAGTAGATACAAAGGTGCCTTTGGAGCATCACGTCTGGAGTCAGCATAAAAAATCTTTAGGCCAGCATGTATGAAGGTAACTGCTGTGTATTGATACAGACAGTAGCAGTGTTCCTTATTTCAGAGTCTGATTGAGTTTTGTGCCATTAATTCACATACAATAATTGCTGGTAAGGTAGATTGGAGATGAAGAAAGTGGTTAGCTGTGACATTTGTAGGGAACGATCTGCCTAGCAGAGCTGGAGATGTCAACATGGAACAGTATCACATGACACAGACATAGTATACCAGTATAGGGTAGCTTTAACAATTCAGAGGCTTACCCTTCGGTTGTCTGGATTCCTTAATGTGTCCATGAAGCAGCGTCCTGCGGCCATAGGGATACCTCGGTTTGTGTTCCCGGTTCAGCAATTGCCTGTCTGTAGCTCTGGGTCCCTCCGCTTACGGGTTAGGGACAGTCTGCCATCTCAAGTATGTAAGAGTTGCCGTCTAGCTGTAGCAGCGTGTGTCGTCGGATCACATGGGGTCTCAACACGAGATTCCGAATGCTTGTGTCACGTGACCGATGTCCATATGCGTAAGCTGAGGCTTGGAATCACCAGAGAAAGGCTGGCTGAGGGTAATGTGAGGCTCCGGCCACTGGGGGCAAAAGGTCCTTCCGTCAAGTCATGCACAAAGTTCACAAGATTTCTATGGTAACTGCGGGGGGGGGAAGCACAAAAGGCCATGTGGGGGCGAAGAGGGGGAAGTCCTAGAGTCGTCTGTCCTCGTAGGACATGACGCGTTTCGTGACGTGAACCGTCATTTCATCTGGATATGCCAGCGTGTAGGTAATGCTCTTCTTAAATAGCAATAATTGGCCAATCAGGAGCTGCCTCACGCTGAGTAGCAAAATAGCACCATCTAGTGGTTTCATCAAAGAAATACATTTAAAAGTTTCTTGTGCATAAAATATTAAGTATTGAAAAAGAAAAAAGGGGGGGGAGGGGGGTGGCAAATTCAGGAAATAGTCTAAGACCCCTTCAGATCAGTTTATACATCAATGATTGCCAATGACTTTTGAGGATAATAATTGTGAGACCAATGCTCAGGACTCATTTTACTTATCAAGTCTAATCCAATATAATATGGTAAGTGTACAGATATTCATCTATAGTCTTGGCAATATACATTGATGTGACTATTAAGTCTGGTACCTGGCATATCATTATAGATCAGAAACCCTTTTAGCTATAGTGATATCAATAAAACCTAGCCTGTCGTGTATCACAAACAGGTTGAGACTGATCATGTGGCACCTAAAAAGGAGGAACTCACAACTTTGTATCAAAGACAGGTTGAGACTAATCATGTAGCACCTGAGTAGGGGGAACTCCCAGTTCTATATATGTATAGGGGCGGTAGGTGATAGCTATAGCAGGCTTTAGGTATTTTTAGATTGGGCCTAGCGGTCCCTGGTCATCTAGTCTAGAAGTTAATAACATAAATTGCTGCACTGACAACCATCACAGGGGCGGAGGCCATCCGGCAGCACTACATAGAGGTCCCGGGGGTCTCCTTATAAGAGTTGTGACCTGTGCAGAGATATTTCCTGCGTTTTGAATAGGTACATGGTCACATAATTGGGGAAAATGGTGGTAAGGAAGAGGCAAGGAGAGAGGAAAAGCTCAACACTAAAGAGGGAGAACATGAAAAGATAACACTGTTGTCTATTTTTGCCATCAAGGTTCAAGAAAAACCGTGAGACTCATTTCAGTATTTAGACCTTTTGGTTGGAGAGTCTGAAGTCTGGAGAGTCTGAAGTCGGAAAATCCATGATTTTTCATGTTTAATCAAGACTGTGTCAAAGTCACCACCTCTATCTGGAAGGTTAAGGGCAAAAAACCCTTTTACTCAGAGAACAAGAATCTCAGGCCTACCAAGAGCTGCTACGACATAGCAAGTGACAGGTCCCGCGAGAAGGGGAATTGGCAGCAAATGATCCTCTTTACCGCTCGTTACTTGCCACAAGATACAACTCGACATGTTAGGGACAGAGAGTGTAGCTGGTGGTGGCCCCACCCCCTCTTCTCCCTTTATTTTCTGAATTCTTCCTTCCCTCCCCTTTCCTTTTCTTTTACTCCCCCCCCTTTTTTTTTTTTTCTTCCCTTTCTCCCCCCTTTAGTTACCTCTCTTTCCTCCCTCTTATCCTTCTACCCCTGCTAGCAAATTAGATGTAAAAGAGTATAGTGGAACTAATAATAAAAAGTGTTGACTGATATGTGCTTCCGCTCCCCCTTTTGGATCCCTCAGGTGATCTAACCAATGGTGCTTCTATATACCTTGTTCTTAAATAATCAGACAGTTTGTGGTTATTCTTTACGATAAACTTGAATGAAGGGTACAATATTGGGAATAGCTAATCACAAGCCGCAAGCACAGGATGACTCCCTTGGATCTAAATAATTGTATGGGTTAAGGGGGGAGTTGTCTCTGTATACATTGTTTGGTTCTGTTTTTGTATGCATTAGTATACCTACAGAGATGTCTATGGAATCATTTACTGTACTGTGTGTGAAAATCTTTAATAAAATCTTCATAAAACAAAAAAGAATAGAAAATAAAGGAATATAATAGAATAGAGAAAAACAGAACAGAATAGAACAGAAAATAAAATAAAACAATATAATCAAATATAATAGAAAATAAAGGAATAGAATAGAAAAACAGAATAGATTAGAAAAGAAAAGAATGGAAAATTAAAGGATAGAACATACTAGAAAAGAAAAAAAAGAATAGTATAGAGTAAAACAGAACAAAATAGAATAGAAAATAAAAGGATAGAATAAAATAAAATAAGATAAAATAGAAATGAAAGTAATATAATAGAAATAAATTGAATAGAAAATAATACATTACAATATAAAATAAACTAGAAAAAAACAATATAATAGAATACAATCAAAAGAATATCCTGTTTTGTTTTATTTAATTTAATTTATTTTATTTTATTTTCCATCCAGCACTGGCACTTATTCTTGTTCCGATCACACAATGGCATATCATTTCTGTTTAATTACAGTTATTTCCAATTGGTGTTGATTTCCGGTTCCTTGGAACGCAAGCTTTGCGGCTCCAGTCTCATTTCCGTAACGCATATGCTTTGGTCCTATAAAAAAAGAGAATATAATAGAAAAGAATTGAATAGAAAAAAACAATAGAATAGAATAAAATATCATATCATATCAAGTCTTCCGAAATTCTAATTTTGAATAGAATTAATTTTAATTTGAATTCCAATTGAAATTCATATAGAATAGAATAGAAACAAATAGAATAACCAATAGAATACAGTTCAATTTAATAGAATATAATAGAATAAAATAGAATATACCCATCTTTCGAAATTCAAATTTAGAATACAATAAATTCTAATTCAAATAGAACAGATTAGAATAGAAAATAATAAAATAGAATAGACTAAAAAGAACTGAATAGAAAAAACAAACTAATTTAATTGAATAGAATAAAATAGAAAGAATAAAACCCGTCTTCCGAAAATTTTGATTGGAATTTGAAATGGCATTTGAATTCAAATTCATTCAATCAAATTCAAAAATGAATAAAATAAACAAAATGAAACAAATTCCAAACACAAATTAAATTAATTTAAACAATTTAACAAAACAAAATTATATAATTGTAATAATTATATAACAAAACAAAACAAATGTTTTCATTCTGCTCATGTCTAAATTAGATTGATGGCTGACCACTGTTAGATTTATGGAAGTGTGCTTTCTAATTTCTAATTCACAATTAGGGATGAGCTTTGAGTTTGAGTCGAACATGAGTACGACTTGAACATCGTCTGTTTGCTTGTTCGGCGAATTTCGAACATTATGGGTCGTTCGCGCCAAATTTGAGTGGTGCGTCACGGCTCATAATGCACTGCATCATCGCAGTGCATTGCTGGCTGATGATTGGCCAATCATGCACTATGACCCGCATGCTTTGGTCAATCACAGCGCCGTCAGCACAGAGAAACATAATTGGCCAAAGGCAGGGTGCCTTTGGCCAATCATGGCTCAGGGGAACTAAGTACATGCCCCACACTATATAAGGCCGCCTGTGCGTCGGCCTTGTGTAGTGTGTTGCGGCAGCAGAGAGATAGAGAGAGAGAGTGTCATTTCATTTCAGTTAGCTAGATTGAGCAGGCAGTTGATTTAGTTAGATCCAGTATTCCAGTATATTTAGTATATATATATACATTGCAGACTTTGTATATATATATATATATATATATATATATATAATATATTTATATATAGGCTTTGTAACCGATCACAGGGTTACGCCTGTCCACCGACTCGGTCGATCGGCTCGCCTTCATAAAAATGAATCGGTCTTGGATCACCAGCTACCAAGCACCTGATGTTGATGTAACCAAATATTTTTTTTTTTTATGTGAGATCCCTTCAAGACTGCCTATGCTGATGCTGAGTGACTATCCTGTTATGCTGAGTGACTACCCTCTTCCTCCTCAATGTTCATGTTGATAGCTTGTAAGAACATTTTTGGTTCTGGGCACCACCAACAGTGGCTAAGGCCCAATTTTTCTGCCCCTGCTTAACAGGGGCATGTAATTAAATTTTTTGCTGCAATACTTTGCAGTAGGGCTCATTCCTGTGCTCCAACTAGAGTATCTGTGAGGGGTTGCAGTGTTGTGGCACCAGCACCAGTGCCTAAGTCCCCATTTTTTGTCCCTGTTCAAGAGGGGCGTGTAATTACAATTCTTGATCTTATATTTCACAGCAGGGCCCGTTCCTGCTCCCACCAAGAGTAACTGTGAGGGCTTACAGTGTTGTGGCAACACCACCACACCGTCCACCACCAAAGGCCCAATTTTTTTGACCCTGTTCAACAGGGGCATGTAATTACAATTCTTTATCTAATATTTCACAGCAGGGCCCGTTCCTGCGCCCACCAAGAGTAACTGTGAGGACTTACAGTGTTGTGGCAACACCAACACCTAAGGCCCAAATTTCTGCAAAGTAAATAGGGCAGGCGACTAATTTCAAACATCCGACTTACAAACGACTCCTACTTACAAACGGAGGGAGACAACAGGAAGTCAGAGGAAATCTATCCATAGGAAGGGAAATTCTCTCCTGTAAGAGTTAATATGGGAAAAACGTGTCTCCTCTCCACTGATGCTTTATCACCAATCCTTGTTTCCCTAAAAACCCTAAATTTTCAAAATCCAATTGTCATTGGGACAGAAAGTGAGGTGAAATATTCTGAACAGGTGCACAGACAGAAAAACAAAGGTTACAGGGGTGATAACCCTTCCCTATGTTTTCCAAAAAGCTTAAAAATCGATTTTTTGGCTGGAGCTACACTTAAAAAATGTACCTGTTCCAAATTACAAACAGATTCTGCTTAAGAACAAACCTACAGTCCCTGTCTTGTTTGCACCGCCTGTATACTGCTGTTCAGAGTATATAGGACCTGGGGGCCCCACGCCTTTCCTTTTTTTAATTTGGGTGTGGGGTTCCCCTTAATATCCACACAAGACCCAAAGGGGCTGGTAATGGGCTGGGGGGGTACCCATGCCGTTTTTCTCAATGATTTTCATCCATATTGCCGTGACCAGACATTACATTACAGCCGCAAGCAGTTTTAAATGACTTTTATTCCTTTAGAAATGTAATTTTGTGCAGGGACAGTTCTAAACACGGGAAACACGCGCCACTTTACAGGCATACTATAGACACCTCCAGGCATGATATTTAAAGGAATATTTCACTTTTATTTTTTTCACTTTAAGCATCATTAAAATCATTGCTCCCGAAAAAACTTTAGTTTTTAAAACTTTTTTTTGCATTGATCCATGTCCCCTGGGGCAGGACCCGGGTCCCCAAACCCTTTTTAGGACAATAACTTGGATATTAGGCTTTAAAAAATGCGCTTTTGTTTTCTCACGATTGAGTCCCATAGACTTTAACGGTGTTCGAAAGTTCGCACAAACTTTCGGTCCGATCGCATGTTCTGGATGCGAACCGGACCGGGGGGTGTTCGGCTCATCCCTAGTCCTCAGGGTGGCCTTGAGGCTTTGTCAAATAAACAGTCTTCAGGTACAGGGTCCTGGATACTGTAGAGAGTGACCAAGGCACACATTTTGCAGGTAAAGTGATGAAAACCATTTTGTCTTACCCAGGGGTAGAAAAGCTTTTCATTCACCTTAACACACAAAAAGCAGTAGTGGGGGGGCGTGGTAGACCGGAGATGAAGATGGACGCCTGAACTCAAAGCTCGTCAGCCAGGGGACATTACAGAATGATGCAGGTCGCACTTGAATCTCCATTCACAGCTATCCTCGCTCCAGGGACACCAGACACCCTAACAAACATGTCCAGGAAGAGATACACTGAGTACAAGCCTCAGAAACTGACCGAGTTGTCCTACAAGCCGGCGGAGCGGGTCAGCGAATTCCAAGATGGGGCCGGCCCGCTCGCATCGCGGGACTCCTGCACGGACTTCCCAGGCGATATCCCTGAAGATTCGCCTACTCCAGGTACCCCTGCCTTGCCCTCTCACTCCCCGGAGTACGACCACCTCCCCAGCAGCCCCTGCAAAGGCTAAAATGCGGCTCGACAAGCCGCTGCAGGAACAAATTGAGGCCCAGGCTTTAAACCCCCTCCTCTCCAACCAGGCCTTACACTCATCTATAGCATCTTTCCCCACCCCAGGCCAACCTGTCATGGACACCACCCTGAAGGACATGTTGCTATCACTGCAGACCTCCCTTATGACTGATCTCTCCTCACTATTTACTAAAATCTCCTCAGACATCCACTCCCTGTATAATAGAGTGACCAATATTGAGAGGGGAATGACTGAGTGTACCTCCACAGTGAATGAAGTCATAGAAGTTTATGATGAAGTTAGAGAGGAACAAGCATGGATGCGCGCCAAGCTGGCCAATTTAGAGGACAGGTCCCGCAGGAACAACGTTAAGTTGAGAGAAATTCCCGAAACCATATTACCCGTGGACCTTCCACGCTATGCAAAAAAACTGCTGCATGTCATTATCCCAAAAGCGCTCCCCCGGGATGTTATAATTGACAGAATTCACAGGATCGCCAAACCATCCCACCTAGCAGTCCCTAGAGACGTATTGATGAGGGTCCACTTTTATCATATCAAAGAAAAACTTTTGATGGGGGTCAAAGCTAAATCACCCGTGCCCGCTCCCTATACTGGGATCCAATTCTTCCCTGACCTCTCCAAGTACACGCTCCAACTAAGGCGCCAACTGAACCCAGTCACCAAAGGTCTTCAAAACCACAAGATACAATATAAATGGCGATATCCAGCAACTCTTCTACTCACAAGAAATGGTCAATCCCACACCATCAGTGATCTTGATAAAGGGATGCAGCTTCTCCACGCTTGGGGAATCTTACTGGAACCTCCCAAACCCACTCCGCCAGACAGAGGAACAACCACTCCCCGCAGGAATCTGGACCACAACCGCAGCTAAATGGCTCCCACTGTCTCCGCCAAGATGGGCCAAAGACACCATCACAGCTCCCCTGAGCTCCGACGACTTGAAACGCCTGTTTGTTTCTTTCACAGTTTACTTGAGTTCTCTCACTAACGGTTTGCTCTTAATTTTTTCCACAGTTTTTTGTGTTTAACATATTGCTCTATTCGCAGCTCTGTTGCCCACTCTGCTGATGGGCCCTCGGACTGCCACTCATTTACTGCACCATCTTCTACCCAGATACCTTCAAACCTGATCCACAGCGACTAACTGTAATGCCCTGTACACACGATCGGATTTCCGATGGAATGAAATCCGATTGAATTTTCCGGTGGAATTCCGATGAAGCTGACTTCCATCAGTCTTGCATACACACCATCAGACAAAATTCCGACCGTCCAAAACGCGGTGATGTAAAACATTCCGATGAGCCGAGAAAAATGAAGTTCAATGCTTCTGAGCATGCGTCGACTTCATTCTGAGCATGCGTGGGTTTTTTCTCCGTTGGACTTCCACACAGACGATCGTAATTTCCTATAGTTTTTTTTTCCATTGGAAAAATTTAAAACATGGTTTATTTTTTTACACCGATGGGAAAAAGTCCGATGGGGCCCACACACAATCATTTTTTCCGATGAAAAAAGTCCATCTGACTTTTTTCATCGGAAAAAACGATCGTGCGTACAGGGCATAAGTATTACTACACTTATTCACACCACGACATGGTCGAACCACACCCCAATCTCTATTACAATTGAGGACTCCAATCTACAGCATAACACATTTCTCTGACGAGTAAACAACTACATACTCCAACACGACAAACATGCACCAAAGATTTCTGACCAAATTACAGACCTTTTCTCACTAAACAAGGGCTCTGTGTCTGACCCTGCCGTGGCGTGGAGCACACATAAAGCTTTTATGAGAGGAATGTTGATTAAACTAAGCTCTTTTCACAAAAAGAAGAGGACGCAGAGTTTAGATGAACTAACAGCTCTCAGATAGCGGCCCTAGAACTACGACATAAAGCCAATTCTCAGGCCCCACAGATAAACCAACTGCTGTCCCTCAGACAAGAACTTAAAACATTGCTCCTCCACTCCTTTGAATTCCTTCAATGAAAGTTAAAAAGCAGTAGAAGGTGGTAAAGTAGAACAACTAAACAGTATTATCAAAAAGAGACTTGCAAAAGTATGGGAAAGATCTGATAAAGCTTGGAAATAATTTTTTCCCCATCATATTCTATTCAGTAAGGATGACACCTCAGAGGAAAGCTACTTTAACTTAAAGTGGATGTAAACCCTCTCCTATAGCCAGTGAAGTGAACAGCCTCAGATGATACACAGGGATGAAATAAATCTCCCTACATAAGTTTTACATGCATATCTGCTGGTTTCAGCTTGCTATATTCTTTAGAATTCTTACATTGTGTTAGAATTTTTACTTCCTCATTCAGCAGTAGGAGTGTAGTCTGGGCTTACACTGTCTGACAGCTGATTAGGGGAAAGGCACATACCCGCACTCCACATAGGCAGAATAACGAAGATCCTTCCAGAGCTGTGCTGTGCTGTGACAAGTTCTCTGCTGATCTATTTATGGCACCCACCCTTGACACAAATTTCAGGCTCCTTTAATCTCCTGTCTAGGAAAACTTGTCAGACATTATTATGCTGAAAACAGAGGAACGAGACAGCAGAAAGACACAGGACTCAGGGCCTTGGAGAGAGATAAGTAAACACTATAGATATACAGTATATTACACTGTTAATTGGACCTACATGAATAACCCTACCACTGCATTGATGGACAATAGTAGTGTTAAAGTAAATCTATATGATCATCTTGAATGTCTGAATTTCATCACTATTCAGACTCAAAGTTATATTTTTTTCTTGGCCCATTTGATGCTTAAATATTTTGAGGGTTCCATGCTTCAATTAAACTTATTATGTGTGTGTGAAAGTAATGTTTATTCATGCCTTATTATTTTCAGAGCACCTATTATTTAGAAGACATTATTTCAAAAGTAACCCATTTCAAGCATCTCCCATCAGGAATCTACCAAAAGCACTCTAGAAGACCAGATAAGTAACTGTCAGCAACTATCTCCTTAAAGGGACTTATGGAGTCATCGGAAGATGCGTGTGTACCAGATCATTTTCACATCAGTGACAGATTAACTGCAACAATTCTTCCCATATACGGTAAGCCAAAACTATACAAATGAGCAGGAGATTAGCAGGAATAAAAGGAAAACGTGAATTAAACTACAGAGTTTATTATTCTCTATTGATTTTCTAAACAAAGAAGAAAAACAGTTTTGGATAGCGGCTGTTTGGAATAGAATGGTCCTAGTTTACCTGTTAACAGAACAGGGGGATGCATGTACATTCAATAATGACACTTGTACATACTGTATATACCTGACTATAGTGGCAATATAACTGACCACCTCAAAAGTAAAAGAAGTTGTGGCAGCCTTAACCAGTTTGGCTCTAGAGCATTTTTTTTATTTTTGCACACATGTAAAAATCTAAATTTTTTTGCAATAAAATTACTTAACCCCCCAGAACATTATACATTTTCTGAAAGCAGAGACCCTGTAGAATAAACAGATAATTGACCCTTGCCACGAATACTAACACCGCTTGAAACACTCCTCCATTAATAGGATACCACCTTTTATATCACCTACCAGATCAGAAGGCATGCACTTTAACTTTCAAAACATTTTGACGACTGGATAGACTGAAACCATTGTTAAAACCTCCGTGGCGTACTGTAGGATACATCGCAAATAACGACATATAGACCGCTGGCCTATTCTCTGGGATACCCCACAATCTTCTCCTTTGCCCTGGGGATATTATATCCCCCTGCTCAAGACACAGGTTATCTTTATCTATTTATTTTATACTCTTTTCCCGGTGCATGATGATCATACATACCGTAAGAGGATTTCTCTTTCTTTTTAGTTTTCGTGCTTCACCTTTGCTCTCACCTTTTCTCTGACCCCCCCCCCATTCTGCTAGGGAGATTTCCTAAAACCAGGATCTCTGCTTTATTAGGAGGACAACATTGGCCAGAGTGGATTAATGACTTCAACCGCACTATCACAAAAGACCCTCTCCGTGGATAACAACAGACTCCCCATTATTCCTGGTAGAAAGAATGGTCAAACCTACATACCTCTCATGCCCCTTTCTCTGACCCTTAGGCCTCGTACACACGACCGATTTTCTCGTCCAAAACCGTCAAGAAAAGTGCCGCGAGAGCTTTTTTGTCGAGAAAAACGTTCGTGTGTATGGTTTTACGACGAGAAAATTGCAGAGAATCTCGACGAGAAAATAGAGAACCTGCTCTCTATTTTCTCGCAGGATTCCAGATTTCCTCGTCGTGTTTCTCGTCGGCCTGTTTTGTGACGAGAAAATGGTTCGTGTGTATGCTTTTACGACTCTTCCAAAAGCGCGCATGCTCACAAGCAACTATGAGACGGGAGCGCATCTTCTGGTAAAACAAGCCTTCGTAATGGAGAGAGCACATTCGTCACGCTCAAAAATATTGCATCGTTTAAATGTTCTGCATTGAAATCTTCGTTAGAACGTTACATTAATCAAAACGAGTGACCTTCTTTTGCTGCTGATATTCACACAGAGTTATGACTTTTTTTTTTAACCTTTTTCATGCTGCTCTTAAGAAGATTTATGTGTATTATATCGTGCAAGTTTTTAGGAATAATTTAAATGGTTATATTTTTCAAAATGATGTTAATTATAATTTCGCAATGTTTTGATAGTGATCTCCCATTTAATTTTGGAATCTATATTAGTTAAATTTTCCACCATGTTTTTTTGCAAATCAGATTTAGTTATTCTTTTGGGGGGTTGATATCTGTCCCTTTTTTTGTCAGTCAAATGTATCTGCTTACTCCAAAGCTAGATTTTTAATTTTTACAAATACACATAGTCAAGTATGAACTTAAACAAAAATCACATGTATTCATGTTTCAAAATAAAATAAAGAGAAGGCAGCGCTGGAGAACCTGCTGCCATTTGTGCATCCCAGGGACCCCAGAGCACACAGCAACCCTGTGTGGACCCTAAAATTGGGAGCTTGAGAAGGCCAACATTTCTGAACACAATCTGATGCTGGCCTCCCAGAGGTCAGGAACAGCAGCAGGTGATATATATGTCCCAAGTGTGTGGTACTACAACAGGCTGCCTTCTGTCCAACCACAATGAAGCAAGGCCATCACTTCCTCTTCTTCCTGGCAACCTTCCCTGCAACCTTCCCTGAAGCCTTCCCTGCAGCCTTCCTTCTTCGTTTGGCTGGAGGCTGGGCCACTGGAGGGGTACTCCTGTCAGGAGGAGGAGGAGGAGATGTAGCAGAAGGGGGTGGGGCAGAAGAAGAAGGTGGAGGTGTAGCAGAAGGGGGTGGGGCAGAAGAAGAAGGTGGAGGTGTAGCAGAAGGGGGTGGGGCAGAAGAAGAAGGTGGAGGTGTAGCAGAAGGGGGTGGGGCAGAAGAAGAAGGGGGAGGTGTAGCAGAAGGGGTGGGGCAGAAGAAGAAGGGGGAGGTGTAGCAGAAGGGGGTGGGGCAGAAGAAGAAGGTGGAGGTGTAGCAGAAGGGGGTGGGGCAGAAGAAGAAGGTGGAGGTGTAGCAGAAGGGGGTGGGGAAGAAGAAGAAGGTGGAGGTGTAGCAGAAGGGGGTGGGGCAGAAGAAGAAGGGGGAGGTGGAGGTTGAGGTTGGGTCAGTTGTGCCACCTCACATATGGCGGTATTGGGATTAATTTTCTCCATCACCCCCTTGTTGAGCAAGGTGATGAGCAGGGGCTCGCATAGGAGGCGTTGCTCCATGCTCATCACCTTGAACTTAGCCTCCACTAGGCCGGCAATGGCCTCTTCAGGGGATGTGGGCTCCTGGAGGGTGGCATGGGCCTCACGAATAAGGGCCATTGCTGCCTCACTCGTGCTCCTGTCCCTCCTGCCTCTTTTGGGAAGCCGGATGGGAGGCACCTGGGATCTGGTGCTTCTCCTTTGCCCTGCCACCTCCTGTCTGCCACTGGGCCCTGCCACCTCCTGGCTGCCACTGGGCCCTGCCACCTCCTGGCTGCCACTGGGCCCTTCCTCCTCCTGCCTGACAGTTTCCAGACCCTCCTCCTGGCTGATTTCATCCTGTGTATGAAAAAGGGACATAGTTTAATATGTTGGTTTAATCTTTGCATCAAACTTTGTAATCCTGATTGAAGCAATTAGAATGTAAATCCATAAATCCTTGCTTTAAATTTACCACTACATCAGATTGACTATTTAGCACCCAATTAAGTGCAGACTAATGTCTACAGATCTTGATTTCACTTGTGGAATCCAAAATATTTTATGTTTGTCATCTTGACATATTTGTCAAACATTAAGTTTATCCCAATACATTTTCACTTAATACTATACCTGGCTCCAGATGGCCAAATCAGGATCATCCAGGATGGCTGCCTCCTCTTGCTCCAGAGAAGGCTCAGGTTGGCTGCAGGGAAGTCTGGGGGGAAGAGTGGAGAGTGATGGCCTTGTCTCAATGTGGTCATCCAGGAAGGACATCCTGTTGTAGTACCACAAAATCGGGACATAAACATCACCTGCTGCTGCTCCTGACCTCTGAGAAGCCAGCACCTTAGAGCGTTCAGTCCTGTAGGTACCTCTCAAGCTCCCAATTTTAGTGTCCACTTGTTTTGCTGTGGCTGTGGGCACCTTGGTATGCACAAATGGGAGCAGCTTCTCCAGCGCTGCTTTTCTCACCCCTCTTTTTTTGTGGATGGGGTTTTTCGTCTCCCACAGAGCCGGCAGCTCCCTTACCCGGTCAATAAATTCCACCAGGAAATCCTTGTCGCTTATAAAGACATTCATATTGTATCTGCAAGTTAAATAAATTATATATAACTAATGTGAGGCAAACAGTCTAACCTCCTTAACATCCTAGTCACCATATATATCCTCCAACATTCTCAAGACAGTATAGGCCAACAATTTGTACAAGTCACAAAATCACATACCTTCGTTCGCACGTCCGTCACTTAAACTCCTCTCTCCGCACACCGAACGTACTATAGTCACATGTGTGTTTGTTATATACACACCACGCATGCGTCAAAATACGAACACGTCGCTCCGCACACGTCGCCCGCACACGTCGCCCGCCCATGACGTTCTAACTAACATCTTTTCCCCGCCCCTTCTCTTTCGGCGCGCAGACAGATATGGCGGAGTTACAGCAGGTGTCTGATAATTCTGCAACTAACGAGGAGGAGACAAGCCCGGAGACTGAGGAAACGTCACGATCAAGGAGGAGATTCAAGGCATCGAATATGTCTTTGGCGGAGATGGCGGAGATGGTGGACATCTTGCTCAAGTCTGATTATGATGCAAAGCATGGGCCGTATAGCAAACCAAATAGAAGGAAGGCCAAAATCCTCACTAAAGTCGTGAAGAGTCTGAAGGCGAATTTCGGGGTGAAACGCTCAAATGAGCAGCTCAGAAAGAGGTGGTCAGACCTCAAACTGAGGGAGCCAGAGCAGTTGAGGAGCATAAAGAGAATGCTCGCTAAAAGTAAGTAAAATGTAGACTTTTCTGCTATTAATCTTTTTCTAAACTTACATGTTGCTCTTTATTTTGGTTTCTCATATTGGACTCCCTTCCAAAATGTAATATTTTGAACTTGGTTGGGCACAGTAATCGTTCGTTACGTTACCGACACTTCGTTCGGCCACTATCCGCAGTTTTGGCTTATTTTAGAGCCACAAAAGTAATTAGACATCTGCCATTTTTGCTCAAATATTGTGGCAAAATTTTTAGGCTAGATGATGTGTTTGTAAAGAGAATGAAATGCAAACTTTTATCAGTGTAAAGGAGAGGACACTCAGCAGCTGCTTCCACATCTGTACTTTGGAGCACTATAGTGTGGGCCACCAGACCCGCCTTTTTTGGGTGTCCCACACAGGTGCATCAGTGAATTTTTGTGGTGCCTCCATGTCAAATAAATTACATCCAAAGGTGAATACTAAACATATTCTTGGTCATAAATAATGCATTCTTCTTTAAATTCCGCCCAAACACACACTTGTACCACACTTCCAAGCAATTTAGCCTGTTTTTATTTTAACATTGAGATTTACAGTGTGATAAATAGACCTTTTGTTTGATTCTCATAGGGGAGAGAAGACTGGGAGGAGAACACTCCAGGGAGCACATGCACCCCACAACTTCCAAGCAACCCCAAACTCCCAAAGACCCACAACCGAAAGATGTGCAGGAAGTTGAGGTGGAGGAAGGAGAAGTGCAGGAAGGAGAGGTGGATGACGTTGTGGATCTGGTCACCACAACAGGTCAGTATCTGTCACCACAGCTTCAGGTAAGAGATGTAGGCCTGCAGAGTTATAATACCTTTTGTTTTTTGTTTTTAGGGGATATAAATGTTGTGAAGGATAGTACACGGTTCTCTGCTGACAGTGCCCTCCGCCTCATCCAGCAAGTGATGGAATGTAGCACGGAACTGGACCTAATTAAACAAAGAATCCATGTGATGGAACAAACATTTAAAGACATTCTCGATGTTTTGGGGAGAATTCAATAAGCCATCCAAACACATTTGTTTTTACATGTTTGTTATTGCACATTTTCGAATATTTTTGACAATCAAACCAGCCAAAAATTTAATCTGCACACAGTGTGTCAACATGTGCTATCTGCCATCAGGGGATATCCATGTACGTCTTTTGGGGGTGCAACCCCTTCCTCGTATCTAAAGTCGGTGAACTGAGGAAGGGGTTGCACCCCCAAAACACGTCCATTGATCACCCCTGATGGCAGATAGCACATGTTGACAATAGGGATCAGGATTGTAAACTTCCTAGATGAAAAAAATCCCAAATGTGTGCATATTCAATTTTTGGCTGGGCAAGGGGTGGCAGGACCCCATATTAGGACGGGCACATAGAGACATAGTTTGTGTAAGTGAATGTCTTAGATTGCTCAGAGGTATCCAATGTTGTAATTTTTGGAATGCAACTGTTATTTTTGTATTTTCATAAGCAAAAAATTGCCGGGTTGTGGCCAGGCCAACCCAAAAAAACAGAAAAAAACTACAAATGGTGAGAATGTGCACAGAGTAAAATATTTGACCACAAACAACGTGTAGCTTCTTTTTATAATACCCTCTAAGCTTATTTGGTTATTTTGTAAGGTTACATAGTGAAATGGTTGTTAGTTACTAAAGTAAAATACACTTGGCACTACAAATGCACTAAGACAAACTAGGAGACAGGAAAGAACAAATAATTAAAGGTTTAAACAAGCTTTTTATTTGGATCCTTAGACATAGGCTGGCATAGGAATTGCCCCCCTACCCGTGAAATACTCCATGTATTTGTCCCGAACCTCACGGGCATTTTGGGAGGGCAAGCCAGGACGGGCAGATTCCAGGCCCGGCAGGGGATTTGCAGGGGAAAGTCCAGCCTCTGGCAAAACTGAGGCCATATAGGAATTTGATTTTTGGCTCAGAAAGTTGTGTAGCACACAGCAGCATAATACGACATAGTTTATTTTGTAGTCCGCCAAGTTTATTGAAGTCATAAAAAGGCGGAACCGGCTGGCCATTATGCCAAAGGCATTTTCGACAACTCTTCGGCCCCTGGCCAGCCGGTAATTGAACACCCTCTTGTCTGGGGTCAGGGTCCTCTGTGGAAATGGCCTCATAAGATGCCGTCCGAGTCCGAAGGCTTCATCAGCCAAAAAAACAAAGGGGAGTCCTTCAATATTCCCTGCATCCGGTGGCAATGCAAGGTCGTCACTCTGGAGACGGAGGGCAAACTCCGTCTGGATGAAGGATCCCCCATCGGACATCCGGCCATTCTTCCCTACATCAACATAGAGGAATTCATACCGTGCTGACACCACCGCCATCAGCACAATGCTATGAAACCCCTTGTAATTGTAGTAGTAGGACCCAGAACGGGGTGGCGGCACGATGCGGACGTGCTTCCCGTCTATGGCACCACCGCAGTTGGGGAAGTCCCACCGCGTGGCAAACTCCGATGCCACAGTCTGCCATTCCTGTGGCGTGGAAGGAAGCTGTGGAGTGAAACAAGATGAAATAATATTAGAATACAAAAATCATACATTACAAGGAAATTCTCTGAAAAAACATTAGAGGCCAACATCAATCAAATTCTACGTTTATTAAGGTGTTTAAAATAAGTATAATGGAAGGCTCATTTATCATATTCATCACCCCCTCTGATGGGCCATTACTAAATTATTTTTGGGGGGGGAGATGTGTTTGGCCACAGGATAGCATTGCAGTGGCGGTGCGTCCAGAGTGGGCTCTGGAGCACTGCCCCCTCTCTCCTGTGCCCATCACTCAGAACAATACATAGGTTCATGCGTTGCATTAACCTATGTATTGTCGATGCCGCCCACTATTCAGGTGGATGGCCTCTTGTAAAGCGACCGACATATGAATAATTGCGGCATTTAGGGGGTTCAAATTGCATAGCAGAAACAGGTAGTAAAATAGTCTTGCACATTACAACCTGAGGGATGTAATTGGCTTCCCAAAAGTAAAATAGGGGACGCAGGGGGGGGGGGCATTCCTTGGGGAAACACTGGCAGGCTGCTCTGCCAATCATGTTCACCAAGTCTGTTTAATGGTAACATGATTGGCTGATGCAACATCAAGGGAAGGAGAAGACATCAAGGACAGAAGAAGGATGGCACTGACCACAAGAAGGTAAGTGCAGGGCTGGGGGGAAACTGGCTGCATTAGAGGGGACTAAATGGCTGCATTGGAGGGAACAAAATGGCTGCATTAGAGGGGACAACTGGGGGCGTTTAATAGGCACCCGAGCAAAAAAGGAGGAAGTTTATTTCCTAAATTGGGGTTTGAACCCCCAAACATTTGGAGCAACAGGCGCCCCTGCTGGAAAAGTTAGTGAAGGGAAATATTTATGGAGGAGAAAAAAGGGGCAATCTAAAGCTTCCAGCATGCATGGGGACAAAGGGGACATTCTCAGCATATTACAATCATGGTAATTAGGGAAGGATGAAAGAAATACAATACATTAGCATACATGTAATACATAAAATGTGATGTTAAGGGAGAAAACTTACCCTAATATAGTCCTCCTGCAGGACTTGGATGATGGCAGAACAGGTGTCTGGGATTATGAGGCCCAGAGCATGGGGGGAGATGCCTGTGGTGAACTTCAAGTCCTGAAGACTTCTCCCTGTCGCCAGATAACGTAACGTGGCGATGAGCCTCTGCTCAGCACTGATGGCTTCCCGCATAACGGTGTCCTTCCTGGTAATATAGGGGGACACCAAAGCCAACAGTTCGTGAAAAACGGGGTCAGACATCCGCAGAAAATTCCTGTAGTCCTCAGGATTATTCTCGACGATCTACCACAGCAGAGGCATATGGCAGAATTGGTCCCGCTGGAGCAACCAATTCTTGGTCCATGAACTCCTCCTCACACCATTCATGGACTGGTCTTGGTCCAAAACAAGCAGACCAACACCAAGCGCATGAACAGCACGAACTCGACGATGAGAACGTCCAGGCGACATGGCTAAGAAACGGTCGTCTTATCAGAACATACAGAACAGAACGCACTTTAGAACAGCAAGGCCTATGAATAACGAACTGAAAATCAGAAACGAACAGGCAAGAACGCACTGTAAAACAGATACGACCTGCCTAGACGCCCTGAAAGTCAAGATACGAACCCACAAGCACAAACTGAACCGCAGAAAACGATCTGAAAAGTACGAAGACTGAAAAGCGCGAATCGTCTCTTCCCAAACTTTTACTTCACACGCAGTAACACGAGATCAGCAAAAGCAGCCCAAGGGGTGGCGCCAAGAAAAAAGATCTTCCCCTTTATAGTGCAGTCGTATGTGCTGGACGTAACCGCGGAGAACAACGACGAAATTGGAAATTGTCAGTGTGTACGCATGGAAAGCTTGACGAGAAAATCGACAAGCTTAACAAGAATCTCGTCGAAAAAAACTACGTGTTTTTTACGACGAGAAAATCGGTCGTGTGTACGAGGCTTGAGCCTTTCATATACACAAGAAGCTCTACAAATTTATAAGCCATTAATAATTGTGTTTGGGAAATGTTGATTTGTTATAATCTCTCATGTTGCAGTCTTGATTCTAAACTTAGGCTTCAACGATATGTACTAGTAAATATGCCACCTAATTGTATTGTCCTGTTCTGTGTTATCAGTTACATCAGAATGGGCCGACTGCCCATTACTCATTTGTTGCAAGAATTTCTGTTTATGAGATGTTTGTAATGTTCACTTTGTAGGAACTGTTTACCCATCTACCAAACCAAATAAAATTTGTTTTTGGAAAAAAAAAAGATAATTGCTGCAAATTTTTATATCAAATGATATATGTGCAACTGTTTATAAAGTTTTCAGGAAAAAAAGGCTGTTCGAAAGTAGAACTGTGGAAATTAACTATTAATTCCTTGATTAATCGATACATTTTTTTGATCGATCAAAATTCTTTTGATCGGTACTCACCTCTCCGACGGCCTCCGGGTCTTCAGGGAGTTCCGTCGGAGATCCGGTGATGTCACGGACACCGGCGGGGCTTGCTGTGTCCATCTATTATTAAATTTGGATATATTGTGCAATGAGTCTCTTCTCTTTCTGTGCATACACCACGGTCCAAGATTAAGGTATAAAAAAAAGAGACTTGAGTGAGATCTGGCGTGGAGGTGCTGAGGCTGAGGCATTCATCATTGAGTCTATGATCTGCTCCGGTATAGTGCTGTCGTATAGCGGGATTCAGGTGAATGACGGAGACCCTTATCTGTATGCTGTTCATGGTCTCCTATAACTTAGAGATCATGGGGATCCGGTAAGAGGTTATGTTTTTATTATTGAGCACTAGTGGAATTTGGATGCACCCTATGATTTGGACATTTGTTTATAGTTATTATATATTTTATGTTTCAATGATTTTTATTGGAGTTTTAATACAAACATATAACAATCTCGACTTTTCATTGTACAGTATCAATACAACACTTTGGGAACATAAAACCTTAGTCCCGTTTAAAACTTTAAGAAGTAATAAAAAAAAAAAGGAAGGAAAAGACAAGTATAAAAGTGGGTTAGTGCAGCAAGATAGCTTATAATGGCCCATTACGCCCAGGACCCAAGTCCAACAGATAGCCCAAGCCACCGCAGGAGGCCCGCCTGTCCACAAGAACCACCCCCCCACCAAATCATCGGGGGGGCTTAGCTCTCTAGGCCGCGCAGGCCTCCAAGCAGCTGGCATGGACTGACAACGATCATTCTTAATTATACAATCAGACAAAAAAATTAAAAAATTGAAATAAAAGAAGAGGCAAACAGACCCATAAGGTCCAGGTGTGCCCCCATTAACAGGAGAACAAGGGAATTTAACAGAGAAAGAGAATTAAAAGGAAGGGAACGGAGCGATGAAGGGAGGGTTGAAGAAAGAAAAGAAGGGGGGGAAGAGGGGGAAGGGAAAGGAGCCTCGGCCCTGCACCCGAATATCCTTACTGCAGGAAATAAACTAAATTGTGATCATCCTGGGATCATTTGTAAGATATTCAATCCATGGGTCCCACACTCTATGAAATAGTTTCATTTTATCTTGCGCTAACGCTGTCAATCTTTCGTTTAACATCAACCAAGTTAGTTTGTTTTTAAACTGCTCAAATGGTAGGGCATAAGACTTCCAATTTCTGGCTATGGTTATCTTTGTAGAAATGAATATGAATGTAAGAAGCCGCCTACAAGATCTGGAGGCCTCAACCACTCCACTCCCCAACAGAGCTTGCTTTGCTGATTTTGGCAAATTAATCTGAGTGAGGGAGTAGAGGAAATTGTAAACTCTAATCCAAAACCTCCTAACCTTGGGGCATATCCACCATATGTGATAAGCAGTGCCGATTTGGCCACAACCTCTGAAACACCGGGGGGATGCCCCTGATACGAAGGTGGCCAACCTAGCCGGCACCATATACCATCGAAATAGAACCTTATAGTTTGCCTCTATTATCGAGATATTGATGAGTGATTGAGGTGATGTCTCCGCTATCGAGTGTCATTCATCCAAATCTAAAGTTTCCTGCAGATCATTCTCCCATTGAACCATATAGTTTAGCTATGTCGACTCTTCCATCAATACCATATATATAGCTGATATATGACCCTTTATCTTATCATATTCGTACACAGATGTTCCATGGGTGTCAGTGTTGCTAGATCACTCTTACGGGCCAACGTTTGTATATAATGGGAAATTTGAGTATATCTGTAGCTTTCTACTAAAGGGATTTGATATTTATCTATCATAAACTGTTCAGACAACATACCCTTATGGTCGTAAAAGTCTGCTATACGCATTAAACCTTTATTAGTCCACCAGTCAAACGCAAGGGGAGTGAGGCCCGGGGTGAATGCTCTATTTTTCAACAGTGGTGCCAGAGGAGAATGGGGAGATTTGAATTTCTGAGATCTTGAGATCTTTTCCCATATTTCTAGTGAGAAGGATAAGGAAGGGCATAATATCAGTGGTCTCTCTTTAAGTGGGAGCCACATAATGTAAGAGATTGGTCTGGGGCGACAGGAATAAGATTCCATAGTCATCCAGATAGCTGGGGAGTGTTGAGAATGGAATCTAGTGAGTTGTGCCAACTGAGCAGCGTAGAAGAATTTCTGTATGTCCGGCAGACCAAGTCCACCTTTTCGTTTTGGCATATATAGAGTACTCTTATTCACCCTGGGCCTCTTGTCCCCCCAAATATATTGGAGAAGTTTTCTTTGAAACATTTTGAGGTCATTTCGGGCCAATGTTACTGGTAAGGTGTGAAAGAAATACAATAGTCTAGGTAAAACATTCATTTTTATAGAGTGTAGTCTGCCGAACTACGATGGGGGGTGGATCTGCCACTTAGCTAAGTCTTCAGTTAGTCGTCTAAAAAGGGCCCGGTAATTCTTCTTGTATAACGTTTCAATAGATGAGGTCAAATGGACGCCCAGATAGGAAAGTGCTTCAGGTTCCCAACTGAATCTAAACGCCTGTTCAAGCGCTATCTGGGTGGAGCTTGACAGTGATAGGTTCAGTTCCTTGGATTTACTGTGAATAATTTTTAGCCCTGAGATATCAGAAAATGGTTGTAGAATAGCGTATAGATTAGGAAGGGAGGTGGTAGGCGATGTCAGGGTCAGCAATAGGTCGTCAGCAAAAAGCAAACATTTATGTTCATATGCTCCACAGGCAATTCCCCGGATATCTTGACATGAGCGAATTTTAATCACTAGAGGCTCTATCTTCAGAGCAAATAGTAATGGGGATAACGGGCAGCCCTGCCTAGTTCCCCTCCTGATTGCGAAAGATTGGGAGGAGTATCCCCAGAGCATTAAAGAAGCACATGGAGCGTCATATAATGTCCGAAGGAGATCCAGAAAGCGCTCTCCAAAACCAAAACGACTAAGGACGTCAAACAGGAAGTCCCAGGAGATAGAATCAAACGACTTCTGGATGTCCAATGAAAGCAGCATGCCCTTCCTAATACCCCCACCATCCCAGTTGGATTGTACCACCGAAATGATATTTATTAACCTACGGGTTTGGTCTGATGCCTGCCTGTTAGGAACAAAACCAGCCTGATCGGGATGGATATATCGCGGGAGAAAAGTGTTTAATCTTTGAGCCAATATTTTAGTCAGTATTTTTAGATCCGTGTTAATCAAAGAGATCGGGCGATAATTAGTGCAGTCCCCATGATCCTTCCCTGGCTTGGGGATTACATTTATATAAGCTGCATTTTTGTGACTAGGAAGCTTACTATCGTGTCTCAGGGCATTAAAATACATGCATAGGTGGGAAGTAAGAATGTCTTAGTATTTTCTATAATAGTGTCCAGGGAAGCCCTCTGGCCCAGGGGCCTTAGTGGGGTATAAGGATTTTATCGTGGTTTTGATCTCTGTGTCTGTAAATGCTTCATCCATCAGTTCGACATGGGCTTGTGTCAATTTAGGTAGTTGACTATGACGGAAAAATGTCTCAGCCCTGAACGGATCAAATTTATTCAGTGGACTAAACAGTTTAGCATAAAATTTATAAAATTCTTTAATTATCCGTTCGGGGTTCTGGGTAGGAAGGCCTGTGTTGTAATTTAGGTAAAGTCGGCGTGTATGGTCGATGTACTCGTTTTCTAGCCAACATTGTGGTTAGTTTATCCCCCATAGTATAAAATCTATGTTTAGACCAACTGATATATTTCTCAGCTCACGTAGTTAAACTAAGGTTCAGTGCAAGTCTCGCATTGTCTATTTTGTGTCTAAGGTCTATCTGGGGGTTCCCAGTTTGATCTCTCATCAACTCTTCTAAATTAGATTCTAAGAGTTTGATTTTCTGTTCTTGTATTAGTTTACCCCGAATTGTGGCCTTGTGTGCTACCCAATTAATCGCGGGAGATGTATCAGAGGACTTGTTGACTCTAAAATATTCCTTTATTTCTTTCTCTATCTCAACATAAAGTATAGGGTCGTTTAATAGACCTTAAAGCGGAGCAGAATTTAAAAGCCAGCAGCTACAAATACTGCAGCTGCTGACTTTTAATATTAGGACACTTATCTGTCCTGGAGTCCAGCGACGTCCGCAGCAGAGGACGAGCAATCGCTCATCACTCTGCTGCCCCTACCGCCATCCTCGGTGAGGGAACCAGGAAGTGAAGCCTTGCGGCTTCACTGCCCGGTTCCCAACGGCGCATGTGCGAGTTGCGCTGCGCAGTTCTGACTGGTCCTCCTGTGTTCTGGGAGCAGAGTGTCTCCCAGAACACTACGGGTATTCTGCGGGAAGTGACGTGCTTCCCGCAGATTTCCCTTAGAGAGGACTCCCGGAAGTGGGTGCAAATACCTGTCTTAGACAGGTATCTGCACCCCCCTCCCCCCTGAAAGGTGTCAATTGTGACACCGGAGGGGGGGAGGGTTTCCGATGAGCGGAAGTTGCACTTTAGGGTGGAGCTCCGCTTTAAGTCTCCAGGGGGAGGGTTTAGATTTAGTCCAGAGCCCTGTAGTGGAAAAATGTATCGGGGAATGATCCGACCAAGGGGTAGACACTATCTTAACCAAGTTTATGTATGAGAGTAAGGGAGTGCGCACCAAGAGGTGATCAATCCTTGAATATGTATGATGGACTTGTGAAAAGTAGGTGTAGTATTTAACCGTGGGGTATTTTCTTGCCAAGCGTCAATTAGACCATGTAAGTTAAATAGGCACGCTACCTTGCCACTTCCAGTCTGTGGCCGTCTTTTAGAGTCGGCTTAGTAGGGTCTGATTTATCCATGATTCTATCTAAAGGAATATTACTATCACCCCCTATTACCACCCTTCCCTGGACCTTGGGCAACAGTGTCCAAAACATTTTGCTGAAGAATTCTGGCTGTCCTGTATTCGGGGCATAGTATCATATAAATGAGACCTCTTGATCATGGAAACGTCCCACTGCCATAAGATATCTACCTCCTTTGTCTTTAATGATTGTGATTGGGGTAAAAGGGGTCCGCTTAGAAAAGCAGATAGCTACTCTGCCCTTCTTTTCAGTGCCCCCTGCAAGGTAGAATTGTGGATATTTTACTTTAAGGAATCATGGGCGCTGAAGTCTTAGAGAAATGAGTCTCCTGCAATAGAAGGATGTCAGCTTTTTGCTTATGGTAAAACTGAAAAGCCTTAGTCCGTTTGACAGGAGAGTTAAGCCGGTGGACATTGTGGCTAATAATCGAGTAATCAGTGGAATATGTTTTAGCCATCGTGGTAGGGCAGAGCACTCTTACCGTGTTCATTCCACAAAGTGGTTAGGACTGCCGGGCGAGGACCGACCACCTCCAAGGTTTTCTGGACCAGTCATTGCGGGTAGGGTGTAGGCCAGAGGCTTGTGGGAGGGAAAGGGAGAGGATGAGAAAGAAAAGGATTAGAAATAAAGCAATAGACATAAGTAAAACGTTGTTCAGCCATAGGCCTAGACATCTAAACTTAAACACGCTAAACAAAAAAGTCAAGGCATGGGGAATAACCCCTACCGGAGACAAAATCCAGTAAATTGTGAGCGAGGGTACCATCCTCCTGGAAGGGTAAGTAGTCTTGCAGTTGGGTGGCATGTATTACCACCCCGACCCAAATAACCTGAAAAACGTCTATAAGCAGGCTAGTCGGAGTCAAACCTTAAATATCATAAACTTATGTACATATAACACGCCTGCTAGCGGCACATGTCAACCAATCCCAAGGGGTGGTGACCCCGAGGCAGGAAGCTTCCCCTTCAGTTGTTCCTGCCCTAGGGCCTCTCCCCAAGTGGGGAGCTTTTTATCATCTGGTCCAAGGGCCTCCAGTTCCTGTATAGGTAAGCTAGAATAATTCTGTCCATTAAGGACCCTGTGGTGCTTATAGCCAACTATCAAAGAGTACTCTGAGAACCAGGAAACAAAGTTAATAATGAACTATCAATACGGCCTGTACAGGGCGATCGAGTGGAATGGAATGAATCCAGGACAGCTATCCATAGCTTCAGAGAGCCCCAAAAGGGTTGAAAGACAGTCATCCTGGTCAGGTGTTCCGGTGGGAATTTCTGGCTTGGGAACGCTTGCAATCCTGCCAGAGCGGAGAGAGAGGGCGATGGGCTGAGTGCGGTGGGGATGGTGCCGGAGAGTCCCGGGAAATGATGTCAAGATCCAGCAGAAGGTCTTCACCTGTTTGGAACGTGGAGAATAAGTGGGATCTTCCTTTATAAGTAAATGAAGGCTTGAATGGGAAGGCCCATCGGTACTTAATCTTTTTGTCCATAAGTTGTTGCAAAAGTGGTCGCAGATTTCTACGCTTTTGCACTGTAGAGGGTGCCAAGTCAGTAAAGAGCTGTATAGATTTTCCATGCAGTGACAATTTCTGTCTGTTCCCGAGCCGCAAACATCAGCTTCTCTTTTATGCAAAAATAATGACATTGCGTGGTAACCCATCTGACCTCGGAGCTGCCAGTGCTCGATGAATACGGTCAATTTCCATGTGGTGTGCAGCAATGTCCGGAATCAGTTTGCGCATTAATTCTTTCATGGTCCCCTCTAGATCAGTGTGTGTTTCTGGAAGGCCCCGAATGCGTATATTATATCTACGTGAACGGTTCTCCAAATCTTCAATTTTTGTGTAGGCCTCCTCCAACCTATCTTGAAGATCTGTAATCATGTTAACATTCTGGTTGACCTGGAGAAGGCCCCGCACCTTTCCTGGCCTTAGGCTGTTTGTGCTGTCCCCTCTTCGGCTGCCTTTGTGCCCTCTGGTTGATTACCGTGTAGGGACTCAGATGGTCCTGGTTTCGGCTCACGGACTCCGATATCTGCGCTGTTGTTAGCTGTTAAGGGTCGGGGTGCGGGGAGCTCGGTCAGTCCGCGTCTTCCTCCGAGGTCCTGCACATGCGCACTTATGTTATTATATATTTTATTACACTTTCAAGATCATGGGCACTTTGTAACAATTTTTATCTTTGACACTGATTTGATTATTTTTTTTTTTTTTATAATTGTAATTTTTATTAGTTCAAAAGAAAAAAAGTTACAGTACGTAATAAACATAAACATCTCAAGGCAATTATCTGAGAGACATTAGTACATTTGAAAGGCAGTTGGTACATATTTAAGAGTACACTCAAGATAATATAAAAACCATACCAGTACGAATTGCATACATGTCATTAACAAATAGAAATTGCAGAGGACATTATGAACTATTACAGGTTACAGAGACAGTGTAAGGCAACTCGCAACGAAGGGATCCGTACAGAAAGTCTAATCTTAAATCTCCTGTTCCCCATAACTCGAGGAGTCCCAAAATTCCCAAACCCTGTCAAATTGAATCACTGTGTCATGTACTCTAGCCGTAAGAGATTCCATTCTCCGAATCTCTGCAATTAATTGCAGAAACTGCAGGTGAGAGGGGGGGTGGTGGACAACCAACACATCGGTATAGCCCTTTTAGCAGCCAAAAGTATATATGAGATTAAACGTTTAACAGATTTTGGGACCCCCGGAAAGGGAAGTCCAAGCAAATAGTGAATAGGGTCTAGAGGGAGAGATAGACTTGTTACAGACTGAAGAGTTTGCATAACCTCCATCCAGAATGACCGTATAAGTGTACAGGACCAAAATATGTGAAAGTGTGAACCTATCTCAATTTTGCATCTCCAGCATGTAGGGGGGAGGGTAGGGTTAACTCGATGAAGTCTATCAGGGGTTTTATACCAAAACATCAGAACCTTCACTGCTGTTTCCCTCTGAGTTACACATTTAGAGGATTTAAAAGTTGAAGACCATATTGCGGTCCACATTTGCAAAGGGATAGGGCGCTCCATTAGCAGATTCCATTTGCGCATGTATAGGTGCGTGTCAGCCGTTAAATCTTTAGATTCGTGTAAAATGTGATATATGGATGATATAAGATGTAATTGATGAGGGCCTTCCGCACACACACGTTCAAAAGGAGTCAGCCTTTCTAGGGTAAGATTAGGGGACAGGGACTGAAAAAAGTGCCTAACCTGAAGATAGAAATAAAATAACTTTTGGGGGATATAGTATTTGTTTTGAAGGGTTGCGAAATCAAGAAATTTGCGAGTGACCGGGTTAACCAAATTTCGCAACTGAAACAATGGAGACTGCATCCATGGTAACAGACGGCCATAGACCAAACTATCAGGCAATACTGGATTCAGTAGTACGTTAGTAAGAGGAGGGCACAATGATGCAAGCGGAAATTTTGATTTGCATTTATTCCAAATGGAAATGGTGAATAGCATAGGTGCAAGACACATTCTCTTCAGTATGGGGTCGCCGTGTAAGGGTCTAGACCACACTAAAGAGCACAAATGTACCGGATAGATGGCACCTTTCTCTATCTCCGACCACCTATTAGGGCTGCTCTGACATGACCAGGATACAACCGCCCTTAAATGAGTGGCTAGGTAATATCTAATGATGTCAGGTGCTCCCATTCCCCCCTGATTTGATTTATTATAATAATGTTTGAGACTTTTTATATTCTCTACCTGAGTTACATTACACCTTGTGGATTGAATTTATCACTAGTGTGTTTTACACATATGTTTATATCTTGTGTGGTAAACAGACAGCGTAATCTTTTTTAGTGTTTTGTATAGCCATCAATTTATAATTAACGGTTCACTCTCTGGACATATGTAGTATATCCAAAGGGCTGAACTGGTTAAAGAGAAAGCCTAAGTTTATGCTTGATGATATTACCAATAGTATTAAGAGTCGGATTACAACCTTTTGGTAGTTTAAGTACACGTCTTTATGATGTTCTGTACTCCATTGGGAATGTCCCCCTCTACATCATGGGTTTCTTTCTTACAGTATATATACAGTGGTTTATTATTGTCTCAATATGTGTATTACTGAGCAATTACAAAGGTAACTGTGATGTTGGAATACCACACAGGGACAGCAGAGTAAGAAACTCTACACTGTTAATTGTCTCGGACCCAACTGTTCACTACAAATAGTTTATGGATGGCTTGAAATAGCAGTATTTTGTTTCTAAACTTTTTTTTTATGGAAGGAACAGTTGTATGGCCAATATAATGGACCAAGAAGAGGGACCAAAGAGGAAAAATGGAACAACCAATTTATTTATAAATCATTCAGTTTCGATGTCTAACATTCATTTTTTTTTCTATATGAGAACACTATTTTCATGTCCTTTCATTTGTAAGATTGTTCTCTCTCCTTAAAGAATGGTTCTCAGGATGACCGTGCTAGAAGTAAACAGCTTGTGTGAACAACAAGGTCCAGACAGTCATGCCCATACCATAAATACGTTTACGGTACTTTTATCATCTTTAGCAGTCATTGTTTACTTAAACTTTTTTGGGTTTCCTCATCAGATACTATTTGCAACTACACTAATGCTCTCATGTTCTTATTTCTTTCATGCTTTAAATGATTCATGTATCTTAACAAAAATGATGTATGTGTTTTGGCACTGATTACTATTTATTTGGCAGATCAAAAAATTTCATTGGGCTTCACAGACAAAGCTGCTTGTCTAGAAAATCCTTGTTCTTTTCAAACTAAGTTTGTGATACTAGTAAGCACTTGCCAATAATTTTTTGCATTTGCTTTACTTGTATAGGCATAAAATGATTTGACTTCAGTTTTGTTAGCTAAATGGAATTTACCTTTTATTTTATGATATTATTAAACATTATGATTAGTTATTATGGTCAATCCCACCTGTGTTCTTCTAATAAGGTAATATAATTGACAAAACCAAGCAATTCTTTTATTTGGGCTATTACATTACAGTAAACGGGAAATAAATACACCCTGTACACAAGATTGTGGGGCAGTAAGTAAAATGGGAACCGTTTTAGTTTACATTTATCATCAAATTTACCCAACTATCCAAACATTGGATAAGCATTAAAAAAAGTTATATGCTGTAATATAAACAAACGGCAACTGCCCCAACCTATAACTGGCCTTAACAGAAACAAGTACATAGAAGGGTGATGCATGTCAAACAAAAAATAAATAAAAATTCTCAGCTCAACTTACCAGCCTGCAACAAACCAAATTGTCCTGTCTAACATTTAACATTAAAAACAGGGATTTAGGGGCGCATGCGCGGCGCGATGCTGGACGGACGTTGCTGAGCTGAGCTCCGTCTGACCAGACCTGCCAGGCAGGATTCCCGGGGCCATCCACGCATTAAACCAATCTAAAATCATCTCAACACCCCTGTGAGACATCCGGGTACATGCCAGCAAGGAAAAAAGAACGGACAACTCGCTCTCAAGGCTCGCTGACCAACTTTCTTCTGGGGATTGAGCGCTCCTGTACTACAAGGAGGATGACCCAAAATGGCGCCGGCACACACGCGGCTCCCAGCAGCTTCATGGATGCCAGCCTCACAGCCATATATGAAAAACTGGCAGGGAAGCTGGAGTCTGAACTGTCTAAATCCACCAGCGCCCTATCACAGGAGATAGCCAGCATAGGGGGCAGAACTGACATTTTGGAGGCCAAGCACGATGAGCTCTCCCTGGCCCACAATGATCTCAGAAAAGATTATGAATCACTTGCAGACAGCTTCTCCATTATGCAAGCTCACGTAGAAGATTTAGACAACAGGAACAGGAGACATAATATAAGACTGCGTGGCGTTCCTGAAACAATCACTGATTTAAACCAAACCATCACTAAACTCTTTCATAACCTTGTCCCAGACAAGCCCCTATCTGCCTTTGCGTGTGACAGATTACATAGAGCTTTGAGGCCCAAACCAACTCCTGATAAACCACCTCGGGACATAATCATGTGTATGAAGGATTTTGTTACCAAGGAAGACATCATGAGAGCCTCTAGAAACTCTCAAAATATAGAACTTGATGGAATTAGGATTCAGATCTACCCAGACATCTCCCCTGCGACTCTGGATAGACGCCGTAGGATGAAAGAGGTCACCAGTATCTTACAATCTGCCAGAATTAAATACAGATGGGGATTTCCCTTTAAGTTGTCAGTTATGCACAACGGCACAACGTATTCTGTATACAATGTCATTGAAGGGAAAGATCTGCTGGTCAAAATGGGCCTTTTGGATCAGGCCCCCCAACACCGATTTCCTCCTACTCCTAGATCATCACCCATCTGGTCCACCCCTAGACGCACACAAAGAGATCAAGGAGTCCTCAATGATCAGAGGAGATGGAACCCACCCTCACCAAATCATCCGGCATGATTCTGCAGGTTCATTTTCTATAAACTGACCACACTAATCGTCTAAGACTCCAAATGTTGCTCAATCTCTGCATTTAAATTTCTTTTTTTATCATAGCAAATGGTCATCCTTCTGATACAAGGTACATTCATTGTATTTTCATTTACCTCCTCCCTCGCCTATTACTCTCAGACTTCATCTCTGAACCCCTCCTATTTTAGACCCTCAACATAAATCCCTATTCACAAATGAATCAGTACACATTTGATCTAGTTGGGAGATTCAGGATGGGATTGATAACTATTAGTGGGAAGACCCAACCCTCTCCAGATTATACGGCATGACCATACCCTATGAACTGACCACACTAGCCCTTCACAAGTTCATCTTTGTTACCTGGTGATTTTTTTTGAGGGCTGCTTTGCATTTACCCTTCTAAAGGCCCCAACACTTCTTGGACTCTCTCATTATCTACTCTCTTAATAGGTTTGTACTCCTTGCGGGGCGAATGGCCCCAGATATCATGGTCCGTTTGTTAGTCTCATTTTCCAGATGATCAAGGCCAAAAACAGACTTTCATGTTATACGTAAGACTTTTCTTCCACCCCCTTTTATTGGGTTCTTTCATATGGCACCATTACCCGTTGATCCTTCATGTATTGTACCTTACACTGCAGTTTTCAATTATCACCATGTACCTTCAACTGTTATGTTCTTATATGTTCAATTGCCTGGCGTGTCCGCCGTCGTTGGATTGATCCCCACTCTGCCCACGCGGTTTGCCCCTCATCCCTTTGAGATGGCGTGGATGACCTCGTTGGCAGATTTAGGACTGTTTTGTCCTCAATATACTGTTATTGGTTCAGGGGACTCCTTGTCCCTTGACCCCCTGTTTTTTCTTGTTTATTATTTAGTTATTTTTGCCCTTTTGGCCTCAAAAAAGTTTAAAAATGCTTATGGAAGACCACAGATGACTTTTATATGTAGTTTCGCTAGGATGATTACATTATTAGTCGCCATAAACTACATAAAGACACCTATACTTCTACACACCACCAAAATACATACCTGGCACTATACAACTTCTCTACACATTGCACCATTTATAATTTTGTTTGGATATCTCGGGTGCCCTTGTTCATCAATGGTACCCGAGCTGTTCTCTCACATCACCTTTATCTCACCTAGCAGGACCTTCCCCCTCCTACAAAAATGGGTATCAGAATAATTTCCCACAACGTTCAGGGTTTCAACTCTCCAAATAAACGTAAGAAAGCATTTAAACATTACAAAAGACTTGGTGCTGACATTATTTTATTACAAGAAACACACTTCGCCCAAACCAATCACCCACAATATTTTGATAAATCATTCAATCAATTCCATTATACCACCTTTGCAAATAAAACCAGAGGGGTCGCCATCTTTGTCAAAAACTCAACTAGTTTTGAAATCCAGAATATTTACAAAGACAAGGATAGCCGCTTCATTATACTTAAAGGTACTATAAATAGACGATCCATCACAATAGCATCAATATACGCCCCTAACGATTCACATTCAACCTTTTTTAATAATTTTTTTTCTATATTAGATCAATACACATCGCCCCACATGATTGTGGGAGGCGATTTCAATCTAGCCGCCCACCCCTCATTGGACAGGAGTAACACAACCCCTCCTCTAAAGCCTTCTCCAAAACTATTAATCAATCTCTAAACAAGTCCCAACTGATTGACACATGGAGATCTCACAATATAGGGATCAAAGCATTCACACACTATTCTCATCCTCACGATTGTTATGCACGCCTTGACTATATCTTTAGTACCCCAATACTTTTGGCAAACTCCTCCTCAGCTCAAATCCACCCTTGCCCTTGGTCAGACCATGACATGGTTGCCTTTGAGACTTTGCACATAGAAATGGCCCCAACTACCTTTA
This sequence comes from Rana muscosa, assembly GCA_029206835.1. Taxonomy (NCBI): domain Eukaryota; kingdom Metazoa; phylum Chordata; class Amphibia; order Anura; family Ranidae; genus Rana; species Rana muscosa. The sequence goes on from CM055117.1 coordinate 414,016,364, forward strand.
ACTGGCACCTAAATGATTCATTACTCATGGACCCCGTCACATTCCAACAAATACATTCCCACATAGACAATTTCTTTAAAGAAAATATAACGAATGAGACACCTCCAACATCCATATGGGTCGCTCACAAGGCTGTTCTTAGAGGTCACCTCATTAACATTGCTGTGGCAAAAAATAAAGCTAGAATTGCAGACATCAAATGTCTTACTAAATAATTAAACGATTTATATAATACATTGAGTCACTCAGTTTCCTCGGAAATAACTAACCTAATCCAGTCCAAACGTCAAGCATTGAACACACTTTTATCCGGCGACACAGAAAAATCTTTACGCTTTTCAAAAGCCAGATTCTTACTATTCAGCAATACTGCCTCAGCGATGTTTGCTAAAAAACTCAAACAAGACTCTAATCCTACACATGTCTACAAACTACGAAACCAAAATGGCAGCCTTGCGACACACCCCCAGGATGTACTCCAAATCTTCACAAACTTCTATAAAAACTTACTCTCTGGCCCCCAAACAACTCCTAATCCCTCCTCTTTAATGTGGCTAGATAACCTCTCAATCCCTAAACTTAGTGATCAACAGTCCTCTTCCCTTAACATACCCTGCACAGATGACGAAATTCTAAGCATAATTAAATCTCTTAAAACATCCACAACCCCAGGTCCGGACGGTTTTTCGTCTTCTTACTATAAAAAATTTGCCTCTCTATTAGTACCTAATCTCACTAGACTGTTTAATCACATCTTAAATGGAGGTCAATTCCCGGACGAGATGTTGTTGGCTAACCTCTCCCTAATTCCAAAGCCCCATAAAGATCACTCCCTTGCACAAAACTATCGTCCTATTTCTGTCCTCAATAATGATATTAAGCTTTTTGGCAAATTGCTAGCCAACAGACTTGCTTCTGTAGTTACTTCCTTAGTACATATTGACCAATCGGGCTTTATCCCAGGACGTCAAATCACAGACAATATTAGATTGGTTTCCAACGTTATCCAAGATGCTAACCTTCACTCCCGCCCAATCTGTCTCCTAAGCCTTGATATACACAAGGCCTTCGACAGTGTTAGCTGGTCATACCTGAATCACCTCCTTCTCAAATTCGGCGTCTCAGAAAAATTTATACATGGCTTTAATGCCCTTTACCACTCTCCACAGACTAGAATCAAAATTCCAGGTATTAACTCTGAATTTTTCCCCCTAAGCAGAGGCACTAGACAGGGCTGTCCACTATCCCCCCTCCTGTTTGCCCTCGCAATAGAGCCCCTCGCCATTGCCATTAGGCAAAATGCTAACATTAAAGGATACCAGAAAAACGCCACACAATTTAAAATCAGCCTATACGCTGACGACGCCCTATTATTCTTGACTGACCCAATCACCTCCATTCCCAACCTTTATTCTGAACTCAACTCCTTCCACGCAATCTCAGGCCTATACATAAACACCAACAAAAGCTCTGCTCTACCTATAAATTATCCCCCAAACTTGCTGATCACCTTACAAAACAATTTTAGCTTTATCTGGCCTCCCAGCTCAATCAAATATTTAGGTGTCTATATTACCCCAATCCACTTATCTCTCTATAAGGCTAATTATATTCCCCTATTCTCCCACATAAGCTCATTACTTAAATCATGGTCCAACCATCACATCTCCTTTTTAGGCAGAATTTGTGCTTTCAAAATGTCTATCCTTCCCAAACTCCTCTATTACTTCAGAGCTCTCCCCATTAACATACCCAAATCCAGAATAATGGCCCTCCAAAGAGAAATCAATAAATTTATTTGGGACAATAAAAAACCCAGATGTAGCTATGCGCTTATGCACGTCCCACAAAACAAAGGCGGTTTGGGCCTCCCAAACCTATGGCACTACTATTTAGCAGCCAGACTTTCACACATGGCCCAATGGCATTCCCCCACTGCACACATCCCATGGCTGACTTTTGAATCATCATCCATCTTCCCTTTGTCACTAGGAGGCATCCTGTGGTCTTCTATAACATCATACCGCTCTCTTCTTAAAAAAAAACATGATAGTTGCCCACTCTTTACAACTTTGGAATAAAATCAAAGACTATTATGTCTTGTCCTCTTCCACCCCTCCTTTAGCTAACTTCCTTGGTGACCCCAGATTTATCCCCGCGTTCCCAAACTACAACCTTTTCCAACACTGGATTCAACTCAAACTAACCACCCTTAAATCGTTAGTGATTGATCTAAAATTCCCACCTTTCACATCCCTTCAATCCTGTCACAAACTCCCTGACTCAGAACTTCCCCAATACCATCTAATTCAAAACTTTTTTGCCACCTACTTCTCCCTTTCCATTGACACCCCAGGGACCAGGTTTGAACGTATTTGCACATCCTCTTGTAGAGATAAAGGTATCATCTCTCAACTATACAATTATTTAAATAACTTACATCAACCAGAAAAAACGAGCTCTATGACTCGTTGGGAGTCTGACCTAAACTGCACTCTCCCTATAGAAACCTGGTTAAAGAGGATTGACAACCTCCGCAAGAGCAATCGCGCAGCAGCCTTTAGGGAATCTCCACTTAAATTGTTTGTTAGATGGTATATGACCCCTGCCAAGATCCACTCCTTCTATCCCTCAGTCTCTCATACCTGCTTTAGAGGTTGCCCCGAAGAGGGGAATTATCTCCACATCTTTTGGAGCTGCAAACTCCTAGAACCAATATGGCAGGCAGTAATAAATATACTAGAACCCTCGCTCAAAAAAAATCTCCCTCTCCCCACAAATCTGCATTCTTTATGCAGAGATTTCAGATATCCCCTCACCATGTAACAGACTACTACACTCACTCATAAGCTCCGTCCAATGGATGATCGCCCTAAACTGGAAATCACATAACCTACCCTGGTCCCAGGTCTTAACCAGAATGGAGGCTCTCAGACTATCTGAGAGGATCCACCATACTCTCTTTGACAGTATGCACACTTTTAATGGGAATGGACATTTTGGTCTCCAACTTCATAAGAAAAACCACATATTTGCCGAAATTCACCACCCACTCCTATTTGATAGTACAGTCTCACACTGCTTAAACCTATTACTGAGATTGCCCCTATACCATGCATATTCACAACACTCTTTTTGTATACCCAACCGTTACCTTATCCTTTTTACTGGTACTGACTACCTATTATTCTAACCTTTATTGCCATACTCATGAATACACCCTGTAAATTCTAGCATCACTGTATGTTGCACATTGCTTTTCACTGAAGTATGTAAATTTTTACTTGTCTTCCAAATAAAAAATTTTGTAAACAAAAACAGGGATTTAGTTTGCACACATTTGCAAATACATGCGTAAGCTGTAGCGGCCACGCTTTGCAGCCTGGCTGGTAAGTTGAGCTGGAAATTTATCTTTGCTTTTGTTTGACATGCATCGCACTTACCCATTTATTTACTTTACTTCTCCCCTATACTCTAGCGGTCATGAGTCCTCTGATGTCATCACATCCAATGCAGAGTAGAGGAGAGTGCCAACTGCCAGAAAAGTGCACGATCAGGTAAGTAAAACTGATTTTGTGCCCCCCCCCCCCAGACCTAAATTAGCATTTAGCCCTTGCAGTGCAGGGGCAACCCAACTGCAAGGGGAGAATTTCTCTTAGCCCAGTGTTAACTCATTAACACTGTATGAATACTGCTACCTCAACCACAAGCCTTTGAAGCTAAAATATAAACATGGTATGATGTGTATGTGTTTGTGTATATGTCACACAGTTTTAATAAATATCCTTTAAAAGGGGAAGGAGATCAACACCAATAGATGAACTCATAATTTTTATAAATTAGGTATCTAATGTTTAATATTGTTTAAGCCTTTTTTTGCCATGGGCATATGGGGCACATACATGTTTCCATCTGGCCAGGTCAGTATTCCACTTTCCATGGTGTTCCCCCTTCTGCTATTAGCTCATAGACACTTTGATTAACTTATAGCAGAACTATTTACAGTGCCTTGCAAAAGTATTCACCCCCTTGGCATTTTTTGTGTTTTGTTGCCTCGCAACCTGGAATTAACATGGATTGTTCGAGGATTTGCATCATTTAATTTACAGAACATGTCCACAACTTTGAAGATGTTTTTTTTTTTTTATTGTGAAGCAAACAACAAATAGGACAAAATAACAAAAAAAGTCAATGTGCAAAACTATTCACCCCTCTAAAGTCAATACTTTGTAGAGCCACCTTTTGCAGCTATCGCAACTCCAAGTCGCTTTAGATAAGACTCTATGAGCTTGCCACATCTTACCACTGGGATTTTGCCCATTCCTCCTTGCAAAACTGCCCCAGCTCCTTCAAGTTGGATGGTTTGCGCTTGTGAACAGCAATCTTTAAGTCTGACCACAGATTTTCTATTGGATTGAGGTCTGGGCTTTGACTAGGCCATTCCAACACATTTACATGTTTCCCCTTAACCCACTCAAGTGTTGCTTTAGCAGTGTGTTTGGGGTCATTGTCCTGCTGGAAGGTGAACCTCCGTCCTAGCCTCAAATCACACACAGAGTGGTACAGGTTTTGCTCAAGAATATCCCTGTATTTAGCACCATCCATCTTTCCCTCAACTCTGACCAGTTTCCCAGTCCCGACTGCTGAAAAACATCCCCACAGCATGATGCTGCCACCACCATGTTTCACTGTGGGGAAGGTGTTCTTTGGGTGATGTGATGTGTTGGGTTTGCGCCAGACATAGCGTTTTCTTTGATGGACAAAAAGTAAAATTTTAGTCTCATCAGACCAGAGCACCTTCCTCCATACATTTTGGGAGTCTCCCACATGCCTTTTCGCAAACTCAAAACGTGCCATTTTGTTTTTTGCTGAAAGTCATGGCTTTCTTCTGGCCATAAAACCCAACTCTATGGAGCGTACGGCTTATTGTCGTCCTATGTACAGATACTCCAGTCTCTGCTGTGGAACTCTGCAGCTCCTCCAGGGTTACCTTAGGTCTCTGTGCTGCCTCTTTCGATTAATGCCCTCCTTGCCCAGTCCGTGAGTTTTGGTGTGGGGCCCTCTCTTGGCAGGTTTGCTGTTGTGCCATGTTCTTTCTATTTGGTTATGATAGATTTGATGGTGCTCCTAAGGATCATCAAAGATTTGGATTTTTTTTTATAATCTAATCCTGACTTGTACTTCTCAACAACATTGTCGCTTACCTTGTTGGAGAGTTCCTTGGTCTTCATGGCAGTGTTTGGTTAGTGGTGCCTCTTGCTTAGGTATTGCAGCCTCTGGGGCCTTTCAAAAAGTGTTTATATGTAATGATGAGAGATCATGTGACACTTAGATTGCACACATATGTGGACATCATTTCACTAATTATGTGACTTCTAAAGGTAATTGGTTGCACCAGAGCTTTTTATGGGCTTCATAACAAAGGGGGTGATGGGTGAATACATACACACATGGCAATTATCATTTTTTTATTTCTGAAAAATAGTTTTATGTATATATTTTTCTAATTTTACTTCACCAACTTAGACTATTGTGTTCTGATCCATCACATATAATATAGATTAAAAAAAACATTGAGCTGTAATGTAACAAAATAGGTAAGAAGCCAAGGGGGTGAATACTTTTGCAAGGCACTGTATTAAACTACCGTATTTATCAGCGTATAACACGCACCTTTTTCCCCTTAAAATCAGGGGGAAATCATGGGTGCGTGTTATATGCTGATATCATTTTCTTTTACCAATGGGGGGGGGGGATTGGGTGGGGGTGTCATGCCGGCCGTCCCACCTCTCCTGGCCCTGGGACAGTCTGCCGGTGTGCTATAAAGATAAAAAAAATCACTGCGAGTCCCTTCACACAGATCCTTTGAAGTGTTGTAGTAAGTGTCATAGCCGCAAATACCTCATTCACCCAGTTATTTCTGGCCTCTCTCCTCTTCTCGCTCCTCCTCCCCCTCCGAGTGTAGCTTTAGATTAGAGGAGGAGACCGGTCACATGAAAACATCAGAGGAGAGCAATCATGTGACCAGCCGGAAAGAACACTATGTATGAGAAGGGACTGGCAGTGCTTTTTTTTAAACTTTACAATACGCTGGCAGTGCTGTCCCAGGAGACTGGGGGGTCTCCTGGGAGTGCAAGGGGGCTGTGTAATGTAAAGGAGCTGTGTACTGTGCAGGGGGAAAATGCTGTGTAGTGTATAGGGGGGGCTACGTAATGTGCTGAGATCTGTGTAATGTGCTGAGATCTGTGTAATGTGCTGAGATCTGTGTAATGTGCTGAGATCTGTGTAATGTGCTGGGATCTGTGTAATGTGCTGGGATCTGTGTAATGTGCAGGGGGGCTTTGGAATGTAAAAGGGGCTGTTGAAAGATTTTTTCCTGAAACTTCCCTCTTAAAATTAGGGTGCGTGTTATACGCCGATGCGTGTTATATGCCGATAAATACGGTACTCATTGCTGCTATTCAACTACAATGTGAATCCCCCTGCTGATGCCCTATCTACTCTGCTTCACCTACTGCTCTGCCAGTCCTTGCAAGTTCTCTAAATGCCCCCCCTCTGCTTTAATCTCTCCTTAACAACACTAAATCCCCTGTTCCCCCTCCCCCATAGCACCTCTGGCTTTTCCTCCTCTCCCTCCTGCTGGCTTCAGCTGCTGCAGATGAGCCACAGGGGATCAAGTTCTATAAACAGATCCCTTGTGCTGTGCCAATCCCTCCTTGTCCTGGAACCTCCATGGTATCAATTCCACAGCACCCCTTCCCCACAGTGCTGCTGTCTTGGCTTCCCCTTTTCCCCCTCCTGCTGGCTTTCAGCTGTTGCTGGGGCACACATAGGGGATGGGTTTCAGGGTGAAGAGTGAATAAAATGTTTACCAGCACCCTTCTTTTCTTGAATGAAAACAGTTATTGATTTGTGCACGAGTTCTGTGAGTACCCGAGTGCAGGAGTGCTGTGAGTATCCGAGTACACGAGTGCCGTGAGTACCTGTGTATTGTATTGTTGAGTATTAGTGTCAGGAAGCTAGTTGTTAGTTAGGGATGAGCTTTATGTTCGAGTCGAACATGAGTTCGACTCGAACATTGGCTGTTCGTCCGTTCGGCGAACATCAAACAATTTGGGGTGTTTGCAGCAAATTCGAAAAGCCGCGGAACACCCTTTAAGTGTCAAAAGTGTTAATTTTAAAGGTTAATATTCAATAAAGGTTTCCCGTGACGCGCCATAGGGGGCGGGGTCACCAGTGACACCACGGGGAAGCCGCCGGAAACCCCTGTTATGTCAGAACGGGGCAGGGTCACTTGTCCACGTGACGGGTGGCCCGGCCCTCGGTTTTAAAAGAAATGTCACACGGAGCCTTCTATGGAGAAGGCTGTATCGTTCGTAGCGGCGAGTAGCGCGGGTCCGAGCCGTGGAAGGATGTACATCGCTGGAATTTTTTATTTATTTTTTATTAAAGGACTTGTCCCAAGCTGTCTGTGTGTCTTTTTACCTTTTTTGACACTTTTTTTGTGAAATGGTAGAGGTACAATGTACCCCGTTACCAATTCACATAGGGGGGGTGGAATCTGGGGGTCCCCTTTGCTAAAGGGGGCTTCCAGATTACGATAAGCCAAGCCACCCGCCCGCAGATCCCCACAACCACAGGGCAAGGGTTGTGGGGAGGAGGCCCTTGTCCCCATCATCATGAGGACAAGGTGCTTTGAGGGGTCACAGACCCCCAAAGCACCCTTCCCATGTTGAGGGCATGTGGTCTGGTACAGTCCAGGAGGGGGGGCTCTCTCGTCTCCCCTCTTTTCCTCCAGCCTGCCAGGTTTCGTGCTCAGATAAGGGTCTAATATTGATTTTTGGGGGAACCCCACGTCATTTTTTTTTATTTCGGCGCGGAGCTCCCCTTAAAAATCCATACCAGACCTGAAGGGTCTGGTATGGATTTTTTGGGGGAACCCCACGCCATTTTTATTTTAATTACGCGGGGTTCCCCTTAATATCCATACCAGACCTGAAGGGCCTGATATGGAATTTGGGGGGACCCCACACATTTTTTTTTTATTTTGGTTCCCTGCACAAAATGTCATTTTTGAAGGAAAAACAAATAATTTAAAACTACTTGCGCTATTAACCACTTAAGCCCCGGACCATTTGGTAGCTAAAGGACCAGAGGTGAATTCAGAATTTTGCACTGCGCTGCTTTAACTGTAAATTGTGCGGACATGCAATGTTGTACCCAAATGAAATTTGCGTCCTTTTCTTCCCACAAATAGAGCTTTCTTTTAATGGTATTTGATTGCCTCTGCAATTTTTATTTTTTGCGATATAAACGGAAAAAGACCGAAAATTTTGAAAAAAAATGATATTTTCTACTTTTTGTTATAAGAAAAATCGAATAAACTCAATTGTAGTCATACATTTAGGCCAAAATGTATTCAGCCACATGTCTTTAGTAAAAAAAATGTCAATAAGCGTATATTTATTGGTTTGCGCAAAAGTTATAGCGTCTACAAACTAGGGTACATTTTCTGGAATTTACACAGCTTTTAATTTATGACTGCCTATCTCATTTCTTGAGGTGCTAAAATGGCAGGGCAGTACAAAACCCCCCCAAATGACCCCATTTTGGAAAGTAGACATCCCAAGTGATTGAATAATGACAAAAAATAAATAAAAAATTACAAAAAGTTGTCACTAAATGATATATTGCTCACACATGCCATGGTTATATGTGGAATTGCACCCCAAAATACATTCTGCTGCTTCTCTTGAGTACGGGGATACTACATGTGTGGGACTTTTTAGGAGCCTAGCCACGTACGGGACCCCGGAAACCAAGCACCGCCTTCAGGATTTCTAAGGGTGCAAATTTTTGATTTCACTCCTCACTACCTATCACAGTTTCGAAGGCCATAAAATGCCAAAATAGCACAAAACCCCCCAAATGACCCCATTTTGGAAAGTAGACACCCCAAGCTATTTACTGAGAGGCATGATTAGTCCATGGAATATTTTCTATTTTGCCACAAGTTGCGGGAATATGACAAACTTTATTTTTTTTGCACAAAGTTGTCACTAAATGATATATTGCTCACACATGCCATGGGCATATGTGAAATGACATCCCAAAATACATTCTGCTGCTTCTCCTGAGTACTGGGATACCACACGTGTGGGACTTTTGGGAGCCTAGTCGCGTACGGGACCCCAAAAACCAAGCACCGCCTTCAAGGTTTCTAAGGGCATAAATTTTTGATTTCACTCCTCACTACCTATCACTACCTATCACAGTTTTGAAGGCCATAAAATGCCAAGATGGCACAAAACCCCCCCAAATGACCCCATTTTGGAAAGTAGACACCCCAAGCTATTTGCTGAGAGGCATGTTGAGCCCATTGAATATTTTTTTTTGTCCCAAATGATTGAATAATGACAAAAAGAAAAAAAAAAGAAAAAATTTACAAAAAGTTGTCACTAAATGATATATTGCTCACACATGCCATGGTTATATGTGGAATTGCACCCCAAAATACATTCTGCTGCTTCTCCTGAGTACGGGGATACCACATGTGTGGGACTTTTTGGGAGCCTAGCCGGGTACGGGGCCCCAAAACCAAGCACCGCCTTCAGGATTTCTAAGGGCGTAAATTTTTGATTTCACTCCTCACTACCTATCACAGTTTCGAAGGCCATAAAATGCCAAAATAGCACAAAACCCCCCCAAATGACCCCATTTTGGAAAGTAGACACCCCAAGCTATTTACTGAGAGGCATGTTCAGTCCATGGAATATTTTATATTTTGCCACAAGTTGCGGGAATATGACAAACTTTGTTTTTTTTGCACAAAGTTGTCACTAAATGATATATTGCTCACACATGCCATGGGCATATGTGAAATTACACCCCAAAATACATTCTGCTGCTTCTCCTGAGTACGGGGATACCACATGTGTGGGACTGTTTGGGAGCCTAGCCGCGTACGGGACCCCAAAATCCAAGCACCGCCTTCAAGGTTTCTAAGGGCATAAATTTTTGATTTCACTCCTCACTACCTATCACAGTTTTGAAGGCCATAAAATGCCAAGATAGCACAAAACCCCCCAAAATGACCCCATTTTGAAAAGTAGACACCCCAAGGAAATTGCTGAGAGGCATGTTGAGCCCATTGAATATTTTTTTTTGTCCCAAGTGATTGAATAATGACAAAAAGAAAAAAAATGTACAAAAAGTTGACACTAAATGATATATTGCTCAAACATGCCATGGTTATATGCGGAATTGCACCCCAAAATGCATTTGGCTGCTTCTCCTGAGTACGGGAATACCACATGTGTGGGACTTTTTGAGAGCCTAGCCGCGTACGGGCCCCCGAAAACCAAGCACCGCCTTCAGGATTTCTAAGGGCACAAATTTTTGATTTCACTCCTCACTACCTATCACAGTTTTGAAGGCCATAAAATGCCAAGATAGCCCAAAACCCCCACAAATGACCCCATTTTGGAAAGAAGACACCCCAAGCTCCGAAACTGTGATAGGCAGTGAGGAGTGAAATCAAAAATTTACACCCATAGAAATCCTGAAGGCGGTGCTTGGTTTTCGGGGTCCTGTACGCGGCTAGGCTCCCAAAATGTCTCACACATGTGGTATCCCCGTACTCAGGAGAAGCAACAGAATGTATTTTGGGGTGCAATTCCACATATAACCATGGTATGTTTGAGCAATATATAATTTAGTGAGAACTTTTTGTAGATTTTTTTTTTCTTTTTCTTTTTGTCATTATTCAATCACTTGGGACAAAAAAAAAATATTCAATGGGCTCAACATGCCTCTCAGCAAATAGCTTGAGGTGTCTACTTTCCAAAATGGGGTCATTTGGGGGGGTTTTGAACTGTCCTGGCATTTTATGCACAACATTAGGAAGCTTATGTCACACATCATCCACTCTTCTAACCACTTGAAGACAAAGCCCTTTCTGACACTTTTTGTTTACATGAAAACATTTTTTTTTTTTGCAAGAAAATTATGTTGAACCCCCAAACATTATATATATTTTTAAAGCAAAGGCCCTACAGATTAAAGTAGTGGGTGTTGCATTTTTTCTTTCCACGCAGTATTTGCGCAGCGATTTTTCAAACGCATTTTTTGGGGGAAAAACACACTTTTTTTTTATTTTTAATGCACTAAAAACTATATTGCCCAAATGTTTGATGAAATAAAAAGGATGATCTTAGGCCGAGTACATGGATACCAAACACGACATGCTTTAAAATTGCGCACAAACGCGCAGCGGCGAGAAACTACATTCATTTTTAAAAGCATTTAAAAGCCTTTACAGGTTACCACGTTAGATTTACAGAGGAGGTCTACTGCTAAAATTACTGCCCTTGATCTGACCTTCGCGGTGATACCTCACATGCATGATGCAATTGCTGTTTACATATGAAGCTAGACCGACGCTTGCGTTCGCCTTTGCGCAAGAGCAGGGGGGGACAGCGGTGCTTTTTTTTATTTTTTATTATTTATTTTGCTTTTTTATTTTATTTTTAAACTGTTCCTTCCATATATTTTTTTTTTAATCATTTTTATTGTTATCTCAGGGAATGTAAATATCCCCTATGATAGCAATAAGTAGTGACAGGTACTCTTTTTTTGAAAAAAAATGGGGGGTTAGACCCTCGATCTTTCCTCTGCCCTCAAAGCATCTGACCACACCAAGATCGGTGTGATAAAATGCTTTCCCAATTTCCCAATGGCGCTGTTTATATCCGGGGGGGGGGGCATTCTCTCCCACTGCTTGTAAAAGCAGTCTAGAGGCTAATTATCTGCTAGAATTGCTTTTACATGAAAGCCGGCCACTGGCTGAAAAGAATGATACCAAGATGATACCTAAACCTGCAGGCATCATTCTGGTATAAACATTCAAAGTCCAGCAACATACCAGTACGTTGCTTGTCCTTGTTGGACATGTATTGTAATCTTTTTTTTCATGCAGCCTGTTGGCTGAACGAAAAAAAGAGATTGATCGGTGGGTATGCCCACCATTAGAATACCTCCCTTCATCCACCCACTTCTAATGATGGGCATATATGCCGAAGCATGGGGGCATCCTCCCGCAAAAAAGTTATGCCGCATACACACGGTCGGACTTTTCCACGGGCAAGCCTTCGTCGGAATTTCGACCGTATGTACGCGGCATAAAAAGTTATGCCGCGTACACACGGTCAAAATTTTCCACGGGCAAGCCTCCGTCGTAATTTCGACCATATATACGCGGCATTAGGAGCAAAATCGCTCCTCCGCCCCTGCTGCCCCCATGCTTCGGCATATATGCTCTTTTTTTAACTGTGGTTGTGAAATCACCTCCTACAGCGTTGGAGTCACAGCTTTATGTATCGTGGGAGCAAACGCTGTTGCTGTCAAGATAAATAAATCCGCGATGCAACTGAATGGCGTACCTGCTAAGCAAATGATGGTTAACATTAAAACAAAGTAACATTACAGTACAACAGTAAGACCTTACCATACCATACCTGCAAATCAAATACCAAAACAAAACCTAGTAAAAAATAAAACATTTTTTTAACGCAACCTGTGCCTAAAATATATATATGCCGAAGCATGGGGGCATCCTCCCGCAAAAAAGTTATGCCGCGTACACACGGTCAGACTTTTCCACGGGCAAGCCTTTGTCGAAATTTCGACCGTATGTACGCGGCATAAAAGGTTATGCCTCGTACACACGGTCGAACTTTTCCACGGGCAAGCCTCTGTCAGAATTTCGACCGTATATACGCGGCATTAGGAGCAAAATCGCTCCTCCGCCCCTGCTGCCCCCATGCTTCGGCATATATGCTCTTTTTTTAACTGTGGTGGTGAAATCACCTCCTACAGCATTGGAGTCACGGCTTTATGTATCATGGGAGCAAACGCTGTTGCTGTCAAGATAAATAAATCCGCGATGCAACTGAATGGCGTACCTGCTAAGCAAATGATGGTTAACATTAAAACAAAGTAACATTACAGTACAACAGTAAGACCTTACCATACCATACCTGCAAAGCAAATACCAAAACAAAGCCTAGTAAAAAATAAAACATTTTTTTAACGCCACCTGTGCCTAAAATATATATATATGCCGAAGCATGGGGGCATCCTCCCGCAAAAAAGTTATGCCGCGTACACACGGTCGGAATTTTCCACGGGTAGGCCTTTGTCGAAATTTCGACCGTATGTACGCGGCATAAAAGGTTATGCCGCGTACACACGGTCAAACTTTTCCACGGGCAAGCCTCCGTCGGAATTTCGACCGTATATACGCGGCATTAGGAGCAAAATCGCTCCTCCGCCCCTGCTGCCCCCATGCTTCGGCATATATGCTCTTTTTTTTTAACTGTGGTGGTGAAATCACCTCCTACAGCACTGGAGTCACGGCTTTATGTATCGTGGGAGCAAACGCTGTTGCTGTCAAGATAAGCAATTCCACGCTGCAGTTGAATGGCGCACCTGAAAACAAAAAATTACATACCTGAAAAGCAAGCATGATAAAACATTGCAGAATGGAATACAGTAAAAAAGAGCAGAACAATAGAGAGAAAATAGAGAGAGAGAGAGAGAACAATAAAACGACAACTATTTTTGTTTTTTTTATTTTATATATTTTTTGTGTTTTTGTTTTTTACGTTTTTTTTTAAACTTTAACAACTGTAATGGTTCGGGTCTCTCAAAATGTAATGGCATCTTGGGAGACCCTGTGTAAGTGTGTCCTAGTCTGTGAAATGCTGTACCCTACGCTAAAACTTCACTTTTGAGTGGTAGCGTTCAAAACATTCACCAAGGCAAAGACCAGGTTTGTCAGGACAGAGTGGACAATAATAACGGGTGTCACGCCTAAATCCGCGCTTGCTACAGACACGACATCTTTTTTGGGGGGTTCGTTGGGTAGGGGTACTCGGGAGGAGATGTGTATAATGCCTCTCATGCAGCCGGCTTACTGCATTTGGTAGGGGATGGTGAGGTGCAGAACCGCCTGGATACAGGAGTTCTGTGACTATCTCATTCTGGAATTTTAGAAGAGATAAAGTCCCACCTGAAGCTCTGTATAGCACATGAGCGTTCAGCAAAGCCAATTGGAATAAGGATAGAGACACTTTTTTGTACCAGCGTCTCGCCTTACGGTCAATTACATACGGCGCCATCAACTGGTCGTTGAGGTCCACCCCTCCCATATTTTTGTTATATTCGTGGACACAGAGGGGTTTCTCCACAACACCAGTCGCCGTACGAATTTGGACTGTCGTGTCTGCATGAAGGGAGGTAAGAAGGAAAACATTCTTATTGTCCCTCCACTTCATAGCGAGCAAGTTATTACACTTTACGCAGGCTCTCTCCCCCAGCCTAAGACGGGCATCTACAAGCCGCTGGGGAAAGCCCCGGCGATTAGGTCGCACGGTGCCACATGCTCCAATCTGATGATCAAACAAGTGACTAAACAGTGGCACGCTCGTGTAATAATTGTCCACATACAAGTGGTACCCCTTTCCGAATAATGGTGACACCAAGTTCCACACTATCTTGCCAGCGCTCCCTATGTAATCCGGGCAGTTGACCGGCTCAACCTGACTATCTTTTCCCTCATAAACCATAAAGCTCCATACATAGCCTGTTGCCCTGTCACAGCACTTATAGAGCTTGACCCCGTATCTGGCACGCTTGCTGGGAAGATACTGCTTGAAAGCCAAGCGGGCAGAAAATTTAATCAGGGACTCATCAACGCAGACGGCTTGATCGGGAATAAACAAGGCTGCAAAACGTTCGTTGAAGTGGTTTATGAGGGGCCAAATTTTATAGAGCCGGTCGTATTCAGGGTCCCCACGTGGATGACAAAGTTCATTGTCGTTGAAGTGCATGAACCGCAAAATCTGCTCGTATCGTTTCCTGGGCATGGAGGCAGAGAACACGGGCATGTGGTCAATTGGGTGCGTGGACCAATAAGCACGCAATGACGGGAATTTATGTGTGCCCATGTTGAGGGAAAGGCCCAGAAAGGTCTTAAATTCGGAAACCGTAATTGGTTTCCAATCTTTGGCAATGGAAGGCAACTGGGGATTAGCGGCGATGAATTGACCAGCATATAAATTACTCTGGTCCACAATAGATCTATAGAGATCTTCCGTGAAAAACAGCGAATAAAAATCGATTGGCATAAAATCAGCTGTTTCCACCTGAATACCGGGTTGGGCAGTGAATGGGGGAAGTACGGGTTCTGCAGAAGTGGTGGGGACCCAATTAGGATAGGCGAATTCTGCAGGAAGGGCACTATGGGCACGACGGGCCTGCCTTTGTCTTCTTGGTGGCAGCGGGACACTACTTGTGCTTGCCACCTCGCCAGCTTGAACTGAACTTATGGGACTCGCCACGTCACCACGTGATACTGCAGTGCTGGATGTACGCCCAGGCTGTACTAGGCCGCTGGTGCTTGCCAATTCACCAGAAGGAATAGCGGCGCTAGTACTACTCTGCTCCATGATACGAGAGCCCTGCGGTTCTTGCTCCTCAACAACCTCAGAAGATCGGGATCGGGTACGCCTGACCTTAGCAGGGACCTCAACTTCGTCGTCAGACCTATCTGACGTGGGGCCGCTGACGTCACTGTCTTCTACGGGAAGATATTCTGAGCCTGAATCTGACAGATACGTGACCTCCTCTTCACTATCTGTCATGCTCAGAATCTCGTAGGCCTCTTTACTAGTGTACCTTCGTCTTGCCATTTTGGGCTCTAAATTTAGGGGTACACTAGTAAGATTCACAGGAAAAAAAGCACCTGACTGTCGTCAGCAAATATATCAAACGCTACAAAAAAAACTGTTAGCGGTCGCAGGGATCAGGACTGTCTCTGCAAACGCTGCAGTTATGTGTTTTGTGTTTGGTAAGTGACAGTGATCGATCGATACTGCACTTGAGTGGGCTGGGCTGGGCTGGCCTGGGCGGAGGGGCTAAACGCAGGTGCTAGCAGGTATCTGGGCTGATTACGCTAACACTGCGTTTTTGGGAACCCTAAACCGCTGGGGACGCTAGTATAGATCTGATCAGATACTATACCACTAAGGGAGGTGTATGCTTTGCGCGTGGGTGTTAGCGTTACTGGCACTAACCTAACGCTGCCTGGGGCGACGCAGACCCTCTCTGGCGCTAAAACCTAATTGATCTCACCCGCCGGGCGATCAGGGGGTTAAAACTTTATTGGGTTATATACGGCGGGTGCCCTGATGCTATAAAAAGCAAACTAACCAACCAGCATCACCCGTAACCTTTATATGGTGATCACTGGTGAAAGGGTTAACTAGGGGCAATCAGGGGGTTAAAACCTTTATTAGGATAAATATGGGGGTACCCGACGCTATATAAAAACCTGACGGGTTACCTAAATAACTAACTGGGTAACCAGTGTCACCAGTGACGCTTATACGGTGATCACTGGTGAAAGGGTTAACTCTAGGGGCAATCAGGGGGTTAAAATAATATATGGGGGTACCTAACGCTCTAAAAACCTGCGGCGAAACTAAAAATAAATAACTGGCTATCTAGGGCACCACCGGCACTAAATACAGCGATCGAAAATACGATCGCTTAGTGACGCTGGCGTTAGGGGGTGAAAGGGTTACCTGGGGGGCGATCAAGGGGTTAAACCTTTATTAAGGGGGGTTAGGGGGCTACCCTGGACCTAAAGGGGCCTAATCCTAACTGCCCTGCAACTTTTTACTATCACAGATGACACTAAATGCAGTGATCAGTAAAATAAATGATCACTGCAATCAGTGACACTGTGATTGGGGGCTGGGGGGTGATCTGGGGGTGACTGGGGGGTGAAATGTGTGCCTATGTGTACCTAAGTGTCAGTGGACTGTTGGTGCACTAACCTGCTTCCTCTCTCCTCGGCGCCGGAATCGAAAAGACCGCCGCGAGGGAGATGACATCACTTCCTCCTGCCTGTGTTTACATCACATGGCGGAGGAAGCATTTTCATTGGCCGGGAGCGATCGCGAGGGGGTGGCCGAAATCGAATGGTCACCCCCTCATCTCTGATCGCTCCCCAATGATAAACGGCCGCTCACTGTATAGGAGGGAGGTCCGATCGGACCCCCCAACTGTACAAAGGCGATCACGTATGCTCTACGTGATTGTGCCTGTCGGTGCCATTCTGCCGACGTATATATACAGTGAGCGGTCGTTAAGTGGTTAATGGATTGTCGGGTCCCGGCAATACAGATAAAAGTCCTTGAAAAAAATAGCAGGGGTTCCCCTTAATATTCATACCAGACCCAAAGGGCCTGGTAATGGACTGGGGGGGGACCCGTGTCATTTTTTTCAATGACTTTTCTCTGTATTGCCGGGACCGACAATTCATGAATAGCAGCGAGTAGTTTTAAATAACTTTTTTTCCTTCAGAAATTACATTTTGTGCAGGGACAGTTCTAAACACGGGAAACATGCACTACTTTAAATGCATACTTTAGACACCCCCCAGGTACGAAATGTAAAGGAATATTTCACTTTTATTGTTTCACTTTAAGCATTATTAAAATCACTGCTCCCGAAAAAACGGCGGTTTTTAAAACTTTTTTTTACATTGATACATGTCCTCTAGGGCAGGACCCAGGTCCTCAAACACTTTTTATGACAATAACTTGCATATTAACTTTTAAAATTAGCACTTTTGATTTTTCATGTTCGTGTCCCATAGACTTTAACGGTGTTCGCGTGTTCAAACAAATTTTTTGTCTGTTCGCATGTTCTGGTGCGAACCGAACCGGGGGGTGTTCAGCTCATCCCTATTGTTGGCTCTGTCATAAGCGAGTACGACCAGAATGCGTGAACTGCAATAGAAAAGACAAACACGCATATAAAGTAAATATATATGGATTTATTAAAAGGATAATTCATAAACAATAAAGCAACCAGCAAACAATCACGGTGACACACAAAACAACTGCCTAAACCAAACGTGAATACAGGATTGAGATTTTATCATAAACGTAATCAAGCCAGGGTCATACGAGAGATCAGTACGATTGAACAGGGAGCAGGAGGGGACAAGGAGAGGACAACAGGAGGAAGGGATGAGTCTGCAAGACAGGGGTCCAGGGATGGATGCAGGGTTCAGGAACACAGGATGCCAGGTATAGGACAACAGGTCACAGGATACAGAGACAGGGGTCCAGGGATGGATGCAGGGTTCAGGAACACAGGTCACAACAAGGTACCAGAACAGGTTCAGGAATACAGGTCTGGGCTCCAGGAAAATACCAAAGCAAATGCTTGAGCGTCTGCTGGGTATTTATACACACCTCCTGCAATCAGTCTCAGTTGACGCCTGATTGCAGGAGGTGATGTCGGCTCTAGACTAATGGGAGACACCCGCTGGTGGACATCAATACTGCGGCCCAAAGGTCTGACAGTGCCACCAGCAGGTGAAACCTTTCCTGACAGGCTCTCATGATTGGCTGGCAACCATTCAAGGGTATTCCCTTTATCGCAGGGACAGGGAGGGTAAAAAAGGGGGAGGGGTATGCCTGTATATCAAAGATGATATACAGGTGAATGTGAGGGAGGACATACCTAATGGAGCAAGGGAAGAGGTGGAATTCTTATGGGTAGAATTACAAAGGGAGGAAACCAAGGAGAAAGTAATACTGGGAGTATGCTATAGCCCCCCTAACCATGGGGAGGAGGGGAGCAGGGCCTTCTATCACAGTTTGGAATAGTGGCAAGAATGGGAAGTGTCATTATACTGTATATGGGGATTTTAATTATCCAGACATAGACTGGGCAGAAGGAACCACGCATTCATCTAAGGCTCGCCATTTCCTAAATGTCTTACAGGACAATTTCATGGGTCAGATGGTAAATGCACAAAAAGAAACAATGCATTACTAGACCTACTGATTACTAACAATATGGACTTGATTGCAGATGTAGTAATACGGGGCAACTTGGGAAACAGCGATCACAGGTCAATGAGTTTCAGCAAAAATCACACAAATAGGAAACATAAGGGGAATACAAAGACACTGAATTTCAAAAGAGCCAACTGTCAGAAACAACGCTCCTTGCTAACTGGGTTAAGATCCTAGCAACAAAGAACATGGAGGAAAATGGGTGTGCTTAAGGAGCATATTAAATAAGGGTATTAGCCAGTGCATCCCAAAGGGTAATACATTTAAAAGAGCTAACAAAAGTCCTGGGTGGTTTAAAGCCAATGTAAAAATGCATATAAAAGCAAAGGTAGAAGGCCTTCAAAAAATACAAAGCTGAGGGATCATCATCAGCATTCCAACTGTACAAATAATTCAATAAGAAATGTAAGGGTGTAATCTGGGCGGCTAAGATAGAACGCGAAAGGCACATAGCGGAGGAGAGTAAAAAAAATCCCAAGAAATTCTAAAGTACATAAATAGTAAAAGAGGGGAGGACAGATCATATTGGCCCCATAAAGAATGATGAAGGGATTCTGGTTACAAAGGATGGTGAGATGGCAAAGATTTTGAATGTATTTTTCTCCTCAGTCTTCACGAGGGAACGGGGGGCTTCAGTAACCGAAACTGCAATGTTTATCCTCATGACACGTCGCAGGAAGCAACCCCAGAGGATAAAATCAGAAACAGACTTGAAAAACTTAAAATAAATAAGTCACCGGAATCAGATGGCTTGCACCCAAGGGTCTATAAGGAACTCAGTCAAGTAATTGCCAGACTGTTGTTCCTAATTTTTGTAGCACCAATCTTTAAAAAAGGACCAAGATATATCTTTGGGAACTACAGACCAGTTAGCCTAACATCAATAGTATGAAAGCTCTTGGAAAGGATTATAAGGGACTATATACAAGATTTTAGTAATGAAAACGGTACCATTAGCAGTAATCAGCATCTATTCATGAAAAATCGGTCTTGCCAAACAAATCTATTAACCTTCTATGAGGAGGTGAGCTGCCATCTAGATGAAGGAAGGCCCGTAGACATAGTGTATCTGGATTTTGCAAAGGCATGTGATACAGTTCCCTACAAACCTTTACTATACAAGATAAGGTCTGTCAGCATGGACCAAAGGGTGAGTACCTGGATTGAAAACTGGCTACGAGGGCGAGTTCAAAGGGTAGGGATAAACGAGGAGTACTTGGAATGGCCCAATGTGGAAAGTGGGGTCCCTCAGGGCTCTGTCCTGGGACCAATCCTATTTAATTTATTTATAAATAACCTGGAGGATGGGATAAACAGCTCAATCTCAGTATTTGCAGGCCATATCAAGCTAAGCAGGGAGATAGCTTATCTGCAGGATGTGGAAACCTTGCAAGATGATCTGAACAAATTAAGGGGGTGGGCAACTACATGGCAAATGAGGTTTAATGTAGAAAAATTTTAAATAATGCATTTAGGTGGCATAAACATGAATGTAATCTACTCACTAGGGGGAGTACCTCTGGGGGAACCTAGGATGGAAAAGAACCTGGGGGTCCTAGTAGATGACAGGCTCAGCAACAGCATGCAATGCCAAGCTGCTGCAAGCAAAGCCAATAGAATATTGGCATGCATTAAAATGGGAATTAACTCAAGAGATAAAGCGATAATTCTCCCACTCTACAAGACTCTGGTCCGGCCGCACCTGGAGTATGCCGTCCAGTTCTGGGATCCAGTCCTCAGGAAGGATGTGCTGGAAATGGAGAAAGTACAGAGAAGGGCAACAAAGCTGATAAAAGGACTGGAGGATCTTAATTAGGAGGAAAGATTGCAAGCACTGAACTTATTCTCTCTGGAGAAGAGACGCTTGAGAGGGGATATGATTTCAATGTACAAATAACGTACCGGTGACCCCCACAATAGGGATAAAACTTTTCCGCGAAAGGGCATTTAAAAAGACTCGCGGTCATTCACTAAAATTAGAAGAAAATCGATTTAACCCGGAAATTGCGTAGAGGGTTCTTTATGGTAATGCCGCGTACACACGACCGCTTTTCATGTCAAGAAAAAAAATGTCAATTTTCTCGACGTTATTTTTCTTGTTTCCTCTCAAGCCTGCCTTGCCTACAGACGATCGTGAAAAAAACTGATCTAGCAAAGCGCGTTGACGTCCAACACGTACGACGGCACTATAAAGGGGAAGTTTCATTCTGTTCGCGCCACCCTTTTGGCTGCTTTTGCTGATTTCGTGTTACCGCGTGTTAGTAAAAGTTTGGGAAGAGACGATTCGCGCTTTTCAGTCTTCGTGCTTTAAAGATCGTTTTCGGGAGTTCAGTTTGTGCTTGTGGGTTTGTATCTGGCTTTCAGTGCGTGTAGTGAGTTCGTATCTGTTTTTGCAGTGCGTTCTTGTCCGCTCGTTACTGTTTTTCAGCTCGTTCTTCATAGGCCTTGCTGTTCTTCAGTGCGTTCTTTTAGTTCGTTCTGATTAGACGACCGTTTTGAAGCCATGTTGCGGGTACGTTCTTGTCGCCGAGATCGTGCTGTGCTTGCTGCTGGGCTTGTTGCTATGTCCCAGATCCGGTCCATGAGGAGGGTGAGGAGGAGTTCATGGACCAAGAATTGGTTGCTCCAGAGGGACCAATTATGTCATATGCCTCTGCTGCGGGAGATCCGGGAGAATAACCCTGATGATTTCAGGAATTTTCTTAGGATGTCTGACCCCGTTTTTCAGCAGCTCTTGGCTTTGGTGTCCCCCTATATCACCAGGCAGGACACCGTTATGCAGGAAGCCATTACTGCTGAGCAGAGGCTCATCGCCACGTTGCGATACCTTGCGACTGGGAGAAGCTTGCAGGACCTCAAGTTCTCGACAGGCATCTCCCTCCAGGCTCTGGGCGTCATTATCCCTGAGACCTGCTCTGCCATTATCCAGGTCCTTCATGAGGACTATCTTAAGGTAAGTTTTCTCCTTTATAAACATCACAATCTATGTTTTTTTATGCTTGCTAATGTATAGTATATTTTGAACTGTCTCTAATTACCATGATTTGAATATGCTGTGAATGTCCCCTTTGTCCCCCTGCATGTTGTAAGGTTTGAATATTCTATGTTTTTTGGCTACATGCATATTTGTTTTTAAACCAATCTCCAGCATTAGATCCTGGGCCCAAACACACCTAGCCTAGTCAATCCCCATTTTTGTTTTGGACGCTCCATTGTAGTGCTTAGATTGCCTGATTCCCCCCCCCCCCCCTAATTCTTTGATTTTTGTCTAATCTACACAAATAAATTACATAGTACTATAGATTTGAATTATGATGTCCCCAACTCATCTCAACCCCTCCACCCTCTAAAGAATTTCACAGGTCCATCAGAGTGGGTGATGTTTTTGTTGCTTATTTTTCTATCTTATTCAAGCGGACCTCCATCCAAAATTTTGGGGGTCCGCTCATCGTAACCCTCCCCCGGTGTCAAAATTGACACCTTTCAGGGGGGAGGGGGGTGAAGATACCTGTTTAAGCCAGGTATTTTCACCCACATCCGGGAGTCATCTCTGCGGCAAATCTGCCTGAGCCAAGTCACTTCCCGCAGAAGACCCGTAGTGTTCTTGGAAACACTTGTCTCACAGAACACAGGAGGACCAGTCTGAACTGCGCAGCGCTTCTCGTGCATGTGCGTTTGGGAACCGGGCAGTGAAGGCGCAAGGCTTCTCTTCCTGGTTCCCTCACCAAGGATGGCAGAGGGGGCAGCAGAGTGACGAGCAATTGTTCGTCCTCTGCTGCGGACGTTGCTGGACTCCAGGACAGGTAAGTGTACAATTAGCAAACCTCTGCAGCTGCTGTAGCTGGAGCTGCTGTGTTATTTTATATTATTTGGGCTGCGTAGCTCCGCTCTAAAATCCTCCTTCCAAATTAATGCTATCCTGATGTTTTGCCCAGAGTGTTTTGTGCTAACATGCTTGCAATGTATAGGTAGTAAAGTATATTAATTTTTTTGTTCCTTTGACTCCACAGTTACCATCGACGCCACAGGAATGGCAGAATGTGGCATCTGATTTTTCTCAGCGGTGGAACTTTCCCAACTGTGGAGGAGCCATTGATGGCAAGCACGTCCGCATCGTGCCACCAGCCCATTCTGGATCGTTTTTTTTTTATTATAAAGGCTTCCACAGTATTGTGCTCATGGCGGTGGTGTCTGCCAACTTTGAGTTTCTATTCGTTGATGTTGGGAAAAATGGGCGGATGTCTGATGGTGGTGTTTTCGCCCAGACCGAGTTTGCAGACCGGCTTCTTTCAGAGGACCTGGCATTGCCACCTGCTGAAGATAATGAACATGGCCTCCCGTTTGTGTTCCTGGCAGATGAGGCTTTTGCGCTTGGACCACATTTGATGAGGCCTTTTCCCCAAAGGTCCCTCACCCCTGAGAGGAGGGTCTTTAATTATCGTCTGGCCAGAGCGCGAAGGGTGGTCGAAAATGCCTTTGGCATCATGGCCAGTCGCTTCCGCCTTTTTCTGACTGCGATAAACATGGTGGAGTATAAATGGAACCATTTGGTCATGTGCTGTTGCATACTGCACAATTTTTTACTCAAAAACTCAAACAATTATCTAGCTACAGTTGACCTTCCGGGCACACAGTGCTTGGATGGACCATTGGCAGCCCAGTTAGCTGGCCCTACAGGCTTGGCCCCCCAAAGCGGCCGTGATGTGCGGCAACGCTATCTAGAATATTTTATGGGTAGGGGGGCCATTGCAATGCCTGATCATTTTTAAACCAATTTTGGTCATAATAAAAAATAATATACTGAAAACATCTTGTTTGCTTTTCTTTTGTTGTATTTGTTCTTTCTCCTAGGTCAGTGATGGTGAACCTTGCCACTCCAGATGTTTTGCAACTCCATTTCCCATGATGCTCAACTACACTGCAGAGTGCCTGAGTAACATTAGAAATGTAGTTCCAAACCATCTGGGTTGCCAATGTTCACCATCACTGTCCTCGGTTATACTAGTGCAGTTGTAGTCCCATGTTTTTTCCTAACAAGTAAATTACAATCATTTATAGAGTCTAAACACACACATTTTTTTAGGGGGGGGGGGGGCAACATTGATATAAGAAGCCACACATTGTTTAGTGATTACATTTTTTTATAGGAGTTTAAAAATGTTCACGTTTGTATCAAAATATACCCCAAATTTTTTGGGGAATTTGTTTTTTTTTTCTCTTTTTACAACTCAGTACAAAAATGTACAACACGAACAATATACCTTTATAGAAATAAAAGATTTCCCCCCCAAAAAATAAAACAATATTTTTTAGAATATATACAAGTTTTACACCCTCCCAAGAATATGCTCAAGTTTTTTCAGTCTTTTCTCCATGATTTTGTTGGTTTGGCACATCTGGAACAGGTTGTCTTTTATCTTTTCAACCTCCCGAGAGCAGACCCTCACTTGTTTCAGCAACATCTGGGCAGTGGCTCTGGTGAAGGTTGCTGGTGCCGCAGGCATTAAAGTCCCTTGAAGTAGTGAAAAGAAAACGTCTTACTAAATATACAGGCCAACATCTATTACCTGAGGCTGTGGTGTATGACACTGACCTGGTGAGTTGCCATTTCCCTCTTCTGCCACATCCTGCGGTTGTGGGTCTTGAGTTGGTGGTGCGGGGTTTGCAGCCTTGTGTCTCTTAGCTCTTTGAAGCCCTAGGAGATATAACCAAAAGGTAGACTTGTGTAACTAATTATATTTTGGCGTGAAAGAGGAATATTAATCATTCTTGGGAAGTGTGTTACAATTGTATTAGTGATAATTTTTTAGGAGATGAACACATGATTGTATCCATTTCCCAAGATGGTAGATTAATCTCTTTTGGTCATGTTTCACACATGGAAACACACCAGGTATCCACTGGATCACCTGTGTGTGACACCATCAAAAGGTTGTTCTTGTGGCCCACACTTGTGCTAATGAGTCCAGATGTGTAAGCAGCTGCTGAGCATACTCTTGTAAACGTACACTGAATCTAGTTACATTAGCCAAATCTAATTACCAACAACTACACAAACATGTTTATAATTACTTCTCACATAAACATTTCATGATGTCCTGTTTCATGTTCTTGGGCACAAGAATCCAACGTTGAAATCCTCGTTCAATACCACCCAAACGATGTTTTGGTGGAATACATTGCTAAAAACATTTGAACATGCCTATTATTTTAGGATTGATAAAATGTCGTTCGAACAATGAATCGGGCCAAAAGCTTGTGATTGAGTGAACGTTTGAACGACCATTTATACGATCGATTCGTGTGCCCAAAAACATGAAACATGACATTTTTAACTGTACTACATACATTATTTTAAAAGCACATGCAACACCATGTTATTACCAAAAATCACATTTAATGTAGATCTACTTACTTTTTTTGATGACTTTTTTAATCTTTTTATATTGATCCGGCTCACGCAACTTAATGTCCGACCATCGTTTCCGGATCTGTTCCCGCGACCTGCGAACACCAAATTTCTGCAATAGCGCTTTGACCACTTTATCCATGATCTTGGACTTCACTTGATTTGGCTTTTTGTAGGGCCCATGTTTGGTGTCATAATCATCCCGGAGCAATATGGTGACCATCTCCACCATCTCCTCAAAGCTCATGTTAGTGGCTTTATACCTTCTGGGTCGGGGCCTGCTTTCTTCCCCACTTTCCACATCATGTTGGTGATTCGCCGACATGTTTACACTCTCCGTCATTAAGGAGTAGCGAGAAGGGGCGGGGAAAGTAGTGTAACGAACGTCAGGGGCAGGAAAGCGTGCGGAGCGTCACGCATGCGCACTGTATATAACTCCAAAAAACATCGTTGAAAGCGACGTTCAGTGAGTGGAAGAAGGTCGGAGGAGACGAACGTGTAGATCGCGGGTACGTAACATTTTTCATACTTGATATGTCGAGGGTTGAGCGGCCCCGAACAGCAAATGTAGTGACCGTACAGACCTTTAAATTTGGCTGTGTCCAGGAGCATTAAACCTATAAACATTCATTCACTGTATGTTCGGGGCCGGGGTTGGGCAATATGCATGTAACTTGGCGCTTGCTTCCCGTGCTGTTAGTACTGGCCGTGCACAAAGTGTCATTTTTTAATTGTGAATAAACTTTGAAAAGTCAATCGCGGCTCTAAATGAATTCTTGCCTCCCGGCAAATGGCAAGACATTGAAAAGTGAGTTGTACCTGCAAAATTAAAATGTGGGGGTTCCCCCAAATTCGAGTTGCAGGCCCTTCAGGTCTGTCAAGGATTTTAAGGGGAACTCCACCCCCAAATCAGGAAAAAAAAGGGCGTGGAGTCCCCCCAAAATCCACAACAGACCCTTTATCCGAGCACGCAACCTGGCCGGCCGCAGGGGAAGAGGGGGGGACGAGAGAGCGGCCCCCCCTCCCTCCTGAACCGTACCAGGCCACATGCCCTCAACATGGGGAGGATGTCCCCATGTTTATGGGGACAAGGGCCTCATCCCCACAACCCTTGCCTGGTAGTTGTGGGGGTCTGCGGGCGGGGGGCTTATTGGAATCTGGAAGACCCCTTTAACAAAGGGGACCCCCAGATCACGGCCCCCCCTATGTGAATTGGTAAGGGGTACATTGTACCCCTACCATTTCACGAAGAAAGTGTACAAAATGTAAAAAATGACAGTAGTCAGTTTTTGACAATTCCTTTAATTTTTAGTTTGGCTTTCTTCCATCTTCTTCCTTCTTCTTCTTTTCTCGCTTCGTGTTTCTTCCTCCATCTTCCTCTTCCTCTTCATCTTCCTTCTTCCTTCGGTGTTCTCGTCCGCATCTTGCTCCGGGTTCTTCTTTCTCCGGCCGCTCCGTTTGAATTGGAGGTTCCCGCTGTGGGACGCTCAGTTCATCAGTTCTCCTCTTGGTCCGGCGACCCCGCCCCCCTCTGACGCACAGAGATTTCACAGGTACTTTCCCCGTGCAGTCAGAGGGGGGCGGGTCCCCCGGCTCGCAGCGGACCTAGAGGAGAACTGCCTAACTTTGCGTCACACAGCGGGAAACTCCAATTCAAACGGAGCGGCGGGAGAACAAAGAAGAAGCCGAAGCAAGATGCGGATGAGAAGCCCGAAGCAAGAAGGAAGATGAAGATGAAGAGGAAGATGGAGGAAGAAACTCGAATGCAGAAAAGAAGAAGGAAGAAGATGGTTGAAAAACAAAACCAATAATAAAGGAATTGTCAAAAACCGTGTAGTGTCATTTTTTAGATAATGCCATTTTTTAAGGTGAAATGGTAGGGGTACAATGTCCCCCATTACCATTTCACATAGGGGGGGGCGGGATCTGGGGGTCCCCTTTGTTAAAGGGGTCTTCCAGATTCCGATAAGCCCCCCGCCCGCAGACCCCCACAACCACCGGGCAAGGGTTGTGGGGATGAGGCCCTTGTCCCCATCAACATGGGGACATCCTCCCCATGTTGAGGGCATGTGGCCTGGTATGGTTCAGGAGGGAGGGGGGCCGCTCTCTCATCCCCCCCTCTTCCCCTGTGGCCGGCCAGGTTGCGTGCTCGGATAAGGGTCTGTTATGGATTTGGGGGGGACTCCACGCCATTTTTTCCCAGAATTTGGGGGGGAGTTCCCCTTAAAATCCTTGACAGACCTGAAGGGCCTGGTATGGATATTTGGGGGAAACCACAATGCTTTCCCAATGTTTGTATCAATGACTTTCCTATGTATTGCAATTGACAGGAGACAACAATTAATTATACCCAGGAGTGAATTTAGTTTTAATTTTTTAAAAACAAAAATGACACTTGGTGCAGGGACAGTTCGAGGTACTCCTTTATTTTTGGGGAGTCCTTTTATTCCCATGATTTACAGGGCAACATTTACTTCAATGGGGTTTGGGTTCGGGGAAAGTCAGGTCACGAACTCTAGCTTTTTACAAAGTTAGCTAAAAAGAGTTCAACACAAACATCCAGGTGTCCACTCAACTCTATGATGACTGATTAATTGCTACGTTAGTGGCCTATATATGGTGAGAAAGATTTGGAGAAGTCCTGACTGACATTCCTTTTTTTGATTTGGGTTTTGAATTGCAGAGAAAATGAAGGTATTTAAGGACCCAGATTTTATGTTGGAATTCCTGCAAAGATGGAAGAATCTTCCAATTTTATGGCAGACTAAAAATAAACATAATAAAAATAAAGAAGCCAGGAAGAGAGCACTGGAGACCTTGCTGGAATTTGTGAAAACTCAGATCCCCACAGCAACACTACAGGATCTGAACACAAAAATTGGGACCATTAGGGGCACATACCGGGCTCAACGGAATAAAGTGCTAAAATCCCTGCGGTCAGGAGCAGGTGCAGAGGACCGATACATCCCAAATCTGTGGTACTATCAGCACCTGAGTTTCCTGGATGAACACCTGGAATCCAGGGAATCCCTTTCCAGCCTTCCACCCAGAACGACCTCCAGCCTTCCTTGCAGCCAACCCTCCAGCCAACCCTCCAGCCTTCCCTGCAGCCAACCCTCCAGCCTTCCCTGCAGCCAACCCTTCAGCCTTCCCTCCAGCCTTCCCTCCAGCATTCCCTGCAGCCAAGCCTCCAGCCAAGTTGAGGTCTCTTTGGAGGAACAACCTCAAGTCCTGGAGGAGCCTGATTTAAATATTTGGAGCCAGGTATAATATTTCACAAAATATTTAGAGTATGAAAAGTTGAATGTTGTAAAAGTTTGTAAAAAAGTGTCTGACAGATCAATAGACAGCAGTGGCCAAAAATTAAGGGCACCAAAAAGAAATATACTGGTGTCAGAATGATTCACTTTAATATTTAGTAGCATTCAATTAACAAATGTCATGAGGTGACAAATGTGTGTGAAAGATGAAGGCAAAACTAACTTGATGTACCTTTTTTAAACAGGATGAGGAGACAGGCCCCAGTGGGACACACGAGGAGGCAGGTGCCACTGGAAGCCAGGAGGAGACAGGCCCCAGTGGGACACACGAGAAGGCAGGTGCCACTGGAAGCCAGGAGGAGGCAGGCCCCAGTGGGACCCAGGAAGAGGCAGGCCCCAGTGGGACCCAGCACAACACCAGGCCCCAGATCCCTCTGCTGCGGATTCCAGCAAAAAGATCAAGGAGGCTGCTTCAAATGGAGGAGGAGACCCAGGCCCTAATTAGGGAGGCTACTGCTGCACTCCGCGAGCCCCCCACCGCTGCAGAGGGATTTGCTGCCCTTATTGGGGAGAAACTGCCCCAAATGGGACTGGACCAGAGGCTGAAATGTGAAACCCTAATATTGAAGGTGGTCAATATGGGCCTGTTGAACAAACTGAAGGATTTCACAGACGTTGTGGACCTTTCATATTTTTATGCTCAAGTTCCTGCCCCACTCCATGCTCCTGCCCCACTCCATGCTCCTGCCCCACTCCATGCTCCTGTAACAGTCCCTGCTCCTGTAACAGTCCCTGCTCCTGTTCCAGACCCTGCTCCTGCTCCAGTCCCTCCTCCAAGGAAGGCTGCAGGGAAGGTCAAACAAGAAACCCGAAAATGAGCCCAGGATACGTGCCTCACATGGGCCTAATTTTTGTCTTCACATGCTTTGGTGTTTGCTGTGGTGATCTGGGTCTGCACTAATTTCAGCAGGGTCTCCAGTGCTGTCTTCCTGGCTTCTTGATTTGTACTTTACATATGGTTTTGTTTTGGCTTACCTTTTAATTTGTTATTAGGCCATAATAAATGGAATTTTTTTTGTAAGATACAAAATGAACATGTGTTTTTCTGCTAAATAGCCAGTTTGTAAGTGAGTAGGCAGGGACATTGGATAAAAAATTGTGAAATTAACAAGGGACACTAACCTCATTGAGGAATAAATAGAATAAATAATAATGTTGTGGTAACTTGACACACTCCAAAATAGCAAATAATATGTAAAAACAGTCTAAAATCTAATACCACAAATTAAAACCTAAAAAAAAAAAAAAAATAATGTAAAAATGTTTGGGTATTTAGGGAGATCTGGCTCACCAAAATAGAGATTAATCATGATAAAACAATAAATACTAAAGAACAAAGATTGTCCTAACTCTGGGAGAATATCAGCAGCAAGAGAATTGGAATATTGCAGCATTAGAACGAAGAAAAGAATGCGCTGCATTAAACGATGTAATAATTTCATGCATGACGAATGTGCCATCTCCATTCCGAACAGTAGTTTTACCAGAACGAGCGCTCCCTTCTCCTCACTTGCTTCTGATCATGCGCGCTTTTTTCACGTCGTTAAAGCCTACACACGATCATTTTTCATGATGAAAAAAACGACGACGTGAAAAACGGCGAGAAAATTTAGAACATGTTCTAATTTTTCTCGTCGTTTTTAATGCCGTTTTTCTCGTTGAAAATAACGACATAAAGCCCACAGACGATCGGTTTTCTCGGCGGAAAAAATAAATGCCGTTATTCTCGTCGAGAAAAGCGGTCGTGTGTACGCGGCATAAGAATGTGTAATTCTTTTCCACAAGCAGTGGTTTCAGCAGGGAGCATAGATAATTAAAAAATAACTAAACGACCACAGCATACAGGGTTATACAATGTAATATAAAAGCACACACACACAGGTTGGACTTGGTGGACTTGTGTCTTTTTTTAACCTTACCAACTATGTAACTATGTACCCAAAAGTCCTGTCTTCATTCATCACTGAAGCATAGCAAATATTGTGGTCAATTCACTAATGCCGCGTACACACGATCGAGATTCACGGCGGTGAAAACACCGCCGTGAATACCGACGGGAAAAACGAGGAACGGCTTGTTCCCATACACACGGCCGTTTTTCCCGTAATTTTTTCTCTTGGTCGAGAAAAACAACCGTGTGTAGGCTCCCCGACAGTGTTTCCCTATGGGAAAACTGCAGCGGAAAAAAATGCAGTGAATCACGACAAGAAAAATTAGAGCATGTTCTAATTTTTCTCGTCGTGATTAATGCCGTTTTTCTCGTCGGGGAAAAATGACCAAAAGCCCACACACGGTTGTTTTTCTTGTCAAAGAGAAAAAATTAAATTTTTCCCGACGAGAAAAATGGTCGTGTGTACGCGGCATAAGAGTTAAAATACTGGCAATCAGTTGTGAAATGTCAATTCACTAAGAATTTTGCGTTAAATACCGAATGCAGTATTTGTTCGGTTTAGCGGTACTTACAACCGATGACTCATCGGGTTCTCCGCTGGCAGCTGCATGTAAAAAAAAAAGAAGACAATTAAAAATGGTGAAAAAAAAACAGCATGGGGGTTCCCCCAAAGCATACCGGGCCCTTGGGGACTGGTATGGATTTTAACCACTTCAGCCCTGGAAGGTTTTACCCACTTCCTGACCAGGCCATTTTTTGTGATACGGCACTGCGTCGCTTTAACTGACAATTGCGCGGTCGTGCAACGCTGTAAGCAAATAAAATTTATGTCCTCTTTTTTTCCCCACAAATAGGGCTTTGCTTTGGTGGTATTTGTTCACCTCTGCGTTTTTTTTTTTTTTGCGCTATAAACAAAAAAACTGACAAGTTTGAATTTTTTTTACTTTCTGCTATAATACATATCCAAATTTTTTTTATTTTTTAAAACGAATATCTTCATCAATTTAGAGAAATATGTATTCTGCTACATATTTCTGGTAAACAAAATCCCAATAAGCGTATATTGATTGGTTTGTGCAAAATGTTTAGCGTCTACAAACTATGGGATAGATTTAGGGACTATTATTTTATTTATTTTTACTGGTAATGGGGGCGATCTGCGATTTTTAGCAGGACTGCAACATTGCGGTGAACAAATCTGACCCTAAGTGACACTTTTTGGGGACCAGCAGCACCAATACAGTGATCAGTGCTAAAAATATGCACTGATCCCTGTATAAATGACACTGGCAGGGAAGAGGTTAACACTAGGGGGCGACCAAGGGGTTAAATGTGTTCCCCGGGAGGTGTTTCTAACTGTAGGGGAGTTGATTCTCTGGAGTAAAAGAGAGAATGTGAGTCAGCTTAGCTGAAACACAATCTCTTACTTTTCCTCTCTGTTAGATCAGCGGTGTGCTTTGTTTACATCGGCAGACCGCTGATCCGTCTGATCGGCGGGTCGCGGCGGCCATCACAGCTGCCAAAAACACTGATTAGCTCCAGCTGTGTCCAATCACACATACATATGTGATTTTGCACACCCAAGCCGCTCTGCAGCAGTAAATGTACATTTAAGTGAAGGGCGGTTAAGGGAAATCCCATGCCAAAATGTAAAAAAAAAAAGATGCGGGGTCCCCCCCAAAATTTATACCAAACCCTTACCTGAGCATGCAGCCCAGCAGGTCAGAAAAGGGGGGGAACGAGCGAGTTCCCCCCCTCCTGATCCATACCAGGCCACATGCCCTCAACATTGGGGGATCGGGACAAGGGCCTCATCCCCACAACCGTGGCCAGTGGTTGTGGGGGACTGCGGGCAGGGGTCAGAGTTCCTAAAGGTGTATTTCACAACTATCCAGGAAAGGAAAACTAAGAACGATACTTCTGTAGCGGGTGTTTGATTTTTGGGGAAGCATCTGGGTGGTAGTGTAACCCAGATGCATTGATTGTCAGGGAATCTGAGACCTTTCTGTGGTTCTTGGAGGACTCTGGTGGTGTGAGGTTCCCTGTGGCCTACGGGTGGCGTTGTTGCCATGGGCCGAGGTTGAACACTCACCACAGGACTGCTGACTTTTTGTCCTTGACTGGCGATGGTACGGCAGGGCGGGGAACCTGCTGTGATGCAACGGGCGAGGGGTCAGAGTCGGAGGATGCAGCCGCACCCAGGCACCTTTAGCTTGGGTGCTGGCATTCCGGAGTTCCGGGCCCAGGTGCCCTTGACCTGGCCGGAGCGAGAGATGGAGTCCATCTCAGGCACCTTTAGCCTGGGGTGAGGTACTATGGCGGAAGCCTGGAGCTCAGTACCTTAGACTGAGTTCCGCGAGGGTGGAGGAATCCGAGGGGGCCCTAACTCCTTCGGTGCCCGTGTCTGAGGTCGAGAAGACTGGTGAACGGAACTTCTCTGAAGAGTCCGGCGCAGCATTGCTGGTGACAGAGAGGCCTCCGGTGAATCTCTTGGATGGATTGCCTTCCTCTGACAGGGGCTGTGCTAGCGAAGGTAATTCACGTTCTACCTCATATAGTCAGTGGCAGTGACTATTCGCCACTGGTGATACTACAGTGGTTAGCTGTAACTAGAAGAATTGTGCCTTGGCCTACTCCCCGCAAATTGTTAAAAGTGTTACATGGGTCTCAACCTGTCTGTGCTGTATGACTATTTATTGGGAAGAATAAATACGAGTTGTACCTATTCAGTGTGTGGAACTCTGGTTACTAGGAGCAAAGGGGGAGTCAATCCGAGGAGAGGATTGGACTCTGGGACACATACACAAAGCCCGATAGTTCTGGCCTTCACCTCTACGCTTTGGAGGACATGGGCCGTGGTGTATCTCATCCCTCCCCCCAGTGTTAACCCCTAGATGAGACAGACAAGCCGTGAATGAGAAGGGGGCGAGAGGGGTGAAGTCGCTACACTTCTATTTGACACAAAGGATATCGGCCTAAATTTAGATATGGGTTTTCTTACTCATCATCCAATAACAGTTTTACAACACCCTCTGTGATTGGTTTTACAACGCCCCCAGTCTTGAGCTCTCCCTCTGTCTTATCTCACCCTCCCAAGTCTATAGCTCTCCCTCTGTCTTATCTCACTAACTATGCTAGTTGTATTACTATTGGCAGGTACATTTGTTTGTGTGTTTGTTTTTCCTTTTTTTTCCCTCAGAGATAGTGTTTATTTTTAATATTCTGCTAAAACTTTTGTGAATCAGTACTGCTGGGACCTTGAAGAAG
This sequence comes from Rana muscosa, assembly GCA_029206835.1. Taxonomy (NCBI): domain Eukaryota; kingdom Metazoa; phylum Chordata; class Amphibia; order Anura; family Ranidae; genus Rana; species Rana muscosa. The sequence continues at coordinate 414,050,189 of CM055117.1, forward strand.
GGCACATACCCAAAACGTGTCCTGAAAATTTGTATTTTAGAGCAAATAATAAAAGTATCACTTATGCCGCGTACACACGATCGGAATTTCCGACAACAAACCGTGTTTTTTTTTTCCGACGGATGTTGGCTCAAACTTGTCTTGCCTACACACGGTCGCACAAATGTTGCTCAGAAATTCCGATGGTCAAGAACGCAGAGACGTACAACACTACGGCGAGCCGAGAAAAATGAAGTGCAATGATTCCGAGCATGCGCAGCACTTTTGTGTGTCGGAAATGCCTACACATAGTAACATAGTTACATAGTTAGTCAGGTCGAAAAAAGACACAAGTCCATCCAGTTCAAATATAAAAAAAATAAAAAATTAAATGAAAAATATCGTACAATCCCATATACCCAATTCTATACCCACAGTTGATCCAGAGGAAGGTGAAAACCCCAGCAGAGCATGCTCCAATCAGATTTTCCCTGGATTAACTTTACCTATAAATGTTAGTACCTAGTTATATTATGTACATCTAGGAAAGTATCCAGACCTTTCTTAATCTCCCTAGCGGTAATGCCGAGTCTGGCTCGGGGTGATTTTTTTATGCTAAGAGCGGTAACCCCGAGCCAGACTCGGGCTGCATCGCAGTATCCAGGGGAAGTAACTTACCTTGTTCCCTGGATCCTGCAATGTCCTCCCGCAGTGTCTGCGAGCCGTGTCTCGCTCGATCCTCACTGCCGAGTGCCGAACTCCATTCCCTGCGACGTTGCGGCGCACAGGGGCGGAGTTCGGCGCCAAATTCAAAAAAGTAAACACATAGTATACATACAGTATACTGTAATCTTACAGATTACAGTACTGTATGCAATAATTACACATCCCCTTTGTCCCTAGTGGTCTGCCCAGTGTCCTGCATGCACTTTTATATAATAAGAACTGTTCTTTCTGCCTGGAAACTGGAGATTGTCCATAGCAACCAAAAAGTGTCCCTTTATGTCAAAAGTGATTTTAGACCAGCTAAAAAACAGCGACAATAAATTATCGCTTGAAATGTGGCCTGAAAAGGCCAATCAATAAGTTTGAAGTCTTTATAGACATACATAAATATATACGTGCAGTAAATATGAAAAAATACTTTCTTAATAAGAATTCCCAACCAACAACTAATTTGTCATCTGTGGCATTAGATAGCGGACTTCGTAATAAATCCCTCTTCAATCGTCAGAATGGCGCTAATCATCAACTGGAAACGTTTAAGTGTCTTGTGATACGAGATCTTCAGCACATAGTACCCAAAAAAGAAGTGAATCCACGCCATGTACTAGATGGAATCACAATGCTTGAAGAGAGGAAAGATATAATAATCAGACCTGCTGATAAAGGGGGAGGAGTGGTCATTTTGAATAAGGCATTTTATATCAACCAACTTATGGAGATGTTGGGTGACACTAACACCTACACTAGGTTGGAGAAAGATCCATCCACCCAGTATGAAATCAATTTGAAGTGTCTGATTGAAATGGGTTACTCTACTGGGGTCCTGTCTAAACGTGAGAAGACATATCTTGTGCCTAGTAGTAGTACAATTCTACTATCTATACCCTCCCTAAGATCCATAAAGATGTAAATTGTCCCCCTGGAAGACCCATTGTAAACGGGATTGGATCCATCTCATCCCGTCTGGGACAATATCTGGACTTATATCTTCAAAAAAGTGTCGTACAGACTCGTGCCTATTTGAAAGACACTAAAAGTCTCCTTCAGATGTTACAGTCAATAGATCTCACAGGGAAAGAGGAGATATTTCTGGTAACCGCGGATGTTTCTGCCCTATACACCATCATCCAGCATGATGACGCTTTGCTGGCTTTGAATTGGGCATTATGCAAACTGTTGTGGAGATTTTTATGGAGATGTATTTAATATGTATTGTCATAGTGTCACCCAGTGTTAGTACTTCCGCAACCCGCTCTAAAAGAGCTGATTGGGGTAGTCTGAGGCTGGTTGAATCCCGTCTGATAGGGGAAAACGTCTTGAGGTTGGAGTGTGATGTTTGCAGGGTGCGGATATGTCCACCGACGGGGGCCCTCTGTGCATTAGCACGGACGATTGTTGAGGAGGGGATGTCCTCGCTCTGCAACAACATCATTGGTTATGAGCAAATGCGTGCTCTTGTCTCTGCTGTGTCTGATCAACATTGATTGGGATTCGTAGTGCGCATCTGCAGATAGCGTCCCTCCCCCATTCAATAATAGTATAATCTGAATATGCGTTATTCTATGGAATAGTGCAGAATAAGGATTCTTATCAGCGGTAATATGAGAGCTTATGATCGTTTCAGAGTCAGGGAAGGCGTCCATGTTTTAAATCAATACGGCTTTGTTTGCTGGGAGCATATACGCTTTCCCTGCCCGGACACACCCATAAGACGTTAGCCATCATGCGTTATTGTATTCACTGTATGTATTATTGTATTGAATCCTTTCATTCCCTGTTGGAAGGGATGTCCTTGTATTGCCATTTTCCTGTGTGGAAGGGACATCCTGTGATGTCCCTGCCCATGGGGGAGGGGATTGGTTGCTGCAGCCAATCACCTCCTGTCTGAGATCTTTTGAGTTTAATAAAAGCCTATGATTAGGCGTTGGCTTGGCAGTCATGCTGGTCTGCTGAGATGAGAACATAAGATCTGTGTTGGTGCTTTCCTTGAATGAATGATGGAATGAACGGTGAGTGGAACTTAACTTAGCAAACTTAGCTAAAGATAGCATTATTGCAAAAAGATGAATCTAAAGTGTGTGCTTATAGAGCACCGGAAATATGGGCTGTGTGCTCTGCAAACAACCAATAATTCCACGACAGAATGGCGACTCTGGTGGGACCAATTGCGGCCTCTTTGAGCATCACATCAGCAGAGGGGGGAGAGTGGACTTGCGGTGTAATGTGTGAAGAGGCTGCACTTTGTAAAAGAACAAACTTTTCGTCTTTTTGAAATAATGCTGTATGCTTGCAGTATGAGAGATGCGTGTGTGCGTGTATGTCTGCGAATCTGATTGTGTGTGTGTGTGTGTGTGTCTGTGAATCCGATCGTGCGTGTGTGTGATTTTGTTGGGAGAGAGATCGTATGCCTGTGAATCCGATCGTATGATTCCTGGATGTTTGTGTGGGGAAGCTGTGGGCTGTAAGAGTGTAACTAAGCGAGAAATATAGACTGTTTGTGCAATGTATTGAGCAGTTTGCAGCCAGCCATGGCTGCTGCATTGTTCTGGTCCCTGTGTGAGATGAGGTTTAGCGGGGGTGGGGCAGGCAGCATGGCCATCAGTGACCAGCATGTTTGATAGCTCTGTGTATCTGACGTTCCAATTTTCAGAACAAAGTTGTGTGCAGCGTTTGTGCCTGTGTGAATGCTGATGGAGACTGTATATTGTGTATGAAATGAAGGTATAGCTGTGGTATTTCATGCAGCCTACACTGAGATTGGCGGCCTTGTTAAAGATGGCCGCTGCATTAGTGGGGGAGGGGCAGCCAGCATCTATCAGTTACAATGGTGAAAGTTGGTGACTCTCTGTCCCTGAGAGATGATCTGATGTTGTACTGTATGTGTGTGGTGAATATCTCAGAGTATATTAACTTAGAGAAATGAATATGTTTTTAATATTGTCATGTAACTAACATTTATTGAATGTGCTGTTTACTTGGCCAAAGGGTTTAAGTTTGTAAGTGTACATGTGGTCCTTGTAGAGTGTAGCTGACATACCTTTTTCAGTGGATTTTGATGATAATTTAGAAAAATCTCAATGGTGTAGTCTGTCTTTGTGGAGAAAAACATTTTTGATTTTCTTTGATGTCCCATGCTGGTTTTGGTGGGAAAAAGTAATGGCGCCATTCTTGGCTTTTGATTAGCCTTGTGGTTTGTCCGCCATTTTGAGGCACAGTTTTTCCTTAGCCTGTGGGTATCCTATAAGGGAAGGTGCAGCTACCTTTCCTTTGGGTATGATATTATGTGACCATGCTGTGTCATTCGTCTGCTATTTCGCTGGTGGAATTTCTCAGCCTTTGGGGCAGATTTTGATGGTTGGTGCTAATGTAGTGCGGTATTTTCTGCGTTGGAACCTGGTGGAGGCCATTTGTGTTTTTCTTTGTGTGGGGGAACCAATGTGGTGTTCATTGTGACGTCCCATGCTGGTTTTGGCGGGAAAAATTGCATGGCGCCATTGATGTTGTTGTCCATGAGGCTTGCGATGGTTCATCCACCATTCATGGGCTTGCCTCTGGTAAGCTGTTACCTTACCTTTGTTTGCTGATGTCACTGTGTGTTGCATAATCATCTACTGATCTCAGCTTGTGATTTTGCAGGATTTATGCCTTTGCAATGGACTTTTAATCCATCATTTTTAGCTCTATAATTCAGTATTGTGGTTTAATTTTTGGGGTTTTTATTGCATCATCTGGGCATTCATCTGGACTTTTGTCATATGTTTTATAATCATTGGCCATTGTTTTTTTGGTATCTAGTGGTTGGTGCACATCAGCCCCTGGATACTGTGTTGGCATTTGTTGATTGGCACAGTTTTGTCCTGTTTTATGCGTTTGCTAGATTAAATAGTTTTTCTAAGCATCGTCTTTTGAGTTGAGTAGAGTGGTATCTTGAGATAGCGCGGTTTTACCCCGAGGGGCCACAACGTGCTTGCGGACACACGCACATGCTGGGGCCTATTTATGGATGGGATCTGGCTGACCTACCAGCATCTGGAGTGTGGGAGGAGGCCAACGCAGACACAGGGAGGACATGCAAACTCCATGCACATGATGTTAGGTTGGGGATTTCTCTGTTTTCATTTAAGTGAATGTAAGCTATTGCAGGGTCAGCTGACTTTGCAGTATATGAGCGGCGTTGTTTTGTATTAGATTTCGATTGTAAGAAAAAGTTCACTTTACACTGAATTTTGATAGATTGTAAGACTAACAGAGTTTTTGTACAATGATGTGTTTTTATGTTTAAATATTTGGGAGTTTCCCGGAAAGCAAATCATATGTTTTGAAGCTTGTATTGTATAGCCTGTAGAGGAGGAGTGGGGGTTTGGTCGAAACTCCTAGAGCCATCTTATTGCAGGAGTTTTTTATTTGAGCCTCAACTTGTGGTTTTGCTTGCAGGGGATGTTTGGGTCAGGACCCTCCCATTTGCAAGGGGGGGGGGGGGTTATTCCATCATTTTCTTGACAAGGTTTTAAATTGTTGAAATATATAATGTGTAGCCATGGATTTATTGGAGTCTTGATAGACAAGGCGATTAGGGCTACGCCTCCCCCTCCCCCTCCCTCTTCCTGAACAATTGATATGTAAATAAACCAGTTTGGTTTTTTTGAGAGCGGAGCATAACCGGAAGTTTCTTTTCAGCATTTTATATATCAGAGGGAAGTTGGTGGGAGGAGCTTGGGGTTTTTAAAGGTGAGCAATGAGATTTGTGTTTGGAAGGAAAATGGAAAGCATTTTTGCGTTTAAAAGTCTTTTATATTTTGTTCCAGTTTTGTGAAGTTTTGTACGGTAAAACAGTTTTGGGTAGAGAGAAAAACAGGGGGGCATCACCATTGTTTTATCATCTAGATACAGAGAGAAGCCACATTGTTCTGCAGGTGGTAAACTGGCGTAATTGTTCTGTGTGATTTAGTCTGACAACGCAGTGTATGGGTGTATAGCGGAAAACGCTTGTGTATGCATGCACTGTGAGGGGTAGAGGCCTAATTCGGGGGTTGATCTGTGGTTGTTCTATAGTTCCAAAAGTGTTGGGACAACAAGCCATAGCGTTGACGCCTCGGTTAGAGTTTCTAGTTGGAGGACTTGACCATATAGTGGTTGTAGTTCTTCAATTCACCGTATAAGAAGACACCGGGCGGTGATCTCCGAAATGGGTGCAACGGTTTACGATAAGCCGATTCAAATCGCCATGGACACAAGGAGGTCTGTGCAAAGGGAAGGAATGGAGGCTTCCCACAGTCAGACGGTCACACAGTGCACGAAGCCTAGTTTTGGGGCAAAGACCTTTGAACCCCAAAAAGATTAACATAGGTGGTCCAAGGATACTATTTTGGGTATCCCTCTGGAATGGATGTAGTTCAGCTGCGGCTTCAGAAATCTGTAATGATGAGTGTTGATGGAGGTGTAGTACACGCTTTTGTGACTCTCAGAGGAGGAATGGTGGTTAAATTCTCATGCCCGTTTGTTTGAACTTTGTATGGCTGGTCCATGTAAGGTTCTCGAGCTGCTCTCATGTTCCCATTGTATTTTTTTCTATTGCTGAAAGAGCAAAGGGAGAATTCTGGCTGTTTTTGTTTTTTTCATTTGTGGTTTTGGAAACTGGGAAGTATTTCCCCCACGTTTGTATCGGAATGTTTGTATGTAGTAACGTGAATATGTTCGAACTTACCGCAGCGATCCTTCGATGCGTCGCGGCTGTTGTATTTTTGTAGGAACGGGAAAAGTAAGGGTTACAGAGGGTTTTGTTTGAATCAGTTTTGAAAGAATGTCATTGACAATTTACCAATGTACAGGAATGTCATTATCGTTTACCATTCTTTGCAGGTTAAATATGAAGAATAGAGTAATGATTTTGCTTATAAGTATTTTTCAGGTCCAAGGAGTTTGTACATAGAGAGCAGGTGTATGTAGACAGCGGTACATATGGATAAATACATGAGTCTAAGGAGGTAAAAGTATCATAGGCTATTTCATTGTTTCTTTTTTCCTGCACCACGCATTTCTTCCTTCAGTCTGTAATGAGGAAGAAAAGGGGGGAGAATGATAAATGTAAGAGTGACAGTTTTTTTTCAAACTAATAATAACCTCTGTAATTCTAACCAAGTTTGTGCCAAGACTGTCTTTCTTTGATAGAATTTGAATCGGCAAGCAGCAGTCTGGTGAAGTAGGTTCCCATCCCAGAGGCTAAGAACCTTTTGTCAATGGTTCCAGGTATTGTAAGCCACGCACAGGTTATGCAGTGACCACAGTCCCGATGTCTGGGTTATTGTCATATGAGGGTTGTTTGGAGGTCAATCAAAACCAGGGTCGTACTCCCCTCATTAGCTGTCACTTATATTCTCGGCTGATGGGTTGGGTGCGATCGTTGTGACATGAACTCCAAAATGTCCACCACAGCGTTCACGAGTCCCTCCTGGACCCTGACTTAATAATCAGTTTACATTCTTTCCAACCAGGTGACTGGGTCGTTGTAAAGAAGCTTGAGGGATGAGACCACGCCAGCCACTGCAAGAAGCGGCTCAACCACACCAAAGAATGAGGAGTATCTTTGTTTATTTATATTTTTGTTGTTTAGTAAATTTTAGCGAGCTAACGGTGAAAAGCATCCCAAGTTATTATGTAAAGTGTATGTCCTGACTAGCTCAGAAAGCAAACAGGACCGATGGTCTGTTCTGAGTCTTCACCGAGTTTTAGTCCCCAGCGATGACAGCGGTACATGCCATTTATGATGTTATTATGGGTATGAGGAGTTTTGACAAACTAGTGAAGACTCCAAACAGACACTTGTCAATGGAATCTAACGATGCATTTTTAGAGGGTAAAATTGTTTAGTTTTAATGGCTCTGCCTCTTGTCGGTTTGGGTATCTAGGCAGCCCACAAGTGTGTTTGAACTTTAGTTTGGTGTTTATGCGGATCTGCAGCTTATAAAGGTAATTCCCCCAAAGCAAAAGGTTCATGTGTGATGGTGAAGCTGTCCCAACATCTTAGGTCGCGGCCGATCGCGAGGATCTGATGGCGCAGGAAATTAAGAATGGCAGGGACAGCTATAAGGGATTTGTTCACCAACCCCGACCAGGTCCGGGCATGGTGTCCTGCATGTACAAGGTGGGGGGGGCTCGAGCTTGGGATACGATTGAAAAATTCTCATCCGTTAAGGATAGGGTTCTTCATGTAATTGTTGAAGACAGAGCTGTAGCTAAGTGAAGGTTGGGAGTCTATTTTAAGGGTCTGGGAATCTTTGGGGATCTAATTTTTATTTTACAGCGGATCGTGGTTAAAGGAAGTGGGAATATATATACTCATGTTGTTTTTATTTCTATTCTTTCTATGTCGTGGCGAGATGCTCCTGTTGCCTGATTTGACGCGTGACCAGAGTTTCCTTGATGAGACGCCCCGAAGCCGGACCCACATACAAGACACAGAGGATCACAGACGGATCGGCGATTACTACAGCTCACCATGTCGTGTCCTCCTTTATAAGTCATGCCCCTGAAGAGTAGAGTCTACATGTCAAGCCGTGTTTTCCTTTTTATGGACTAAGGACTGATTCATTTCCAGGTGTAAGAAGCAGATCGACTTTCATCGAGGGACACATGGGGTGCATATGACAAAAAAGGGAGGACCGTTGTGGAGATTTTTATGGAGATGTATTTAATATGTATTGTCATAGTGTCACCCAGTGTTAGTACTTCCGCAACCCGCTCTAAAAGAGCTGATTGGGGTAGTCTGAGGCTGGTTGAATCCCGTCTGATAGGGGAAAACGTCTTGAGGTTGGAGTGTGATGTTTGCAGGGTGCGGATATGTCCACCGACGGGGGCCCTCTGTGCATTAGCACGGACGATCGTTGAGGAGGGGATGTCCTCACTCTGCAACAACATCATTGGTTATGAGCAAATGCGTGCTCTTGTCTCTGCTGTGTCTGATCAACATTGATTGGGATTCGTAGTGCGCATCTGCAGATAGCCTCCCTCCCCCATTCAATAATAGTATAATCTGAATATGCGTTATTCTATGGAATAGCGCAGAATAGGGATTCTTATCAGCAGTAATATGAGAGCTTATGATCGTTTCAGAGTCAGGGAAGGCGTCCATGTTTTAAATCAATACGGCTTCGTTTGCTGGGAGCATATACGCTTTCCCTGCCCGGACACACCCATAAGACGTTAGCCATCATGCATTATTGTATTCACTGTATGTATTATTGTATTGAATCCTTTCATTTCCTGTTGGAAGGGATGTCCTTGTATTGCCATTTTCCTGTGTGGAAGGGACATCCTGTGATGTCCCTGCCCATGGGGGAGGGGATTGGTTGCTGCAGCCAATCACCTCCTGTCTGAGATCTTTTGAGTTTAATAAAAGCCTATGATTAGGCGTCGGCTTGGCAGTCATGCTGGTCTGCTGAGATGAGAACATAAGATCTGTGTTGGTGCTTTCCTTGAATGAATGATGGAATGAACGGTGAGTGGAACTTAACTTAGCAAACTTAGCTAAAGATAGCATTATTGCAAAAAGATGAATCTAAAGTGTGTGCTTATAGAGCACCGGAAATATGGGCTGTGTGCTCTGCAAACAACCAATAATTCAACGACAAAACGCGATGATATAACACATAACCAGAAGATTTTTATAAGGAATTCTCTCGATTTCTGTTTAAGTCATAATTTCTTCTGGTTTAATGGTGAGTTCTATTCCCAATCCAGAGGAGTTGCTATGGGGGCTAAGTTTGCCCCCAGCATAGCAAACTTATTCATGGGGGAATGGGAGGACAAGTTTATTTTTTCTGTAACACGCCCACATCTTTTGATGTATAAGAGATACATTGATGATTTGTCTTTTATTTGGGAGGGGCCTATAGATACGTTACATGAATTTCTAAATGAATTGAATAACAACCAGAATAATATCAAATTGACTAGTGAATATAGCTCTAGTGATATTCATTTTCTGGATGTTCATATTTGTAGACAAAAGAACAGGTTGGGAACGAAAGTATTTTTTAAAGCTACAGATTCAAACAGCTATTTGCCTGTTTGTAGTGGACACCACCCCATGTGGTTGAAAAACATACCCAAAGGACAAATTACCAGAGTAAAAAGGAACTGCTCTGAGGAGGCGGACTTTCTACTATAAGCTCAAATGATAAAAGACAAATTTATTGAAAAAGGCTACAAGGAGGAGGTACTAAATTCCATCATATGTGAACTGGCGGAAGCACCTAGGGATGATTTCCTTTGAGACTCATCCCCAGCTCATGCAGATAGTGAAAGAGAGTGGAACTTTATCTGGGGCTTCCATTCCCAATATAAGGAGGTTGAAGAGATTTTCTATACCCACTGGCATGTTCTACGTATGGACAAGGTACTTTCTACAGTATTGCCTCAAAAACCTGGCTTTATCTATAGAAGGGCCTTGAGCTTTGCCGATAAAATAGTAAGGAAGGTCTTAGATCCTCCATCCAGACCCCCTACCTTCTGGGATAGAGATGGCTTTTTTGCCTGTAGGAGGTGCCGTGCGTGTAAGGAGGTCAATAAGCCATTGAGGGCCATTGAAACTTTTACATCAACTTCAAATAATAGAGAGTTTACTATCAGGGAATTTATTACGTGTAATACCTCCTACGTTGTATACGCCCTCCAATGTCTGTGCGGGCTTATGTACATAGGCCAGTTAAAGATCAGAATTGCAGAACATATTGCAAATATTATTATTGGATATAAAGATCACAATGTGTCACTTCATTTTAAAACTTTTCATAATCAGGACCCCACTGGTCTCAAATTTTGGGGGATTGATCATTTCAAGCCGCCATGGAGAGGCTCTAATTTGGTTAGAGACCTCTCTAAACGAGAAACCCAATGGATTTTCTCTGCAGATACTTTGTCGCCCAAGGTGTTAAATGTGGAGTTGGATATCACCTGTTTTATCAGTGATTTTTAAAATATTATTTTATCAGTGATTTTAACCTTTTTAATAATGATCGGGGTTACGTGACATGGCATATATTAAATTTTTTAGCATTTTTTATTATATAACCATGTATATGTGGTTTTACCCATAGTACGATCTCTCTGAAAATATTTACTATTCGCAGGGATTAAAGGGTTAATTGATTTTAAAAGATTAAGTTTTAGATTTATTAGTAATGTATATGAAATGGAACATTACAATTTAAAGTTTTTCCTGGATGTATTGTTTATTCAATAATTTTTTGTAGTTTTAAATGTATTATTATACTTTGCTGCGTGCATTTCTGTCATGATCAGTGTCATTGCCTGGGTCACCTGCTGGTGGTGCTATTGCTTTCAGCACCAAAGGGTGCAGTTCTGGTGGCCACCAGCGGGTGTCTCCCATTTGTCTGGAGCCGAAATCATCTCCTGCAATCAGGCGTCACCTGAGACTGATTATAGGAGGTGTGTATAAATACCCAGCAGACACTAAAGCATTTGCTCTGGTATTGTCTTGGAACCCAGACCTGTATGCCTGAACCTGAACCTTGTGACCTGTTATCTGTTACCTTGTATCCTGCGTTCCTGAACCCTGCATCCATCCCTGGACCCCTGCCTCTGTACCTTGTATCCTGTGTTCCTGAACCCTGCATCCATCCCTGGACCCCTGCCTCTGTACCTTGTATCCTGTGTTCCTGAACCCTGCATCCATCCCTGGACCCCTGCCTCTGTACCTTGTATCCTGTGTTCCTGAACCCTGCATCCATCCCTGGACCCCTGTCTTGCAGACTCATCCCTTCCCCTGTTGTCCCTTCCGGCTCCCTGTTCAATCGGACTGATCTCTCGTGTATGACCCTGGCTTGATTACATTTACGCTTTAATCTCTAAACTGTATTCACGTTGGTGTAGGGAGTTGTTTTGTGTGTCACTGTGGTTGTTTGCTGGTTGCCTTAATTGTTTTAGGAATTATCCTTTCAATAAACTCATATATATATTTACTTACCTTGTGCCTAGTTCCTTTAGTGCAGCCCACTGATCTGCGTACCCTGTGCTGGATGCCGTGTTAGGCATCCGTGACAGAATACCAGAGCCATTCAAGCAGATCGGCTGCACTTGGGAATTGGGTCTGGGCACTGCTATTGCTTTAAAAATGCAGCTTGACGATATTCTGTATTTTTCGCTACTAGCAACAGAGGACAGGGAGTTTTGTTCTCAAACATTAAGTGAACACACTAGAGAGCAGTTGTTGGAATGCATCCGCATAGCCCATGTTTTTGTGGATCTGGGCAGTTTTGTGTTTGAGGATGTGCAAGATCTGATCTGTATCTGTACAGAGTTGGCCCTGTCTGATGCCTCCAGTGGAGACGATGACTATACACCCCCTTTTAGTGCAGCTCAGGTAGAGTCCTTGGTGTGGCTGTTGGAAGATGACTCAGTCTTTTTCCTTGAGCAGTACTCAACTTGTCCTACACAGGTGCTTGCAGCATGTATTGAGTCAGTGCAGTCTCTGGTCAGACAAGCAGTATGCAAACCTAACTTTGTGCAATCATTACTACAGGCCTGGTCAAGTTTATTGTACTCAGCCCCTGTCGGTTCCCTGCCACCCATTCCTGTGTCTAGACACCAGCCTGCTGGGATGTCTGCGTCTCCTTTACTCCCAACTACCACAGTGGCCAACCAATACACCCTCCTACCAATGAAGTACCAGTACCCTGTTTCCCCCTGCTGCACTTACCCTGCCTTTAACCCTCCTGCTTCGTCTCGGCTGCCTCCATCAGTTCCCCTAAGACCCCCTTTAAAATCCGCACCCTCTGCTTCACCATCCTTCCGCTCTTCGCCTCTACCAGCTGCATCCACCACCTACAGCCCTGTATACATATACAAATCTTCGGTGGCTAAACCAAAGAAAAAACGGAAGTTCTTTCCAACTCACACGATCCTGCCAGTAACCCAGCCTGTTTCCACACCAGCCGACCTGTTGCAGCCTGTCTCCGCACCAGCCGACCTGTTGCATCCTGTCTCCGCACCAGCCTACCTGTTGCAGCCTGTCTCCGCACCAGCCGACCTGTTCCAGCCTGTTCCAGCCTGTTTCCACACCAGCCAACCTGTTCCAGCCTGTTCCAGCCTGTTTCCACACCAGCCAACCTGTTCCAGCCTGTTCCAGCCTGTTTCCACACCAGCCAGCCTGTTCCAGCCTGTTTCCACACCAGCCAGCCTGTTCCAGCCTGTTTCCACACCAGCCAGCCTGTTCCAGCCTGTTTCCACACCAGCCAGCCTGTTCCAGCCTGTTTCCACACCAGCCAACCTGTTCCAGCCTGTTTCCACACCAGCCAACCTGTTCCAGCCTGTTTCCACACCAGCCAACCTGTTTCAGCCTGTTTCCACACCAGCCAGCCTGTTTCCACACCAGCCAACCTGTTCCAGCCTGTTTCCACACCAGCCAACCTGTTCCAGCCTGTTTCCACACCAGCCAACCTGTTCCAGCCTGTTTCCACACCAGCCAACCTGTTCCAGCCTGTTTCCACACCAGCCAACCTGTTCCAGCCTGGATTTTCGGTGCCCGTCACCCAGCCTGACGTTTTGGTGCCCGTCTTTCAGCCCGCTGAACCAGTGCCTGCCATCTGGCTTGCTGAACCTCTGCCCGGTGGCCAGTTTGAAGTGCCTCTGCCCGGTGGCCAGCTTGAAGACCCAGCGCCATTTGCCCAGCCCGCTGACATGGTGCCTGCTAAACCAGTTCTCGATGCCCGGCTTGCCGCTGATTTTGCCCTGCTTGATTCCCAGCCTGACTGTGATGCCCTTGTGTTGTTCGCCTCCGTTAGGTTCATGCACATTGCCCTGCCTGTTTTCATTTCCAGATCCCAACTTCCAGACCCTGGTGGTGGGGTGCGTGTTCCATTGCCGGACTCAGGTGCCACGCCTCCCAGTAAGTTTAAGGACTCTGGCCGGAGGAGCACAAGTAGTCCGCAGACACAGGGGAGACTTTTTGAGACCTTTCCGCACCTACCAGCACTGCCAGATCAATGGCAGAATGGAGCGTCCGGAGGCCACCCCTTGGGAGGGGGAACTGTCATGATCAGTGTCATTGACTGGGTCACCTGCTAGTGGTGCTATTGCTTTCAGCACCAAAGGGTGCAGTTCTGGTGGCCACCAGCGGGTGTCTCCCATTTGTCTGGAGCCGAAATCATCTCCTGCAATCAGGCGTCACCTGAGACTGACTGCAGGAGGTGTGTATAAATACCCAGCAGACACTAAGGCTGGGTTCACACTAGTGCGACACGACATCTGTCCTACTTTGGATCCGACTTTGCCCTGCGACATGAAGCCGACATATGTCCGACTTTCAATGAACGGGGATCCGACTTGGATCCCCGCCAATATCAGGCACTGTGTTTGGTATGAATCTTGAAGGGGAACTCCAGGCCAAATTTTTAATTAAAAAAACGGCGTGGGTTCCCCTCCAGGGGCATACCAGGCCCTTGGGTCTGGTCTGGATTTGAACAGGCGCCCCCACGCCGAAAAAACGGCTTGGGGGTCCCCCCAAACCAGACCCTTATCCGAGCACACAACCTGGCCGGCCGCAGGGGAAGAGGGGGGGACGAGAGAGCGGCCCCCCCTCCCCCTGAACTGTACCAGGCCGCATGCCCTCAACATGGGGGGTTTGGTGCTCTGGGGCAGGGGGGCGACCTGCGGCCCCCCCACCCCAGAGCACCCTGCCCCCATGTTGATGAGGACAGGGCCTCTTCCCGACAACCCTGGCCGTTGGTTGTCGGGGTCTGCGGGCGGGGGGCTTATCGAAATCCGGGAGCCCCCTTCAATAAGGAGGCCCCCGGATCCCGGCCCCCCACCCTATGTGAATGAGTATGGGGTACATCGTACCCCTACCCATTCACCTGGTGGAAAAAAATTGCAATAAAAAACACTACACAGGTTTTCAAAGTAATTTATTGCACAGCTCCGGGGGTCTTCTTCTGACTTCCGGGGGTCTTCTTCCGACTTCCGGTGGTCTTTTCCGACTTCGAGGGTCTCCGGTGTCGTCTCCCGCTCTCCGGTTCTTTCTTCCGCCGGGCCTCCGCTAACTTCTTTTTAGCTCTCTTGCTAACAGAGGCCCGGTCTTCCCGTTGTCTCGTCCGGCTCTCCGTTGTTCTTCTGCCGGCCCCTCCACTAACTTCTTCGTAGCTCTTTCGCTAGTGGAGGGGTCGGTCTTTCCGTCGCCGTCGGCTTCTTCTTCCCTCTTCTCCTCCTCGATGTTGACGCGTCGCTTCCTCTCGCTGTAATACTGGCTCTCCGCTCCGCATTAATATAGGCTTCTCATGACGTCACAGTCACATGTTCCCATGACGTCACAGTCACATGCTCCGGGGCCATGTGCCCTGGAACATGTGACTGTGACGTCATGAGAAGCCTATATTAATGCGGAGCGGAGCGGAGAGCCAGTATTACAGCGGGAAGAAGCGACGCGTCAACATCGAGGAGGAGAAGAGGGAAGAAGACGCCGACGGGAAGCCCGGCCCCTCCACTAGCGAAAGAGCTAAAAAGAAGTTAGTGGAGGGGCCGGCAGAAGGACAACGGAGAGCCGGACGAGACAACGGGAAGACCGGGCCTCCGTTAGCAAGAGAGCTAAAAAGAAGTTAGCGGAGGCCCGGCGGAAGAAAGAACCGGAGAGCGGGAGACGACACCGGAGACCCCCGAAGTCGGAAAAGACCCCCGGAAGTCGGAAGAAGACCCCCGGAGCTGTGCAATAAATTACTTTGAAAACCTGTGTAGTGTTTTTTTATTGCAATTTTTTTCCACCAGGTGAATGGGTAGGGGTACGATGTACCCCATACTCATTCACATAGGGTGGGGGGGCAGGATCCGGGGACCCCCTTATTGAAGGGGGCTCCCGGATTCCGATAAGCCCCCCGCCTGCAGACCCCGACAACCAACGGCCAGGGTTGTCGGGAAGAGGCCCTGTCCTCATCAACATGGGGGCAGGGTGCTCTGGGGTGGGGGGGCCGCAGGTCGCCCCCCTGCCCCAGAGCACCAAACCCCCCATGTTGAGGGCATGTGGCCTGGTACGGTTCAGGAGGGAGGGGGGGCCACTCTCTCGTCCCCCCCTCTTCCCCTGCGGCCGGCCAGGTTGTGTGCTCGGATAAGGGTCTGGTTTGGACTTTGGGGGACCCCCCACGCCGTTTTTTCAGCGTAGGGGCGCCCGTTCAAATCCAGACCAGACCCAAGGGCCTGGTATGCCTCTGGAGGGGAACCCACGCCGGTTTTTTATTTAAAATTTGGCCTGGAGTTCCCCCTCAAGAGCAGTACAGCACAAGTCGCATGCCAAAGTCGGACCATGCAAGACTGCGGTACGACTTTGATCCGACTTCAATGATAGTCAATGGGCTGAAGTTGGATCAAAGTCGGACCAAAGTAGTACAGGGAGCATTTTCAAAGTCGGACCGACATGTGTCGGACCAGTTAGGACGGCTCCCATAGGGAAACATTGATTTTCACACGTCATGCGACATGAGCTCCCAATGTCGGAGCGTTTGTCGCCCCAGTGTGAACCAGGCCTAAAGCATTTGCTCTGGTATTGTCTTGGAACCCAGACCTGTATGCCTGAACCTGAACCCTGTGACCTGTTATCTGTTACCTTGTATCCTGCGTTCCTGAACCCTGCATCCATCCCTGGACCCCTGCCTCTGTACCTTGTATCCTGTGTTCCTGAACCCTGCATCCATCCCTGGACCCCTGCCTCTGTACCTTGTATCCTGTGTTCCTGAACCCTGCATCCATCCCTGGACCCCTGCCTCTGTACCTTGTATCCTGTGTTCCTGGACCCTGCATCCATCCCTGGACCCCTGTCTTGCAGACTCATCCCTTCCTCCTGTTGTCCCTTCCGGCTCCCTGTTCAATCGGACTGATCTCTCGTGTATGACCCTGGCTTGATTACATTTACGCTTTAATCTCTAAACTGTATTCACGTTGGTGTAGGGAGTTGTTTTGTGTGTCACTGTGGTTGTTTGCTGGTTGCCTTAATTGTTTTAGGAATTATCCTTTCAATAAACTCATATATATATTTACTTACCTTGTGCCTAGTTCCTTTAGTGCAGCCCACTGATCTGCGTACCCTGTGCTGGATGCCGTGTTAGGCATCCGTGACAATTTCCCTGTGAAGCCATATCCGGGCGATCGGCACTAGCTGTGTAGTCAGACTTTGTTTGTCCCACCCCCCCTGTAGGAAGCCTTCGGTGAGACGTGCCTGCATTGTAGTGTGCGCCTATCTCTTTGCTTGGCGTGCGCCGATTGTCTGGACCGGAGAACAGGGAGACAATGTAAGTCAGCGTGTGTGTTGTGTGGGCACGCCCTCTGTTGAAGTCAGCCAATGATGAAACGCATCAGTGCATGACCTACACAACACGCTGGAAGTGTTGGTTTGCGCTCCACCGCTCAGAGAACCAGGAAGGAGGAAGCAAGTATCGCATCTTGCGGTTCTACTGACACACGCCGGTCGGCGGAGACGGTGAAGTGCAACCATTTCCTATTTTTTGCTCTTATGTTATCATGTTGATGTACGTACAATGTTTGAGGGGATTTAATTTGTGAGGGGTACCTTTTTAAATGAATAAAACAGGATTACGCTATGTGCTTTCTTCTGTTTGTTTTTTGGGAGCCCACTACACTCTGATATCCTCCTGATTGATGCAGTCTTTTAGTGTCTGGTTTGGATGCAGCATTTTTCGTTCAATGCCTTTATTCATATCGTTCTGGTGAGTGTTAACCCCGAAGGGGTGTGTGTATTCACGTGGTGGATCTGAATGGTCGGTGGAAGGTGCACTCTACAAATCTCTTTAGGATCAGCTATGGACACTTTTATGAAGCACTGAAATTAGCTGACATCTATCTAAAGACTTTATATGTGGTGTTGACCACTGTTATAATTCAACATTAGCGCTGTTTGTAGTATTGATTGATACAGATGACTGTCTTCATTTTTACAATTTTTTATACAATTTGCCATGTTTTAAATAGCTGCTCAAATATCTCTTTAATTTTTGAGAGACCAATTTCCTGTTAAACCTACTGCTCATCTGTGGACAATTACTGAGTGTTGTCCAATTTTTTTGTATTTGCAAATACTTGTGTTCCACAAGCGCTGAGTGGTGTATTATAGGCCTTTTTTATACACCCTTATTTTAAATAAATTACAATCCCTCGCAGAATTGAGCGATAGCGATTTGTGGGGAAATTCATCATCAAACAAAAAATCTAATGACAGCAACAATTCTGCAACTGAGCAAATTTCAGTGTTTTTGATTTGATTACATTATTGAATACTTTTTATTATAATTACATTACTATTTGTTATAATTATTTATAGTTATTTATTATATTATAATTTATGATTTTGTGTTTCAAACTTTATCATACCCGTGATGTCTACTAGACTCTTGTTTGGTCAGGTTTAAGTAAGTAATTACTAAGAATCGCAGGTCTACAATGCATAACACCAAATTTCCATGCAAAATAATTGTACCGCTTTTGGTACATAATTCCAGACAGAATCATACCACCAGGGAGGTTAAAGCAATCTACTGAGCTGGCCAGAACCACCTCTGGAGGGAGTTTATTCCACATTTTCACAGCTCTTACTGTGAAGAAACCTTTCCGTTTTTGGAGATGAAATCTCTTTTCCTCTAGACCAGGGGTCTCCAAACATTCTAAACAAAGGGCCAGTTTATTGTCCTTCTGACTTTTGGAGGGCCGGACTTTGGCCAGCGGGGGCGGAAATTTCCTGGCATCAGTGTCAGTAAACATCTGGTATTAGGAAGAGGAATAGTGCCCCATTAGTGGTATCAGGGGGAGAAATGATGCTCCACTGTCTGTGTCAGATAGCAGAATAGTGTCTCATATCAGTGAGAAGGATAGTGCCCCAAGGGCCGGATAATGGCAAGCAAAGGGCCACATCCGGCCCTCGGGCCGCAGTTTGGAGACCGCTGCTCTAGACGTAAAGAGTGTCCCCGTGTCCTCTGTATTGACTGTAAAGTGAATAGCTCAACACCAAGTTCACTATATGGACCCCTTAAATATTTGTACATGTTGATCATATCCCCCCTTAATCTCCTCTTCTCAAGAGTGAATAAATTCAGTTCCTCTAATCTTTCCTCATAGCTGAGCTCCTCCATGCTTCTTATGAGTTTGGTTGCCCTTCTCTGCACTTTCTCCAGTTCCTCGATATCCTTTTTTAGAAGTGTGCCCAAAACTGAACTGCATATTCCAGATGAGGTCTTACTAATGATTTGAACAGGCACACAATGATATCTCTCTCTCTGGAGTCCATACCTCTCTTAATACAAGAAAGGACTTTGCATTGCATGCTATTATTGAGCTTATGATCTACCAAAAACCCCAGATCCTTCTCCACTATGGATTCCCCCAGTTGTACTCCCCCTAGTATGTATGATGCATTCATATTCTTAGCCCCCAAGTGCTTAACTTTACATTTATCAACATTAAACCTCATCTGCCACATAGTCGCCCAATTAGACAGAGCATTGAGGTTGTCTTGTAAATTGGAGACATCCTGTTATTCCACTGCATAGCTTGGTGTCATCTGCAAATATAGAAATGTTACTTTTGATCCCAGACCTAATATCATTTATAAAGATATTAAAAAGTAAGGGTCCCAGCACTGAACCTTTGGGTACACCACGGATAACCTTAGACCATTCAGAGTAAGAATCATTAACCACTACTCTGAATTCTGTCTTTTAGCCAATTTCCTACCCATTTATAAACTGATATTTCCAAGCCTGTAGACTTTACCTTACACATGAGCTGTGTGTGCGGAACTGTATCGAACACTTTTGCAAAATCTAAGTATACCATGTCCACCGCCACCCCTCTGTCCAAGATTTTACTTACCTCTTCATAAAAAGAAATCAGGTTTGTCCGACAACTTCTGAATCCATGCTGTCTGTTTCTTAAATAGTTTTTTTCCAGCAAGAACTAGTCTATGTGGTCTTTTATTAAATGCTCCAGTATCTTCCCAACTATAGAAGTTAAACTAGAACTGCTCTCAAACATTTGTTTTCGGAAATTCCGACAGCAAATGTCCGATGGAGCCTACACACGGTCAGAATATCCGACCAAAAGCTCACATCAAACATTTGTTGTCGGAAATTCTGATCGTGTGTAAGCGGCAAACGAGTACTCAATTGTTTAAATCAGACTGAAAAGCCATGTCCAATATATAGCCTAATTTAGCCACACCTAAGTTTTACCATCTCCCTGGTAGGGGCCCCAGTACATTAGTTTGCCCAAGGGTCCATTATGCTTTTAAGACAGCGCTGGTCTCTTGTTGCCCCATATAAAGCACATAAGGTGATTTTATAAAGATTTAATGGTGGAAGAATGAATGAGAACAAGGAGAATGTGAAAATTTGCATTGATTTTTTGACATTATCATTTTCTATGAAGGAAAGGTTATGTTTTGTTCAGGTGCTGATCTAATGTTTAAGACTGTAAAAGGCAAGGATTTAATTCACAGAATAAAAAGTGTTGTAAGTGGATCAGATGTTTTGGCCATCTAAAAGTAAAGTTGGATTTAGCAGCAGTAGAACATTTCCTGGCCATTAAGGCCCATTGATTTTTCATCCTTCGGACCCCTTTCACACTGAGGCGCTTTACAGGCGTTTTTGCACTAAAAATAGCACCTGTAAACTGACTCTTCTGCAGCCCCAGTATGAAAGCCTGAGTGCTTTCACACTTGCAGGATAGGAAAAAAAGTCCTGCAAGCAGCATCTTTGGGGGCGGTGCAGGAGCGGTGTATACACCGCTCCTGCACTGCCCCTGCCCATTAAAATGAATGGGTGCTGCTTTCAAATTGCCTTAAAAGTGCTTTAAAAGCATCGCTAAGCAGGTGCTTTTAACCCCCTCTGGGGGGATAAAAGCGCCCTGCTAGGGGTGCCAAAGCTTATGTTATGCTATAATGTTCTCATGCCCTCCCTTTGGGGCATAATTTTGTATAAGTGAAAAATCCAATAAAAATTGGGTAAAAAAAAATGGTAGATTCCCTAAACCTGCTTGTTAATATTTTTTAGTCAAACTATCACAGCACTTAAAACTGAAAAATGGCCTGACTTTTGCTGAAATGATTAAAGCATGTTGATGGCCTGACTGACTGCTAGCTCAGATTACAAGGAGCCAATAATGGGGTTTTTGGATAACCAGGTTTCTCACAATAAAATCATCATTTTTTGCTGTTTTTGTTTGTTTGTTTTGTTATTATTATTGGAGTTTTTTTTTTTACTTTTAATATATTATGTGGTTGATTTGTGGTCAGTGGTTACTTTCAGCTACTGTCTCATCTATAGAAAACATATTTTTTTGCTGCAAGGTTTCCCTTATGTTTCAGGGGTTTTCATTTATTTAGGGGGCATATTGTTTATTTTTTATTTTTTTATACGGTCTTTAATTTAGATTAAACTGCACATCTGCCAGCAAACAAAAACTGGGAGCTTTACTCCCCCTTCCTTTAAGCCTCTGTAGTTCCACTCACCCTTGAGATTGGAAAATAAATTGTCACTTCCCACCTCACACAGGAAATAAAGGAAATGGGCGGCCACACAGAAGCTTTAAAGCAGGGGGCTCAAAGTACCGGCCCGCGGATGGGTTACAAATGGCCCGCAGACAGAGCCGATCCTGGGCGGGTGCACGGTGTGGCTGGGAGCTTTCTCTCTCTCTCTCTCCTGTGTCCTCTCCCCTGCATGCTGCTGCAGCCCAGCGCACACAGCAAAGGAAACACAGCCCAGGACAGCAGAGAGTACAGAGCAGAGGGAGGATCTGCCCATGGCCCCACCCACCTAGGCTCTGATGATTATTCAGAGCTGTGCTCCCTCGGAGGCTGTGCCCGGATCCAGGGTCCTGCTGCCACCTCAGGGCGGGAGATCATGGCATTCTCGGGGTGCCCTGCCACTAGGCCTGTGTTGAGCCAGGACCTGACAGGAGGAGAGGGCTTGGGAGGCAGAAGATCAGGCCTCCAGCTGACTGCCAGAAGGAGAGGTATGTGAGCTATTACACCAAGGCTAAGTCCTTATTGGGGTGACTGGGGTTGAAATTTGTGACAGGGGGTATTTGTGAAGTGTTGGGGGGGTATTTGTGAAGTGTTGGGGGGGTATTTGTGAAGTGTTGGTGGGTATTTGTGAAGTGTTGGGGGTATATTTGTGGAGTGTAGGGTTGGAGTTATTTGTGGAGTGTAGGGGTAGTGCTGGGGGTTAATAGTGTGTCCACTGACACCAGTGCTGGGGGTTAATAGTGCGTCCACTGACACCAGTGCTGGGGGTTAATAGTGCGTCCGCTGACACCAGTGCTGGGGGTTAATAGTGCGTTCGCTGACACCAGTGCTGGGGGTTAATAGTGAGTCCACTGACACCAGTGTTGGGGGTTAATAGTGCGTCCACTGACACCAATGCTGGGGGCTAATTGTGCGTCCGCTGACACCAGTGCTGGGGGTTAATAGTGCATCTGCTGACACCAATGCTGGGGGTTAATAGTGCGTCTGCTGACACCAATGCTGGGGGTTAATAGTGCATACGCTGACACCAATGCTGGGGGTTAATAGTGCATACGCTGACACCAGTGTTGGGGGTTAATAGTGCGTCCAATGACACCAGTGTTGGGGGTTAATAGTGCGTCCAATGACACCAGTGTTGGGGGTTAATAGTGCTTCCACTGACACCAATGCTGGGGGCTAATAGTGCATCCGCTGACACCAGTGCTGGGGGTTAATAGTGCGTCCGCTGAGACCAATGCTGGGAGTTAATAGTGCGTCCACTGACACCAATGCTGGGGGTTAATAGTGCGTCTGCTGACACCAATGCTGGGGGTTAATAGTGCGTCCGCTGACACCAGTGCTGGGGGTTAATAATGCGTCCGCTGACACCAGTGCTGGGGGTTAATAGTGCGTCCGCTGACACCAGTGGGGGGGGTTAATAGTGTGTCCGCTGACACCAGTGGGGGGGTTAATAGTGCATCCGCTGACACCAATGATGGGAGTTAATAGTGCATCCGCTGACACCAATGCTGGGGGTTAATAGTGCGTCCGCTGACACCAATGCTGGGGGTTAATAGTGCGTCTGCTGACACCAATGCTGGGGGTTAATAGTGTGTCCGCTGGCACCAATGCTGGGGGTTAATAGTGCGTCTGCTGACACCAATGCTGGGGGTTAATAGTGCGTTAACTGGCACCAATGCTGGGGGTTAATAGTGCGTCCGCTGACACCAATGCTGGGGGTTAATAGTGCATCCGCTGACACCAGTGCTGGGGGTTAATAGTGCATTGGCTGACACCAGTGCTGGGGGTTAACAGTGCGTCCGCTGACACCAATGCTGGGGGTTAATAGTGTGTCCGCTGACACCAATGCTGGGGGTTAATAGTGCGTCCGCTGACACCAATGCTGGGGGTTAATAGTGCATCCGCTGACACCAGTGTTGGGGGTTAATAGTGCATCCGCTGACACCAATTCTGGGGGTTAATAGGGCGTCCGCTCACACCAATGCTGGGGGTTAATAGTGCATACGCTGACACCAATGCTGGGGGTTAATAGTGCATCCGCTGACACCAATGCTGGGGGTTAATAGTGCGTCCGTTGACACCAATGCTGGGGGTTAATAGTGCGTCTGCTGACACCAATGCTGGGGGTTAATAGTGCATCCGCTGACACCAGTGCTGGGGGTTAATGCTGACACCAGTGCGGGGGGTTAATAGTGCATTCGCTGACACCAATGCTGGGGGTTAATAGGGCGGTATTTGAGGGGGAAAACTGGCGGCAATTGATGGGCACAGTGGCGACAATTGATTGCACAGTGGCGACAATTGATGGGCACAGTGGTGACAATTGATGGGCACAGTGGCTGCGTTTGATGGCACAGTGGCGACAATTGATGGCACAGTGGCGACAATTGATGGCATGGCACAGTGGCGACAATTGATGGCATGGCACAGTGGCGACAATTGATGGCACAGTGTTGACAATTGATGGCACAGTGGCTGCGTTTGACGGCACAGTGGCTGCGTTTGATGGCACAGTGGCTGCGTTTGATGGCACAGTGTCAACGATTGATGGCACAGTGGCGTCAATTGATGGCACAGTGGCTGCGTTTGATGGCACAGTGGCGACAATTGATGGCACAGTGGCGACAATTGATGGCACAGTGGCGACAATTGTTGGCACAGTGGCGACAATTGTTGGCACAGTGGCGACAATTGATGGTTTTTTTTTCTTTTGTTTGTTTGCGCCCCCCCCAGCCGCCACTGGTCTCCTGACACCAGTGCTGGGGGTTAATGCTGACACCAATGATGGGGGTTAATAGTGCGTCCCCTGACACCAGTGCTGGCGGTTATTAATGCATCCCCTGACACCAGTGCTGTTTTTGAAGTTTGAATGTTTGCATGCGGCCCCCATGGGATATGAAAACTTGTCTTGTGGCCCTCAAATAATTTGAGTTTGAGACCCCAGCTTTAAAGAGTAAGATGGATGATGCCATCACTCTTATTGTGAACCAAGCCTTTCTGTACTTGGAAGACTATCAGAACTGTTTGCATAGGAGCAACCATAAGCTGGGGGGATCTCCCCAAAACTATTTATGACCTAACCTCAACAGCCACTGCCCTCTTTCAGGAACTTGTTCCAGCTGTCCTCATTAAAAATTTGAAATTTAACCACATTCAAATGGCCTTGGGTCTCAAAAAACAAAACAAAAGAAAAACACCCTGTGACATTATAAATACTGTACATGTACATATTACCGCATAAAGGAAACTCTGCTCCAGGGGGCAGTCCTGCTCGCCAATCATATTAAATTCAAATACAAATGGGGTTTGTCTTTAACCTCTTCCCGATGAGCATATGCATATATGCAGCTTCATGGAAATTAGTCTTTATCTGTGGGAGGAACAAATATGTGTGCATGTGCCTGTGCTGAGAGCATGCTGCACAACTTGTTCCCAGCACAGAGACCAGGCTCACACTGATAAGTCATTGTTCAGTCTACCTCTGTGTTTTTTGTGAGTCTTGAATGGAGAAAAAAAGGTACATTAAACGTTACTTTTAAAATAAAAGTGGGCCAAAAGCCCTGAAGATGTACTTCCTTGGCTGGACTTGAGTTGATGAAAATCACTATAATGAATTCCTACTATATAAATATTAATATATATATATATATATATATATATATATATATATACACACACTGTATAATGTTGCCTGCTTAATATCCCCAGCTGCTATTTGAAGACAACAGTTCTAGGGATCCTGGGTGATGTAATTGACCAAATATAGTCATGACAGTATTTGGTCAATTACATCACCCAGGATCCCTGGTTTTGTTTACATTCCAGTAACATCATGGATTCACGTAGCCAAGAAAACTCCACACAAATATAACTATACATGGTCCTGTTGGCTCCACTTTTGCACTACGGATGCTTACAATCGCATAAAGAATTCCAAAACAACACAGAACCCGGTCACGATTACTAACACCCCCTGAAACACCTCTTCTTTAAAGAGACGACACTTCCTAATTTACTTGAACTAGAAGACTAATGCTGGCTATACACTAGACGAAAAATCGTCCGAGTGTGCTCTCAAAAAAAATAACATACGTTTGTGAGCGCAAACGATCACGCCATCAGGTAATTAACGATATTTTTTTTTGCTGTTAGTTTTTGTTTATAATTTAGAAAATGAAAAATGGATAGGGCGATTTCAGACATAGCGAATGGGGGTGGTCCCCCTGCTCGCCGCAATACCAGCATGGTATCCTCCTCATGGGTGTATGGAGGGTGCTACGAAGGATGTGATTATTATTTTGTGATGGTCGATTATTGATTAATAATTATATCTGTTATGTTATTGTTTATATAGGATTGTTACCAGAACCTGGACTCACCCTTGGTGGTAGAAATAAAGTATTTGAAAAAAGTAACAATTTTCGAACAATAAATCGTTTATGAACATCAATGTATCGTTTTTTTGTGCGGTCTTTGCATATAAAAAGGAAGTGACAAAATGTGTTTGACCTCTGCACCGTGGCTTCCTGTGGTTTACGTATACGCCCAGAGGAGCAACGTGCGTTCATCAGAACGAACCTTGTTCATAGTGAGCATCTCTACTGCATCACCTACAGTACATCAGCACCTCCTTCAATATGGATGTGGATGAGAAGACCATTGCCATAGTAATGCTTAAAGTGATGGCTATACAGCAAGAGGAGCCCAGAAGCAAAAGGCGAAGGTTATGGAGTAAAGAGTGGCTAAAGAACCATGAAAACTTCTCTCATATGAGATTGGTTCAAGAGCTCAAGGAAAGCAATCCTGAAGATTATCGGAACTATCTGAGGATGCCTGATGAGTCCTTTCAGCTGCTACTGAGTCATAACAAAAAAGGACACAGTATTAAGAAGTAGCATCACAGCGGAGCAGAGACTGGTAGCAACACTTCGTTTTCTGGCAATTGGACAAAGTTTTGAAGACCTCAAGTTCACCAATGGAATCTCTACCCAGTTGCTAGGCCGCATCATACCTGAGACCTACCAAGCCATCATAATCATGCAAGACAAATACTTAAAGGTAATGACACAGTGCATTTATCTTTAACTCTCAAACACTGTACGTCTAGCTTCGTTAAACTTGGAATTTTGAAGCTCTAAACATATCAGTAAACTCAAACTAGTTCAAAACTGACAAACATAACATCTTTTAAACCAAATGTATGTGATTCACAAAGATGTGTACTGATAATCATGTCCCCAGTTGCTTTGTGGATGATCCTGTTGTGTGAATGGTACGTGCCACTGATGCATTTGTTGAGGTTGTTGCGATGATTGGGTGTGTGTGGTTTTGTGCTCAGCTAAGTGTGTATTTGTGGTCAGCTCCCCTCTTAACCCTTTATTAACCACTTCCCTACTGTGCACGAAAACCCCCTTCCTGCCCAAGCCATTTTTCAGCTTTCAGCGCTGTCACACTTTGAATGACAATTGCGCGGTCGTGCGACGTGGCTCCCAAACGAAATTTGCGTCCTTTTTTTCCCACAAATAGATCTTTCTTTTGGTGGTATTTGATCACCTCTGCGTTTTTTATTTTTTGCGCTATAAACAAAAGAAGAGCGTCCAGTTTGGAAAAAAAAACACAATTTTTTACTTTTTGCTATAATAAATACCCATTTTTTTTTTTCAAATAAAATTTTCCTCAGTTTAGGCCGATACGTATTCTTCTACATATTTTTGGTAAAAAAAAAAATCGCAATAAGCGCGTATTGATTGGTTTGCGCAAAAGTTATAGCGTCTACAAAATAGGGGATAGATTTATAGCATTTTTTTTTATTAGTAATGGCGGCGATCTGCGATTTTTATTGTGACTGCGATATTGCGGCGGACACATCGGACACTTTTGACACATTTTTGGGACCATGCACATTTATACAGCGATCCCTGCTATAAAAATGCATTGATTACTGTATAAATGTGATTGGCAGGGAAGGGGTTAACCACTAGGGGGCGGGAAGGGGTTAAATATGTTCCCTCAATGTGTTCTAACTGTGGGGGGAGGTGACTGACTGGGGGAGGTGACCGATGGTTGTCCCTATGTACAAGGGACACACCATCGGTCCCCTCTCCCTCACAGGACGTGGATCTCTGTGTTTACACACAGAGATCAACTTTCCTGCTTGTTTCCCGGGCAATCGCGGCCGCCGGGCACGTGCATCGGGGCCTTGGGAACGTGGCAGGTACGCGCGTGTGCCGCCGGCGGCGCGAGCGCGCCCCCTAGCTTGTTTTAAAGGGAGGACATCATATGACGTCTTCCCAGAACGAGAGTGTCCTCCGCCCGCCGTCAATTGACAGTGGGCGGGGGACAAGTGGTTAAGAAGCTGAATGAGTAATGGTTCCAGTACTGTAATTGTTTTTTGTCTTCTGACATCGGGTGTATTTTCTTGGCAGTAAATGTACCCAGGTCATCACATTCATCTCTCTTCTGATTTAACGCTGCAGATGCTTGTAGTAGAAAGTTGCCTGTAGACTCTTGCCTTGTCTTTCTCTTTTTGCTCCTGCTCACTGGTGGTGATGTGACAGTTTGTGTTTTATTGCCAAATAGATCCTGTATAATAAAGGAAAATAAAAAAAAGGAATCGAGAATTAAGCCTAAAAAATTGTTTAACATATATTTTTACCTTTCACAGCTACCAGCATCTGTGAAGGAATGGAAAGCAACAGCTAAACAATTTAACGACTATTGGAATTTCCCCAACTGTGGTGGTGCCATAGATGAGAAGCATGTTCACAAAATGCCCCCAGCAAAATCTGGCTCCTTCTATTATAATTACAAAGGCTACTTTAGCATCGTCCTAATGGCAATTGTGAATGCAAAGAATGAGTTTATCTTTGTGGACATTGGCAAAAATGGATGAAATTCAGATGGGGGAATAATTGAGAAAAACGTTTTTTCTCATTGTTTAAAAAACTGACTTCTAAATCTTTCATCCCAAGAGGACATAGTGGAAGGACTAAACTTTGTATTTGTTGCAGATGACGCATTTGCATTATCTGACCATGTGTTGAAACCATTTGCCCTTAAAAACCTTACACCTGATCAAAAAATATTTAATTACAGCTTATCTCGTGCTAGACGAGTTGTAGAAAATGCTTTTGGCGTTATGGCCAACCGCTTTCATATATTCCATACAACAATAACCTAGGCCGTGCCCCACCACGTCTCTCTAGTCAACTAGCCCATCAGAATCGCCTGGATTATATGCAATATTTTCTAGGTCGTGGAGCAGTAGATTGGCAAAACAATCTCTAAATGAAATATGTAAATGTGAGTGGCTGCATTTATCTATTATTTCAGTACTAAACACAGGTGTCATGTTATTTTTGTCTTAAAAAACATGGGCTTTAAATTTTGATGTGTGGTGTAATTTGGTATGTATTATCCTCAATTTTGAGTTTCTTTTCTGTACATATAAAAGTGTATAATAAAAAACAATGTGATTACTTACCTGACTGTCTGCCATTTCCTCAAATGTTCCATCTTCTTCATCTCCTGAAATATTTCCAGTGATACTGTCTAAACTTGACACAGAGGGTCGTGCTTCCTCCTGGTCAGTCAGAAAATGTAGACTCTACAAATACCAAAGGCGTGGCATGTATACTTTGATCTGCACCTGCACCAGGTCTTTTGGATTCATTAATTTTATTCAATTCTTTTTTGAAGATAGTACGCAGATTTGCAATTTTTTTGGTTACATAGGATATATCTGCTTTGGAATACACAACAGTGCATAGTTACGCTAATTTATTATATGCTTCATTACGTTTTTGACGGTCTGAATAGTCTTTGGAGCGTACTTTCGTAAACATAACTAATTTTCATTAGGGATGAGCTTCGAGTTCGAGTCAAACCCATGTTCGACTCGAACATCGCCTGTTTGGTTGTTCGCCGAATTGCGAACATTATGGGCCGTTCGTGCTAAATTCAAGTGGCGCGTCACGGCCCATAATTCACTGCGGCATCGCAGTGCATTGCTGGCTGATGATTGGCCAAGCATGCACTATGACCCGCATTCTTGGCCAATCACAGCGCCGTCTGAACAGAGAGCCGTAATTGTCCAAAGCCAGGGTGGCTTTGGGCAATTATGGCTCAGGGGGTTTAGTACATGCCCCACACTATATAAGGCCACCTGCGTGGCGGCCTTGTATAGTGTGTTGCGGCGGAGGTTGTTAAAGAAAGACAGAGAGAGAGTGTCATCTCATTTGAGTTAGATAGAGCAGGCAGGCGAGTCAGTTAGCTGCAGTTACAGTGTGTAGAGGATATATATGCATCCTAGGTGTTGTATATATATTTATACACTGAATTCAGTTTAGCTAAATCCATTCCTGTTATTCTCTATACTGACGGGTAGGCAGGTGATTGTGCCAGCTGCAGTGTTTCACTTAGTGTACTGTGTCCTTTGCACAGTGTGCATCAAAAATACCTGAAGACCATTGCTGGTGTTCTGATCATATTAATACCACAGGCAGGCAGCTTCAGTATTTGCAGTTAGTGTACAGTGTCCTTTGCACAGTGTGCACCTAAAGCTACCTGAAGTCAATTGCTGGAGTTCTGATCATATTAATACCATAGGCAGGCAGCTTCAGTATTTACAGTTAGTGTTTTTGTGTCCTTTGCACAGTGTGCACCTAAAGCTACCTGAAGTCAATTGCTGGTGATCTGATCATATTAATACCACAGGCAGGCAGCTTCAGTATTTACAGTTAGTGTACTGTGTCCTTTGCACAGTGTGCACCTAAAGCTGCCTGAAGTCGATTGCTAGTGTTCTGACCATAATAATACCACAGGCAGGCAGCTTCAGTATTTACAGTTAGTGTACTGTGTCATTTGCACAGTGTGCACCTAAAACTACCAGAAGTTAATTGCTGGGGTTCTGATCATATTAATACCACAGGCAGGCAGCTTCAATATTTACAGTTAGTGTACTGTATCCTTTGCACAGTGTGCACCTAAAAATACCTGAAGACAATTGCTGGTGTTCTCATACTAATAATACCACAGGCAGGCAGTTGATTCTGCTAGCTTCAGTATAATCATTATATATACATCCCAGCTTTGTGCAGCTACATCTCACTGCAGGCCATTAGTATGTCTGGAAGGCAAACAAGGAGAGGCAGACAGTCACGAGCCAATAAAAGAGGGCAAGCAGGCTCTGTGTCTAGAGGCAACAGTGCACGGTGCAACCTCATCAGCTCGTGGCCGTGGGACACGCTTGTCCTTCTTTTCGGCAGCTGGCCATGTTGAGCCGCAACATGCCCAAGACTTGGTAGAGCAGATGACCAAGCCGTCCTCATCCTCCTCATCCTCTCTCACCCAGGCTCAGGGTACTTTGTATGGCAAAGCAGCTGCCAAAGCGGCCTCTTCCCTCGGATCAATGGCATCAGTTACTCCTTCCCTAGCCCCACCATGTCTTCCTGAGGAGTCCCCCGAACTGTTTGACCACAGTGTTGGGTACATGCTCCAGGAGGATGCCCAGCGTTTTGAAGGCTCCGGTAATGGTACCCAGCTGGAAGAAGGCAGTAACGTGAGCCCAGAGCGACGGGGTGCCCAACAAGGACAGCAATCTGGCAGTCATGTTCCCCAAGCTGCAGCATACTGCCAGATTTGCTCCAGTGATGAGGAGGGAGGGGATGATAAGGTCACTGACTCCACGTGGGTGCCTGATAGGAGAGAGGAGGAGGAGGAGGCACATCTCCAATGAGGCAGGATGCCCTCCGGGGGCCAGCTTAAGGGCAGCCAACCGACTGCATCACACCGCAGTGTTCTGCATGTTCAGGGCGCTGCTGTCTCTGCGCGTTATTCCAAAAGTTCTTTGATGTGGGCCTTTTTTGAGATGTGTGCAGCAGATCGCCCCGTTGCTATTTGCAACATATGTCTAAAGCGTATCTCGCATGGCCAAAACATGAGCCGCTTGGGCACCACGTGCTTGACCAGACATATGTCGACCTGCAATGCAGTCCGTTGGCAAGCATACAAAAAAGACCCACACCAAAGAACAAAGCGGACCTCTCCTTGCTCCTCATGAGCTGGGATCTCCAACCCCACTATACCTTCAGTCCTCTCTGAAACCTAGAATTAGGTATGTCACAGCCAAGTACTTGCGGGCAATCTGCTATCGGTACACCAACGTCAGATTATACCAGGCAAATTTCCCTGCCCCAGCTGCTGCACCGCCAAAAGAAGTTTGCTCCCAGCCATCCACATGCCCAGCAGTTGAATGCTAGCTTGGCTAAATTGCTAGCGCTTTAACTGCTGCCTTTTCAGTTTGTAGACTCTGCCCCCTTCCGTGAGTTTGTGGAATGTGCGGTTCCTCAGTGGCAGGTTCCCAAACACCACTTTTTTTCACGGAAGGCGATTCCGGCTCCCTACCGGTATGTGGAAGGCAATGTCTTGGCCTCGCTGGACAGGGCGGTCAGCGGTAAGGTGCATATTACCGCTGACTCATGGTCCAGCAGGCATGGACAGGGACGTTACCTATAATTTCACGGCGCATTGGGTGTCTCTGCTGGCAGCTGTGAAGGATGCAGGACAAGGTGCAGTAATGTTGGAGGTTGTTCCACCACCACGCCTCCAAAATGCTACTACTGGTGATTCTGACACACCTCTCTCCTCCACCCCCTCCTCTTCTTCTTCTTCCTCCATGGCCTCTTCCTGTGCTTTGTCCTCGGAACCAGCGGTGCTCCGTAGGCGTTCAAGGGGCTACGCAAGTATGCAGGCAAAAAGATGCCATGCGGTGCTTGAGCTGGTGTTCTTGGGGGACAGGAGCCACACTGGGGCAGAGATTCTGTCAGCTCTGCAGGGGCAGGCTCAGAGGTGGTTGACGCCATGCCAGCTTAAGTCAGGAATGGTGGTTTCCGACAATGGCACCAACCTCCTCTCCGCTCTCCGACAGGGACACCTGGCCCATGTGCCCTGTTTGGCTCACGTCCTTAACTTGGTGGTGCAGCGGTTCTTGGGCAGGTACCTGGGCTTACAGGAGGACCTGAAGCAAGCCAGGAAACTCTGTGGGCATTTCCTCCGGTCATATATGGAACTCTACGTTAGCCATGCTGCAGCGGCTGCACAGGCAGCAGAGGGCCATCAATGAGTATCTGTTGCAATATGGCACCAGGACAGGGTCAGGGGAGCTTGGATTTTTTCCCCACGCCAGTGGGCTATGATCAGGGATGCATGCACTGTCCTGGCACCATTTGAGGAGGCCATGAGGATGGTGAGCAGTGACAGTGCATGCATCAGTGACACTGTCCCTCTTGTCCACCTGTTGGAGCACATGCTGCATGGAATAATGGATAGGGCACTTGAGGCAGAACAGAAGCAGGAAGAGGAGGACTTCCTTACCTCTCAATGCCCCCTTTATCCAGACAGTGTTCCTGCTGGCCCAGCTATCACACAGGAAGAGGTCGAGGAGGAGGAGGAGGATTGTGTCAGCATGGAGGTAGAGCCTAGCACTCAGCATCAGCAGCAGTCTTCAAGGGATCAATTACAGTCCCAAGACACCCATGGACTTGTACGTGGCTGGGAGGAAGTGGCTGTGGATCATGTCGTCCTGAGTGACCCAGAGGACTCTGGACCAAATGACTCAGTAAGCCTACGCTGCATGGCCTCCCTGATCCTGCAAAGCCTGTGGAAGGATCCTCGTATTCGTGCGATCAAGGAGCGGGATCATTACTGGCTGGCAACCCTCCTTAATCCACGTTACAAGGGTAAGGTTGCGGACCTTATCTTTCCGTCGCAGAAGGAGCAGAGGATGAAGCATCTTTGGGAGGCCTTGCAGAAAGGTCTGTGCAACGCGTTCCCAGAAACTGGGAGGTTACAAATTCCTGGTCCTGGACAATGTGTTGCTGAGGCTTCGGTCAGTCAAAGAAGGAGCGGTGGAGAAGGTGGCCATCTGACCGATGCGTTCAGACAATTTTTTAGTCCGCAGCCCCAAGGTATGATCGGTTCCAGCAACCATCGCCAGCGTCTGGTTTACATGGTGCAGGAATACCTAGGGGCAAGATCAGACTTGGACACCTTTCCCACCGAAAATCCTCTGGGTTACTTGGTCTTGAGGATGGATCACTGGCCAGAGCTTGCACAGTATGCAATTGAGCTACTGGCCTGTCCTGCATCCAGCGTTCTTTCGGAACGCACATTCAGTGCTGCTGGAGGCTTTGTAACTGATCACAGGGTGTGCCTGTCCACCGACTCGGTTGATCGACTAACCTTCATTCCTGCGCTCCAACTACAGTATCTGTGAGGGGTTGCAGTGTTGTGGCACCAGCACCAGTGCCTAAGGCCCAATTTTCAGTCCCTGTTTAACAGGGGCGTGTAATTACAATTTTTGATGCAATACTTTGCAGCAGGGCTCATTCCTGCGCTCCAACTAGAGTATCTGTGAGGGGTTGCAGTGTTGTGGCACCAGCACCAGTGCCTAAGGCCCAATTTTATACCCCTGTTCAACATGCCCCTGTTTTATGCCCCGATGTCCAGCGCTGTCCAGACGAAATGTCATTGGCTGAGCCTGAGCGGACCTGATGGGGAACTTCCTCGGCAGTGTATTAAATGGATAGACCCGCCCCTTCTAAAGTTCCCCATCCGGTCCGCTCAGCCAATGACGTAGTGTAAGGCTGAGGGCCTGATGCGGAACGTGAGAAGGGGCGGGTATATTCATGTATTATACTGCGGAGGAAGTTCCCCATCAGGTCCGCTCATCCAATGACGTAGGCGGGGTCTGACATACGAGGGGGCGGACCTGATGGGGAACTTCATCCACAGTTTAATACATGAATAGACCCGCCCCTTCTCACGATCCGCATCAGGTCCTCAGCCTTACACTACATCATTGGCTGAGCGGACCTGATGGGGAACTTTAGAAGGGGTGGGTCTATTCATTTAAAACACTGCTGAGGAAGTTCCCCATCAGGTCCGCTCAGGCTCAGCCAATGACATTTCGTCTGGACAGCGCTGGACATCGGGATCGCCGCGGGACATTTCATCGCTGGAATGTTTATTTATTTTTTTTTTTTTATTTTTTTTTTAATAAAGGACTTTCCCAATGGTGTCTGTGTATTTATTTTTACTATTTTTTACACTTTCTTTGTGAAATGGTAGGGGGACAATTTACCCCATTACCAATTCACATAGGGGGGGACCCGGATCTGGGGGTTCCCTTTGTTAAAGGGGTCTTCCAGATTCCGATAAGCCGCCTGCCCGCAGACCCCCACAACCACCGGGCAAGGGTTGCGGGGATGAGGCCCTTGTCCTTATCAACATGGGGACATCCTCCCCATGTTGAGGACATGTGGCCTGGTACGGTTCAGGAGGGGGCGCTCTCTCGTCCCCCGCCCTCTTTTCCTGCGGCCTGCCAGGTTGCGTGCTCGGATAAAGGGTCTGGTCTGAATTTTTGGGGGTACTCCACGCCATTTTTTTTTACATTTGGGGTGGAGTTCCCCTTAAAATCCATATCAGACCTGAAGGGCCTGGTATAAATATTTGGGGGAACCGCACGCATTTTTTTTTTTCATTTGCGGCAGGGTTCCCCTTAATATCCATACCAGACCTGAAGGGCCTGGTAATTGAATTTGGGGGAACCCCCACGCTTTTTTTTTTATTTTATTTTTTATCAATGACTTTTCTATGTATTGCCGGGAGCCGACAATTCATTAATAGCCGCGAGTGAATTTTAAATTACTTTTTTTCCTTCAGAAATGACACTTTTGTGCAGGGACAGTTCTAAGCACGGGAAACAAGCGTGAATGGTCCTCAGAAGTTCGGGTCCCTATTGACTTCAATGGGGTTCGGGGTCAAGTTCGGTCCCGAACTCGAACTTTTTACCGAAGTTTGGCTGAATCCGTCGAACCCGAACATCCAGGTGTCCGCTCAACTCTCCTAAAGGAGTAAGCATGGATCAAAGCAGTGGTGGATTGGCCTGCTCCTAGTAATGTTAAAGAGATACAACGATTTGTTGGTTTTGCCAACTTCTACAGAATATTCATAAGAAACTTCTCTAAAGTGATAGCACCAATTACACAGCTGACAAAGAAGGGGATGACCTTTGTGTGGTCAGCTGAGGCACAGACTGCTTTTATTAAAGACTCTTTTCACTTCTGCACCAATATTGGTACATCCCGATCCTGAAGTTCCTTTTATAGTGGAAGTTGATGCCTCAGACTCTGCTGTGGGAGCTATCCTTTCTCAGCGAAAAGGAGAAAAGATGCAGCTTCATTCTTGTGCGTATTTCTCTCGCTTAATGTCATCAGCCGAAAGAAATTATGACATCGGGAATAAGGAATTAAGGAAGCCTTTTCTGAATGGAGGCATCTGCTGGAAGGGGCTAAGCATCCAGTAACTGTTCTCACTGATCATAAAAATCTAGAATTCATTCGTTCTGCCAATAGGATGTCTTCTAGACAAGCAGGTTGGTCACTGTTCTTTTCCCGGTTTAATTTTATCATGTCGTATCGACCTGGGTCAAGGAATGGTAAGGCCGATGCATTATCAAGAATGTTGACTGAACCATGCCAGGAAGACAACCCTGAATGTATGATTCTGCCTCAAAAGAACTTCATAGGGGCCACAGGTTTCAAGACATTCTTGAGTGTCCTAAAGGAGGGGTATAAAAATTACCCTCTTCTCAATCATCCGCCTGCGGATATTAACCTTGTGTACAAGAATGGCTTTTGGACTCATGCACATAGTCTCTATGTACCTGAATCTGCTCGGACTGAAGCCCTCAGGTTGGTTCATGACTCAAAACTTGCTGGGCATTTTGGGATTTACAAAACAGAAGAGCTCTTGTCACGTTCATTTTGGTGGCCCAGCTATAAGAAAGACGTCAAACACTATGTGGCCTCATGCCTGACCTGTGCACGCACTCCCCGAGCTTCTCCTTTGGGGTTTCTCCAGCCACTCCCTGTTCCATCAAGACCATGGGGCTCAATTTCTATGGACTTTGTGGTAGATTTCCCTCAAGAGAAATGAGCACTATCTTGGTTGTTGTTGACCGTCTCACTAAGATGGCTCATTTTATACCTGTTAAGGGGGTACCTTCAGCTGAACAAACTGCTGAGTTAATGCTTCGAGAAGTATTTAAACTACATGGAATTCCTGACGATGTGGTGTCTGACAGAGGAGTACAGTTTACTTCAAAATTTTGGAAAAACATTTGTTCAGCCTTAGGTGTAACAGTTAATCTGTCTTCTGCTTTTCATACCCAGTCTAATGGTCAGATTGAGAGGACCAATCAAACCTTAGAGCAGTACCTTCGATGTTTTGTCAGTTATCTTCAGGATGACTGGGTGGATTATCTTCCTACAGCAGAGTTTGCATATAACAATTCTAAACATAGCTCCACTTCTCAAAGTCCTTTTTATTTAAACAACGGGTATCATCCCGTTTTTATTCCTGATCTCCCTATCTCAACTCCAATTCCTTCTGTTACCAACAGATTAACTACATTGCAAGAGATTAGTGAGAAATTGATCGAAACTTTGAAGGAGGCTCAGGAATGTTACAAGAAGGCTGCTGATAGACATCGCAGATCACTTCCTACATTTCATGTGGGTGACAAAGTTTGGTTATCAACCAAAAATTTGAAGGTCCATGTTCCATCTGCAAAGCTGGGCCAGAAGTTTGTAGGACCATTCAAGATTTCTGCTCAAATCAATCTGGTTACCTTTCGCTTAAAACTTCCTGATAGTATGAAAATTCACCCTGTTTTTCACATGTCACTACTTAAACAATTTAATGAAAATCCCTTTTCTGGAAGAATTCTTCCACCTCCTCCACCGGTTGAGGTACAGGGTGAAGTAGAATTTGTGGTGGAGAAAATTCTTTATTCCAGGATCTTTAGAAACAAACTACAATATCTGGTCCAATGGGAAGGATATGGGCCAGAAGAAAATTCTTGGGAGCCTGAGGAGAACGTTCATGCCCCTAGATTAACAAGAGAATTCCACCAGAGGTTTCCTCACAAACCCAGCCCTAAGACGTCCAGAGGACGTCCTGAGAGGAGGGGAGTACTGTCAGGACCTGGGCTTGAACCTGAGGCCTCATCCGTGTCTGGCGTTGACTCTTTCCACTGAGCTATCTGGGATGCTGGACAGCTCCCTGCCTGATCTGCTGGACAAACCTATCTGATCCAATGGACAACCCTGCCTTGAGTCTTGATTACTGTTGAACCTTGAACTCCTTGCTCCTCCCATGAACTTCCTATATAAACAAGACAAAGTTTGGTTTGGTATGGCGCACTTTGGAAAGGGCTGTATAGAGGTCTATAACGAAGGAAAGGAGGGGGAGGGGTAATGCACTGGGTGGAGTTGTGAAAGCTCAGTTATTAATAGTTCAGTAGTAAATATGTATGTCCATGTATGGAAGAAAAGTTTAGGGCGAGATTGCTGAAATTGATTAGATGGCTGCCAGTTCAGATTGGAAGCTAGAAGAGGCTCTGGAACAGACAAGACGAAAAAGGGAACGGCGCCCTCTAAATGCAGCAAGTAAAAACAGTTTTTAATTAAAGGGTTAAAATACACTCACATTTGAGCAGTGGTAATCGAGCGTGTCAGGGGTTGACAGGAACTTCATTCGCAGATCCTCAGGGGTGATGGTGGTTTCACGGGCAGTTGGGCTGGAGTCCTCGATCCTGTGTCTCTTCCTGCACTGGATGTTGAGCAGCGCCGGCCGGAAACTTCGATCTGGACTGTGTGTGCTCCGTGGGGTCCTGGGGTCATCACTTCCGGGTCAGAGGTATGCGGGAGGTGCTTCGCGTTCAGGACATGAGTGTCCCTTCATCAGGCTAGTATGGCGGCCATCTTTGGTGTGGTAATTTGTACCAGAGTGAGGATAGGTGGGCGGGTTTGTCTTGTATTTTTGGCAACCATGGTAACCGCGCAAGCTGGGGCATGCTGTGTGCGGCGGGGATCATACTGGGCTGATAGGTCGTGACACTCCAGGGAGGCAATGGCACAGGATGAGCCCAAGAAAATATACACATATATAGAGAATAGCTTAGGCTGTGTATTTCGTGTGTTATTAAGAATTATACATAGTAGACTGTATACTATAAATTATACTACATAAAACAAAACAAACTATAAACTATATTCTGGTTCTATATTGATACTTACGGCCAAATACTGGGAATTTAATAGGAATCGTAGGGATATGATAAGAATATCTATATAGAGAAATAAAAGGTTACGTTTTTAAAAAAAAAAGGGGGTTTCTTTACAGAATTATACTCATAATGAAGAAGATAACGTTAAAAATAATAATAATTAAATAAAGATAAAAATATATATATAATAAATAATAAATATAAATATAAAAATGAAAATGAAAATGGAATTAGAATGGAATTAAAACAGAATGTGATATATGAAATATGATATAGGATCTGAAAAAATGAATCTTATGG
Organism: Rana muscosa; assembly: GCA_029206835.1. Lineage (NCBI taxonomy): Eukaryota > Metazoa > Chordata > Amphibia > Anura > Ranidae > Rana > Rana muscosa. Next base: position 414,088,855 of record CM055117.1, read on the forward strand.
TGCTGGGGGAATATGTATACATATGTACTTGGATTATGGCACTGGGGGTGTGTACGTGATGGATACACGCAGGACTATGTGCATGCATCCATATCAGCTGCACATATTCATATTCATATTCATATGATGAAGGGACACGCATGTCCTGAACGCGAAGCACCTCCCGCATACCTCTGACCCGGAAGTGATGACCCCAGGACCCCACGGAGCACACACAGTCCAGATCGAAGTTTCCGGCCGGCGCTGCTCAACATCCAGTGCAGGAAGAGACACAGGATCGAGGACTCCAGCCCAACTGCCCGTGAAACCACCATCACCCCTGAGGATCTGCGGATGAAGTTCCTGTCAACCCCTGACACACTCGATTACCACTGCTCAAATGTGAGTGTATTTTAACCCTTTAATTAAAAACTGTTTTTACTTGCTGCATTTAGAGGGCGCCGTTCCCTTTTTCGTCTTGAACTTCCTATATAAGGCTTGTTTCAGGACTTCCTCTTTGCCAGGTTATTGTGCCTTCTCAGCCAGTGCCTAGCTCTTGACGTCCCTGCTGCCATCTGTATTTTGCTACCACTCGTGATTGACCCTTGGCTTGTTCTTTGACTACTCTGCTGCCTGATCCCAACCTGCAACCACTCGTGATTGACCTTTTGGCTTGTTACTGACCACGCTGCTGTTTAATTCTTATCTGCTTATCCGCCACTGGACCCCGGCCTGCTCACACCCTGGTGGGGCAAACCTGAGGACCGCGACCTGGTACTAGCTTGCAGCCAAATCCATCTCCACCATCCGGAGCTCTGGGGAAAACCAGCTAGTACTTAAACTCCGCACCTCAAGTGAGCCTGTGTCCTCTGCCAGAAGTGACTGTCTTTTACCTGTCCTGCAACTGCTATAGCAACTGGTCTTCAAGCCCGATGCCTGATCATGACACTAACCTTCCCCGCCTGCTTGAAAGAGAATTCGAGTTTTTGGGGCTTGTATTCTGTCATCCTCTTTCTAGACATGAAGTCCGAGCTCCTGGATGTCTCTGGAGCAAGGATGTGTGGGCCGTCGTTTATCTGATGTCCTCCCTGGGCTGACGAGCTCTGTGATTAAGCGGCCATTTTCAGCTCCGGTCGGCCACGCCCCACCTGGAGCGTACTTTCCATAGACATGGAAGGTCTTGGTACATTTCAAGGAATTGTGGCAGGAAATGTGGTGAGGTAAATTTGTCCACCATTGCTCCTGTAATAAGAAACAATGCATCATTGTTCAGTTGCTAAACTACACCAAACAATTAATACCCTAGAACTATTGTACTGGTCTGCTTACCTTCAGTTGTTACGAATCTTCTGTGGATTGGTCAGTGTAATCATTCGTCTGGTCATTGTAATCGTTTGTCTGGTCAGTGTAATCATTCGTCTGGTCAATGTAATCATTTGTCTGGTCAGTGTAATCGTACGAGACAACATTCTGTGTGCCGGGTTGGAGTGTACCATGGTGCTCTATGGGAGTTTACAAGCTCCGCCCCTCTTCATCCGGCACCATCTTTAGCAGCAGAACGATGGCTGAAGAAAATGAGCATGCCGTTCCCGAATGATTTAGCCTGCAAAGGTCTTTTTTTTAAAAAAGGCAACACCTATGTCCCTGGATGAGATGAAAACTATGGTGAAGATTCTGGAAAAAAATTATTATGATGGGAGGCACAAAAACTACCCCAGACCTAATACAAGAAAAGACAACATTGTGGAGAAGGTTGTCCATGTGCTTGAAAAGAAGTATGGTGTGGAGCGAATAAAAGACCAGCTGCGCAAGAGATGGTCTAACTTAAAGCATAGAGAGGAAGCCCAGTTGCAGAAAATACATAGAATGATCAAAAAATGTATTTTAGATTATTTTCTGCCATTTCTGCTCTCTCAGCTAGGCATGCAATCCATCTAGTCTCTCTGCAATGTCTTCCTCAATGCTAACTATATTCTTTAGCACGCGTGCTTTTTTCATGCATTTTTTTATCTTATATCTAGAAAGACCCAAGAAAGCACACTTTGAGAACTCAGGTAACGCAGGTTTCTGTTGCATCAGAGGGGGGCCGGGTCACCCGCACGTCACTGGGGAAGCCCGGGTTTCCCCTTGTGTCAGAGGGGGACGGGGTCACGTGACATGTGGCACCGTCCTCAGCTACATAAGAGACCTGTCAGGCTGCCGGGATTCCCGGGATGTCTCAGGTGGAGACAGGATGCTTGCTGTTCCTTGTTGCGCTGGACATTATGGTGGGAGCCTGGACCTGGAGAGGAGAGATCATCCATCGCTGGACCCCGGAGAGAAGATCACCCATCGCAGGATACCGAGAGTGGATTACCACCGCTGGAATCTTTTTTTTATTTTATTTTATTTTTAATAAAGGACTTTTCCCAACGGTGTCTGTGTGTTTTTTTGTTTTTTTTTACACTTTCTTTGTGAAATGGTAGGGGTACAATGTACCCCTTACCAATTCACATAAGGGGGCGGGATAAGGTTGTCCCCTTTGTTAAAGGGGTCTTCCAGATTCCGATAAGCCCCCCGTCCGCAGACTCCCAGAACCACTGGGCAAGGGTTGTGGGGATGAGGCCCTTGTCTCCATCAACATGGGGACATGGTGCTTTGAGGGGTCATAGACCCCCAAAGCATCCTCCCCATGTTGAGGGCATGTGGCCTGGTACGGTTCAGGGGGGGCTCTCTCGTCCCCCCCTCTTTTCCTGCGGACTGCCAGGTTGCGTGCTTGGATAAAGGGTCTGGTATGGATTTTTGGGGGGAACTCCACGCCATTTTTTTTTTAAATTTGGCGTGGAGTTCCCCTTAAAATCCATACCAGACCTGAAGGGTCTGGTATGGATATTTGGGGGGAACCCCACATATTTTTTTTTTTTTATTTGACATGACAATAACTTGCATATAAGCCTTTAAAATTAGCACTTTAGATTTTTCATGTTCGAGTCCCATAGACTTTAACGGTGTTCGGATGTTCAAACAAATGTATTGCCTGTTCGCAAGTTCTGGTGCGAACTTAACTGGGGGTGTTCGGCTCATCCCTAATAAAGAGTTGTAATTCAATACTGATACTATCCTTGTAACCTATGGAACTTCAAAATCATAAGATATAAGGAGAGACAGAGTAGAAGAAGAAAAGTGAATAATAAAGAGTAAAGATGAAGTAGTGAGGAGGGGTCCACCGGGTTGATCCAGAAGTCACAGTCAGGCCAGTATGATCAGTACAACTTCAAATCATCTACCATGGCATTAACACTGTGTCATTGAATGATAGCGGTAAGAAATGTTCTATCCAAGGCTGCCATAACTTACGAAATTTATGGATTTGGTTTTGTTCAATAGCCACCATGACATTGTTCATTCTTTGTTTGGCCATCGCCAAAGAGGGGGTTTTCCAAGCTCTCGCCACGGTTTGTTTTGCTGCTGCGAGCAAAAATATAAAAAGTTTGAATTGGACATGGGTCAGAAAATCTGGTTTAGGCCGGGTTCACACTGATGCGACATGACACTTGTCCTACTTTGGATCCGACTTTGCCCTGTGACTTGAAGCTGACATATGTCCGATTTTTAATGAACGGGCATCCGACTTGGATCCCCGCCAATTCCGGCCACTGTGTTTGGTATGAATCTTGAGGGGGAACTCCACGCTAAATTTTAAATAAAAAACCGGCATGGGTTCCCTCTCTAAGAGCATACCAGGCCCTTCGGTCTGGTATGGATTTGAAGGGGAACCCCCTACGCCGAAAAAACGGCGTGGGGTCCCCCCAAAATCCATACCTGACACTTATCCAAGCACGCAGCCCAGACGGTCAGGAAAGGGGTGGGGACGAGCGAGCGCAACCCCCCCCCTGAGCCAAGCTGCATGCCCTCAACATGGGGGGTTTGGTTGCTTTGGGGCAGGGGGGGCGCCCTGTGGCCCCCACCCCAAAGCACCTTGTCCCCATGTTGATGAGGACAAGGGCCTCTTCCTGACAACCCTGGCCGTTGGTTGTTGGGGTCTGCGGGCAGGGGGCTTATCGGAATCCGGGAGCCCCCTTTAATAAGGGGGCCCCGGCTCCCCACCCTATGTGAATGAGTATGGGGTACATCGTACCCCTACCCATTCAGCTGGAGGAAAAGCGTCAATAAAAAAAACACACAAGACAGGTTTTTAAAGTAATTTATTGGGCAGCTCCGGGGGTCTGCTTCCGAATTCTCCGCTCTCTTCTGCCGCTCTCTGGTGCCTTCTGCCGGGCTCCTCCAGTATCTTCTTTCAGCTCTTTTACTAGCATTGGCCTGGTCTTCTCCGTCGTCTTCTTCCCTCTTCTCTTGTTCCGATGTTGACACGACATTCTCTCCCACTGTAATGCCGTGTGCACGGTGCGCAACTACTTACAGTTGCAATAAAAAGTATGTGAACCCCTTGGAATGATATGGATTTCTGCACAAATTGGTCATAAAATGTGATCTGATCTTCATCTAAGTCACAACAATAGACAATCACAGTCTGCTTAAACTAATAACACACAAATAATTAAATATTAACATGTTTTTATTGAACATACCAAGTAAACATTCACAGTGCAGGTGGAAAAAGTATGTGAACGCCTAGACTAATGAGATCTCCAGGAGCTAATTGGAGTGAGGTGTCAGCCAACTGGAGTCCAATCAATGAGATGAGATTGGAGGTGTTGGTTACAGCTGCCCTACCCTCTAAAAAACACACACCAGTTCAGGGTTTGCTATTCACAAGAAGCATTGCCTGATGTGAATGATGTCTTGCACAAAAGAGCTCTCAGAAGACCTACGATTAAGAATTGTTGACTTGCATAAAGCCGGAAAGGGTTATAAAAGTATCTCCAAAAGCCTTGCTGTTCCATCAGTCCACGGTAAGACAAATTGTCTATAAATGGAGAAAGTTCAGCACTGCTGCTACTCTCCCTAGGAGTGGGCGTCCTGTAAAAATGACTGCAAGAGCACAGCGCAGACTGCCCAATGAGGTGAATAAGAATCCTGGAGTGTCAGCTAAAGACTTACAAAAGTCTCTGGCATATGCTAACATCCCTGTAAGCGAATATACGATAGGTAAGACACTAAACAAGAATGGATTTCATGGGAGGATACCACAGAAGAAGCCACTGCTGTCCAAAAAACACATTGCTGCACGTTTACAATTTGCACAAGAGCACCTGAATGTTCCACAGCAGTACTGGCAAAATATTCTGTGGACAGATGAAACCAAAGTTGAGTTGTTTGGAAGAAACACACAACACTATGTGTGGAGAAAAAAAGGCACAGCACACCAACATGAAAACCTCATCCCAACTGTGACGTATGGTGGTGGGGGCATCAGGGTTTGGGGCTGCTTTGCTGCGTCAGGGCCTGGACGGATTGCTATCATCGAAGGAATAATGATTACCCAAGTTTATCAAGACATTTTGTAGGAGAACATAAGGCCATCTGTCCACCAGCTGAAGCTCAACAGAAGATGGGTGTTGCAACAGGACAACGACCCAAAGCATAAAAGTAAATCAACAACAGAATGGCTTAAACAGTAGGGATGAGCTTCGTGTTCGAGTCGAACATACGTTCGACTCGAACATCGGCTGTTCGATCGTTCGACGAAGATCGAACGATTTGGGCCGTTCGCGCCAAATTCGAGTGACGCGAACGGCCCACAATGCACTACGCCATCGCAGTGTCATCCAGGCGCTGTGATTGGCCAAGCATGCACTGTGACCCCGCATGCTTGGCCAATCACAGCGCCGGCAGCGAGGAGAGCAATGATTGGCCACAGGCAGGATGCCTGTGGCCAATTATTGCTGAGGGGGTTTAGTACACGCCCCACACTATAAAAGGCCGCCAGCACGGCGGCCTAGTGTAGTGTGTTCCGGAGCAGGGATAGAGCAGCATAGGCAGGGATAGTGACTTTTATTTCTTTCTTGCTTAACCTGGATTCCTTTAGTTTAGGGAAAGAGAAGGATAGGTAGGGAGAGTGTCAGTGTGTTTTGTGCTTGTGCTATATTGTGCTTAAAAAAAACATTTTTTCTAGGGACAGAAAACTGTAGGTAGGGAGAGTGTGTCAGTTTCTTTCACTGTCAAAGTCCTTGTTTCCAGGGACCTGGAAGGACAGTGAGTGAATTCTCCTTGTGCTATATTGTGCTTAAAAAAAACATTTTTTCTAGGGACAGAAAACTGTAGGTAGGGAGAGTGTGTCAGTTTCTTTCACTGTCAAAGTCCTTGTTTCCAGGGACCTGGAAGGACAGTGAGGTAATTCTCCTTGTGCTAAATTGTGCTTAAAAAAAACATTTTTTCTAGGGACAGAAAACTGTAGGTAGGGAGAGTGTGTCAGTTTCTTTCACTGTCAAAGTCCTTGTTTCCTGGGACCTGGAAGGACAGTGAGGTAATTCTCCTTGTGCTAAATTGTGCTTAAAAAAAACATTTTTTCTAGGGACAGAAAACTGTAGGTAGGGAGAGTGTGTCAGTTTCTTTCACTGTCAAAGTCCTTGTTTCAAGGGACAGAGAAGGACACCTGAAGGTAGCCCTTATTGCTTTTTTCCCATCTCCCTGCAGGCCATCTATTAGAATGTCTGGAAGGCAAACAAGGAGAGGCAGACAGTCAGGAGGCAATAAAAGAGGGCAAGCAGGCTCTGTGTCTGGGGGCAACAGTGCTGGTCGTGGACGCGGTGCATTGTCATCAGCACATGGCCATGGGACACGCTTGTCCTTCTTTTCGGCAGCTGGACATGTTGAGCCACATCATGCCGAAGACTTGGTAGAGTGGATGACCAAGCCCTCCTCCTCCTCCTCATCCTCTCTCACCCAGGCTCAGGGTACTGGAAAAGCAGCTGCCAAAGCGTCCTCTTCCCTGGTATCAATGTCAGACTCATCATCAGTCACTCCTTCCCTAGACCCACCATGTCCTCCTCCTGAGGAGTCCCCCGAACTGTTTCAGCACAGTGTTGGGTACATGCTCCAGGAGGATGCCCAGCGTTTCGAAGGGTCTGATGATGAAACCCAGCTAGAGGAAGGCAGTAGCGTGAGAGCAGACAGAGGGGATGCTCAAGAAGGACACCAATCTGGCAGTCATGTTCCAGCAGCTGCAGCATACTGCCAGATTGCCTCCAGTGATGAGGAGGGAGGTGATGATGAGGTCACTGACTCCACGTGGGTGCCTAATAGGAGAGAGGAGGAGGAGGAGGATGAGGAGGAGGCACATCTCCAACGAGGCAGGATGCCCTTTGGTGGCCAGCGTAAGGGCAGTACACCGACGGAATCACACCGCAGAGCTCCGCCTGTGCAGGGCGCTGCCTCTGCCCGTCATTCAAAAAGTTCTTTGGTGTGGGCCTTTTTTGAGGCTAGTGCATCAGATCGCACAGCTGCTGTTTGCAACATATGTCTCAAGCGTATATCGCGTGGCCAAAACATCAGCCGCTTGGGTACCACATGCCTGACCAGACATATGTTGACCTGCCATGCAGCTCGTTGGCAAGCCTACCTCAAAGACCCACACCAAAGAACAAAGCGGACCTCTCCTTGCACCGCATCAGCTGGGATCTCCAACCCCACTATAACTTCAGTCCTCTCTGAAACATGCACTGAGAGGAATGAAGGTGTAGAATTAGGTGTGTCACAGCCAAGTACTTGCGGCCACTCTGCTAGCAGTACACCAACGTCCGATTCTAGCAGGCAAATTTCCCTGCCCCAGCTGCTGGACCGTCGAAAGAAGTTCACTCCCAGCCATCCACATGCCCAGCGGTTGAATGCTAGCTTGGCTAAATTGCTAGCGCTTCAACTGCTGCCTTTTCAGTTGGTAGACTCGGCCCCCTTCCGTGAGTTTGTGCAATGTGCGGTTCCTCAGTGGCAGGTTCCCAAACGCCACTTTTTCTCACGGAAGGCTATTCCGGCTCTCTACCGGCATGTGGAAGGCAATGTCTTGGCCTCGCTGGACAGGGCGGTCAGCGGTAAGGTGCATATTACCGCTGACTCATGGTCCAGCAGGCATGGACAGGGACGTTACCTTTCTTTCACGGCCCATTGGGTCACTCTTTTGGCAGCTGGGAAGGATGCAGGACAAGGTGCAGTAGTGTTGGAGGTTGTTCCACCGCCACGCCTCCAAAATGCTACTACTGGTTGTGACACACCTCTCTCCTCCACCCCCTCCTCTTCTTCTTCCTCCATGGCCTCTTCCTGTGGTTTGTCCTATGAACCAGCGGTGCTCCGTAGCCGTTCACGGGGCTACGCAAGTACGCAGGCAAAAAGATGCCATGCCGTGCTTGCGCTGGTGTGTTTGGGGGACAGAAGCCACACTGGGGCAGAGGTCCTGTCTGCTCTGCAGGGCCAGGCCGAGAGGTGGTTGACACCACGCCAGCTTAAGCCAGGAATGGTGGTTTGCGACAATGGCACCAACCTCCTCTCCGCCCTCCGACAGGGACAACTGACCCATGTGCCCTGTGTGGCTCACGTCCTTAACCTGGTGGTGCAGCGGTTCTTGGGCAGGTACCCGGGCTTACAGGATGTCCTGAGGCAGGCCAGGAAAGTCTGTGTGCATTTCCGCAGATCTTATAATGCCAGTGCTCGCCTGGCTGAGCTGCAAAAGGAGTTGAACCTGCCCAAGAACCGCCTTATATGTGACATGCCCACCAGGTGGAACTCAACGTTGGCCATGCTGCAGCGGCTGCACACGCAGCAGAGGGCCATCAATGAGTACCTGTGCGACTACGGCACCAGGACAGGGTCAGGGGAGCTTGGTTTTTTTTCTCCACGCCAGTGGGGCATGATCAGGGATGCATGCACTGTCCTGGCACCATTTGAGGAGGCCACGAGGATGGTGAGCAGTGACAGTGCATGCATCAGTGACACTGTACCTCTTGTCCACCTGTTGGAGCACACGCTGCGTGGAATAATGGACAGGGCACTTGAGGCAGAACAGAGGCAGGAAGAGGAGGACTTCCTTGCCTCTCAAGGCCCCCTTTACCCAGACAGTGTTCCTTCTGTCCCACCCATCGCACAGGAAGAGGAGGAGGAGGAGGAGGAGGAGGAGGAGGAGGAGGAGGAGGATTGTGTCAGCATGGAGGTGGAGGCTGGCACTCAGCATCATCAGCAGCAGTCTTTTAGGGATGATTTACAGTCCCAAGAAACCAGTGGACTTGTACGTGGCTGGGAGGAGGTGGCTGCGGATCATGTCATCCTTAGTGACCCAGAGGACTCCGGAGCGAATGCCTCAGCAAACCTACGCTGCATGGCCTCCCTGATCCTGCAAAGTCTGCGGAAGGATCCTCGTATTCTTCGGATCAAGGAGAGGGACCATTACTGGCTGGCCACTCTCCTTGATCCACGGTACAAGGGTAAGGTTGCGGACCTTATGTTACCGTCGCAGAGGGAGCAGAGGATGAGACAACTCCGGGAGGCCTTGCAGAAAGGTCTGTGCAACGCGTTCCCAGAGACTGGGAGGTTACAAACTCCTGGTCCTGGACAACGAGTTGCTGAGGCTTCGGCCAGTCAAAGAAGGAGCGGTGGGGAAGGTGGCCGTCTGACCGATGCGTTCAGACAATTCTTTAGTCCGCAGCCCCAAAGTATGATCGGTTCCAGCAACCATCGCCAGCGTCTGATAAACATGGTGCAGGAATATCTAGGGGCAAGGTCAGACTTGGACACCTTCCCCACCGAAAATCCTCTGGCTTACTGGGTCTTGAGGATGGATCACTGGCCAGAGCTTGCACAGTATGCAATTGAGCTACTGGCCTGTCCTGCATCCAGCGTTCTTTCGGAACGCACATTCAGTGCTGCTGGAGGATTTGTCACGGATCACAGGGTGCGCCTGTCCACCGACTCGGTTGATCGACTGACTTTCATCAAGATGAACCAGTCTTGGATCACCACCAGCTACCACACACCTGATGCTGATATAACAGACTAATTGATTTTAACATGTCACATCCCTTCAAGACTGATGCTGATGCTGAGTGCCTGTGCTGTTATGTTGACTGGCTATCCTCCTCCTCCGAGTCCTCAATGATACGATTGATGATGATAGCTTGGAAGATCATTTTTGTTTATGGGTGCCGCCACCAGTGGCTAAGGCCCAATTTTTCAGCCCCTGTTTTACAGGGGCGTGTAATTACAATTTTTTTAGCAATAATTTGCCATAGGGCTCATTGCTGTGCTCCAAGTACAGTATCTGTGAGGGGTTGGAGTGTTGTGGCACCAGTGCCTAAGGCCCAATTTTTCAGCCCCTGTTTAACAGGGGCGTGTCATTACAATTTTTGAAGCAATACTTTGCAACAGGGCTCATTGCTGTGCTCCAAGTACAGTATCTGTGAGGGGTTGTAGTGTTGTGCCACCAGTGCCTAAGGCCCAATTTTTCAGCCCCTGTTCAACAGGGGCATGCAATTACAATTCTTGATCTAATAATTCACAGCAGGGTCCATTGCTGCACCCACCAAGAGTAACTCTGAGGGCTTACAGTCTTGTGGCAACGCCACCACCACCACCACCACGAAAGGCCCAATTTTTCAGCCCCTGTTCAAAAGGGGCATGTAATTACAATTCTTGATCTAATAATTCACAGCAGGGCCCATTGCTGCACCCACCAAGAGTAACTGTGAGGGCTTACAGTGTTGTGGCACCAGCACCACCATCAAAGCCCCAATTTTTACTACCACTGTTCAACAATTATATGTAATTAAAATTCCTGATATAATAGTTGACAGCAGGGCGTTCCAGCACCAACCAAGAGTAACTGTGAGTGCTTACAGTGTTGTGCCAACACCAACAACTAAGGGGCCTATTTCTGCAGAGTATATACGGCAGGTCCCTACTTTCAAACATCCAACTTACAAACGACTCCTACTTGCAAACGAAAGAAGACAACAGGAAGTGAGAGGAAATCTACCCCTAGAAAGGAAAATTCTCTCCTGTAAGAATAAATATGGGAGAAAGGGGTCTCATCTGTACTGATGCTTTATCAGCAATCCTTGTTTCAAGAAAAACACCACATTTCAAAAACAGTTGTCATTGGGACGGAAAGTGAGGTGAAATGTTCGGAACAGGGGCACAGACAGCAAAACAAATGTTACAGGGGTGATAACCCTTACCTATGTTTCCCAAAAAGTTTAAAAATAGATTTTTGGGCTGGAGCTACACTTCAACAATGTACCTGTTCAAAATTACAAACAGATTCTACATAAGAACAAACCTACAGTCCCTGTCTTGTATGCACCGCCTGTATACGGCTGTTCAGAGTATATAGGGCCTTTTTTATTTTATGTGCGGGGTTCCCCTTAATATCCATACAAGACCCAAAGGGGCTGGTAATGGGCTGGGGTAGGGGGGGGGTCATGGGGTAGCTATGCCATTTTTCTTAAAGAATTTCATCCATATTACCGGGACCAGACATTACATTAAAGCCGCAAGCAGTTTTAAATGGCTTTTTTTTCCTTTAGAAGTGTCATTTTGTGCAGGGACAGTTCTAAACACGGGAAACACGTGGCACTTCACAGGCATACTTTAGACACCCCCCAGGTACAATATTTAAAGGAATATTTGACTTTTTTTTTTTCACTTTATGCATCATTAAAATGACTGCTACCGAAAAACGACCGTTTTTAAAACTTCTTTTTGCATTGATACATGTCCCCTGGTGCACAACCCGGGTTCCCAAACCCTATTTATGACAATAACATGCATAATAGTTGTTATAATTAGCACTTTAGAATTCGAACGTTCGCATCCATTGTATTTAATAGGGTTCTAATGTTCGTTCGAACTTTCGGTCCGTTCGCGGGTTCTGGTGCGAACCGAACCCGGGGGTGTTCGGCTCATCACTATTAAACAGAAGAAAATACGTCTTCTGGAGTGGCCCAGTCAGAGTCCTGACCTCAACCCAATTGAGATGCTGTGGCATGACTTCAAGAAAGTGATTCACACCAGACATCCCAAGAATATTGCTGAACTGAAACAGTTCGGTAAAGAGGAATGGTCAAGAATTACTCCTGACCGTTGTGCATGTCTGATCTGCAACTACAGGAAACGTTTGGTTGAAGTTATTGCTGCCAAAGGAGGTTCAACCAGTTATTAAATCCAAGGGTTCACATACTTTTTCAACCTGCACTGTGAATGTTTACATGGTGTGTTCAATAAAAACATGGTAACATTTAATTCTTTGTGTGTTATTAGTTTAAGCAGACTGTGATTGTCTATTGTTCAATTCCAAGGGGTTCACATACTTTTTATTGCAACTGTATATAAACATGGGGCATGGTCACCAGGTGATATCACCCGGTGATCCCGCCCCTTATGATGTCACAGTCCCGGGGCATGATGGGAAGGTGACATCATAAGGGGGCGGGGTCATCGGGTGACATCACCCGGTGACCTTGCCCAATGCCTATATAAGTCGTTGCGCACTGCGCACATGGCATTACAGCGGGGGAGAGCATCGTTTTAACATCAGAACAAGAGAAGAGGGAAGAAGACGATGGAGAAGACCGGGGCCAACGCTAGTAAAAGAGCTGGAAGAAGATAGCGGAGGAGCCTGGCAGAAGGCAGAAGGCACCGGAGAGCAGGAGAAGAGAGCAGAGAAGTCGGAAGAAGACCCCCGAAGTCAGAAGAAGACCTCCGGAGCTGCCTAAAAAAATTACTTTAAAAACCTGTCTAGTGTGTTTTTTTTATTGACACTTTTCCTCCAGGGGAATGGGTAGGGGTACGATGTACCCCATACTCATTCACATAGGGTGGGGGGCCAGGATCTGGGGGCCCCCTTTTTAAAGGGGGCTCCTGGATTCCGATAAGCCCCCCGCCTGCAGACCCCGACAACCAATGGCCAGGGTTGTCGGGAAGAGGCCCTTGTCCTCATCAACATGGGGACAAGGTGCTTTGGAGTGGGGGGCCACAGGGCGCTCCCCGGCCCCAAAGCACCCACCCCCCCCCATGTTGAGGGCATGCGACTTGGTACGGTTCAGGAGGGGGGCACTCGCTCGTCCCCACCCCCTTTCCTGACTGGCAGGGCTTCGTGCTCGGATAAGGGTCTGGTATGGATTTTGGGGGGACCCCCACGCAGTTTTTTCGGCGTAGGGGTTCCCCTTAAAATCCATACCAGACTGAAGAGGGGCAACCCATGCCGGTTTTTTATTTCAAATTTGACGTGGAGTTCCCCCTCAAGATCAGCAGAGCACAAGTCGCATGCCAAATCCGGCTTTGATCCGACTTCAATGATATTCAATGGGCTGAAGTAGGATCAAAGTCGGACCAAAGTAGTACAGGGAGCATTTTCAAAGTCGGACCGACTTGTGTCAGACTAGTTAAGACAGTTCCCATAGGGAAACATTGATTTTCACACGTCATGCGTCATGAGCTCCCAATGTCAGAGCGTTTGTCGCACCAGTGTGAACCCGGCCTTAAGGTTAAGTAATGTCATTGTGGGTTCAGGTTGAAGGGTTATGTTAAACATTTTGGGGGCATATGTAAATATTTCTTTCCAGAATGTCTGTATTTTCGGGCAGGACCACCAAATGTGTTTGTATGTGACTTCTTCTACACAGCCGCGGAAACAACGCTCATGATAGTCAGGGGTAAATTTAGCAATTTTGGCTGCTACTAAATACCATCTAGTTAGTACTTTATAGTTAGTTTCCATAGCTAGTACATTAGGGGAGGATGACTTAATTGTGGACCAAATTTTTAACCATTCTGTCTCGTTTAGGGCACACTCCAAGTCCTCCTCCCATTTCCGCACGTAAGAAGGTTTGTCTGTTTCAGAATTTATTAGTACGGTAATTGATAATACAGAGGGGAAATTAGTCCTCGATCATGTGGGTTGTTTTTGCAAGCGGATTCAATAGTGAAATGAGTCAGAGGCACCTCGGATATGGTATTAGGTGTGAAGACATTTTTAATTTGTAAGTATCGGAACATTTCCGATTGTGGGATGCCATATGCTTCGCAGAGAGACGGGAAGGGGATAAAGGATGATGAGTTAACAAAGTTGTGAAACTTCAATATATCTACGGAACCATGCTTTAAAAGATAAAGGATATATCCATGTAGGATAGAAGGTTGGATTTTTGAGGAAGGAGAGGAGAGGGTTGTGTGGCGATTGCAATTTGTGTTTAAATTTAAATCTATCAGAAAGGGATAGGTAATGCTTAGTTATAGGATTACTTAGGCCAAGGTGGTTTTTGGAATGGAGCCATAAAATATTGGAGATCGATAAAGGGTCACAATCGTAAGCTTCTATCGATACCCATAAAGGTATTTCCTGAGTGGTGTGATATTTAGCTAAACTAGCTATGTGAGATGCTCTATAGTAAGTGGCAAAATTTGGTACACCTAGACCTCCTACATTTTTAGGTAAGTATAGTGTTTTGAGAGGTATGCGCGGTTTTGAAGAACCCCATATAAACTTGGATGCTCTTTTCTGGATAATACGTAGGTAGTGGGCGGGGACTGCAATCGGTAATACTCTAAATAGGTATAGTAGTTTGGGTAAAATTTTAATTTTAACGACATTTATCTTCCCCATCCAAGAAATAGGAAGGTGGGACCAATTTTCCATTAGCTTCGTGATGATTTTAGAATGTTAGTGTAGTTAGCTAAATATAAGGCCTCGTACACACGGACGAGATTCTCGTCGAAAAAAACATGTCGTTTTTTTTGACGAGATTCTTGGACAAGAAACTTGTCCCGGCCGAGTATACAGACGCTCGATTCAAAGAACCCGCGGTTCTTTGAATGGAGCGTACGTGGTGACGTCATCGACTACGACGAGCATGCGCTCGTCACATTCGATGCCGTCGCCGCCATCTTGGTATACCCTACGTATGCCTAGGAAGCTACCGCGCATGCGTCGAATTCATTTCGAACATGCGCGGGCTTCCGGGAGGACAGGTAAGTGTACACACACTCACTTTTCTCGTCGAGAAACATGCCGACGAGAATCTCGACGATAAAATAGAGAGCAGGATCTCTATTTTCTCGTCGAGATTCTTGTCGCTTTTCTTGACGAGAAACCATACACACGAACGAATTTCTCGGCAAAAAATCTCTGCCAGCAAGTTTCTTGCTGGTTTTTGCAGAGAAACTCGTTCGTGTGTACGAGGCTTCAGTCTGATAAAAAAGCTATAAGGTGAATCCTTAAAAAACGGAATTGACTCTACTGCGCATGTGAAGGGTAGTGCTACTTTTGCTGAAGCTAATTCTATTGCTGAAAGAGATATGTTTAGTGCTATACATTTCTTGGGGTTGATCTCTAATCCTGATATAGTAGCAAATTTGTTAAATATGGGTATTAGATTTGGGCCTGAGACTTGGGGGATGATAGAAATAATAATATATCGTCTGCGAATAAGCTAAGTTTATGTTGGATTCCATCTAGTTCTATTCCAGTGACGGTGGATCTAATCTAAGGTATTGGACTGAGGGTTCTATTAAAAGGGCAAATAGTAAGGAGGAAAGTGGGCAGCCCTGATGTGTGCCTCTTTCAATATTAAAGTATTCTGATTTATAGCCTGTGTATTTTACGTAGGCTTGGGGTTTGTTATCGAGAGCTGTTATCCAACTAGTGAAGTGGGGGCCAAATCCCCATTCTGGAGAGTATAGTGTAGGTAGGGCCAGGTTACTGAATCAAAGGCTTTTTTTAATGTCTAAAGACATATGCCCCAAAAGGACAGCTCAACGTACATTATCGCTTGCTTTTCTTGTTGGCATAAATCCAACTTGGTCATTGTGTATAATTTTGCCAATTATTTTGTTAAGGCGGTTGGTACTAGAATTTTTGCTAAGATTTTAATGTCCTAGTTTAAGAGAGAGATGGGACGGATGTTCATGCAGGATGTGTTATCTGAGTGGGGCTTGGGGATCATGCAAATAATTGATAATATTGATTCACGTCTAAAGGACTAGCCGTCTATTAGATTGTTAACCACTTAAGGACCCGCTCATGTACATATACGTCGGCACTTTAAAGATGGATATCTCTGTAACGGCAGCAGCTGCTGCCACAACCGAGAAATCCATCTTTTCAGTGAGCGGTCCTGTAAATGATAATTGTGGTCTCTGTGATGGATTCACCGCGAGATCACCGTTATCGGCGGCGGGAGAGGGGCCCCCCTCCCGTCGCTCTCCCGCATCCTCCGCCTCTTACCGGAGCCGTCGGTAGCGGCGGAGGCGATCGGGTCCTTCTCCCTCTGTGGTATGAATACGAGTCAAGGGAAGATGGCCCCCACCCGTCTCCATACCATAGCAGGGCGGAAGCAACGTCAAAACTTTACTTCCGCCCATACGTCTTAAAGGCACATTTTTTTGTTGTCATTTTTTCAAATGACAATTTTTTTTTATTGCATTTTAGTCTGAATATGAGATCTGAGGTCTTTTTGACCCCAGATCTCATATTTAAGAGGACTTGTCATGCTTTTTTCTATTACAAGGGATGTTTACATTCCCTGTAATAGGAATAAAAGTGACCCATTTTTTTTTAAAACAGTGTAAAAATAAATAAAATCAAGTAAAATAAATAAGAAAGCAAAAAAAAAATGTTTTTAAAGCACCCCGTCCCGACGAGCTCACGCGCAGAAGTGAACACATACGTGAGTAGCGCCCGCATATGAAAACGGTGTTCAAACCACACAAGTGAGGTATCACAACAATCGTTAGAGTAAGAGCAATAATTCTAGCCCTAGAACTCCTCTGTAACTCAAAATATGCAACCTATAGAATTTTTTAAACGTTGCCTATGGAGATTTTTAAGGGTAAAAGTTTGACGCCATTCCACGAGCAGCCGCAATTCTGAAGCGTGACATGTTGGGTATCAATTTACTCGGCGTAACCATATATTTCACAATATAAAAAGAATTTGGACTAACTTTACGGTTGTCTTAATTTTTAATTCAAAAAAGTTAACTTTTTCCAAAAAAAGTGCGCTTGTAAGACCGCTGCGCAAATACGGTGTGACAAAGTATTGCAATGACTGCCATTTTATTCTCTAGGGTGTTAGAAAAAAAAACAATATATATATAATGTTTGGGGGTTCTAATAATAAGTAATTTTCTAGAAAAAAAAACCTGTTTTAAACTTGTATACACCGAGTCTGAAAAACAGGCTTGGTCCTTAAGTGGTTAAATGAATCCACTAATATAGGAGAAAGAGTTTCAGAAAATGTTCTGTAGTATAGGGCTGAAAATCCGTCCGGGCCAGGCCTTTTGTTTATTTTCAGTTATTTTATGGTTTTTAAGACTTCTGCTGTTTTTATATGTTCTTCAAGCAAGATTTTTTGTGTGTGTGTTAGTTTGGTAAGATTTATTTTAGAGAAGAAGTTATCAGCGTCTGTCTGATTAAAGTCTTTTGATTCTGAATATAATGATGTTAAATATTTACAAAATGTTTTAACAATTTTAAGAGGGTTACTCGTGTGAGTGTTGTTTGATAGTTTAAGTAGTAATGGGTTGGATTGTCTGTCAATGGATTTCAGTGCGCCTGCCAGGAGGGTATTAGGTTTGTTGGATTTCATGTAAAACGTGTGTTTTGATCTGCGTAATGTCTTATCTGCTAATTCTGTTAGGAATAAATCATATTCCAATCTGTTTTTTTTCAAACTGTGCTTTTTTTCCTTGTTTAATATTTTTATTAGATTTTACAAGTAAATAGCAAGTATAATGAACATTACATTCTGATCAAGTATAGAATTGTAAATAAATACAGCAATCACTAAAAATACATATTGAAAGAGAAGTAGTAGAGGATAAACCTCATTAACAATTATATCAATACAAATAGAGGTATAAAAGATTAGAGCAATGAAAATAAGCAATATTCAGGATAGAATATCTTGCCTCCAGACCATCCGCTCACCCCAAAAGGGAGCAAGCTGTGAGCAGATGGGGGCACGATTAAGTATGAGAGAGTATGCTGGATTATCCAGAAGGATACACCAGATGAATGTTGTCATACCTCAATTGTTTAGTTAAAGACCTTCCTAACAAATCTTTAACACACAAAGATTTTAGTGATTGATAAAGTTAAACTTAAAAGGTATATATATAAGTCATGTAATGGACATCGCATGTGTATAAAATCCGTATTACACAAGTAACAAAACTAACCAGAGCAGAAAGACAGAAGAAGTACAGAGAGAAGAAGAAGAAATATGGGAGAAAAGTAAAATATATAGAAAAGAAGGTATGGGTATAGAAAAATAGAGATAAAGGTAAAGGTTGTCTCCCTGGGTGGCGGTCCAGTCAGAACAAGGCCCCGTTTAAATATTATATTAATAGATAAATATTAGAGTATTTCAACAAGGCATCAACAATAATTGATCAAAATCTGGGGGTAAGAAGTGTTTAATCCATGGTTTCCATATTTTATTGTATGTAGTAATGTTGTTATCTTCAATAGCAGACATTTTGGAAAAGATAAGGGCTCTGTTAATTCTATGTTTAGTTTCAGCCACAACTAAAGTTTGGGTTTTCCAGGCCTTAGCTATAGATTGTTTAGCCGCCGTGGTGAGATGTAGTAGTAATTTGAATTGTGATTTATTCAATTCAGGAGGTTTGAGGTTGAGGAGAGCCAGTGCTGGGTCTGGCGAGATTGGTATTTCCAAGGCCGTAGAGGCCATGTTAAATATTTTACTCCAGAAGGATTGAACGATTGGACATTGCCACCAAATATGGAAATGCGTGCCCGGTTCAGAACAGCCTCTGAAACATAAATTTGGGTACATGGGGGCAAATTTGGCAATCCTGGCTGGAACCAGGTACCATCGAGAAAGGACCTTATAATTTGTTTCCAACGCAAAACAGTTTGGCGAGGAATGCTTAGTAGCTGACCATATATTATCCCATTCACTTTTACTGAATGTTCTATCCATGTCATGTGCCCATTTAGTCGTATAGGATGGTAAAGTATCGTCAGATGTGGAATTGATGCATTTATACAAAAGTGATATTAATCCTCTAGTATGGGGTTCACTATTACAGATACGTTCAAATTGAGTCATTTGGGTAAGAGGGGATCCTGTATCAAAGAGGGGTGTATAAAAGTTCTTAATTTGTAGATAGCGGAAGAGCTCCTTCATGGGGAGTTTGTATCTATCACATAAAGTTGGGAACGTAAGAATATCATTGGAGGAAACTAGATTGTGAAATTGAAGTAGGTTTCTTTTGGACCAAGCTGCAAATGATAGGGGGAATTTCCAGGCGGGGTAAAATGAGGGATTTCGAAGAAAAGAGAGTAGAGGGTTATGAGTGGATTGTAGGCTTTTTGTGGATCTATATTTGTCCCAGATAGCTATAGAATGTTTGGTTACGGGGTTAGATAAGTTTAGTCTATCTTTAGGAGCTAACCAGAGCAAATTATTCACTGAAATGGGGTCAATATCCACTGATTCAATCGCTACCCATAGAGGGGATTCTGTTGTAGAATGGTATTTGGGGAGTTGTGCTAGCTGAGCAGCAAAGCAATATGAGGAAAAGTTAGGAATTCCCAAACCACCTTTCAATTTATCAAGATAAAGAGTCGATCTGGGTATACGGGGTTTTGTAGAGCCCCATATAAAAGACATCACTCTCTTTTGAGTGAGTCTCAAGAAGTAAGGAGGTATATGTATGGGGAGAACTCGGAATAGGTAAAGGAACTTTGGTAAGATTGACATCTTAGTAGCGTTAATCCTCCCAATCCAAGATAAAGAGAGAGAAGACCATTGTTTCATCAGATTAGTAGTTGACTTCAATAAGGGTAAGTAGTTAGCTGAAAATAAGTCGGATATAGAAGAAGTGAGTTGGACTCCGAGATATGAAATATGGTGCAATTCCCAATTGAAAGGTAAAGACGTTTGAGCTTGTTGTAATTCAGATGGCGAAAGGGAAATATTAAGGGCATTAGATTTGGCATGATTAACACACAATCCAGAAGTCTTTGCAAATTTGTCTAAAGTATTTACTAGATTTGGGGCTGACACATGGGGATGGGATAAAAAAATCAGGATGTCATCTGCAAAAAGACTCAATTTGTGGTGATGTCCACCTAATTCTACTCCTTTGATATTAGGGTTATCTCTAATAATACATGCTAAGGGTTCAATAAGTAGGGCAAAAAGCAAAGGGGATAGAGGGCAACCCTGTCTAGTCCCTCTCCTAATATCTATCATAGCTGATTTGTAACCCATATATTTAATATAAGCTTTCGGAGTGCTGTATAGTGAGGAGACCCAAGTTAAGAAATTTTCCCCAAAACCCCATTTTTGAAGAGTATATTGTAAATATGGCCAGCTGATTGAGTTGAACGCCTTCCTAATGTCTAATGATATAAGGCAAGTTGGGATATGTCTTTTTTTGGCGGCATGAATTAATAAAAGTGCTCTTCTAACATTATCCCCTGCTTGACGCAAGGGCATGAAGCCAGTTTGGTCACGATGGATAAGTTTACCTATAATGCTATTTAATCTAGTTGCCAGGATCTTAGCTAATAACTTAATGTCTAGATTTAAAAGAGATATGGGGCGATAATTAGACCAAGAGGTAGTGTCAGATTTAGGTTTGGGAATCATTGCTATGATGGAAGTTAGTGTTTCGGTTTTGAACGAATGACCAGCTAACAAAGAATTGAAGGCTCTAGTCAATAGAGGCGTTAAAATTGAATCAAATTGTTTGTAGTATAGTGCAGAAAACCCGTCGGGGCCCGGTCTCTTGTGAGGCTTCAATTCTTTAATAGCAGCTTTAACTTCCAAGGCCATTATGGGACTCTCCAAATATTCACACTGTTCAGGTGTCATTGTGGGAAGTTTAACATCTGAGAACAACGTGTCTGCTTTGTTTTTATCAAAGATTAAGCCAGGGTCATAAAGCTTAGTTAATTTAGATTGAAAGATTTCCAAGATCTGTAATGGGTTACTGGTGTATGCATCTCTGGAGGTTCTAAGGCGGAATGCAGTCTGTGAACGATCAATAGACTTGAGGCTGCGGGCCATAGGGGTATCGGGCTTATTGGCTTTGCGGTATTGGGTATGTTGCCGCTTGCGTAAGAGTTTGTCTGCCGAATCTGTCAGAAAAAGGTCCAACTCAAGCCGGGCCTTTTCCAATTTAGTATTAGTGTTTGCATTCGGGGTAGCTTGATGAGCCAAATGACAAGCGTTAAAATTTGCTTCAAGTTTGGTGAACAGAATCTTGCGATCTCTTTTAATAGATCTCGCCTTTTGTATCAAGCTGCCCCGAATGACAGCTTTATGGGCTTCCCATAGTGTAAGGGCAGAGACATCAGTAGTATCATTAAATGAGATATAATCATTAAGAGCCAATTCAATATCTAAGCGGTGTGAGGGGTGAGTTAGGATGGAGTCGTTAATACACCAAGTGGTGTCATGTGACCTAGGTATTGGAGAGGTAATTGTAGCAGTAACCGCACAATGGTCTGTCCATGGAAATGGGATTATATTAGAGGATATTACTTCAGGGAGCATACTAGAGGGGAGGAACATATGGTCTATTCGTGAAAAGGATTTGTGTGGATAAGAATAATGTGTAAAATTTCTGGAAGTTGGGTTAAGTTCCCGCCAGGTATCAACAAAATTAAAAGAAGTAAGTAGAGATTGGAAGGACCGTTTATGGGTAGGAGAGTTAGGAGATGATGGGGATTTATCCAAGAAGGGATAGATGGTAGTATTGGAGTCGCCACATAATATTATTGTTCCAAATTTATGTGATTCGATTAGTTGGAAAAGATGTGATAGAAAAGCTTCAGGACGCTTATTTGGGGCGTAATACGAAACTAATGTGACTTCAGTATCAGCAATAAAGCCTGATAATAAAACATATCTACCCTCAGGGTCACATATTTGTGTATTAAGGGTAAATGGTGTAGAGCGGTGGAATCCAATCAGGGACCCACGTTGCTTAGTTGTAGCTGAAGCTGTGTAGAATTGCGGGTAGGAGGAGGAAAGAAATTTAGGGGAGGCGTTATTGATAAAGTGTGTTTCTTGAAGGAAAATGATGTGAGCTTTTCTAGCTGAAAAGGAACGTAGAGCTTTAGTTCTTTTTTGTGGAACGTTGAAGCCTTGCACATTTAAGGACAAAATGTTTATGGGGGCCATGACATAGTAAGGGTAAGTTTTATGTAAGGGTTAATAAAACCCATATTAGGAGTTCGAACCGCCACCAAGGGAGACAGAAGAGGAGAAGAAATGAAAGACAGAAAAGAAAGAATAAAGAAGAAACCAAAAAAATATGTAGCCCTAATGACTGCATTTAATGTCATAAAATAATGATGTACTAGTAGGGCGCAGGAACATCTCGGAGAAATAACAAAAAATCTCCGAGGGGTTCCATGGTCACCGACCGACTCCTGCATAATAGTAGCAGAAGTCAGGGGGTATGTAGGGGGCCGCAAGAAGTTCCGGAGGGAAAAACAACGCCGGAGAACACTTAAGTATTATAATAGTAAACTTATATATTTCTCTATCAATAAGACTGGAGATGCAATAAACAAGAGAGCAAGAGAAAGGAAACATACCAACGTCGGGAATTATGTTGAGTCAATATGTAGATGAATGCGTCCATAAGGAGGCTAGAAAATATTGATCTTAACACTTGTGAAGCAAACCGTCTACTCAAGTGAAATAATTAATAAACAAGCTCGCACATGTAGGGGAAAGAGAAAAAAAAAAAAGGGGGGAGGGGGAGGGAGGAGGATAATCTATCTATATCAATGACCATATAAGTCAAGGAAATAAACTTATTCGTCTATAAGGAGACGAACAAAGAAAACAAGAAACACTAGTCTCAAGAAGTATTAATGAATTTTTAGCCTTCTGGCTGACAAAAACATAAATTAAATACATAAATTTATATTCCATAAATAGAAAAGAATAAATATATAAAAAAAATTAAAAAAAAATAGAAACACTTGTCTCAAAAATGTAAATGAAATATAGACCTTCTGGCTGACTAAAACAATAAATAAATACCTAAATTTATATTTCATAAGTACAATATAATATGCATATAAATTACTAAATAGACATATTTGTCAGTAAGGAGACGAGAAAAAAAAAAAAAAAAAAAACTAGAAACACTTGTCTCAAAAATGTAAATGAAATATAAACCTTCTGGCTGACTAAAACCATAAATAAATACCTAAATTTATATTTCATAAGTACAATTTAATATGCATATATAATGTGCATATAAATTAAAGAAATAGACATATTTGTCAGTAACGAGACACCACCAAAAAAAATAAATAAAAAAATAAAATAATGGAGAACAGGATTCTAACTCTTCAATCAGAGATAGTGCAATGCTTTTCAGAGTAAAGCATTGGGGCTAGTATCCTATAAAAAGGGAGAAACATGGATAAGATTAATGAAAGTTGAACAATCAATCCATTGAGTCGACATTTATCGATGCCTGACTATCAAAACGTCCTCGTTTATGAAGATTCTGTCTGGTATAACCAAAGCGGTTTGGGTCCAAGTCGGTTTCATTTGGAGGTGATCTAGAAGCCGCTCGTCTACGAGGTTGCTCCTTAGAATTGGTGTGATCCATCAGGCCTAGATCATTTAAGGCTGACCGTAGTTCATCGGACGTGCGACAGGTATATCTAGTTTCCAAGTGAGTAAAGCGGAGAGAAAATGGAAACCCCCAGTGGTATATGATTTGATGTTTTTGAAGTACTTGCAGCAGGGGTTTCATAGAACGCCTCTTAGTCACAGTTAGAGGGGAGAGGTCTGTAAAGAGCTGATATATATTGCCCTGGAACTCAAGAGTGTTTTTACCTCTAGCAGCAGCAATATTTGCTCCTTTGTTTTATAGTAATGAAATGTAACTATAATATCCCTAGGGGGTCCATTGGGTTTGCGTTGAGTTAGGGTCCTGTGGACTCTGTCCATTTTCAATCTCTCAGGTGAAATACCTGGTAACAGTTCCTGAAACAGTGCACATATAGTTCCCTGTAAGTCTATGATTGATTCAGGGAGACCTCTGATTCTTAGGCTGGAGCGACGGTCCCTATTCTCCTGGTCTTCCAAACGGTTTTGTAACAAAGAGTTCTCATCCTTAAGCTGTTCAATAGTAGTATCATAATGCTGTGTGGTAGTTTCTATATCATCTACCCGCATTTCCAATTCAGCTGTTCTATGCCCCAGCTCCCTAATCTCCCTTGTCAGCTTCTCAGTTATCTGGTCTGAAGTTTGTTTCACAGCTTTCTGAAGCATTTTCTCAAATTGACTAAACATATTAGACTGAATAACATTTTCAGGTGTTTCATAGTCAGAGTCAATCTCACCAGCTGTGTCCAGAGTTTTGACACTGTGTGACAGGGATTTAGGAACCCGCTGTGTGCGAGTCTGTGAGGTACCAGGCGCCGCCATCTTGGATGTCTGCCGGGACAGTGTATCTTTAGAGGTACCAATCTTATATTTCGTTTTTGGGCCCCTTGTGACCATCCTCAATACGCCGAAGAGTACCTGGTGTGAATTTGCGGGAGCTGGTGCCGTTTGCGGTAAAAGGCAGCGGTCGGTTCTCCGGTTTGTTTAACCCGGGAGCGGAGCTCTAAGGGGATGCGACTTCTCCCTCAGGCATCCGCGCATGCGCCTCTCAAACTGTGCTTTTGATGTAGGGGTGGGATTGCTATGGAAAGAAGCAAAGGCATTATTAAAGTTAGTTTCTAATTTTCGAACTAGAATATTTTGTTCTATTTTAATCAGTGCCATTTGTCTTTGGATTATTCCACACATCACAGGCTTGTGCGCTTCCCATAGGGTAAGCGGAGAAATGTCTGGATTAGTATTAAGTTCTAGATAGTCCTTTATACCTTGTTCTATTGTTTTGCTATAGGAGGGGTTCTTAAGTATGATGTCACGGAGGTACCATGTTGATTCGTGAGTCTTAGGGATAGTAGAGGATAAGGTGGTGAAAACTGCATTGTGGTTTGACCAGGGGATGGGGATTATGCTAGATGTAAAAATATATTGAAGCAGCGCTATTAGTCAAAGTGCAAATTGCTAAAAACAAACAAAGTGCAATATACTGATAAATGATTCAATATAATATAAAAATGGAATAACTAAAACACATATATATAATCAAAGTGTCTATGAATATTGATAAAGTGTCATCCAATCTAAAGTGCATCAAATCTAAAGTGCATCAAAAAAGAAAAAAAATATATATGTATTTAAATAAGTCCAAACATGATGTTTCCCAAAAAATAAATATGTGATCATATAGTTCATATAAACAATCACAATCTCCCAGAAGAAATAAAATATTCCGGTGGACAAGAAGAGAGGAGAGGGAGAAGAACAGGTGTGGGAGTCCCAGTGTTCACATCCAATGGAAAACTAATAATGCAAGTATAATTCCACAATCCTCCCCCGGTAGTGCCAGGCTCTCACCTTGTTGATGGACCCAAAAAGGGTCAGACAAAGCTCTGATCAATCTCCAGCATAAGCTCCACAGAGGGTCACCGCAACCTTTTCACCTCTTCTGCCAGTCTTGTTGATGGATCCAGAAGGGTCAGACAAAGCTCTCACCGATCTCCAGCATAAGCTCCACAGAGGATGACTGCAGGCTCCTTCACCACTGCCACCAGTATGTATCTGGGGTCTATAGTCCCTTCAATCCACAGCCCAGGGCTGGTCTCTGCAGGCTCTGACAGTCGATGTAGCAATCATACACTGCTAGATGCAAGTACTTCAGGTATCATTGCTGCAGTTAGAAAATTTTGATCTATACAGGTAGATGTCTTGTGTGGGTGAGAATAGTAGGTAATGCATCTCTTGGATTAATTACATTATCTCCAAGAGTCTACTAGATTATACTGCAAGAGTAGTTTAGAAAATGTTTGGTTGCTTGAGTTGCGAGAAGGAGTATAGGGCGACTTATCGAGAAATGGGAGGAGGACCTGGTTAGAGTCACCACATATAATGACTGTACCCATTTTATGGGCATTTACCACTTGTAGTAAGAGTGATAGAAATGGGGTTGGTTGTTTATTAAGGGCGTAGTATGATACTATCTTTACTGCATTATCCATTATATGACCAATGAGGATTAGATACCGCCCCTCAGGGTCTTTAATTTCTGACTGAATCATAAACGGGGTAGATCTATGAAAGGCTATAAGGGTTCTTCTCCTTTTGGCATTGGCCGAGGCTGTAAAGACTTGTGGATAAAAAGGGCTCATATACTTAGGAGTGGAATTCACTTCAAAGCAAGTTTCCTGTAGGCATATTATGTGAGCCTTCTTAGCTTGAAAGGAACAAGATGCTTTGGTTCTCTTCTGTGGTATGTTGATTCCCTGGACATTCAGGGAAAGAATGTTTAAGGGTGCCATGATATATGATCTAAAAGGTAACACTCCCCAGTGTCTGGTAATGTCCGACTGGATGAATAAACCCGCGTGGACCCAAAGAATGAAAGAGGAAGAGGAGGAGGGACCAGTAATGTCAGAAGTATAGAAAGGCGGAGAAAACTGAAAATAAAAAAAGATAAAGTTAGACAAGATGCAAAATGTCATATAATGAAAATAACGTTTTCCCGTGATGGGGGGAATAGACCACCATCAGGGGGAATGTAGCCTGCATTGTTTGCCCACATATTATGGGTGGGCAAACAAGGAGGGCAAATTGGGGCACACTGAATGTCTGTGTGAGGAAGAAAAGCCCTAATAATTTTGAGAAAACAGAAAAAATGCAGAATGATTAGAAGTAAAACTAATATAAATAAAACCCGCTTGGTATTGGATTATATTAATCCTGGGGTAAATAAAAATATCTAAAAATTAATTTTGGTAACTATCAGGTAAAAATTTGGTTGAATAAGACCAGAACAAAACGTAAAACTCTTATCAAATCTTATTGATAACTTTGGATTATGAGAAGACTCGCTATCAATTGTTTGTCGTGATATACCGTATATACTCGAGTATAAGCCGACCCAAATATAAGCCGAGGCACCCAATTTTACCACAAAAAAAATGGGAAAACATTGACTTGAGTATAAGCCTAGGGTGTCCATCTGCATGCCTCACTGTGCCCATGCCTCGCTGTGCCCAATCTCCCTACCTGATCTCCGGCGCTGTGTGACTAGACTGACGTTTAACATAGGAGTCTATGGAAAGGGTGCCCGGCTTTGAAAAATCGGTGCTCCCCTGGACAACAAACTTTGCACACTTATAGATGAAGAGTGGGGCTACATGTGTGCCAAGTTTGGGGTCCAGGGGGGACCTACGGCTGGCCGGGATCAGGTGCATAAATTTGAAGATGGACACAGACTCGAGTATAAGCCGAGAGGGCATTTTCAGCACAAAAAAATGGGCTGAAAAACTCGGCTTATACTCGAGTATATACAGTATGTAGAGAGACAGCACAAACCATTACTGTTCATAAGCCATGTTTACTGAAAAGACCCAGCAGGAACAGGAAACACAACACAGGAAAAAGTACAACAGAGATGCACCATAGAGTTGCATTTAAAGAAACATATCATCCATAACATCTCCCCCTTAATAAATGAACATTGTGAAATTCAAAAGAGACAAAGCAATAACACATTCTACAGGTTAAGTCTCATAGGTGGTTTTGAACATCTACCACTACGGGTGAAGGCTGGCTCTTGTGCAAGGATTCCTTTAGCCCTCTCTGAAGTTACTGGGCTCCTCTCATCATGTACTGGCATGCTCTGCACTTCACAGCTGTCGGGTATACTTGTTTGCCCAGAACTGTCATTGCCGTTGGTATGAGGCATTCCCTCTGTACATGCCTCACTGTCAATGGGTGAGTATGTCCTTGTGATACTGGGTGAGTCTGATCTATCAATGGGATACTGAGATTCAGGCTGCTCTGCCACTCTCAAATCCACTCGATTGCGGCGATATAGAGTTCCTTCAACGTCCACAAGATAGGAGCGTGGTGCAACCTTTTGCAGACAAGTACCTATTCTCCAAAGGCCTGTTCGATCTCCAGGTGATGGTTTCATATGGATTCGTTCTCCAATATTCAATTCTGGCAAATCTGGTCGATGTGTCATATCGTGCCTTTGACACTTGTCTCTTAATCCTTAACTTTTCTGGAACACCTTGTATGACAGAGGCTTCAAGCAGCCTATTTGCTACTGGTAAGGAGGTCTTTAATCTCCTTGACATCAGTCTTTGTGCCGGGCTACTATCCATGCCTTCAGTCGGAGTGTTTCTTCAATGTAAAATGGCCTTCCATGGGTCTTTACCATCACTTTGTGCTTTCTTGCATACATTTTTAACAATCTTTACAGCTGATTCAGCTTTGCCCTTAGCCTGTGGATTACGTGGAGAGGAAGTAACATGCTCAAACTCCCATTCAGTGGCAAATTTTCTGAATTGTAGGCTTGCAAACTGAGGGCCATTGTCGGAGATCACTGTAGCTGGTTGGCCATGACGTGCAAACTGAGCCTTGTACCGCTTAATTGTAACTTCAGTGGACAAGTCGGGGAGAAGGTCTATTTCCCAGAAGTCTGAATAATGATCGACTAATAGCAGGTAATCCTTGCCTGCATAGTTGAATAAGTCCATACTGATAATCTGCCACGGACGTGTAGGTATCTCATGTGACATCATAGTTTATTTTTGTTGCAAATGGGCATATTCCTTGCAGGTGGGACAATTACTGACAAAGTCTTTGATTTCACCATGCATGTTGGGCCAGTAAAGAGTATCACGAGCTTGTCTGTAGCATGCTTCACCACCAATATGGCTGGAGTGTATGCTTAATAACATCTCTGCTCTCAGTGACTTTGGCACGATGACCCTTGGACCTTTGTACAAGATACCATTTTGTATGCTGATCTCATCTCTAAAGGATCAGTATTCCCTTACAATTCCAGGTACTGCCTCTTTTTCATCTGGCCACCCACTCAAAACAATAGACTTCAAAGCTTGTAAAGTTGCATCACTGTCAGTGTGCTGTATGAGTTGATGTAGTCGCTGATCTGTGACATTAAGATAGCCCGCTTGATTGATATTGGCAAAGAAATGTTGTTCCTGTTCCAACAGACAAATTGTACGATGCTCATGCTCAACCCCAGGTGCCACATTATCTGACGTAGCTCTGCTCAGGGTATCGCTGATATACATTTCACATCCTGGCTTGTAGACAACATTGAGGTTGTAATGCTGCAATGTAAGCATCATGCTCTGCAAACACTTGGAAGCACACAAAAGGGGCTTTTTGAATATGGCTATCAAAGGTTTGTGATCAGTTTCAGCTGTAAGGGAATCCCGTCCATAAAGATAATGATGGAAACCCTGGCAAGCAAATAAAATGCTTAAACATTCCTTATAAATTTGAGCATAATTTTGCTCAGCTGATGAAAGAGCTCTGGATGCATATGCAACTGGCTGACCTTTCTGCAAAAGGCAACAACCTAGACCATTTTTACTGGAGTCACTTTGTATCGTAACAGGCTTTGTGACATCATAGTATTTCAACACTGGGGCAGAGGTGTTTTATATCCTCTACTGCCCGGTCATGCTTGGGAAGCCAGTGCCAAACTGCATCTTTGTCTAGAAGTCGCCTTAGTGGCTCACACACCTCAGATAAGTGTGGCAGGAATTTTGCTAGGTATGTAACAAAGCCAATAAATCTTTGTACCGCTTTGGCATCAGCAGGTTGTGGCATGTCCACAATGGCTTTAATCTTATCCGGGTCAGCTTTTAAGCCTTGTGAAGACAGGTTATGTCCATGGAAATGGACTTCTTCCTCCTTGAACTGCAATTTCTTCACACTAAGCCTCAGCATCACCTGCCTACAATGATCTAGTAGCGCTATTAACTTTTCATCATGGTCTTGCTCAGCCTCCTCATCTGTATTACCGCAGCCAACTATAAGAATGTCATCAGCTATTGGCTCAATTCCTTGAAGACCACCTAATAGTTCATACTGCTTTCGCTGGTATACCTCCGGTGCTACAGAGACTCCAAATGGTAGTTTGAGCCATCTCTTTCTGCCCCAAGGAGTCAAGAACGTGGTCATGTAGCTACTCTTTTCATCCAGTTTGCACTGTAAAAAGGCATCTCTAGCATCAACAAGTGTGAAGACACGTGCTTTAGGTCGTTTGTGCAAAATATCATCAAGTGTTGGCATTAAGTAGTGTGACCGTTTGAGGGTCATATTCAGAAACTTGGGATCAATACATATTCTGATCTTCTCAGGCTTTCTGATAACAACCATGTTACTGATCCAATCTGTAGGCTCTGTTACTGAAGTTAGATGTCCTTCAGCTTCATATTTATCTAGTTGAGCTTTATCCTGTGGCTTAATGGCGATAGGCACATTGCGTGGGGCACATTGTACAGATTGAATGATAGGATCAAGTTCAAAATTAACCTCTCCTGGAACAGAGACTATCGGGCCCTCAAACACATCACTGTAGGTGTGAAGAATTTGCTGTATTGTCAGTGGCCTAGTCAGAGATTTTGCAGGCTGATTATCAACATTATGTAGCTCTGCAGGAATGGTGAACAGCATCAGTCCAAGGCGCTCACATGTTGAACCCGATAATAGCGGTTTCTGATCGGCATCAACAATCTCAAAGTTCAGTTTGTGTATACAATCACGTATGCTGCATTCTGTTTGGAATAGCCCCAGTGATTCCATTAGTTCCCCTGAATACAACTTTAGTTTGGTGCTACTAGACTGAAGGGGTGCTCTGGGTGCCAGTTTAATTTTGTCCTTTATACTCAAGATATCACACGTTGCACCCGAGTCCAGCTGGCAGGGTTGGATTATATTGTTTAATCTGAGGTTTACAAACCATTTTTTGCCCTTTGTGTTTACAGCACCAATGCATTCTGAGGAGTAAACCATATCAGTGTTAAGCAGGTGTGCATCCTCCGGATCTGACATTTGCTCAATTGTGTGCAGTTTCCTTGCTTCCATGTTACTGGAGAGACACACTCTTGCGTGATTTGGTTTACCACATGCAGTACAGATTTTCCCATATGCAGGACACTTTTCTTTCTCTCGTACATGCACATTGCTGCAATACTTGCATGATGCAGGCTTCCTCCCAGGTGAAATGCGTAGGTGACCCTTGTGCTGAAACTTATGCTGGTGGTTTTTGAAGCTTTGCTGTTGTTTAGAGGCTGCATTGATATTGTCAATAAGTTTATCCTGCTCCATAGCTTTCATATGTTTGTCAGTAAGTTCTGCAGTGCAACATATCTCAATTGCTGTTTGTAGATCTAAATCATGTTTCCTCAATAGGTGGCGGCGTGTGCTTTCACTGATGATACCCAAAACTACTTTATCATGAATAAGTTCATCTCTCAGAGAGCCATACTCACAGCTTGCAGCTTTTTCTCTTAGCCGTGTAACAAACCTGTCTATTGATTCACAGTCTTCTTGCTTACAGCAGCCAAATATATATCTTTCATAGATTACATTTTTAGAGGGTCTGAAGAAAGCTTCTAATGCATCCGGAATGGTTTTGGTGTCACTCTTTTGCTCCTCTGTGAGGTTCAGATTATGCTTGTAAACATGGAGGCATTCACTGCTCACCACCCTCCTCAGTGTGGCTGTTTGCACTGCTGCAGGCTTCTCATTTAACCCTGTGGCTGGGGAATAGTCCTCAAACTCAGCCCTGAAATTGTCCCAGTTACTGCTGATATCTCCAACTACCCTCGGCCAGTGGAATGCTGTTAGCTGCCATGATGCTGTTTTCCTTGCTGCAAATACTCAGCATCCAGGACAGGACTGCAATTGTCAGTTCCAAGAACACTCACATGAAGGCTGGCAGGCTCTCAGCATAAAATGTGTAGAAAGAACATGGATCCAGAAAAACTTCTGACACCATGTTTGTCGTGATATATGTAGAGAGACAGCACAAACCATTACTGTTCATAATTCATGTTTACTGAAAAGACCCAGCAGGAACAGGAAACACAACACAGGAAAAAGTACAACAGAGATGCACCATAGAGTTGCATTTAAAGAAACATATCATCCATAACATCAATCCTGTGTGATAACTTTTTAAAATAAAAATAGAAAAAGAGAGAAAAAAAAGGAAAAATAAGACCGTCCACTGTGTCTTGGTTATTTTGGTCTCAGCAAAAAAAAAAGGGGGGAATAAAAGGGAATAAAAGGAGGGTGGGGATAGGCTGGCCAGATTTCTGGGGACAGTCCCCGGATTGGAGACACAGTCCCCGGACCAAGTCTGTCCCCGGTTTTGTCCCCGGCTTGGATTTGAACAGGGGCTGTGGCAATTTCAAAGACAGTCAGTGCAGAATTAATAAAAAAAATCTGAATTACACCCCCCCCGCCACTCTTACTAGCTTAGGGGGAGGGTCTATTTTTTCCATTATTTGTGCCCCTTTCTGATGATCATGTGCTGGTTGGAGCGGAGGGAATATTTCTTCAGTTTCGGGTGCATGCCCATCCAGCTCTGCTCGCATGTTCTTCTGCCTTGGCTCAAAACCCGGCCAGCCGTCTGCCTGTTTATCTTCTTGTCTTCCCTGGCAGAGTGATCTTCCTCCACTCCCCACCCAGTAGTAGCCGGGGCCCGGAGAGTAAGACTTGACAGGCTGTGAGGTGGGCGGTGGCGGCGACAGGCAGAGAGTCGGTGATTGCTGCCATTACTAGTAAAAAAAAAATATGTCCCTGGATTTCATTTTCAAAATCTGGTCACCTTAGGTGGGGAGGAAGAGGTGCTTAGTATATGTAAACATAAAATTAGACATACAGACATAAATACAATCATTCACACTCATACGTGTGCTTGCATATATATTCACAATCTGTCAGAGAAATAAACAGCTTCTATCTGTTCAGCGTGTCACATGACATCCTGGCTGCCTGTCAGGAGGTAAACAGCCTCAATCTGATTCAGCGTGTCACATGACATCCTGGCTGCCTATATAAGCTGAGCAAATCTCCGAGCAAATTGCTGTTTTGTCTTCAGCTTCCTGTGATTCTGAGTTCCTGTTTCCTGCCTGCCTGATTTACTGCTGTGACCCGGATTGCCTTTGGACTACTCTGATCTCTCCTTACCTGACCCTTGGCTTTGCTCATTGGACTTCGCTGCTATCTTCTGTGTTTGACCCCCTGCTTGTGACCCGGACTTTGCTGCCAGCCTCCTGCACCTGACCTTCCAGCATGTGACCCGGGTTATCTCCAGTCTCCAGTACTTGACCCTCTGCTTGCCTTTGGACTTTCCTCCTTTTGGGTGTTTGACCCTCGGACTGTCCTGGACTTTTGCACCACCATACCAGCTAAGTTCTGTTCTCCACCAGTTCCTGCACCTGTCTTCTGAGATCTTCTTGCAAGTCCTGCTCAGCCTATCGGTAGCTGGTTAATATAAGAAAGGAAACAAGGGCGCACCAGCCTAGTGTATTATCGTTTAGGATAGAATTTATTAAAAAAACATAAATACTACTCACAAGTGTAGCAGGAAAAAAAATCGCAGTACAATGATATTTCAGATAGATGGCAGCTGAAAGATGAGCTCGAAACCACACTCCACAGGCGCACCGCGCATATGATTAGGGCCACTGCCGGCTTACGTGTTTCGAAGTCATACACTTCTTCATCAGAGCCCAGCAGTGCTTTCACCACATGTAGCACTCTATTTATAGACACATGGACATGTGAGCTCCAGCACAGGCAGAGGGCGGGCTCACCCGGGGTCAGGGAAACAATCTCCTCCCACCCCACTACAGGTAACTAAAACAGCTGATAGACTATACCCACAAGGTGGTAGCAAAGGGACTGTCCAAACACGGTACTCATACACTGGGTATTGTAGAACTCATCAATAACTGAAAACTGGGGCCATGTTACATGCATAGGGTGCTGCCACAGGGCACTCATGAATCATACACTCAAACTAGAGCTACTGCACAGGCCGTACTTCCATTTGTCAGCACAGCTCCAATCTATACTTGGGACCACTAAATAGCAGACACATAGAGAGCATGGGCGCAGAATGTGTGCACAGGGTGTAATCGGGGTGTACCCAGCCGGCAATGCGGCCAAGAGACAGAGGGTCACCTCCAGGCACTTGAACACCAAGGGTAGGTCAAAGGTGTCTATATATCAAAAAATGATGATGATGAAAGAAAAGATGAATGTGCATACATAAAGAAATCATAATGGTGGGAGATAGACTGCAAACGGTGTTCACAGGTGTCAATAAATACCTTGTCACCTTACTTCATTGACACAAGGTATTCATTGACACCTGTGAACACAGTTTGCAGTCTATCTCCCACCATTATGATTTCCTTATGTATGCACATTTATCTTTTCTTTCATCATCATCATTTTTTGATATATAGACACCTTTGACCTACCCTTGGTGTTCAAGTGCCTGGAGGTGACCCTCTGTCTCTTGGCCGCATTGCCGGCTGGGTACACCCCGATTACACCCTGTGCACACATTCTGCGCCCATGCTCTCTATGTGTCTGCTATTTAGTGGTCCCAAGTATAGATTGGAGCTGTGCTGACAAATGGAAGTACGGCCTGTGCAGTAGCTCTAGTTTGAGTGTATGATTCATGAGTGCCCTGTGGCAGCACCCTATGCATGTAACATGGCCCCAGTTTTCAGTTATTGATGGGTTCTACAATACCCAGTGTATGAGTACCGTGTTTGGACAGTCCCTTTGCTACCACCTTGTGGGTATAGTCTATCAGCTGTTTTAGTTACCTGTAGTGGGGTGGGAGGAGATTGTTTCCCTGGCCCCGGGTGAGCCCGCCCTCTGCCTGTGCTGGAGCTCACATGTCCATGTGTCTATAAATAGAGTGCTACATGTGGTGAAAGCACTGCTGGGCTCTGATGAAGAAGTGTATGACTTTGAAACGCGTAAGCCGGCAGTGGCCCTAATCATATGCGCGGTGCACCTGTGGAGTCTGGTTTCGAGCTCATCTTTCAGCTGCCATCTATCTGAAATATCATTGTACTGCGATTTTTTTTCCTGCTACACTTGTGAGTAGTATTTATGCTTTTTAATAAATTCTATCCTAAACGATAATACACTAGGCTGGTGCACCCTTGTTTCCTTTCTTCTATTCTGCACTAGGACACCCCTGTCCATGAAGGGCTGCAAAGCCGGTGTTAGCATCGTGCAAGATTGACTGCTGGAGGATCCACTTGTGTGCAGGAGTTTTTGTGTGCTGCTTTCAATAAATACTTTGTATCGGTAGCTGGTGCCTCTTTGTGCCATCCACCCTCTGTCCCATCTCCAGGGGGTGGAGTGCACTTAGTCACAAAAGTGAGCCGCTCTCTGTATCTCATGCCGCGTACACACGATCGATTTTCTCGACTGTGAAAGCACCGTCGAGAAAATAGATGGGAAAAATGAGGGAACGGCTTGGTTCCCTACACACGGCCGTTTTTCCCAACATTTTTTTTCTTGGTCGAGAAAAACGACTGTGTGTGGGCTCCGTGGCAGTGTTTCCCTATGGGAAAACTGCAGCGGAAAAAAATGACGGGAATCACGACGAGAAAAATTAGAGCATGTTCTAATTTTTCTCGTCGTGATTAATGCCGTTTTTCCCGTCGGGAAAAATGACACAAAGCCCACACACGGTCGTTTTTCTTGTTAAGAAAAAAAAAATTAATTTTTCCCGACGGGAAAAATGATCGTGTGTACGCGGCATTAGCCTCGGTGAGTACCCTTTTCTGACACAATCATACCACAACATATCATTATAGGCATACACCTAAATGTACCAGTATGCTCTCTAACATACTGGTACTTGAACTTGGATTAGGTGTTTAAATATTGTGCTTTGAGTTTTAGGGAATCAAATGAGACTTCGTTTGGTGATGGTAAGTTGAGAAATGTCAGCAAATAGTTGATATTGATATACCTTTTGTATCATTTGACCCTCTGTTTTTAGATTGTAAGCTCTAATGAGCAGGGCCCTCAGATTCCTCTTGTACCAAATTGTAATGTAACTGTAATGTCTGCCTTTATTTTGTTAAGCGCTGTGCAAACTGTTGGCACTATATAAATCCTGTATAATAATAATAATATTTATGTCCCTGGAACGATAAGTAATTTCTATCTCTTGCAGCTGCTAATAGGTTCTCCTTTGTGCGATAAAAATAAAATGTCACGATTATATTGCGTAGTGGACCCTCTGCCTTTTTGGTTGCAAGAGTGCGATGGATTCTATCCATTTCTAAATGTTCTGCTGACAGTGTAGGTAAAAGTTCCTGTAATAAGGCAGTAATGGTTGTTTGTAAGTCTGTCACTGACTCTGGTATACCTCTGATGCGAATGTTGGAACGTCTGGCCCTATTTTCAAATTCTTCCAGTTTAGATTGTAAAGTTAAATTTTCCTCCTTAAGATTTTCCAGTTCAGCCATGTAAGTCCTGTGCTGAATTCTCTATCTCATCCACTCTAATTTCCAGCGCTTCTGTGCAGCTACCCAGCCCCCATTATCTCTTTTGTGAGGCTCTTTGTGATATGTTCTGAAGTTTGCCTCAGAGCTTTGTTAACCCCCCTGGCGGTATTCCCGTGTCTGGCTCGGGGTGGAATTTCAGCACCAAAAGCGGTAACTCCGAGCCAGACTCAGGATTGCATCGCAGTAATCCAGGCAGAGTTACTTACCTTGTCCCCTGGATCATGTGATGCCTCCCCGCTGTGTGATCGTGCTGTCTCCTCGCTCGATTCACACACTGCCGAGTGACGCCGAGCTCCGTTCCCTGCGACGTTACGACGCACGGGGACGGAGATCAGCGCCAAATTCAAAAAAGTTAAAACACAGTACACATACAGTACATTGTAATCTTACAGATTACAGTACTGTATAAAATAATTACACACACCCTTTGTCCCTAGTGGTTTGTCCAGTGTCCTGCATGCACTTTTATATAATAAAAACTGTTCTTTCTGCCTGGAATTTGGAGATTGTCCATAGCAACCAAAAAGTGTCCCTTTACGTCAAAAGTGGTTTTAGACCAGCTAGAAAACAGCGATAATAAATTAGAATCACTCGCAGAATTGAGCGATAGCAATTTGTGCGGAAATGCATCATCAAACACTGAAAAACACTTTTATTATTATTATATTATTATTTGTTATAATTATTTTATAGTTATTTATTATATTATAATTTATGATTTTGTTTTTTGAACTTTATCATACCCGGGATGTCTACTAGACTCTGGTTTTGACAGATTTAAGTGAGTTATTCCTAAGAATTACAGGCCTACAATATAAAGCGCCAAATTTCCATGCAACACCTAAAATCTGACAGAATCATACCGCCAGGGAGGTTAAGCATTTTTTCAAACTGCCGTAATAATGCTGGAGAGGCAGGGGAATCCTGTAAAATACACTGTGTGTCGTTTATATCTGAGTCTGATTCACCATGAGTCTGTCTGTATAGGCTGGTGCTTCTGTGAGAGTGCTGAGGCTTTTGATGAGGAAGGTACCGGCGCCATTTTAACTGCGGCCCGCGCTTTGGGTTCCTTAATGGAGTGGTTTTTGTTTTTGGTGCGGGTGCCTCCCAGCACCATAATTTTGCCCAAAACGGTACCTCCAGGAGTTATCCGGAGTGTTCCTGTGTGCCTGGGACCAGCGGGCTCCAGTTATTCTGTAGCTTTTCTCCTCACACAGAGCGGAGCTCTAACAGTGCATGTCTGTTCCTGTCAGAGTCCGTGCATGTGCCCATATTTTCTTATCTTCAACCGCACATCATCTGTCTGAGGAACAGGGATTAAATTCCCTCACTGCCCAAAGATCTTTTGAAGTGCTCATCAGAGTTAGAGAAAAAAAAAGATCACTTGACCTTTGTCCAACAAAGTTTTATGGTAGTAGTTGACACACTATGTAAAATGTAACATGTGTCACTTTTGTCCATGTTTTTTTTTTTTCTTTCATGTTTGTATAGTTCAGTTTATGTGGTCATTGTTTGCACAAATTTGCACCAAAACTTCAGATATTTCTACTGTTGAGGACAAGCACTTTATTGTGGAAATGCACACTCTATCCATAATGTGGGTGCTTCATGTACATTTAAACTTCAGGCCTGCCATGTAAAAACATGGTTGGAGCAAAGCTGTCTTTAAAGTTTGTGCAGCCAGTCACCTCTAATATAGTTGTGTTCAGACACAAGTCAAATATGTATGGACACATATGGTAGTAGTATTTTCATGCACACAAATATCCCATATGTCGACATGCACTTATAGTAGGGGAGACTGCCATCACAAACTTTAAGGAGAAACTCAAACCAGGTTTATTCTGCAGGCCAAAATCTCAAGACTACTGATAATGTTTGACAAAAAATTACAGTTTTGAAAACCATGAGAGATATTTAAAAATCATTGCTTGATGGATGTATAATGTTCAGTATTAAAATGTGAGAATACGAGGGGCGTGGCTTGGAATGGCTGCCTGAGCTGTGAGCTCCGCACAACAGACCGGACAAAAGCGACAAAAGGGCGCCGTAGCAGCAGCATCCAGAGCCCAAAACGTTGCATTCATCTCCCCCGAGCCCCGCCATCGAGATGTCCCGAAAATGAAACCAGGACAGGGGCCTGAGGCGGCTGGAAAACTTTTCCTTTCAGCCCTGCCGCACACAGGGAAGGAACCAAGATGGCGCCGCCGGAGGATCAGCACGGCATTCCCTGGATTACACAGAACCCCCGGGGACCCATCCACAAGAAATGCACCCTGGAATATCATCCTCCTTCCCTCTTTCCCTCCTGACACCTCACCTGCAACCAGAGCCCAGCCAAATCGAGGATGTGAATGGATCTGACCAACCAGGCCTCAGACACAGTGAGTACAGGCCTCCATAATGACTCTGCTATCTCCTCTCTGCAATCCTCTATAGCACAGTTCCCAACATCAGGGCAAATGGTGCTGGACACCACAATGAAAGATATGCTCCTCTTCACATGCACAGGATGGGGAGGAGCTTCCACACGTAGCTCCCTGAGCTGGATGCCGGCCCCACGCCAACACCCATCCACCTGATCACAGCTCACCCAGAGATGCTGCACCACGCTGAAACGCTGACTGCTGAATGCTGACCGTGAGGAGAGGAGGTGGATGTGTCGGCGAACAGGAGGGGTGGACTGCCGGGATGCGCACGGCGCCCGCGCCCTCCCTATGGACGGCGCGGCGTCTCCTCTGTAAGCCAACAAGGGGAGAAGCCGGTGCGGCATTGACCCCCCTCCCTCCCTCCTCAAGCCCCCTCTGACATGGCCAGCTGGGCTTGATCCCCTTCTTTAATCTCCCATACTACATACTGCACATGGCAGCACCTGAAGATCACTGATGGGAAGAGAGGAATGACAGACAAACGGCGGCTTTGGGAGAGAACCCAGTAAGGAGCCAGCGATTTTACAGCAGAGCTGATGCTCTCGGCCTGATCCCTCTGATTTCTCTGGTACCAGCCACTGGCCAGCCATCGGCGGAAGAGCGGAAGAAACCGACGAGGAGGTGGTAAAGTAAGAAAAAAAAAGAAAATAAAAACTTTTAGATAATTGCTGTATGAGCTGGGTAGGGGAGCCTGATGAGAGGTGTTGCCCCCTTGCCTTGTACCCTGGCAGAAACTGCATATAAACTGCATATAAACTGCATATATATATATATAAACTGCATATTAACTGCATATAAACTGACATAAAAGACCCTTCAATGCTGCAGGGTCCTGTGTTTCCCTAGTCTCCTCAGGGCTGGGACGTCTACTAGCTCTCCTGGTTTGTTTCACTTCAACGGTGGTTGTACTTACCTGCTTCTTGCCTTCTAATCAAGACCCCTAAAGCTTAGGGGGTAATTATTAAAGTATGGGGGTGCATGAACTGACGCCCACTGAAGGTTGGTACTGAATGCCAGCAATTATTAATATGGAAGTAAGTAGAGTTGAGCGGACACCTGGATGTTCGGGTTCGACGGGTTCGGCCGAACTTCAGAAAAAAGTTCGGGTTCGGGACCGAACTTTAACCCGAACCCAGACCCGAACCCGAACCCCATTGAAGTCAATGGGGACCCGGACTTCTAAGGACTAAAAAGGCTCTAAAAAAGTAATGGAAAGGGCTAGAGGGCTGCAAATGGCAGCAAAATGTTGTTAAGAGCATGGCAAGTGCTCTGCAAACAAATGTGGATAGGGAAATAACTTAAAATAACATTAAAAAATAAAAAAAAAATGCTGGAGGCCCCCTTTTCAGCAGAAGAGGTACGGGAAGTCATTAAGAACCTCAGAAACTCAACGGCACGATGCCACACATATGGTGGGAATGCCCCAGAATACGCCCTTTCTGGAATAAATTATTCAATTTAATGGATAAGCTAGTGGGAAAATAAAATACTTTGAAATAAAAATGTAGCGGGGTGCTAAATTTAAGGGAAGTGTTTGAGTGGTAAATAGGCTCAAACACCCTAATTCTGTAGGATTCATGGACCATTTTGTCCTCGGGGGACAGTATTGGTGTGCAGTACCCTGCGGCCTACAGGTGGCGCTGCCATGGTAGGCTAGGGTTGAACCGCCGATACAGTGCTGTGCCTTTTGTGTCCCCTCTTGGCAGTAGTACAGCAGGGCGGGGAACCTGCTGTGCATGCCGGGAGAGCATATAAATGGGGCAGACCTTTGGCCTGGGGGCTGATGTCCAGT
Source organism: Rana muscosa (assembly GCA_029206835.1). Lineage (NCBI taxonomy): Eukaryota > Metazoa > Chordata > Amphibia > Anura > Ranidae > Rana > Rana muscosa. Next base: position 414,129,427 of record CM055117.1, read on the forward strand.
GGGGTCCACTCCCAGGTGCCTTCGGCCTGGGTGCATGTGTTCCTGTTCCATCTCGGGTACCTTTAGCCCGGGGTGAGGTACTATCCTGGAGTTCCTGCTGCCCTGGGTATGGAGACCTAGGTGCGGGAGTAAAGCCTGGAGTCCAGAGCCTTCGTCTGGAGTCCGCTAAGGGTCGAGGAGTCTTAGGGTGCCGCCTCGTGTAGGGGACCATGTTCCAGGGAAGGGAGGATCATTCTGAAGGACCGATGCGGGAGTCACGGTGAAGGAAGGGTCTGTTGACTCCCTGGAGAGATGTCTTCCCCTTGATATGGGCTAGGTTCGTAGAAGGAGAAGCTCAAGGTCATCTTGACTATATCAGAGGCCTTATTCACCCAGCCCGTGGCAGGGGCCTTATACACCCTGGTCTGTGGCAGAGACCAAAGTTCTCCAGGTCCGTGGCAGGGGCCTTGTACACCCGGTCTGTGGCAGAGACCAACCTCAAGGTCTGTGGCAGAGACCGTGCACCTAAAACTGTTTGAGAAACCTAAGCAGTGAAGTGAATGTGCTACATTTGTGCCTGGACCTCCTCCACACCTTAAGCTGTCCTGTTTCTTTGCTCTAACCTTTTCTATCCGAGTAGAGTTTATTTTGCCATGAGAGAATAAGAGTTGTAATTTCAGCTGGTGTGGACATTGACTTTACTGGGAATTAAAGGACTTGCCTCTACCTACAGTAGAGGTGAGAATCATCCTCTGGAGGAGTTTTGACTCCGGCTGTGGACACGGCCCGTCAAGTACACCGCTCAACCTCTTTATATAGGAGGGTACGGGCTGGTAGTGCGGTGTGCCTTTCTCCCTCCTGCGAGGAGCCAACAACATAAAGGCAGGTAAGGGGGAAAGGATCTGTGTGCTACAAAAAAATAAAATAAAAATTATAATCTTGACCTAGGAGGACGAGGTCCATATGGAGTAGGAGGTTGAGGTGGCGGTGGATGTGGCTGTGTAGGTGGAAGCGGCGGTGGAGGAGGACGAGGTAGCCAACACTGGTTCAAAAATACAACAATGGCTGGGTAAGGCCGGTGATGTGTCGAATTCTGTCCCCCGTCAAATAGTGTCCACCCTGTACTGCGCTTGCTCAGTATGTAGGACAAGGGGATTTCAAAAATCTCCCAAGACGAACGGCGCCTGCGTGGTGAGTTCAGGTGAAGGCCACACCATCTGTGGTTCAAGCCGAGCCAAGTGAGGCCGTGCCCGAAGCGTGGCGATCGAACCAAGCCCGTGAGGGGCCCTGTTACTATGTGCTACCGTATGTCCACTTGGATGGTGGGGCTTGAACCTGCACTCACAGTGCAGGCGCCGTTCATCTTCAGAGATTTTGTGAATCTCCTTGTCCTCTGTACTGCGCAAGCGCTGCGCCTTCGCAGTATGGGCCGGACACAATCCGATGGCCGGACAGTTTTTGTCACAACACCGGTATACATGTCTATTCTGCACAAGGTACGGACAAGTCCTGTGGGATCCATGCCTGGTTCATTTTAATGAACGTGAGCTTGTCCACATTGGCTCTGGACAGACGGCTGCGCTTGTCTGTGATAACGCCCCCTGCCGTGCTAAATAAACGTTCAGATAATACACTGGCTGCAGGGCAGGCCAGCACCTCCAAGGCATAAAGGGCAAGCTCAGGCCATGTGCCCAATTTGGAGACCCAGAAGTTAAAGGGGGCAGACCCGTCATCCAGTACGTGTAGGCCTGTGGACACATACTGCTCAACCATGTTGGTGAAATGCTGCCTCCTGCTAAGACGTTCCATCTCAGCTGGTGGTGCTGGTTGTTGTGGCGTGCTGACAAAGCTTTTCCACATTTCAGCCATGCTAACCCTGCCTTCTGAGGTGCTGCCGGTGCCCCGGCTGCGTTGGCGACCTCTTCCTCCTCCTCTGCCTTCGTCTTGTGCTTCCACCGTACGTCCACTGTCAGGTGGGAATGCCACCAGCAGCGCGTCTACCAGCGTGCGCTTGTACTCGCGCATCTTACGATTCCGCTCCAGTGAGGGAATTAGGGACTGTACGTTCTCCTTGTAACGGGGATCCAGCAGGGTGGCCACCCAGTAATCAGCACCAGTTAAAATGTGGGCAACTCGGCGGTCATTGCGGAAACACTGCAGCATGTAATCGCTCATGTGTGCCAGGCTGCCCAGAGGCAAAGAAAAGCTGTCCTCTGTGGGAGGTGTATCGTCTGTGTCCTCTGTATCCCCCCAGCCACGCACCAGTGATGGCAACGAGCTGGTCTGGGTGCCACCCTGCTGTGAAAATGGCCCCTCCTCCTCCTCCATCTCCTCCTCCACCTCGTCATCCTCCAGAACTGTGCCCTTTCTGCCGGACAATTGTGTACCTGGCGTTTGTTGGTGCAGGAACCCACCCTCGTAGCCACTTGTGAAAGACTGCCCTGAAAGCCTTTGAAATGATCCCGCTTCCTCCTCCTCCTCCTCATCCTCCTGTGCCACATCCTCTTCCATCATCGCCCGAACCGTTTTTTCAAGGAGGCATAGAACTGGGATAGTAACGCTAAGAACGGCGTCATTGGCACTGGACATGTTGGTGGAGTACTCGAAACAGCGCAACAAGGCACACAGGTCTCGCATGGAGGCCCAGTTATTGGTGGTGAAGTGGTGCTGTTCCGCAGAGCGACTCACGCGTGATTGCTGCAGCTGAAACTCCACTATCGCCTGCTGCTGCTCGCACAGTCTGGCCAGCATGTGCAAGGTGGAGTTCCACCTTGTGGGCACGTCACATATGAGGCGGTGAGCGGGAAGGCCGAAGTTACGCTGCAGCGCTGACAGGCGAGCAGCAGCAGGGTGAGAACGCTGAAAGTGCGCACACACAGCCCGCACTTTCTACAGCAGCTCTGGCATATTGGGGTAATTTTTAAGGAACCTCTGGACCACCAAGTTCAGCACATGCGCCAGGCAAGGGATGTGCGTCAAACCGGCTAGGCCCAGAGCTGCTACGAGATTTCACCCATTATCGCACACCACCAGGCCGGGCTTGAGGCTCACTGACAGCAACCACTCATTGGTCTGTTGTTCCATGTCCCTCCACAACTCCTGCGCGGTGTGGGGTTTTTCCCCCAAACAGGAAAGTTTTAAAACTGCCTGCTGTCGTTTACCCCTGGCTGTGCTGAAGTTGGTGGTGAAGGTGTTACGCTGACCGGATGAGGAGGCGGTAGAGGATGAGGAAGCGGAGTAGGAGGAGTTAGCAACAGGAGGCAAACTGAAGCGCCCTGCAATCCTCGGTGGTGGAAGGACATGCGCCAAACTGCTATCTGCCTCAGGCCCAGCCGCCACTGCATTTACCCAGTGTGCTGTTAGGGAGATATAACGTCCCTGACCGTGCTTACTGGTCCACGCATCCGTAGTTAGGTGGACCTTGCCACAGATGGCGTTGCGCAGTGCACACCTGATTTTGTCCCCCACTTGGTTGTGCAGGGAAGGGATGGCTCGTCTGGAAAAATAGTGGCGGCTGGGCACGACGTACTGTGGGACAGCCAATGCCATCAGGCTTTTAAAACTCTGCATCTCCACCATACGGAATGACAGCATTTCAAAGGCCAGGAGTTTTGAAATGCTGGCATTCAGGGCCAGGGATCGTGGGTGGCTAGGGGGGTACTTCCTCTTCCGCTCCAATGTTTGGGAGATAGAGAGCTGAACGCTTCCATGGGACATTGTGGAGATGGTTGGTGACCCAGGTGGTAGTGTTGCTGGCAGATCCTCTGTTTGCGGGGTGGCAGGTGCCACTGTCACTACAGAGGTGGATGAAGAGGCCGAGACTGCAGCAGAAGAGGAAGCAGGAGGAGCCAGAGACCTTTCTTGGTTTTTGAGGTGTCTACTCCACTGCAGCTCGTGCTTTGCACTTAGATGCCTGGTCATGCAGGTTGTGCTCAGGTTGAGAACGTTTATGCCTCGCTTCAGGCTCTGATTGCACAGCGTGCAAACCACTCGTGTCTTGTCATCAGCACATTGTGTGAAGAACTGCCACGCTAGAGAACTCCTTGGACCTGGCTTTGGTGTGCTTGGTCCCTTGCTGCGTTGGACAGTAGCAGACATACTGTCTAGGGGACGGACGCTCCGCTTTTGCACCCTGCTCCCTCTTCTGCTGTGCTGGTGGCTCTGTGCAACCACCGCCTCTTCCTCCAAACTACACTGGTCACCTGCATAACGTTGATTCCATGTGGGGTCGAGGACCTCATCGTCCTCCACATCATCTTCCACCCAGTCTTCACCCCCTGCCCTCCTTGTCTGTCTGCACAATTGCGAAAGCAGCAGCAGTTGGCACCTGTGTTTCATCATCATCCGAGACGTACTGCGATGGTCCTCCCATGTACTCATCATGAAACATAAGTGGTTGGGCATCGGTGCACTCAATCTCTTCCACTTCTGGGGCAGGGCTAGGTGGATGGCCCTGGGAAACCCTGCTAACAGAGTCATCGAAAAGCAGAAGAGACTGCTGCATGATTTGGGGCTCAGACTGCTTGGCTGATTTGCAAGGGGGTGAGGTGAAAGACTGATGGACATGGGTTTCAGGTGCCAACTCTGATCTTTCAACAGAAGAGTGGGTGGGAGACAATGTGAAGGAACCCAAGGCACTGTCAGCAACCCAATCTACTATCGCCTGTACTTGTCCTGGCCTAAACATTCGTACAGCCTCATTAGGCGCAACAAAATACCGCCGCAGGCTCGGTCGCCTACTCGCACCTGAGGAAGGTGTTTCACTTGTGCGTGTATCTGGCACAGATCCACCACGTCCTCTCCCTGCAACAGGAGCTCCACCAGCAGCACCACGACCGGGGCCACCACGTCCCTTTGACCTTCTCCTCATATTTTCCAAATTTAGGATGTTGCCCTAAATGGGTGTTTTTGGAAGAGCAGAACACACCCACAGTACGTAACCGCTGAATCGCACAGCTACAGAACTGCAGAAAATGCTATTCAAAAAAAATGTTGTTTTTTTAGTATAGCACAGTTGAAGAAAACTATTTAGAAATTGTTTATTTCACACACCTCCAAATATGTATAACACACTGCAAACTATTTTTTGTGCCCCTAAACTGCGTTTTTTGGAAGAGCAGAACACACCCACAGTATGTAACCGCTGAATCGCACAGCTACAGAACTGCAGAAAATGCTATTCAAAAAAAATGTTTTTTTTTTGTATAGCACAGTAGGAGAAAACTATATAGAAATTGTTTATTTCACACACCTCCAAATATGTATAACACACTGCAAACTATTTTTTGTGCCCCTAAACAGCGTTTTTTGGAAGAGCAGAACACACCCACAGTACGTAACCGCTGAATCGCACAGCTACAGAACTGCAGAAAATGCTATTCAAAAAAATGTTGTTTTTTTAGTATAGCACAGTAGGAGAAAACTATATAGAAATTGTTTATTTCACACACCTCCAAATATGTATAACACACTGCAAACTATTTTTTGTGCCCCTAAATGGCGTTTTTTGGAAGAGCAGAACACACCCACAGTACGTAACCGCTGAATCGCACAGCTACAGAACTGCAGAAAATTCTATTAAAAAAAAATGTTGTTTTTTTAGTATAGCACAGTAGGAGAAAACTATATAGAAATTGTTTATTTCACACACCTCCAAATATGTATAACACACTGCAAACTATTTTTTGTGCCCCTAAAAGGCGTTTTTTGGAAGAGCAGAACACACCCACAGTACGTAACCGCTGAATCGCACAGCTACAGAACTGCAGAAAATGCTATTCAAAAAAAATGTTGTTTTTTTAGTATAGCACAGTAGGAGAAAACTATATAGAAATTGTTTATTTCACACACCTCCACATATGTATAACACACTGCAAAATATTTTTTGTGGCCCTGAATGGCTCTTTTTGCAAGCGTACATTAAAGTGCAAATTTTTTTTTTTTTTTTTTTTTGCCCTAAACGGGTCTTTTTTTGCACGAGCAAAATAAAATGCAATTTTTAATTTTTTTTTGCCCTATGGGTCTTTTGGAAAAGAGCACAATAAAGTGCCTTTTTTTTCCCCCTAAAAGTTAGATTTTCTCTGACACTGGGCTCATGGCAGTGTAAAAAGACTGTGCACTGCAACACAAACAGGTAAACCTATGCAGATCACTGATTTTAATCTCTGAATCTGGACTCCTATATAATATTCTCTCTCCCTGAAAGCACCAACAGGAACCTGGCCCTACACTACACTATCTCTCTATCTTTTCCCTCAGATTGCAGAATCAGGACTACCTCATGTATTTTACAATCTCTCCCTATTAGCAACAGCAGCAGCCAAGATCCTCTCCCTAGCTATTCTGAAGCAGAGTGACGTGTGTGCTGTGTGCCTCTAGCTTATATAGAAGCTGGGTCACATGTTGCACTGACCAATCACAGCCATGCATGTAGTAGGCATGGCTATGATGGCCTCTAAGGGCACACCAGCTAATCAAAAGGTGATTGGCTGGCCCCTGAAGCATTTCTAAATGCGTAATTAGATTGCCGAACCCGAACCCGGACTTTTGCGCAAAGTCCGGGTTCGGGTTCGGGAAAAACCTAAAGTTCGGACCCTTTACAGTTCGGGTTCGCGCAACACTAAAAGTGAGGACTGTTGCATAAGGCCTAAGAGGGAGAGAGTTGCCTACGTAGAGACGTTTAAAGCAAAAGAACTGCTGAAATCGGGCACATATGCTCTGCAGGCTGAAGCTGGTTGAAGCTGGAAGGCTAAGACGTCTTGGTAGTCTCTGAGACCTGAGTGAGTGAGTGAGTGAATAACTTGTATAGCGCTACAAATGCGAACTAAATCGCCTCAAGGCGCTTTGCATCCAGTGACATCCTGACCCTTCAGAATAGGTGGGTCTTAAGTTTTTTCCTGAAGGCCCGGTGGTTTTCTTCCATGCGGATGTTGGTGGGTAGAGCGTTCCATAGCCGTGGTCCTTGGACTGCAAATCTTCATTCTCCCTTTGATTTGTAGCGGGACTTGGGGAGGTGAAGGAGGTTTTGGTTGGTTGATCGGAGATTGCGATTGGGGGTGTAGTGTTTTATCTTCTCGCATAGATATTGTGGAGCGTTTCCCTGTGTGCACTTGTGGGTGAGACAGAGGGTCTTGAATGTGATCCGATCCTTTACGGTTAGCCAATGAAGGGTCCTTAGTGATGGGGTGATGGATTCCCAAGGTTTTTTTCCCGTTACCAGCCTGGCAGCCGTGTTCTGGATGACTTGTAGGCGCGAAATCTGGTATTTGGGTAGTCCGAGGTAGAGGGCGTTTGCATAATCGAGTCGGGAGTTGATAATTGTTCCAACTACTACTGCTGTATCCTCTTTTGGGATGAAGGGGATGAGTCTACGTAGTAGACGGAGGAGATGGTGAGCTCCGCTGACTACTGATCCAATTTGTGCGTCCATCGACATCTCCGAGTCAAAGATGACTCCGAGACTTTTGACTTTGGTGCTCGGGGTAGCGGTCTGTCCAAGGATAGTGGGGAGTGTCCAAGAAGTCTTAGTTTTTGTCTTTCGGTTTGCGTGGAGGAGAAGGAGTTCTGTTTTGGATCCGTTGAGTTTGAGGGAATTCTCAGTCATCCATTCATCGATCAATGTGAGAGAGGTTTCCAATCCGTGATATTGGTCTTTTTTCCCGGTGATACGAAAGTAGAGTTGGGTGTCGTCAGCATATGAGTGGTAGCACAGGCCCTGTTTGCTGATGATTTTGAGGAGTGGGCGGAGGTAGATGTTAAAGAGCACGGGTGACAGGGGTGATCCTTGGGGGACTCCGCAAGAAATTGTGCGAGTTTCAGAGGTGAAGGCTCCTAGTTTCACTGTCTGGGAACGATTGTCTAGGAAGGATGCGAACCAGTGTAGGTCAGGGTCTGCGACTCCGGCTACTTCTTTAAGGCGAATGAGTAGAGTTTTGTGGTCTACTGTGTCGAACGCTGCACTGAGGTCCAGCAGCACCAGGAGACTTGATTCTCCGTCATCTGCTGCTTCGAGGGTGTCATCCCATATTTTAAGAAGTGCTGTTTCTGTGCCATGGCCTGGGCGGAAGCCTGATTGTAGTGGATCCAAGAGTTTGTGGGTGTCCAAATAGAGTTGTAGCTGTTGTACTACTGCTTTCTCCATGATCTTGGAGATGGTGTTGAGGCTTGTTACCGGTCTGCGGTAGTTTGGGTCTTTGGGGTCCAGGTTGGGTTTCTTTAGGAGGGGTTTGATTATGCCTTGCTTGAGAGAGATTGGAACAATACCTTCTTTGAATGATTGATTTACGAAGTGTGTTATGGTGGGTGCTAAAATGTCGGTACATTCTTTCAGGAGTTTTGTAGAGATTATGTCATTTGGAGATGGGCTGTCTCTGAGGCTTCTGATTATATTTTTGGTGGTGTCGATGGTGATCGGGACCAGCGAAAATTTTGTCAATTGTATAGTGTTCATATTGATTTCCTCTATTTGCTTTGGCAGAGCAGGGTTGGTTGTTTTTTTCTGTTGAATTGATTCTCGAATGTTTTCGATTTTGTCGATAAAAAAGTCCGATAGCTCATTACAGAACTCTTGTGTTTCGTTTGCTGAAGGTTCTAGGCAGGTGGGGTTCATAGTTTGAGTTACTAGTTTGAAGAGTTCACGAGGTCGGTTTAGGCCTTTTTTGATGGTGTTTGAGAAATGTTCCTTTTTTGCTTTGAAAATTGCTTTGTGATATTTCTTAGTGAGTGCTTTGTAATTAATGTGGTTTTCCTTAGTTGGGTTTCTTCTCCAGGCTCCTTCGGCTCTTCTGCGTTCTTGCTTCAGTAGGGTAAGAGTGTCATTAAACCAGCCGGAGTTGTTTCTGCGAATGAGGGCCCTGCGTCTCGGAGCGACTGTGTCTGCTGTTTGTAGTAATGCTTTGTTTAAGGAGTTGAGTGTTTGTTCCGTTGAGTGGTTGAGATTTTGCGTTCCTATTTTATTTGATAGAGTAGTTTTGAAGAGTTCCGAGTGTAGTTTCTTCTGAGATCTTGTCCATTTTGTTGTTATTGAGTGTTCTGATTTTTGGGAGATGGTGTTGGTGGTAAGTTTAAATTTGATAGCGTGGTGATCCGTCCATGGTAACGGCATGTTGTCCACTGTGTTGATGTCCAGATTTTGTTTGAAGATGAGGTCCAGAATGTGCCCCGATCCATGCGTGGGGGCATTTATCAGTTGCTGCAGACCTAATTCTTCCAATTGGTTGATGCAGGAGGTGGCGATGGGGTCCTGAGTGGAGTTAGCCCAGAGATTGAAGTCCCCGACTAATAGGAAGTTTTTGGTTTTTAAAGTGTATGTCGAGATGAATTCGGTAAAGGGTGTGAGGAGATTTGTCTTTGGTCCTGGCGGTCTGTAGCATAGCAGTATGTGAATGGTGTCCTGGGGTGTTGTTTGGAGTTGCAGAGTGAGTGTCTCCATGAACGGCAATGAGTTCTGTAGAGTTGGTTTGATGATAGAGAGGTGAGATTTGAAGATCACTGCTAGGCCTCCTCCTCTTTGTCCTGTTCTATGCTCAGTTAGGATGGAGTAGTTCCCAGGCACCAATTCTGTTAGGATGGTGTTACAGTCAGGTGTTAGCCAGCTTTCCGTGATAAAGAGGCAATCTATGTCGTTTTGCGTGATGAAGTCGTGAATTTCCTGTCTGTGCTTGACTGCCGATCTGGTGTTGATCAGGGCGCAAGCTATATGTTGTAGTTGAAGTGGTGTTTTCGTGTTTTTGATAGTCGATTGTCGATTGATCCTTAGCAGTTGTTCTTTTCGTAGTATTTTTTGGGTGGAGGTTGGTAATGTTGAGGCAGTATTCCTTAGCCTCTGGAGGGTGTCCGCTGAGTATTTAAAGTTGCACATGATGGGCCTGGACCTGGACCTTCTCCTTTTTTTTTAGGGCTTAAAGCCTGTGCCTCTGCCTAGTACTTTGGTACAGTTGAATATTGCCTGGCGGCAAGGTATTGAAGCAGGCGCATATTTAATTATCCTCCGGACATAAAACCTGCATTTAGTAGAGGCGGCTGCCAAAGTTTCAGTTATTGACGTCACTTTCGGCGCGGCAAAGGACCATTAAAGATTAGTGCCATTTTGACAATGTATGGGAGCATGGTACCTAACACAATACTACTGCTAGATTAATGTCTCCTAACATAATCTGTATGTGACAAATAGACAAATAGCACAACCCGTTTTTTTTTTTCTTTTTTTTTATGGTACAATCACCTCTAAAAACAGCCAATGGAAGGCGCGTAAACTGGGAAAGTTAATCCCCCAATACCTGGTTATCAGTATGGCACTGCTGAGTTGCTGTTAGTGCCCAATTGGGCCCCCTTTTTTGTTCTCTCCCTATCCCAGCCCCTCTCTTATACAGTTAGAGAAACCCCAGGCGCTGCCAAGAACTAAGGGCCAAGGACTAAGGTCACTGGGATAAAGCCTAAAAGGAGCTAATTTCCTCTGTTGTTATTGCATTCCTTCCTTTTTTCTCTTAGTTCTCTGGTATCTGTCCCCCCTTGGGTCCTTTTCGGTTAAACCCTAGGGGAACTATAGTTAGGCGGGAGATAGAGATGAATAAAACAAAGGGGAAATCGGGCAAAGCTGGAAAGGGGGTTGGCCCCGCTGCAAGTCCAGGGGGGATACAACGCTATCTGTCAGCAGAAACAAGCATGACGTAAATTGGCCACAGTAGCCCTAAGCAAGTAACTACAACACGGGCTAAACCTAAAATGACAGATGAAGAAGCTAAAGCAGGGAAGGGTAGCGATGTATCATCAACACGGTCAAGAAATGGGGGTAGTAACCCACAAGGAAGTAGTAATACACAAAATGGAGACCTGAAAAGGAAAGGAGGGGGGGCGCCAGACCCCGAAATAGGAGCAGTGCAAGCGAACTTAGCCCAAATTAAAGAAATATTTACGGAGGCACTGACTAAAGTGGAAACATCTTTGAAAGCAGACTTATCAGCAGTAAGAACTGATATCAGACAGGTATTGGGGCGAGTAGAGGAAATAGAGGAGAGAATGGAGAAATACGATCAAAGACTGGAGGAGATAAGCATACAAATGGAAGTCCTGCAAAAAACAAATAGATGGCTCTTCTACAAAATGGAGGACCAGGAAAACAGAAGTCGAAGGAAAAACCTAAGGATAAGAGGTATATCAGAGAAACATAAAAATGCTGATCTCCCCAAGGTGATGCAGGAATTATTTAATCCAATGCTGGGGAGAGAGAGGACAGAGGAGTTAAAAATGGAAAGAGTTCATAGGATTTTAAGGTATAAAGCCCAAGAAGACGACAATCCTAGAGACGTTATAATAAGGTTTCATTACTACGAAGAAAAAGCCAAAATCATGGAAAATATACGGAAACTGACAGGTATCATATTTGAAGGAACGGAGCTACAAGTCTTCTCAGATTTATCGGCAGAGACTCTGGCAAGAAGAAGACTCCTTAAACCCCTAACAGAACAGATGCGGATTATGAACGTGTCCTACCAGTGGGGATTTCCAGCATGTCTAAAAGGGAAAAAAGACGGTCGTAGTGCAGTATTAAGATTCCCTGAAGACCTCCAGGACTTTTGTAGTAAACTGGATCGCCAACTCCTGGCTCTCCTAGGGTGGGAGGAGAAAAATGGAACAAACTGGCCTCGAAACAACGGACAGTGGACCGCAGGCCGAGGGGGCAGGGGAGGAGGGAGGAGGGTATAGGGCAGTTTCTCATGGCAAATATTAACCATATAAGGGCAGTATCTAGTGAGTGGGGAAAGAAAATTAGGAGAAAAATAAATCAGAGTGGGAGGATGGGTGGTTGGGGGGGTATACTGGTGGGGGGGGTGATCGGCTTGGGAGGTGACATCCCCAATAAGACTTGAGATCTGAACGACATCTAGAAAGAGGCCGTCAGACTCAGGAGAGGAACAAATATGGAATTTGTTCACCCTCCACTAAGGAGGGGAGTGGGAGGGGGGTTTGTGTGTGTGTTTTTTGTTTTTTTTGTTTTTGTTTTTGTGTATGGTTGGTCTCTCTCTCCTGGCCCCTCCCTTTCTCCTCTTTTGTCCCTCCCCCGACGGTGGCCGGGCGGGGAGAGGGAAGGAGAACGGGGGCAGCTACTCCAAATGTGAGCTATGACTACATTGAACCTAGTATCATATAATATTAAAGGCTTAAATTCCCTAGGGAAGAGGTTTGCAGTTAATAAGGAACTACAACATTACGGAGCAAATGTAGTTTGCCTCCAGGAAACACATATCTCGCATTCCTCGGGGCGTAGGATGTCCTCTTGGGCTTTTCCCGTATGGTACTATGGGGACTCAACGTCAAACTCCTCGCGGGGGGTGGCTATAGAATTTGACAGAAATACAGTATTTGAGCTTAAAAAGCAGGTTGCGGACCCAGAAGGAAGATTTCTGTTTATTAAAGGGAAATTGTTTAACGTAGACTGCACTATAGCAAACATATATTCCCCAAATAGGGACCCAGATAGGTTCCTGAGGAAAATTCAAAAAAAACTGGCAGAATTTAAGGAGGGGAAATTGGTAGTGGCAGGCGATCTTAATATGTGTATCGATCCACGGGTGGACACTACGGGAGGTCATTCTTATCAGCTCAGAGACAAAATAAAATAAAGAAGCTACTATTAGAGTATCAATTAGTGGACGCCTGGAGGATCGGTCATCTAGGAGCCCGAGATTATACATTTTTTTCCTCAGCGCACGGGTCATTCTCAAGGATCGATTACGTATTAATAGAACATCAGTGGCTATCCTCTCTTAAAGAAACAGCTATAAAGGCAATCTCCCTTTCTGATCACGCTCCAGTGGTAGTACAACTGGAAATAATGTCAGGGGCCCCCAAGGGGGGAGGATGGAAACTGAACGATTCCCTGATTCAAGATCTGGAGGTAAATAAGAGGATAGAACAGGAGCTAGAGGAATTCTTTCTTATCAATGATACACCTGAAATCTCAAGGGGTACATTGTGGGAAGCGCATAAAAGCTATATAAGGGGGGTGTTAATAAGTATAGGTGCATGGAAAAAAAAAGAAAAAGGAAAAAAGATTAACAATTTATATAGAGAAATAAACGAGTTAGAACAACAGACAAGACCGAAGGGTATCCCAGAAAAGCTAGAGCTGACAAAAAAAAAAGAAGTACTGGGGATATTATTAGAGCAGGAGAAAAAACAAGCTTTTCATATAGTTGACAAAGAGATCCATCAGTGGGGCAATAAGTCGGGGAAATGGTTAGCAAGGGTAGTAAGGGGAAAAAAAAACGCATCCTTTATAGCTAAAATCAAAGATAATAAAGGAGAAATATTGCACTCATCCCCCGAAATAGCAAAAGTTTTTCATGAGTACTACAGTAAGTTGTATAATGTTAGACAAAAAGAAGATAGGAGGGGGGCGTGGCTACCCGCTGAGCAAGATGGACGTGTAATTACACAGCTCCTGCACCGACCGGAATACTGAGCAGCATCCCCGCTATTCTGATAGCCTACAGCGCCCACAAATCTTACCAGATTGCCTTGCTAATAACCCAGAATGTCCGGACCGACCCGCAAACGGAAAGATTATCGTCAGCCTAAAAAACTGACAGATTTCTTCACACTGCCGAACATCCAAGATGGCGCCCGCGAGATTATTCAGGGAACATCTGCGGCCTATACAGATCTCCCGGACGCTGGTGGACTGGAAATATCTCCACATCCTCACTCCCCTGATGCCTCTCCATCATCCCTCACTTCCTCCGCCGGCAACAGCCCTGCTAAATCGCGGATGCGACTGGATGCAGATTCAGCAGCAAACGAGGTGAGCCCTATATCTGATCACATCCCAGCCTCTCCATCCCCCATCGCGGCCTTCCCCACCACAGACCAGCCTGTACTAGACACTACCATGAAGGAGATGCTCATCTCCCTTCACAGATCCCTTCATAATGACATCTCCACCATGTTCACCAGATTCTCATCACAAATGCACTGTATGGGACAGAAAATGCACCTAGTAGAAAAACAAATGGGGCAGATGACTGAAACCGTAAATGACCTTGTAGATGCCCATGACCATACTCAAGAAGAACAGCAATGGATGAGGGCCAAGATGGCGGACCTCGAGGACAGGTCCCGCCGCAATAATGTAAAACTCAGAGGGAACCCTGAATCAGTACTGCCGCATGACCTTAACGCATACGCCAGGAAATTGATTACCACGATCTTGCCAGATCTCACCCCCATGGAAACTATCATCGATCGAATCCACCGCCTTCCCAAACCCCCGCACCTCCAAGCGGAAGTGCCACGAGATGTCCTTATGAGGATACACTTTTTTCACGCCAAAGATCAGCTCCTCCTAAAGTCGAGACACCTCGGTCAACTTCCAGCCCCATACACCAATATCCAACTGTACGCTGACCTTTCACAGCATACCCGCCAGATGAGGAGACAACTTAACACCATTACAAAACCGCTTAACAACCACAAGATTCCCTATCAATGGGGCTTCCCTACTAAGATCATAATCACCAAAAATGGGGTTAAACACCACATCTCCACAATAGAAGAAGGCCTCAAACTACTCAACATGTGGGGAATTATCCCTGAACCTCCTCTACCAGCACAACCCAGCCGCAGGAGGAACACCCAATCCTCTGATGAATGCCGCTTTGGCGGTATGCATTGACCCCATTAAGAATGGCGGGGTTACACATGACCCATATTTTCAAGCCTCCGGCCGGATGCCTTGCTCGGTGCTAATTGCTCCACGAACTCACACCCCACAACAACACAGCAGTCCCGTTTTTGATTGACTGCTGTCAGTTTTGCTGTATTCCTGTTTACCCCTCTCTGCACGCTTCCGTTTATATCTTTTGTTTTTCTTTTCCCGGTTTTCTTAACCCATATCCTTTCTCCCCGAGAGCACACAACAGTCCGGACAAGTGCACCTAACCCTCTGGAACCTCCTGAGTAGCTGAACGTGTCCACAAAACTGTGAGTAATACTTACCTTCTTTAGACATCTACACTTAAATCCAAAATGCCAAAATTCCTATCACTCAACGCCAAAGGATTGAATCATCCGGCGAAAAGAGCTTCTCTGTGGCGCACTGCACAAAAGTCTAAATGTGACGTTTTATGTGTTCAAGAAACACACTTTAAAAAATCTGCAGAACCGCATTGTACCAATAAAAATTTTAGCCACATCTACCAAGCCCCAGGTCCCACCAAGAAGAATGGAGTTATGATAGCAATCAAAAACTCAATAAACTTCATACTCCATGACAGTTTAAATGACAGGGATGGGAGATACCTGGCTCTGGACTGTACAATGGACAATACCAGATACACTATTGTCAATGTGTACGCACCCAATACCAGACAAATCAGATTCCTATCGAAACTGATGTCCACAATCACCAAATTTCGCCAAGGTAATCTCATCATATGCGGAGATTTCAACATTGTTCCAGACAACTCCTTGGACACCTCTTCCCGCAATAGGAGCCGTGTCTCGCCTATGGGACATTTCCTCAGGAACACTGATCTGTATGACGTGTGGAGATGCCATCACACCTCGGAACGAGACTACTCATTCTTCTCCCACAGGCACAATTCCTATACCAGGATTGACTACTTTCTTGTTGACAAATGGACTCTGCCCAAAATCTCTGAATCATCTATTGACACGATCACATGGTCGGACCATGCACCTGTATCGATCGTCATTGATACTTTACCATCTTCCCCACGTACGAAAATCTGGAGAACCAACGCCTCGATCCTACAATCACCTGAACACTCAACCTACATTAGTAAACATTTGGAAGAATTCTTTGATCTATACCAAGGCTCCACATCAAACAACACTATACTTTGGAATGCCCATAAGGCATTTGTTAGGGGGATTCTTATCCAAATTGGAGCTAGAGAGAAGAGGAGGAGATCACAGCATCTTGACACCCTCACTTCCCAAATTAAAAATACTGAAGCCCAGAACCAGAAACACCCTGACACAAAACATAAGGAACAGTTAGTACTTCTCAGACAGGAACTTAGAAATGTATTATTAGAATCCTATAATAGAGCTCAAAAACGATTTAAAGCTAATTACTATTCCACAGGTAATAAAGCTGGGAAAGCCATGGCGCTTAGAATTAAAGGCCACCACACTAAAACTAAAATCTCCCATCTTTATCATCCCTCCACTAAACAAAAACTGATAGACCCCCAAGCCATAGCAGATGCGTTTAGCCACTACTACAAGACACTGTATAACCTGAAAGATGATACTACTATTACCCAACCGTCCATAGAAGATATAGAAACTTTCCTGCACGAAATTAATCTTCCCACTGTATCCCCTGACCAATTATCAACGCTGAATGCCCCATTCACGCCACTAGAAATTCTAGATGTAATTGCAACCCTCCCATCCAACAAATCCCCTGGTCCTGACGGCCTCACCGGGGAATATTATAAACAATTCAGCACTGTTCTAGCACCATTCTTGTCGCAAATGTGTAATGAAGCTGCCTCCTCCTCTTCTCTCCCACAGGAAATGTTAAATGCCTTAATAATTACCCTACCGAAGCCGGGGAAGGAACCTACCTCACCACAAAATTTCCGTCCTATTTCGCTCCTCAATATTGACACGAAAATTTATGCTAAGCTCATAGCAATGAGGTTAGTAAACATTATGCCATCACTGATCCACCTGGATCAATCTGGATTCACGAAAGGCAGGCAAACATTTGATGCAACCCGTAGAATCATTAATATAATCCACAACGCGGACTCTGCCAGAACGCCTTCTCTGCTTCTGTCACTGGATGCAGAGAGGGCGTTCGATAGAGTTAACTGGGCATATCTCCAAGCCACACTCCGAAAGTTTGGCCTTCAAGGGCACATTTTCTCTGCAATAATGGCCCTGTACACAAAACCTTCAGCTCAGGTGTACACATCTGAAATGCTGTCTAAACCATTTCCGATCTCGAATGGAACCCGCCAAGGTTGCCCCCTATCACCTCTTATTTTTAATCTAGTGATGGAACCCCTCGCCGAACATATTAGAGCAAACACTTCCATCTCTGGCTTTAACCACTTGACCACTGGGCACTTAAACCCCCTTAATAACCAGACCAATTTTCAGCTTTCGGTGCTCTCACATTTTGAATGACAATTACTCAGTCATACAACACTGTACCCATATGAAATTTTTGTCCTTTTTTTCACACAAATAGAGCTTTCTTTTGGTGGTATTTAATCACTGTTGGGTTTTTTATTTTTTGCGCTATAAGAGAAAAAAGACTGAAAATTTTGTAAAAAAATGATTTTTTTTTCGTTTCTGTTATAAAATTTTGCAAATTACTATTTTTTCTTCAAAAATTTTGGCCAAAATTTATACTGCTACATATCTTTGGTAAAAATAAGTACAAATTGGTGGATATTATTTGGTCTTTGTGAAAGTTATAGAGTCCACAAGCTATGGTGCCAATATCTGAAAATTGATCACACCTGAAGTACTGACGGCCTATCTCAATTCTTGAGACCCTAACATGCCAGAAAAGTACAAATACCCCCCAAATGACCCCTTTTTGGAAAGAAGACATTCCAAGGTATTCAGAAAGAGGCATTGTGAGTTTTTTGAAGTTGTCATTTTTTCCCACAATTCTTTGCAAAATCAAGATTTTTTTTTTCTCTTTTTTTTTTTTCCACAAAATTGTCATATTAGCAGGTTATTTCTCACACACAGCATATGCATTCCACAAATTACACCCCAAAACACATTCTGCTATTACTCCCGAGTATGGCGATACCACATGTGTGAGACTTTTACACAACGTGGCCACATACAGAGGCCCAACATGCAGGGAGCACCTTCAGGCGTTCTGGAGAACCCAGGCCAATTCTGACATTTCTCTCCTACATGTAAAAATCATCATTTATTTGCTAGAAAATTACATAGAACCCCAAAACATTATATATGTTTTTTTAGCAAAGACCTTAGAGAATATAATGGTGGTTGTTGCAACTTTTTATCTCGCACGATATTTGCGCAGCAATTTTTTTAACGCGTTTTTTACGGAAAAAAAATGTTTTGTGCTTAAAAAAAAAAAAAAAACAGTAAAGTTAGCCCAATGTTTTTGCATAATGTGAAAGATGAAGTTACGCCGAGTAAATAGATACCTAACATGTCGCCCTTAAAAATTGCACACACTCGTGGAATGGCGCCAAACTTCGCTACTTAAAAAATCCCCATAGGCGACGCTTTAAATATTTTTACTGGTTACATGTTTTGAGTTACAGAGGAGGTCTAGGGCCAAAATGATTGCTCTCGCTCTAACGTTCGCAGAGATACCTCACATGTGTGGTTTGAAAACCGTTTTCATATGTGGGCGGGACTTACGTATGCGTTCGCTTCTGTATGCGAGCTCACGGGGACAGGGGCGCTTTAAAAAAAAAAAATATATTTTATTCTTCATTTTACTTTATTTATTTTAGTTTGACATGTTTTTCCGCCCTAAACATTTTTTTGATCACTTTTATACCTATTACAAGGAACGTAAACATCCCTTGTAATAGGAATATGGCATGACAGGTCCTCTTTACAGTGAGATATGGGGGGGGGTGTCAATAAGACCCCACATCTCACCTCTAGGCTGGGAAGCCTGAAAAAAATACAAAAAAAAAAAACAACAATCCTGGCTTTGATCGTAGCGGTGAGTCGGTAGAAGCACCGGAGGGCGGCGGGGGGGGGGACACATCCCCTCTCGCCTCCCGTAAGAATGATCAAGCGGCGGAACAGCCGCTATGATTGTTCTTATGGTGTAGGGAATCGCCGGCTGAAAAAGCTAATATCTGAATGATGCCTGTAGCTGCTCCCATCATTCAGATATCCCCGCACAAAGTCAAGGACGTCATATGACGGCCGGAGGGCGGGAAGTG
Source organism: Rana muscosa (assembly GCA_029206835.1). Taxonomy (NCBI): domain Eukaryota; kingdom Metazoa; phylum Chordata; class Amphibia; order Anura; family Ranidae; genus Rana; species Rana muscosa. Next base: position 414,148,338 of record CM055117.1, read on the forward strand.
GTTATTGCAGAGTATTGCCGGGCATTGCGGAGTATTGCCGGGCATTGCGGAGTATTGCCGGGCATTGCGGAGTATTGCAGGGCATTGCGGAGTATTGCGGACTATGGCAGGGTATTGCGGTGTATGGCAGGGTATTGCGGTGTATGGCAGGGTATTGCACGGGTATTGCACAGGGTATTGTGGAGGGTATTGCACAGGGTATTGTGGAGGGTATTGCAGAGTATTGTGGAGGGTATTGCAGAGTATTGTGGAGGGTATTGCAGAGTATTGTGGAGGGTATTGCAGAGTATTGTGCAGGGTATTGCAGAGTATTGTGCAGGGTATTGCAGAGTATTGTGCGGGGTATTGCAGAGTATTGTGCAGGGTATTGCAGAGTATTGTGCAGGGTATTGCAGAGTATTTTGCAGAGTATTGCGCAGGGTATTGCAGAGTATTTTGCAGGGTATTGCAGAGTATTTTGCAGGGTATTGCAGAGTATTGTGGAGGGTATTGCAGAGTATTGTGGAGGGTATTGCAGAGTATTGTGCAGGGTATTGCAGAGTATTGCACCAGGGTATTGCAGAGTATTGCACCAGGGTATTGCAGAGTATTGCACCAGGGTATTGCAGAGTATTGCACCAGGGTATTGCAGAGTATTGGCAGGGTATTTTGCAGAGTATTGGCAGGGTGTATTGCAGAGTATTGGCAGGGTATAGCACAGGGATGGCTGAGCAGGGATGGATGGATGGATGGATCTGTGACTGCAATTGTCACAGATCCAGCCCACAGTGCTGCTGCTGCCATCCGCTCCCTCCCCCTCCCCTCTCACACTGTACCGATCGGTACAGAGAGGGGAGGGAGGAACCGGCGTCATCAAATGACGCCGGTCTGTTTACAAGTGATTGCTCCGTCATTTGACGGAGCGATCACGTGGTAAACGGCCGCTATCAGCGGCGATTTACCGCGATTCGTGATCCGCCAGGTCGAGGACCCGGCGGTCACGGAGTTTCCCGTGTGCGCGCCCCAGGGGGCGCGCGGGAGCGCGATTTTGGGAGGACGTTATATAACGTCCTCCCAGAGTTAAGCAACCACCTTGTCGACGTTATTTGTCGGCAGGTGGTTGTTAAGTGGTTAAAATTGGTTCATTAGAACATAAGATAAATTTATTTGCCGACGACGTTATACTCATGGTCACCAACCCTATATCCTCCCTGGCTTCAGTACAATCTGTATTGCAAAAATTCAGTGATATTTCTTATTATAAGGTGAACGAAACAAAGTCCCACATTCTTGACCTTGGATTAGATGCTATCATCAGCAACCTCCTGCGGAATTTCTACCCGTGCCCGTGGGCAGTCACAGGTATAACGTATCTGGGAATAACACTTACTAAATCTACCAAGACTCTTTTCAATAGTAACTACATTGAAGCTAAACAAATGCTGATTACAGAAACTACTAAACTATCAAGATTTGAATTTTCCTGGTCAGGTAGATTAGCTGCTTTTAAAATGCTCATTCTTCCTAGGTTGCTTTACATATTCCGCACTCTTCCTATTCCACTAACTTCCTCATACCTTAAATCTCTCCAATCCGTTATACAACAATTCATATGGCAAGGTAAAAAACCCAGATGTAGTCATCCTAAAGCCATCAAACACAAACTGGCAGGAGGAATGGGATACGTAGATATCAAGGATTACTACCTGGCTTCCATTTTGTCTCAAATGACAGAGTGGGTCGCCGATCGCCCAACCACATTATGGGGTAACATTGAAAATATTATGACCCCTGGTCATAACCTCAAAGACTGGCTATTCAGTTCCACAATAACTCAACCTCACCTTCACTTGTACTCACCGACTATCCGAGCATCGGTTCAGGCTTGGAAAACACTACACTCCACAAAATGGTATCATATACCTACCAAACGACTACAAATACCTGTCCAAACCCTAAAACTATTATCGCCCGACCTGACTATACCCAAATGGATACTTACTCAAACAACAGACACCGCAGACCTTAGGACTAAGATTATACATAAAACCTTTGCCCAAATCCAATCTACATTACATGCACCAAATCTAGATTTCTTCAATTGCTATAGGATTCAACAATGTCTCACAGCACACCCAAACTTAGAAGGAGAATTGCCACTCAAACTGTGGAACTACTTCTTCTACACTACTACACCTACCAAAGGCACTTCCCTAATCTATTCTACACTACAGGGGAAAAATACCTTTCATAAATCCAAACCATACACGGACTGGGAAAGAGATTTGAACATACAGATTTCTGATCGACAATGGCAAACAGCCTTGAAGTCAATATATAAATCCACTAGCTGCACCTCTCTATGGGAATTAACTCATAAAATCCATCTAAGATGGTACCTGACACCACAGAGAATGGCCAAATTTTGATCCCACCCATCACCCAACTGCTGGAGGAATTGTAACCAGTTAGGTACTCTTTTCCACGTATTCTGGTCATGTCCAGGATTAACAACACTGTGGACCGAAGTAGAACGCATCATACAAGATATATGCCATACCCCTTTTACACTTACTCCACAATTAGCTATACTGAATATAAATACCGAATTACTACCGCCACATTTCCGATTAATCATTACTCACATACTCCTAGCAACCAGACTACTCATAACCAGAAACTGGAAAACTAATGTCTCCCCAACTTCGAATGAAGTCATAGCATTGGTCCACTCTCACTACGCATATGAATCAATCTTTTCAAAGGGGAAGTCATCATATTCTAAAATCCATAATCTATGGCTCCCCTGGACTCAATGGTACGCTAAAAAGCTTACCTGATACACTCCTGACTGATAGACCTACCATATTGCGCTCTACTCCCCTCCCCTCCCCTCATTCCTTTACCCCCCTCCTACCCCCCCCCCCTTTTTTTTTTTTTTTTTCTCTTTTCTCTTTTCTCTTCTTTCTTTGTTTTGTTGTTTACTTTACCCTACTTTATTCTAGTTCTCACATCGTTCAAACAGTTGTATACGATGCTCTCTGAATGCATATGCATTCATATGTACACTCAAGATAGTATGAATACTTTAGACATGTACTATCTTATGCACAAACTCATACTTGACAGTTCTACATTCTCCATTGTTGTTTCACTTCCATATCCCACCACAGGTTGTTAATAACGCTGTCGCTGTATGAGCTACTTCCTAAACCTTCACAGACACTGCTGGAGGGTGGAGTTTCGTTATTTACCCCTAGATGTAGAATGTTCCCATTAGGGGTGTCTAGGGGTTTGGGACCTCACAGACCACCTTACCTTCACCATCTATTATAGTCATTCAATTTAACCATTTTTGACAACTTGACATGATGTATATATTTATCAATATGTATCCAATATCAAGTGTGATGTATGACGCTATCTGTTCATTTTATTATCAATACCTTCAATAAAAACTATTGAAACAAAAAGAAGATAGGAGGGGAGGAATGGAAGAAGTCCAAGAGTACCTGCAGTGACTAGATCTCCCAGTTATTGCTAAAGAGGAATTGGACCTCCTGGAAATTCCAATCACGAAGGAAGAAGTAATTAAAGCAATCGGAGATATGGCCATAGGGAAGAGCCCTGGCCCTGACGGGTACTCAATCATGTTCTATAAATAGTTTCAAAAACGATTGGCCCCCAAATTATGCGAATACTTTAATGCATTGGCGGAAGGAGAGAACCCACGAGAAGAGGCTTTGATGGCCTACATAACCTTAATTTTAAAAGAGGGCAAAGACCCAATGGCAACGGAAAGTTATAGACCAATATCGCTGTTAAATACCGATATAAAGATTTTCGCAAAAATAATTGCAGGAAGATTAAAGCCTTTATTACCCCAATGGATCCACAGCGACCAGGTCGGGTTTGTATCTGGGAGAGAGGGGAAGGACAACTCCCTTAAATCCCTGTTTCTTGTGCATGAGGCAAGGGAGAGTGGGGCCCCAGTGGTATTTCTGTCAGTTGATGCCGAAAAGGCCTTCGACAGAGTGGACTGGGGCTTCATGTTGGGAACACTGAGATTCTTGGGAATCGTAGAAAAAATGATGCGATGGATATCTGTGTTTTATTTTCACCCAACAGCTAAAATTAGGATAAATGGAATCCTGTCCCCTCCTCTGGAACTATTCAACGGCACAAGACAGGGCTGTCCTCTTTCGCCAATGCTATTTGTATTAGCACTGGAATCATTATTGGCTACAATACGGAAAAATAAGGACATAAGAGGAGTGAGAGTTGGGGAGGGGGAGTATAAGGTTGCCGCATATGCGGACGACGTGCTGTTTTTTATTTCCAATCCTAGGACAACTATACCTGTCATATTGAAGGAATTAAGTAGATATGGGAAAATGTCAAATTTTAAGATTAATACAGCAAAATCTGAGATTTTAAATATAACCTTGGCAAAAAGGGAGCAGAGGGCAATCCAGCCCTCTTTCCCCTTTGCCTGGTGTAAGGAGGAACTGGGATACCCGGGGGTAAGATTAACAGCGTCATGGGAGTCCCTGTTTGCGGCAAATTATGTCCCCATATTAAATAAGGTAAAAGACCAACTTAATTATTTAAGATATAAACCCTTGTCTTGGTTAGGGAGGATAAATGCTTTAAAAATGATTGTCCTGCCTACACTAACGTACATATTCCAAATGATCCCAATAAGAGTCCCTCAGGAATTCTTTGCAAAATTAAACACCTTAGCGTTGAGATACATATGGAAACACAAGCACCCCAGAATTTCCTATGCAACATTGGTAAAAGGAAAAAAGCTAGGGGGGTTAGCAGCCCCAGATTTTAGGAAGTACTATCAGACAATCGTCATTTCACGGATAACAGGCTGGATACACAATAAGAAGGGAAAGGGATGGGTGGAAATTGAAGAAGCACAAAGTAAAATAGACTTAGGGAAAAGGGTATGGATCCCACGACAGCATCGCGAACTAGCAAAAAGCACAAATCCATTAACTAAACACACTTTTAGAATATGGGACGAACTGAGTAGACGATATCACTGGCAGCATAACTCACCTTTAATCTCTTTATTAGACACAAGCTATTTTAAGCCGGGGAAAGAGGAGCACTTATACTTTACCAGATGGTCAAAGAAAGATGAAATACTATTACAAGACGTGATGATGGGGAATAGGTTATGCACTTTCACAGAGTTAACACAAAATGGGGGGGTAGAACACTGGATAAGTGGAGATATGCACGAATACAGCATTTTGTACATGCACTCCCCGGCCACTGCGGGGAAAGGGGGAGATGAACTCAATTGAGAGACTCCTCTCTTCCCCCCGGTGCCTGGGGCAGAGCGTATCCAAAATCTATAAAATATTGATAGAAGAAACAGAACCTAAACATCCCCCCTATTTGGGAAAATGGGAGGAGGAAATAGGGGGTTTACAGGATGAAAAACATAGGAACAAGATTCTTAAAAATTCCTGCTCTACTTCCAGTGATACTAAGACGATAGAAATGTGCTATAAACTAATGGTGAGGTGGTATGTGACTCCGCAGAGTGCAAATAGGATGAGGACAGAGATCCTACCCACATGCTGGAGAGGCTGTGGGGTTCTGGGGACTTATGCACATCTATGGTGGGAGTGTGGGAAGATTCAGCTCTATTGGGAGAGAATAATAGAGAATATATACCAGATAACAGGGAAACAGATCCAGAAAGATCCATGGAAATGCTTATTCCACGACACAGATCAAAAGATAGTACAATATAAAAGTTCCCTGGTACCACACCTCCTAAATGCAGCTAAAAGCTTAATCCCAAGATGTCAGGGTCACCTGTGGCCAGGTGACAGATGCACACCGTAGGGGGACAGGAGTGCACCGCGAGGTAGTGAACCCTATGGCTGGCTTCTGTGGATAGGAAACTGGGTGGTTGTGGAAAGCGGGACCAGAGGAGCACAACCGGGATCCCAACGGAAGCGAGAGCCAAGATTCCCCAGGGCGCGGAGTCTAAGACCCAGCTGGTCTTCTCCAGGGCCTCTAGTGGTGAGGATGTTACGCTGCAGGCTGGGACCAGGTCGCGGCCCCTGGAGTTTCCTAGCTCACGCCCCGTAGGATAAGGGGAAGCAGCAGCACACGATAGAGAGAACCGAATAACAAGCCGAAGGTCAGGGGCCACAAGCAGACAAGGATAACGAAGAACGAGCCGAAGGTCAAGGGTCACGAGCAGACAGGGATGGTCGGGGACAAGCCAATAACGTAACAGAGAGACAGACGTAGCACACGGCAGGCAGGAACCCAAACACACAATGCCTAACAAACACGTTGATCAGCAAAGCAGGCTTGCAGTGCACAGGTTAATATAGTGTTCAGTGATAGGGCCTGGGGTGGAGTCAGGCTGGGAGGAGATTATAAAGGAAGCCAGGTGAAGGAGGTCTGGTCTCTAGATGAACACATGAGGAGGAAGGTAAGATGGCAGACAGACATTAATGCATATCCATGACAGTACCCTCCCTCTTACGAGGCCTCCCCCTTCCCCGCCTGGGCCCAGGTTTAGAGGGAAACTTCAGATGAAACTCCTTTAACAGACGAGGTGCAAAGACCTCAGATGCAGTGATCCAAGACCTCTCCTCAGGACCAAACCCTTTCCAATGAACGAGGTACTGAAGAACGCCTTTACAGAGTCGGGAGTCCAGAATTTGACTGATCTCGTACTCCTGATTATCCTCCGAGACAGGCGCCACGGTAGGAAGAGGACGAGAGAATTTATTGAGGACTAAAGGCTTTAGAAGAGCAACATGAAAGGAGTTAGTGATTTTAAGGCTCTTAGGAATCTGGAGTTTGAAACAAACCGGATTCAGTTTAGCAGTTACCGTGTATGGACCGATGAATCGTGGAGCAAACTTCAGAGAAGGAACTCGGAGCTTGATGTTCCTGGTAGAGAGCCAGACTTTGTCCCCTGGCTGAAGAGAAGGCGGTTTACGCCTGCGGCGGTCGGCAAAGCCTTTGAATTTTTCAGCAGCTGCCCGGAGGGAATCATGAACGTGACCCCAAACGGAATTGAGAGACTCCTGAACCGAAGCCAAAGCTGGAATGTCTGGAGAACAGATCATAGGAAGAGGAAGTTGAGGGTGTTTTCCATAAACTGTGAAAAAGGGTGTCTTCTGCGAACTGGTATTCACATGATTGTTATGGGAGAATTCTGCCCACGGGAGTAGAGAGGACCAATCGTCATGGTGAGAAGACACAAAGGTGCGAAGAAAGACCTCTAACTCCTGATTAACCCTCTCAGTCTGTCCATTGGATTGGGGATGGTAAGAAGAAGAAAAATCCAAGACAATATTGAGGGATTTGCAAAAGGCTCTCCAAAAACGAGACGTGAATTGGACTCCCCTGTCGGAAACAATATGAGAAGGGACCCCATGTAGGCGGAGAATTTCTCGAATGAAAATGGGAACCAAGGCAGGGGCAGAAGGAAGACCAGGAAGAGGAACAAAATGAGCCATCTTGGAGAATCGATCGATTACCACCCAAATGACTGTATTATTCTCAGACAGTGGGAGATCGGTGATAAAATCCATGGCAATATGGGCCCAGGGTTCCTTAGGAATAGGCAAGGGCATGAGGAGACCAGCAGGAGCTTGTGTGGAGGATTTGGACTGAGCACAGACATGACACAAGAAGATGGAAAAACCCTGAAGCCCCCTCAATGAAAGAGTGGATAGCTAAAATAGACTGGCTGAGATCAATAAAGGAAACATTACACAGAAGGGAAGACTCTATAGAAATATACAATAGAGTATGGGGGAAGTGGATTGAGTTTAAAAAGACGGGGGAATATATAAAGATATTGGAGTGCTAGGAGAAATGGGGGTGGAGAGAGATTAAGAGAAGGTCTGATTGTTCCTGGAGGCAAATGGGGGGGGAGAAGAGGGGGAGAGAGAGAGAGATGGACGTGGGGTAGGAATTATATATTATTATTATTTTTTTCCTATTAGGGGAGGGGGAGGGGGAGGGAAGATATATGTTGGATTGAAATAAAACTGAAGCGTAAGGTGGAAACACTGATTGTAAATGTTGTACACTTTTTATAATAGTGAGAAATAATTAAAGAGATGATATATATAAAAAAAAAAAAGATATGCTCCTATCCCTACAAACCTCTCTCATGACTAACCTATCATCACTGATTAATAGGTTTTCATTAGAAATTAAGCATATGGATAGTAGGATGCAATTTATGGAAAACAAAATGGAGGAATGCACTGAAACTGTTAATGATCTGGTGGATGCTTATACTGAACAAAAAGATGACTCTCTCTGGATCAAAGCAAAGCTCACGGACTTCGAGGACCGCTCCAGACGCAATAACGTTAAACTACGTGGGTTCCCTGAGTCCATCCAGCCCAAAGAGCTACACAATTTTGCTAGCACTATGTTTTCAAGTATGCTTCCTGATTTATCCCAATTGAGCTCACTATTGATCGCATCCATAGACTGCCTGAAACCCCGCCACCTAGAGGCGGATGTACCCAGGGATGTACTTCTGAGAGTTATTTTTTTCCAAGCGAAAGAACAAATTCTTATGAAAGCAAGGGAGTTGTCACCACTTCCAGCACCGTACTCAGACATCCAACTATATGCTGATTTATCACAACACACACTCCAAATGCGGAGGCAGCTAAAAACCATCACCAAAGCCATGAATAACCATAAAATCACATACAAATGGCACCATCCAGCCACAATTTTGGCCACTTACAATGGCTTACCCCACACCATCTCCACCCTTGAAGGTGGCATGAAGCTTCTACATGCTTGGGGTATCCTACCAGAACCCCCTCACAATCAGCCGGATCCTCAAGGGAAACCAAACCCTTTTACCTTTGGTATAGGCGGGAGAAGTTCAAAGACAAACGTCATTAATTATCTAGCCCAAGCTACTGTATTGAGCAACTTTCATAGTCCGGTCTAGTAATGCGCTCAAATACCTGCTTGCTGAATTTTCCCCCAAAGTTGGTCAGCTGCTCACCTGGTCTACCTATTGCTGACTCACCTGTTCATTTTACCACAGTGTCTGTTTTGTTTTATTATTTCATTTTAGTTTTCTTATTTTTGCTGTGTCTGTATAACCAGCACCTTCAGGTAAACACGGAACAATCGATTATACCTACTGTTGATCATCACAAGTAACTTGTTTTATACCTCTGTAGAACCTTGCTAGTGACATTTCTTACCAATCTGACAAACCTCGACGACAGCCTTCTCATCCCGCATCAAACTCAGATTTTTAAGAACTAGTTCATCGTCCAACAAACTGTAAGTTACTCGCTTCTCTAACATACCGTACTTCCACTTAACATGGGGCTCACCATCCTCTCCCTCAACGCAAAAGGGTTAATCATCCAGCGAAACGTGCCTCCCTATGGAAATCGGCAATTGCCCACAACTGTGACGTGCTGTGCGTCCAAGAGACACATTTTGCCCTTAATGCATCTCCTAAATGTCAAAACAGACAATTCCCACATATATTCCAAACCTCTTATCCTAAAAAACAATGAGGGGTGTTGATTGCTATTAGGAACACTGTAACTTTCCAACTACAGCAATGTGTCACGGATCCGGAGGGTCGATACATTTTTCTGTCTTGTACGATTAACAATGTCCCATACACCCTGATTTCTATCTACGCTCCAAACCACGGACAAATTACCCTTCTTAGAAAGACACTGCGAGCAGCACGGAAATTCCAACAAGGTCATTTGCTGATGTGTGGAGACTTCAACTTGGTCCCGAAAACCACAAGGACTCCACCGCAGGACTCAAACGTCATGCTTCTCGTTTAGATAACTTTATTACTACTAATGATTTATATGATGTGTGGAGGTGTTGTCATGCGAGTGAGAGGGACTTTACCTTCCTTTCGCCGCGTCACAACACCTACTCGTGAATTGATCTGTTTCTAGCTGATAATTAGCTACTACAAAGAGTATCGAGCTCTGCTATCCACAGCACCACCTGGTCAGATCATGCTCCTATTAGTCTCACCATTTCCGATGACTCACCCCAGCCCAACTCCTACATTTGGAGAGTCAATAACTACCTCCTCAACATCTCATGCTATTCGGCACCCATCAAACACCACCTAGAAGACTTCTCGCTCAACCAAGCATCAGTGTCTGACCCGCTGGTGGTGTGGAACGCTCATAAGGCTGTGATAAGAGGTGTATTCCTTCAAATGGGTGCTAAAGCTAAGAAAAAAACTACTCAGAAACTAGATGAACTAACAGCTGACATTTCCAAGACCGAATCCTTAAATAAAACAAACCCATCTCCTCTCCTTCAATCTAAAATCTTCACACTCCGCCATGAGTTGAGGTCCCTTCTCCTTGAGAAATATGAAAAATCATACAAAATACTCAAAGCAACCTCATACACCACAGGGAACAAGGCTGGTAAGGCAATGTCCTTACGAGTCAAAAGATACAGAAACAAAACAAAAATTCCATTCCTACACCACCCCCACTCCAACGAAAAACTCCTTAAACCACACTCAATAGCAAACGCATTTAGTACGTACTATGAAGATCTATACAATCTCAAAAATGACCCAGCCTCCAGCCAACCCTCCCCCGAAATAATTCAGGCCTTCCTAGATAATACAAATCTTCCATCCATAACCCCACAACAACTATCTTCGCTGAATGACCCCTTCACGATTGCTGAAATACTGAAGGTGATTAACAAACTCCATAATTCCAAATCCCCTGAACCAGATGGCTTTACTGGGGAATACTATAAGCAATTCCAACATATTTTAGCTCCTACTCTATGCCAAACTTTTAACTTGACTGCCAAATCCGCATAATTTCCTAACAAAATGCTCAGTGCCATGGTGGTGACTTTACCTAAACCTGGCAAGGAACCGACTTCCCCCAAAAATTTCCGGCCTATCTCATTGCTTAACATGGATGTAAAAATCTATGCAAAACTCATTGCCAATAGACTCAAAGACATACTCCCTTCCCTTATTTACCAAGACCAATCAGGCTTTACCAAGGGTCGCCAAGCCTCAGACGTCACTAGACAAATGAGAAATATCATTCACCATGTAGAATCCACTAAATTGCCTTCCCTCCTCCTATCCCTAGATGCCGAAAAGGCATTTGATAGGGTCCATTGGGGATACATCTCTGCAGTGCTGAACACGTTTGGCTTCACAGGACAAATACACAATGCGATAATGGCCTTGAACTCCAACCTCTCAGCTTGGGTGTTCTCAGCAGATACCCTCTCTGTACCTTTTTTAATATCCAACGGAACGAGACAAAGATGCCCATTATCGCCACTAATATTCAATCTCATCATGGAACCCCTAGCGAAAAGCATAAGATCTAACAGCAAAATCTCTGGAATATCTCTAGCTGGCATGGAACATAAAATCAGCCTGTTCACAGATGATGTGATTCTAATGATCACTGACCCTGATTGATCCAGGCCCGAGATCAAAAAGACGCTCGCCTGGTTCAGTGACGTTTCCTATTACAAAGTCAATGAGACTAAATCTTATATACTTGATCTAGGTCTGGACGTACCTACTAGCAATCGACTTAAAATGCAATTCCCATAGACGGTGGACAATAGCATAACGTATCTGGGAATACAACTAACCAACTCAACCAAAACATTGTTTACTTCAAACTACTTACCGCTCCGAACTAAACTTCAAAACGATCTTACCAGGCTAGCGTCCGTTGAGTTCTCGTGGTTGGGACGCTTAGCAGCGTTCAAAACGTTCCATCTTCCCCAAGTACTTTATTTCGGACTATACCCATCCCTATACCCCTTAGTTATTTCAAATCGCTACAAACGACCTTATCAAAATTTATTTGGCAGGGCAAGAAAGCCAGATGCGGATATTCTCAATTAATTAAACACAGATTTGCAGGAGGAACAGGATATGTAGATTTCTTAGACAATTACATGTCATCCGTCCTCACCCAATCTAGGGAATGGTTTCTACCTTTCCCCTTCCCACTTGTGGGGAAAGATAGAATCCTCTTCAATCCCTGGTGGCAATCTACCCTCTTGGTTATTCACCACTACATTGGGAGCGAAGCTCCCTTCCCGTCTTTCACCGACAATAGTGGCGACAATAAAAGCTTGGTCCAAACTCACGCAGACGTCTTTGAATCACCCCATACATTCAAGAGTACACATCCCTATAGAATCTCTACATCATCTAATGTTCTCGACATCTTACTTACGATTGAAAGACAAGGGCATTACCTACATAACTGACCTGATAGACAAGGACAAAATTAAAACATTTCCCTCACTACAAAAAGAGTATCAGCTACCAAACTCTGACATATTCTTATACATCCGCACCCGTCACTGCCTTACCTCACTCAAATCATGGACCTGTACACTTCCCCAGGAAGCCTGGATCTACTTTAGATTCCCTGTGGTGCATCGTAAAGGCATATCGTTATTTTACAACCTACTTCACCATAAGACCACATTCACTAGCTCGGCACTGATACTTAGATGGGAAAAAGATCTAGGACAAACCTTCACAATCGACAAATGGGAGAAGGCATGTCAATCCACTTATAAGGCCACTTGCTGATCCACCCTTTGGGAACTAGCATTTAAGCTGACTTATCGTTGGTATATAACTCCTGATAGAATGTCTAAATTTAACACAGCTCTTGACAATACGTGTTGGAGGAAGTGTGAAAAAAAAAAGGTGACTTATTACATACATTCTGGGACTTCCCCAAACTTACACATTATTGGCGCTCCATTTTTTATTTAATTTCTGACGTTACAAATCTGACCGTAACGGAGAGACCCTCCCTAGCATTGCTATTGCTAGATATAGAACAATACCACAATCCGATGTGGAATATAATAGCACATATACTCCTGGCAGCAAGACTCAGTATATCTAGGAAATGGAAGGACCCAAACCCTCCCACAATAAAGGACGTAGTTCACACCACCCACGTCAACTTCACTCATGAAACAAACAACAAAACACATGATCTCCACATGTGGCAACCATGGACTGACTGGGTTAATTCACCAGGAATTGCCAAGGTTTTCAACCTTGAACACTGACTGAAGGATACTGCATGGTTCTACTGACATTTAGCTGTTCATCCCTCCTGATGTCTTTCTTATTACTTGCTTTTTGTTCACTGTTTGAAATTTTTATTTTCGATGGATAAGTGTCTTGAGAGACAGATCCAGAGGTTAACCTGCCGGGGGGGGGTGGACAGTTCTACTCGGACACAGTTTAGCACCCTTTGGGGGTGTTCGGGTGGAGCTGTCTCCCTTCAACCCCCCATGTCATGCTCATGGTCAACTGACCACCAATACTCATTACGTTTGTGAGAATACCTGTATGTTAGTATTGTTACATATCCCTTTGTGTTTGCAGCACTGCTTCTATTTCACTACTAGGCAAAATTGTTCCATGACGCTAAATGTGTCTCTTTAAAGAATGACGCTGAAGATGTTTCTTTGAATCTGTATCACCTGAAAATTTTTCAATAAAAATCTATTGAGATAAAAAAAAATTAAAAAATTTGAGAATAACATTTTTGGAGGCTATTTAAAAAAAAAATGATGCACAAAAAAGTTTGTAACACCATTTCTTTACTTTTCTAAAGAAAATGACATTTGCAATAAAGTTTTAATATTGCATATTTGGTCTGTTCTAATATTTTTTACAAGATAGGTATATCACGATTGACGAGGTTGCAGGTTATATAGTTGGTGGTGTGTAAGATTTGTCATGACCTTTTGACGTGAACGTTCTTTGGTACGAATATTTACCTTCTGGGTTAAATGTTTTTCACCCGTGACAGTAGCAACCATTTGTTTTTTCACGGACAAATAACGCATTAACCTTGCAATTTATCGTTCGTTCAGCAGAAGTTTTCCTAATTTGCCGTTCGTTTTTTTGCCACAAAAACCTCACAACCGATTAATGATTTGTGCCCAATAACTTGCCGAAAAATTAACAAAGTGTCTACATGATCGATTTTCGGTAAATTTTTGGTCTAGTTTATGGCCAGCATTACTTCTCAACCCTCGAAACAATTTGAAAAATTTGGGTAGACTGCAAACAATTCTATTCGCATTTTTTGGATAGGCAGCATTACAGAAAATGTCACATAGATCACCAGACGACCCTTTGGGAGATCCCACATTAAGACTCTCAGATCGGGGATATGTTTTTCCTTGGTTTGGGACACAGAGTACCTATTCCTTCTTTACTTTACATCTCCCCTGTACTTCTATCTCCAACCCCTAACCTTGACCCTCACATAAACAGTACTGCAAGATCATATGCTATTATATCGTGTAATAGGGAAAAGCTGTTATGTAGCTGTTAGAATACAAATATCTCATGTTATAACCCTGTTTACAATATTGGACTGAAAGTTATATATTAGTAAATATGCCACCCACATGTAATAGATCTTCTGATGTGATTAGCTACATTTGTAAGGGTGAAACGTCCATTTCACAACTGTTGACTGAGTCTCTGTTCACGAGATGTTTCCACTGTTCATGTATTGTTTACCCATTTTCAAATATAAATAAAATCATTTTCTGGAAAAAAAACAAAAAAACAAAAACATCATGAATTCTGTCTTTTAATGGTGGTGGGGTAGTGTTGCAGGGAAGTATTTTTGGGTGGTGGGGAAATTTTGTCGGTGGCAGGTCATTGTGATTGATAATGGATGTACATCACTGGAGGATGTCATTGATGCTGGATTTACATTGAAAAATCTGATTGTTTATATTTTTAATGGGATTTTTATTAAATTTGTTTTTCAAAGTGTTGGTATATTTACTTGCCATTTTTTTTTTTATTTATTCATGGGACTATGACTGTTTCCCTACATCCCGTCTCTAAGAGGATGTGGACACTTGCAGGGGTAGGGTAATCTGGAAGCCCCCTTTATAATAAGGGGTCCTCAGATATCTGCCCACCCCCTAGTGGAATGAAATTGGAGTACATTAGTATCCCTAATTACTCATTCTCAAAGTAAAAAAAAAAAATATGACCTCTTTTATTTTTAAAAGGACAGCACACACTTTTAAAAAGGCAATAGGTTTGTTCATCTTTACAATTCATACCAGACCTATATCCAGGGATGCGGTCTGGGTGGCCAGGAAAGGGAAGGCAGTGAGAGGTTTCACGATTTAGAAGCAATTTATTTATTATTTTTTGGTAAGGAAAGGCAAAAAAGCAGGGAACCGTAATAAGTGGTAATCCTGTGGATGAGAAAAAAGACATGCATTTGCAAGCAAGTCATTCTTATCTAAAGTGACTAGTTCAAACTCAATTTATTTCTTATCTTTACCCCTTTGGAATTCACATACATATCTCTGAGATTGTTCTGAAGAGAATGACCTGTCACTATGACAGGATCAGCTTTAAATTGAGGGCATGGGCTGTGTCTTGTGAGAACATCAGGGAACAGTAGTTTTTCTCATCTAGAAATTACATTACATGGTCTAAAAAACCTTATACACTTAAATTTGAATCACATACACATATAAAGGCTAAAGGTAGTTGTCCTACTGAATGCACCCACTTGTTTTTTTTTGTTTTTTTGTTTTTATTGGGCGTTTGTTCTGTTATATATAGATTACTAATTTCAGCTAGCTATAGTTGAAGCTGTTCAATTCGCCAAGGGTTCGACAAATATTGTTTAAAACTTTAAGTTACAGGCAATTGCAATGCATTCTATGGGTAGCAAATCGTATTAAATTCTGGCCATTTTAAGGGCTAATCGATTACTTTCAGACAGAACAGGTACCAACTATTTCAGTAAAAATATTTTTTTTTGCAGGCAACTTTAGGAGCAACACATGCTTTTTCATCTAATGGAAAATTTGACTGGTAGATTATAATTTGCCAGTAATTTTCGGTGACTGTCCTTGAAATGCTTACCACTGGTCAGTTTGTATGGAGCTCTCCTCAACCCATTGTTTACAGCTATTTCTGCAGCCTCTTACACCTCATTATGGGTAAAAATAGGAATCGTGCACCCAAATCTGTGGCCATGCCACAATAAAAAACACCTGCATTTTAGCTTATTTAGCCCTGAATAAAGTATCTATGACTGGAAAAAGGATTCCTCACCCAGCATGAAGACAGGATGGCCCTGGAGTCCTCCTCACACCCATTGGGACAATGCTTCTCACTGATACTGAGGCCACCTTCCACTTGTACTCAAGGGCCTTGGAGGTCCCTGTGTCTGGTAGTCCTGACCAGATCTCATTGCAGTCCTTGCTATCAGATGCCAACCCAGGCTATCCAACCGCACAGCTTAGTTTAGACAGTCTGTGCCCACAGATACATACTGAGGACTTGAATTTGCCACTTCTTCAACCAGCCCCACTCTGCATTGCATTGGCTCTTCTAGCTGGTTGTAGGCTGCTCAACAGAAAAGGCTTACTCTTCTCATCTTTGCCCTGCTGAAATTCCGAGGACTCAGACTCTGCATATGTATTCACCCTGCACACCAGGCTACCTGTCTCTGAGAGGTGTATCTAGTAGAGTTGAGCGGACACCTGGATGTTCGTGTTGGACGGGTTCGGCCGAACTTCAGAAAAAAGTTTGAGTTCGGGACCGAACTTGACCCCGAACCCGAACCTCATTGAAGTCAATGGGGACCAGAACTTCTGAGGACTATTCGCACTTGTTTCCCGTGCTTAGAACTGTCCCTGCACAAAGTGTCATTTCTGAAGGAAAAAAAGTCATTTAAAACTCACTCGCGGCTATAATGAATTGTCGGCTCCCGGCAATACATAGAAAAGTCATTGATAAGAAGAAAAAAAAAGCGTGGGGGTTCCCCCAAATTCAATTACCAGGCCATTCAGGTCTGGTATGGATTTTAAGGGGAACTCCACCCCAAATAAAAATAAAAAATGGCATGGAGTACCCCCAAAAATCCAGACCAGAACCTTTATCTGAGCACGCAACCTGGCAGGCTGCAGGAAAAGAGGGGGGGAAGAGAGAGCGCCCCCCCTCCTGAACCATACCAGGCCACATGCCCTCAACATGGGGAGGATGTCCCCATGTTGATGGGGACAAGGGCCTCATTCCCACAACCCTTGCCCGGTGTTGTGGGGGTCTGTGGGCAGGGAGCTTATCGGAATCTGGAAGACCCCTTTAACAAAGGGGACCCCCAGATCCGGCCCCCCTATGTGAATTGGTAATGGGGTACATTGTACCCTACCATTTCACGAAGAAAGTGTAAAAAAATGTAAAAAAAATACACAGACACCATTGGTAAAGTCTTTTATTAAAAAAAAACAAAAACATTCCAGCGATGAAATCCAGTGTCCCTGATCCGGACCTGATGGGGAACTTCCTCCGCAGTGTAATAAATGAATAGACCCACCCCTTCTAAAGTTCGCCATCAGGTCCGCTCAGCTAATGACGTAGGCTGATGCGGAATGTGAGAAGGGGCGGGTCTATTCATTTATTATACTGGAGGAAGTTCCCCATCAGGTCTGCTCATCCAATGACATAGGCGGAGTCTGACATACAAGGGGGCGGACCTGATGGGGAACTTCCTCCACAGTGTAATACATGAATAGACCCGCTCCTTCTCATGTTCCGCATGAGGTCCTCGGCTGAGCGGACCTGATGGGGAACTTTAGGAGGGGTGGGTGTATTCATTTACTCCTTGGGTGCCCGTGTCTGAGGTCGAGAAGACTGGTGAGCGGAAGTTCTCTGGAGAGTCCGGCGCAGCATTGCAGGTGACAGAGAGGCCTCCAGTGGCTCCCTTGGATGGGCTACCTTCCCCTGACAGGGGCTACAATAGCGAAGGTAATTCACGTTCTGATCAATATAGTCAGGGGCAGTGACTATTCCCCACTCGTGATACTACAGTGGTTAGCTTTATCTAGAAGAATTGTGCCTTGGCCTACTCCCCACAAATACTGAAGTGTTACATGGGTCTCAACCTGTCTGTGCTGTATGACTATTTATTGAGAAGAATAAATACGAGTTGGACCAATTCAGTGTGTGGAACTCTGGTTACTAGTAGCAAAGGGGAGTCAATCCGAGGAGAGGATTGGACTCTGGGACACATACACAAACCCGATAGTTCTGGCCTTCACCTCTACACCTTGGAGGACATGGGCCGTGGTGTATCTCATCCCTCCCCCCAGTGTTAACCCCTAGACGAGACAGACAAACCGTGTATGAGAAGGGGTGAGAGGGGTGAGGTCGCTACACTTGCAACATAAAACATGTCTGCTATGGAAAGGAAAGAAGCTTAAAGTAATTAGACCAAAAAGGAAACAAAGGTATTTATTGCCCAAAGAGCTAGCAATCAGAGTGAACCTAAAGTTATCTGATGTACCCTAATTTCTTCCTATGCTGCATGTCAGTTTTTCTAAGCTTTCCCTACAGAAGCTGCTGATTCTCTGGCATAATGGATGCTCTGTGCCCCCCCTTATTATAGTGGGAGGACTGTTTTATCCAAAAGCCCACTTATTGGCATTTATGAGCCTCCTGGTCACATAGTTTAAATGTCATGCAAGTCATTATGGTTTCATCACTTGCCACCCACAAGTCTTTTAGAAAAGGCCTAGAACTCAAATGTTTAAACGAACTCAAGGCTGTGAGTTGTGAGAATGCCACCCTTCATTTCTGATGGCTGCTTAATCACTATTATGGCACTGTGAAGGTTCTCCCCATCCTCAGGGAGAGGATGGCTTTAGTGAGCAAATTGGGAACCATTCATTCACTGAGTTGTGAATGAAAAAGAGCATTTCAGAGCTCAGAGCTGACAGAATTCTGACTGAAACAGACGATCAGCTGGAGTAGGGGGCAGGACAGACATTATGATATCTCTATAAAGAGAACATTTTAGCTTCCCTGTGATAGCAACACAATTAAATTGACACTAAACTCTGGTTTAAAAAAAAATATTCAAGTATGTATTCTTAACTCAAAAAAAATATAATTTTATTGCTCTCAGCCTTCTCCAAATAATTTTTTTTTTTTTTTTTTTTTGCCGTGATCCAATTTCCTATTAGAGAGCAGCTACATTTGTTCTCCATTGTTCCATTATATTTAGGAATGTAGCCACCATCTCTTGCGTTCACAAGAAGTGCACACTGCAATGCAGACCTGGTTATTAAATTCAATGTGCACTGAGTCTTTACAGGTTATCAATTTAGAGGTAACCTTGAATGATGGCCCTCACTCTGACATTCACATACATGACACGGGAGTACATAAGGCAATAGGGTTGCTTTTATTTATTTTTTATTAACAACTGTACGTTGACCTGGTGATTACATAAATGTGCATTGAGTTTTTATGTGAGTGTGATTTTGAAGTTTAAAAATGTTATGGTTTGATATACTTTACTATGAGCAATGTTTGCATGTTTGCTCCTGCATGAATCTGTACTGCTGGGAGACCCAATTAGGCTGATCGGAGAGCAGCCCTTATGAGATGCCATAGGATGTGTGTGGGGAGATGCTATTGATGCCTGCTTTAATTGGTAGAACCTGTTATGACCACTCTGAATAAGGGGATTATAGTGATTTGATAAACCCACATCTTGACTTCACTTATGGTGATGGTAATTATTATTGGCACTATTTAATTAGAAGAAGGAAGATATTCAATTTTGCACATTTCATTTTGCATGTAGTTGTTTGATTTTGGGCACTACTTTTGGACTTGATGGACACTATTTGTTTCATTTTTTTAATTATAATGTATTTGCACCAATGTTTGTATATTGTTTTAATATTTATACACCCTGTTCCAAATTATTATGCCAATGGTATTTTTCTCATTTACCTAAATAATTAATGTAAACAACAGTCAGCATAATTCTCATGTTATCAACTATTAAGAGTACAATTCAAATTTTATTGAACAAACCTCCTAATGATAACTGTTTTTTTTTTCAAAATAAAAAACTTACAATGCACTGTTCCAAATTATTATGCACAGTAAGTTTCAAAACACTTTATAGGTTGTAAAGAACTGAAAATTGTCATTTGTTGTGTTTGCAGCATATTTACTGAAATCAAAAGCTATTTCAATCAAACTTTGAACAACATTTTAACTTTTTAAACATTTTAACAGGTCACGTTACATTTTAACATATGACCCCTTATTTGATAGCAGCTTCACAAGTCTTGCAGCCATTGAACTTGTGAGTTTTTGGACAGTTTCTGCTTGAATTTGTTTGCAAGATGTCAGAATAGACTCCCAGAGCTGCTGCTGGATGTAAACTACCTCCCACCATCATAAATCTTTTGCTTAAGGATGCTCCAAAGGTTCTCAATAGGATTGAGGTCAGGGGAGGATAGAGGCCACACCATGATTTTCTCTCCTTTTTATCCCCATAGCAGCCATTGATGCAGAGGTATTCTTTGCAGCATGAGATGGTGCATTGTCATGTATGAAGATGATTTTATTACGGAAAGCATAGTTCTTCCTTCTGTACCAGGGAAGGAAGTGGTCAGTCAGGAACTCCACATACTTTGTAGAGGTCATCTTTACACCTTCGGGGACCCTAAAGGGGCCGACCAGCTCTCTTCCCATGATTCCAGGCCCAAAACATGACTCCACCACCGCCTTGCTGACGTCGCAGCCTTGTTGGAACAGGGTGGCCGTCCACCAACCATCCATCTGAACCATTCAGGGTTGCATGGCACTCATCAGTGAACAGGACTGTTTGAAAATAAGTATTCATGTATTTTTCTTCCCAATGCAGCCGTTTCTGCTTGTGAGCATTGGTTAGTGGTAGCTGAATGGAAGGTTTATGCACAGTTGCAAGACTCTGGAGGACTTTACACCTCGATGTCCGTGGGACTCCAGAGGCACCAGCAGCTTCAAATATCTGTTTGCTGCTATGTAATGGTGTTTTAGCAGCTGCTCTCTTGATCCGATGCATGGATCTGGCAGAAATCTTCCTCAATGTGCCTTTATCTGCACGAAACCCGTCTGTGGTCTGAATCAGCCACAAATCTCCTAATAGTGCGATGATCACGCTTAAGTTTTTGTGAAATATCTAATGTTTTCATACCTCATCCAAGGCATTGAACTATTTCACTCTTTTTGGCAGCAGAGGGATCCTTTTTCTTCCCCATATTGCTTGAAAATGGTGATCTGCTTAATAATGTGGAACACCCTCCTTTAGTAGTTTTTCCTTTAATTGGGCTCACCTGGCAATCTAATTATCACAGGTGTCCAAGATTGTTTTCAGTGATCAAAAGAGCCCTGAGACACAATGCCATCCATGAGTTAAACTGAAAAACAAAATATTTAATCTTTATGACACTAAAATATCATTGGCATAATAATTTGGAACAGGGTGTATTATATTGCAACGTATGGGTATATTCATTTATATTATTGCTATTTTGAGCGAAACACATGTTATTTGACTATTTATTTCAGGAAGGATATATTGTTGGTATAATTCTGTCTCTTTTCTACCATGCACAATATGATACAGCCATGGCACTTTAGCCACACCACTTTTCGATTGATATGCACACATCTATAAACTATTCTACTGGAATCACATTTCTGAAGCTGTGTTTTGTTATTTTGAAGGTTATCCTCAGACCTTGGAGCAGATATAATAGTATATGACCATCTTCCAGGATCCCAGACTTTCCTAAAAGTGACTTTCATCGGTGGACAAACACCCATCTTCTACCTTCAGAAAGAAAGAATAGGCCCAAAACTGGCTGCCAAGTTATCTCCTAGACCCCACTCTTTTTCTTTCCCTAAAATACGTGACTCTGCAGGAACACTTACACAGAATGCTCAATGGACAATGCTTGCATTTCATGACTTTTATGCCAAGTTATTTAAGGCAGAAGAGGGTCACCGTCCTTGTAACCTTACGAATATTTTGGATGAGATCCCGCTCCCCAAACTGGAAAGGGGCATAGAACGACTCTTGAAAAACCTATAGCGGAATCGGAAGTTCTGGAAGTAATCAAAAACCTTAAGAAGGGTTCCACTCCAGGCCCTGATGGGTTCTCCTCTTTCTATTACAAAGTCCTTGGTCCCACCCTCTCTCAATATTTAGCATGGTTATTTAAAGCGGTGTTCTGCCCAAAAGAAAATTTAAAACCAGCAGCTACAGATTTAACTCACTTCCACCTTGGTCAGTGATGCTAACCTAACATATGATTTGGTCATCCCCAAACCTGGCAAAGAACACTCGGATGTAAGCAATATAGGCACATTTCATTGATAAACAATGATCTCAAAATGTAAAAAAATGATGGCCAACAGACTGTCAAAATTTATAGGAGTTATGTTCACCAAGACCACGTGGGTTTCATCCCGGGGGGGCAAGGTTCAGACCAGATTTGTAGAGCCGTAGATATAATATCCCTATTGCGGATGAAATGGGATGGGGGAACTCACCAGGAGGGATACTTATTATCAGTGGATTTACAGAAAGCCTTTGACAGTTGATTGGTCATACCTGTTTGAAGTACTAAGCAGATAGGGGTTTGGTCCACAGTTTTTGCTGATTTTATGGGCTCTTTCCCCTATAATCTTGGCCATCGCAATCGAAACCTTAACTATCACTATTTGTAGCCACCCGGATATACCTGGGGTGAAGTGTGGCCCCTGCACTCACAAATGTGCTTTATTTGTGGATGACTTGCTATTATACATCACTTCCCCCTTATCTCTACACCGGTTATTTCTAAACTCCTACAGGAGTTTGGGAGGGTTTCAGGACTTCAAGTAAATATGAGCAAATCAGCTGCATTAAACGTTACCACTCCTAGCTCTTTGGTTGAGTGGATGTGGGAACACTTTGTGTTTGCCTGGAGCAACACACACATCCCTTATCTGGGTATTAACTTGACGGCCAGCATCGACCAGCTATATAATGCTAATTATCCCCCCATGTTCAAGAAACTGAGGCCAGATCTGTCCAGCTGGGGGCAGGGAGACCTCTCCTGGCTGGGTAGGATGAACTCTGTTAAAATGACCCTCCTCCCAAGGATTCTATACTTATTTTGTTCACTCCCTATCCCGGTCCAGAAATCACACCTGCAGAAATTTCAGTCGCAGATAACGAAATTTATCTGGGGAAATAAAGGTGCCAGAAGAGTGTCTTGTATAGAAGATGCACTCAAGGAGGCTTGAGGTTACCCAATCTCTGGAAGTATTATGCTCAAGGCAGTAAACTAGATTTGGTTAATATGGAGAGACAGGCAGTCGCTTCACACACCATTGACCTTTTGGTATGGGTCCTCCTTAAAAATAGATCCCCAATCATAGCCCCCACTCTATCCCATTTGATGGCCCTATGTGATGCTTCATATAAGTCCCCCTCATTGGTTTTCATCCGCTTGCACACCTTTTTCATAACCCCCAGTTTCCTTCATGTCAAGACATTTGGGCGTTCCAGTGGTTGACGAATATAGGCTTGTACAGGATTGGTCATGTCATGTCCTCCATGGGTCCCTTGACGGCGAGTAATTGTATCAATAAGTTGGACATGCCCACCTCAGAAAGATTCCGCTTGCATCAAATTCACCATTTCCTTCTTTTCATTAGGGAAATACAACTGGATCCATCAAGAATAACTGCATATGAAAAAATAGTGTTTTGAAATCCTGGATCAGAAGGGAGGTATATCTTTGATATATGCCTCACTGACAGAAAACCCTGACAAACAATATACCTTCCATCAATCACCTACATAGTTCTTCCATATCCATTCGTCCTAACATTCATTCACACAACCAAAAAAAAAACATTTATTTCCCCCCCATCTCCCCCTTTCTGTTTCATTAATCCCTCCCCTTCGTATTTCTCCTTATTTTCCAATTATATATATTTTTTCATTCCTTCCGAGAGCTAAAATTCATCCCATTTTGCCATATTTCTGGCATTTGATTATTTATATATCCTTCTTCTATTATCTGTCTTTAAAAATATTGTATTTTGTTCATTTCACATATCCATTCTACTATATCTGGGCTTCTATTTTCTCTCCATTTGCGCGCTATTATTGTTCTCGCTGCCGTTATCATATGATGTAAAATATCCTTTTTAATACTCTGTATTGAGTCTGAAATTAAAGATAACAAGGAAATGTCTATATTTAAGTTCATCTTTACGCCCGACACTTTCCAATATATCTCATGAACTTTTTTCCAAAAATTTCTCACCAAATGACAACTATACCAAATGTGGTCCATAGTCCCCCTTTCGGCCTTACATCTCCAACATATATCTGTTTGTCCACTATTTATTTTATTTAGAGCTACTGGGCTCCAATACCATCTCATTGCTATTTTATAGTTTCTTTCTTGGTACTTGGTCGCTACAGATGTTTTATGAATTATTGAAAATATTTTCTCCCATTCTAACTCTGATATTGACCTCCCTATTTCCTTTTCCCATTTTTTTCATTCCTGTTAATTCTCTAAGGGGTCCAGTCGGGAGTAATAAACCGTATATCTTAGCTATTTTTTTAGTTGATTTTTGTTCATCTATTAACCACTTGAGACCCGCGCTATAGCCAAAAGACGGCTGCAGCGCGGCTCTCAAGTGCCGAGAGGACGTCCCCAGGACGTCCTTCTCTGTTTACATCCCGCCGCGCGCCGCCGAGGGCGCGCAGCGGGGAACAGCTGTGCGGCGCGCATCACGTGATGCCGGGGAGCGTGCCTGGCGGCCGCGATGTCCGCCGGGTACATTCGATCGGCAGTTACAGAGGCAGGACGTGGATCTCTGTGTGTAAACACAGAGATCCATGTCCTGTCTGGGAGAGAGGAGACCGATGCTGTGTCCCTTGTACATAGGGACACAGATCGGTCTCCTCCCCCAGTCAGTCCCCTCCCCCACACAGTAAGAATCACAAATAGGGCACACATTTAACCCCTTCCTCGCCCCCTAGTGTTAACCCCTTCCCTGCCAGTCACATTTATACAGTAATCAGTGCATTTTTATAGCACTGTTCGCTGTATAAATGTGAATGGTCCCAAAATAGTGTCAAACGTGTCCGATATGTCCGCCGCAATATCGCAGGCCTGACAAAAATCGCAGATCGCCGCCATTACTAGTAAAAAAAAAATATAATAAAAATGTCATAATTCTATCCCCTATTTTGTAGGCGCTATAACTTTTGCGCAAACCAATCACTATACGCTTATTGCAATTTTTTTTACCAAAAATAAATAGAAGAATACGTATCGGCCTAAACTGAGAAAAAAAATATTTTTTTAAAAAAAAATTGGGATATTATTATAACAAAAAGTAAAAAAATACTGTGTTTTTTTTCAAAATTTTCTGTCTTTTTTTTGTTTATAGCGTAAAAAATAAAAACCGCAGAGGTGATCAAATACCACCAAAAGAAATCTCTATTTGTGGGGAAAAAATTATAAAAAATAATTATAAAAATATAATTTGGGTACAGCGTTGTATGACCGCGCAATTGTCATTCAAAGTGCGTCAGCGCTGAAAGCTGAAAATTGGTCTGGGTACGAAGGGGGTTTAAGTGCCCAGTAAGGAAGTGGTTAAGATTTGTTCAAATTTTGTTTTGGGTCTGTTTATTAAGGGTAATTCTATATTTGTTGCAATGTAAGTTTTTAGTTGGTGATATTGCAGCCATTTATATTTATGTTCGGATCCCAGGTCTTCCATTCTTGGTATTTTCCCTTCCATTAGGATCTGGGCCACCCTTGCGTTCTCCAGTATATTCTATTTTAAGTATTTTGTGGTTGCCAAGGCTGGCAGAAATTCTGGATTGGAGAACAATGGGGTCATTGGACCCATCATAGTGGATAGGTTCTCCTTTTTTTAATTCTGCGTCCCATATTTTTAATGTGGCTCTTACAAATATTGTTAGTTTTTTGTTTCCAGGTGTTAAGTGGGGTCCAAGAGAGCATAATTCCTTTTGGACGCTTCAATTAGGAACCCATGGATTGTATCTCCATTTGAACATCCATTTATATTCCCTTTAATGCATTGCTATTTTTTATTTATTTTTATTTCTGCTCTTAAATGTCTTGATTCTTTGAAATATCAATAAAAATATTGAACTAAAAAGTGACTTTCATTTATGATGCAAAATTTAAAACTGCATAATGTTAATGTGTATAATGTTAAAACAAATGACCATGCAATAAAGAATGACATTCCACTTAAGTATTTGCCAGGTAAGCTGTCCCAGACATCCTAGGGCATTTGACAGAGTCACACCACAAGGCTTGGTTGCCTTACTTTCTTTTGTCTCTGTATCAGACTTGCTTGTTGATGCTGAGCTTAGGAATCTCTGAGGGCCATACCAAATGTTGCATGTGTGGTGTGTTTGGGGTTAATATCATGATGTAGAATGAAGTTAAGACTGACCAGATGTAGTCAGTACAAAAAAGACTCTCATGCAAGCTATACTGCTATATTGATGTTGATGCGTGAAGTCGGTGCACTGGCTATGTAGTTCACTTTGAATAATCCACGGTAAAAAAAAATCACCGGCAACCCAAAGCTTTTACTTATAGAAATTTATAAGGCACAATAGCAGTGTACAATCCGCATGATGCTATCGCGTTTCAGCCAAAGCCTACCTCATAACATTTTTTTTATCATAGATTTGGTCAGTGGTTTCTGACAGTTGACATGGTATCAGTG
The DNA here is from genome assembly GCA_029206835.1 of Rana muscosa. Taxonomy (NCBI): domain Eukaryota; kingdom Metazoa; phylum Chordata; class Amphibia; order Anura; family Ranidae; genus Rana; species Rana muscosa. The sequence continues at coordinate 414,175,012 of CM055117.1, forward strand.
GCAGATAGCTTTACATTTTTTAAGGAAAAAGCTTAAAGCATTTCTCATTTACTGCACTCAGTTACCTTGGCCAACCACTGAAATGCTGGTCCTCAACTTTGCTGTATAATACTTCTGCAGAAGAGCTTGGACAGCACTTGTTTGTCGCAAAATATCTGCTTGGGAGAGGTCGTGAAGATGCAGGATTACTATCTTGTTTTTTGTTGATATGTTTTCTTCTTAACACATCTGCTATAGCCTCTCCTTTACTCTTTCAGTCATTTATATTGGTTTTCAAAAAACACATTACAAACCAGCTGAATTCCAGTCAACATAACAGCACTATACCTAAGTTAGAAATAAATGTCATGTGCTTTGTACAGTATCTGTTGCCATTAAATTTCAGCCCATCAATATAGTTTCACAACAATCCAGAAAAAAAGCATAATGTTATCACCCAAAATAAATGTTCCTGGCTCGCAGGTCCAATATTGTAAAGAATCTGAGAAAAAGAAGACAAAGAATATAAATAATATTGCTTTAGTGGTGGTCATGATTAAATCCCAGAACTTTCCCAACTGTGCCCCTGCTAGCTATTACATGAAAAAGAAAGGAAGACAAGAAGAAGAAAAATGGGAAAAAGAGGTGAAACATACCACCATTTAGCCCACCTCCATCCTCTGGATCTGAGACACCCAATCCTCACATTTTCCTGTACTGATGGAACAAAAAAGAAACATGTCCCAGCTCTCTGGGGACATCAGTCTCTACATTAAATATTATTCATCCAGGGTTCTTGTGTTTTCTCAAAAATCAGTACTCAGCACTGAAAGGAACCTGAGAAGATAAGTATTTCATATTATCCTTTATATATTTCTCCCAACAAGACTGTTAACATTTGGGCACAACTCCACTTTTAAAGCTGAACTCCAGTATATACTGTATATATACACTATATTGTCAAAAGTATTGGGAGACCTGCCTTTACACGCACATGAACTTTAATGGCCCCCCCAGTCTTGGTCCATAGGGTTCAATATTGATTTGACCCACCCATTGCAGCTATAACAGCTTCAACTCTTCTGTCCACAGGGTTTAGGAGTGTGTCTATGGGAATGTTTGACCATTCTTCCAGAAGTGCATTTGTGAGGTCAGGCACTGATGTGGACAAGAAGGCCTGGCTTGTAGTCTCTGCTCTAATTCATCCCAAAAGGTGTTCTATCAGATTGAGGTCAGGAGCAGGCCAGTCAAGCCCCCTCCCCCCAAACTCGCCCATCCATACTATATTGCCAAAAGTATTGGGCCACTTCTTCAAATCATTTGGTGGAGGGGGGATCATGGTGTGAGGTTGTTTTTCAGGGGTTGGGCCTGGCCCCCTATTTCCAGTGATGGGAACTCTTAAGGCGTCAGCATACCAAGACAATTTTATGCTCCCAACTTTGTGGGAATAGTTTAGGGATGGCCCCTTCCTGTTCCAACATGACTGCGCACCAGTGCAAAAAGCAAGGTCCATAAAGACATGAATGAGGAAGTTTGTGCAGGCCACTCAAGTTCCTCCACCTCAGAAAATAACGTAATGGTGTTTCAAGGTGGTCATAAGATAGGGAGGGGCCCTTAGTCAGCCTTTATTGATAATTGTGACAATAATATTTATCATAAAGGAGGATTAAAGTGATAGTAAAGGCTCAATGTTTTTTTACCTTCCTGCACTCTATGCATGAAGGTAAAAAGCTTCTGTGTGCAGCAAGCCCCCCCAGCCCCCCCTCCCAATACTTACCTGAGCCCAATCTTAATCCAGTGATGTGCACAAAAGCAGCGGCTTTCCTGGGTCTTTTCCACTGCCAATGAGGAGAGAGCAAGGGCGAGCCAAGCTGCGCTCCATGTGTGAATGGACAAACAGAGCAGCGGCTCGGGAGAGAGTCTTCTCAGGTGCCCCCACAACAAGCAGCTTGCTATGGAGGCACTTGGCAGGAGTGAGGGGCCAGGAGCGCCGGTGGGGGACCCAAGAAGAGGAGGATCGAGGCTGCTCTGTGCAAAATCACTGCCCAGAGAAGGTAGGTATAACATGTTTGTTATTTTTTTTAAATCTGCCTTTAATATCACTTTAAGTAGATCAGACATAAAGAATTTATGGCATTGTCATAATAATTATTAATTTTAAGTTTGACTATTTGAAACACTATTTCAAACACTATTTTGGCAGGAATTTTGATGTTTGCTCTTTGCAAATGTGTTCTTTGTACTTTATTGTTACATAAATAAGCCAGTAGAAACTCAATATTCACTATATTAATATGACAGTATGTAAAAAAAAAAACTTCTACTTTTCTTTTGTTTTTGCACACGTACGGTTTTCCTGGCGGTAAAAAGTCAGCTGGGAAAACCGAGAACCTGCTCGGTAGCTTTTTCCCCCTACACACGTTCGTGTTTCCCGGCACGAAAACTGCCATGAGAGCTTTGGCCGGGAATTCCGGCCATGTGTATGCTCCATCGGCACTGCCTCACAGTGTTACCCAGAGGAAAGTAGTAGTAAATCTGGCGAAAAAAAAACCGCAGGGAATCCCGACGGGAAAATAGAGAGCAGGTTCTCTATTTTCCCGCTGGGATTCCAGGCAGTTTTCCTGTCGGGAAAACTGCGAGGAAGCATACACACGTCCGGTTTTCCCGGCCAAAAGCCCTCTTGGCAGTTTTCCTGGCAGGAAAACCGGTCGTGTGTACAGGGCTTTAGGGTTGCTTCCTTTTTGTCAACTAGTGGTTAGGGATGGGCCCGGTGCTCGATTCGAACCCATGTTCGAATCGAGCATCGGGCGTTCGCTCGCTCGTCGAGCCCAGAACTATTTGGGCCGTTCGCATCACATTCGTGTGATGCGAGCGGCCCCGCAATGCATTGCGGCCGGCGCGGCCGGCGCAGTGCATTGCTGGCTGATGATTGGCCAAGCATGCACTGTGACCCCGCATGCTTGGCCAATCACAGCGCCCGAAACTCGGAGAGCAATAATTGGCTACAGGCAGGACGGCTGTAGCCAATTACAGCTCAGGGGCTTTAGTACACGCCCCACCATTTAAAAGGCCGCCACGCCATCGGCCCCGGTCACATGAGTTCCGGCTTTAGGAGAGATTAGTCTGCTGATTCTGTCTTTGCTTGATACTGAAAGATTTGCTCTTCTTTGCTAAACCATTGGCTATTTCTTTGCTAAACCATTGCTACCTAAGTCATTGATCGTTCATTGCTGCTGATTGCACAGTTAGTGTGTTATTAGCTGCTGCTGGGGATTAGTCTGGTGCGTGCTTACTGTTAGTACAGTATTGCAGTAGTACCAACCGCAGTGCTGTTAGCACAGCATTGCACCCCAACAGCACCCATAGGACTTCTAGTGTGTTAGTGGCAGCAAACAGAGCTCCTATATTTTCTTCTCAGCAGCACCCATAGGACTTCTAGTGTGTTAGTGGCATCACACAGAGCTCCTATATTTTCTTCTCAGCAGCACCCATAGGACTTCTAGTGTGTTAGTGGCAGCAAACAGAGCTCCTATATTTTCTTCTCAGCAGCACCCATAGGACTTCTAGTGTGTTAGTGGCAGCAAACAGAGCTCCTATATTTTCTTCTCAGCAGCACCCATAGGACTTCTAGTGTGTTAGTGGCATCACACAGAGCTCCTATATTTTCTTCTCAGCAGCACCCATAGGACTTCTAGTGTGTTAGTGGCAGCAAACAGAGCTCCTATATTTTCTTCTCAGCAGCACCCATAGGACTTCTAGTGTGTTAGTGGCAGCAAACAGAGCTCCTATATTTTCTTCTCAGCAGCACCCATAGGACTTCTAGTGTGTTAGTGGCAGCAAACAGAGCTCCTATATTTTCTTCTCAGCAGCACCCATAGGACTTCTAGTGTGTTAGTGGCAGCAAACAGAGCTCCTATATTTTCTTCTCAGCAGCACCCATAGGACTTCTAGTGTGTTAGTGGCAGCAAACAGAGCTCCTATATTTTCTTCTCAGCAGCACCCATAGGACTTCTAGTGTGTTAGTGGCAGCAAACAGAGCTCCTATATTTTCTTCTCAGCAGCACCCATAGGACTTCTAGTGTGTTAGTGGCATCACACAGAGCTCCTATATTTTCTTCTCAGCAGCACCCATAGGACTTCTAGTGTGTTAGTGGCAGCAAACAGAGCTCCTATATTTTCTTCTCAGCAGCACCCATAGGACTTCTAGTGTGTTAGTGGCAGCAAACAGAGCTCCTATATTTTCTTCTCAGCAGCACCCATAGGACTTCTAGTGTGTTAGTGGCAGCAAACAGAGCTCCTATATTTTCTTCTCAGCAGCACCCATAGGACTTCTAGTGTGTTAGTGGCAGCAAACAGAGCTCCTATATTTTCTTCTCAGCAGCACCCATAGGACTTCTAGTGTGTTAGTGGCAGCAAACAGAGCTCCTATATTTTCTTCTCAGCAGCACCCATAGGACTTCTAGTGTGTTAGTGGCATCACACAGAGCTCCTATATTTTCTTCTCAGCAGCACCCATAGGACTTCTAGTGTGTTAGTGGCAGCAAACAGAGCTCCTATATTTTCTTCTCAGCAGCACCCATAGGACTTCTAGTGTGTTAGTGGCAGCAAACAGAGCTCCTATATTTTCTTCTCAGCAGCACCCATAGGACTTCTAGTGTGTTAGTGGCAGCAAACAGAGCTCCTATATTTTCTTCTCAGCAGCACCCATAGGACTTCTAGTGTGTTAGTGGCATCACACAGAGCTCCTATATTTTCTTCTCAGCAGCACCCATAGGACTTCTAGTGTGTTAGTGGCAGCAAACAGAGCTCCTATATTTTCTTCTCAGCAGCACCCATAGGACTTCTAGTGTGTTAGTGGCAGCAAACAGAGCTCCTATATTTTCTTCTCAGCACAGCACCCATAGGACTTCTAGTGTGTTAGTGGCAGCAAACAGAGCTCCTATATTTTCTTCTCAGCAGCACCCATAGGACTTCTAGTGTGTTAGTGGCATCACACAGAGCTCCTATATTTTCTTCTCAGCAGCACCCATAGGACTTCTAGTGTGTTAGTGGCAGCAAACAGAGCTCCTATATTTTCTTCTCAGCAGCACCCATAGGACTTCTAGTGTGTTAGTGGCAGCAAACAGAGCTCCTATATTTTCTTCTCAGCAGCACCCATAGGACTTCTAGTGTGTTAGTGGCAGCAAACAGAGCTCCTATATTTTCTTCTCAGCAGCACCCATAGGACTTCTAGTGTGTTAGTGGCAGCAAACAGAGCTCCTATATTTTCTTCTCAGCAGCACCCATAGGACTTCTAGTGTGTTAGTGGCAGCAAACAGAGCTCCTATATTTTCTTCTCAGCAGCACCCATAGGACTTCTAGTGTGTTAGTGGCAGCAAACAGAGCTCCTATATTTTCTTCTCAGCAGCACCCATAGGACTTCTAGTGTGTTAGTGGCAGCAAACAGAGCTCCTATATTTTCTTCTCAGCAGCACCCATAGGACTTCTAGTGTGTTAGTGGCATCACACAGAGCTCCTATATTTTCTTCTCAGCAGCACCCATAGGACTTCTAGTGTGTTAGTGGCAGCAAACAGAGCTCCTATATTTTCTTCTCAGCAGCACCCATAGGACTTCTAGTGTGTTAGTGGCAGCAAACAGAGCTCCTATATTTTCTTCTCAGCAGCACCCATAGGACTTCTAGTGTGTTAGTGGCAGAAAACAGAGCTCCTATATTTTCTTCTCAGCAGCACCCATAGGACTTCTAGTGTGTTAGTGGCATCACACAGAGCTCCTATATTTTCTTCTCAGCAGCACCCATAGGACTTCTAGTGTGTTAGTGGCAGCAAACAGAGCTCCTATATTTTCTTCTCAGCAGCACCCATAGGACTTCTAGTGTGTTAGTGGCAGCAAACAGAGCTCCTATATTTTCTTCTCAGCAGCACCCATAGGACTTCTAGTGTGTTAGTGGCAGCAAACAGAGCTCCTATATTTTCTTCTCAGCAGCACCCATAGGACTTCTAGTGTGTTAGTGGCATCACACAGAGCTCCTATATTTTCTTCTCAGCAGCACCCATAGGACTTCTAGTGTGTTAGTGGCAGCAAACAGAGCTCCTATATTTTCTTCTCAGCAGCACCCATAGGACTTCTAGTGTGTTAGTGGCAGCAAACAGAGCTCCTATATTTTCTTCTCAGCAGCACCCATAGGACTTCTAGTGTGTTAGTGGCAGCAAACAGAGCTCCTATATTTTCTTCTCAGCAGCACCCATAGGACTTCTAGTGTGTTAGTGGCAGCAAACAGAGCTCCTATATTTTCTTCTCAGCAGCACCCATAGGACTTCTAGTGTGTTAGTGGCAGCAAACAGAGCTCCTATATTTTCTTGTCAGCAGCACACATAGTACCTATAGTGTGTTAGTGTCAGCACCCATAGGACCTACAGTGTGTTGTGAGCACACATAGGAGTTCTATTTTTTATACTATATACACTACCGACTACAATGGCTGGAAGACCGCCAAGGAGAGGCAGAGCGTGCCGAGGCAAGAACACAGGGCAGGCAGGCTCTGTTTCTAGAGACAACAGTGCTGGCCGTGGACGTGGTCGTGCATCGTCATCAGCACGTGGCCATGGGACACGCTTGTCTTTGTTTTCGGCAGCTGGACATGTGGAGCCGCATCATGCCGAAGGCTTGGTAGAATGGATGACCAAGCCCTCCTCATCCTCCTCATCCTCTCTCACCCAGGCTCAGGGTACTGGCAGAGCAGCTGCCAACGCGTACTCAATGGCATCATCAGCCACCCCTTCCCTAGACCCACCATGTCCTCCTGAGGAGTCCCCCGAACTGTTTGAGCACAGTGTTGGGTACATGCTCCAGGAGGATGCCCAACGATTCGAAGGCTCGGATGATGATACCCAGCTTGAGGAAGTCAGTAGTGTGCGCGCAGAGAGAGGGGATGCTGAAGGACAGCAATCTGGCAGTAGTGTTCCACCAGCTGCAGCTTACTGCCAGGTTTGCTCTAGTGGTGAAGAGGGAGGGGATGATGAGGTCACTGACTCCACGTGGGTGCCTGAAGGGAGAGAGGAGGAGGAGGAGGAGGATGCAGCGTCACATGTCCAACGAGGCAGGATGCCCCCTGGAGGCCAGCTAGAGGCCAGCACAGCAACTGTACCACACCGCAGAGCTCCGCCTGTGCAGGGCGCTGCCTCTGCACGTTATCACAAAAGTTCTTTGGTGTGGGCCTTTTTTGAGACGAGTGCATCAGATCGCACCACTGCTATTTGCAATATTTGTCTCAAGCGTATCTCGCGTGGCCAAAACATCAGCCGCTTGGGCACTACAAGCATGAGCAGACATATGTCGACCTGCCATGCAGCTCGTTGGCAAGCACACATAAAAGACCCACACCAAAGAACAAAGCGGACCTCTCCTTGCTCCTCATCAGCTGGGATCTCCATCCCCACTATATCTTCAGTCCTCTCTGAAAGCTGCTCTGAGAGGACTGAAGGTGTAGAATTAGGTGTGTCACAACCAAGTACTTGCAGTACACCGACGTCCGATTGTAGCAGGCAAATTTCCCTGCCCCAGCTGCTGGACCGTCGAAAGAAGTATACTCCCAGCCATCCACATGCCCAGCGGTTGAATGCTAGCTTGGCTAAATTGCTAGCACTTCAACTGCTGCCTTTTCAGTTGATAGACTCGCCCCCCTTCCGTGAGTTTGTTCAATGTGCGGTTCCTCAGTGGCAGGTTCCCAAACACCACTTTTTCTCAAGGAAGGCGATTCCGTCTCTCTACTGGCATGTGGAAGGCAATGTCCATGCCTCGCTGGACAGGGCGGTCAGCGGTAAGGTGCATATTACCGCTGACTCATGGTCCAGCAGGCATGGACAGGGACGTTATCTTTCTTTCACGGCCCATTGGGTCACTCTATTGGTAGCTGGGAGGGATGCAGGACAAGGTGCAGTAGTGTTGGAGGTTGTTCCGCCACCACGCCTCCAAAATGCTACTACTGGTTGTGACACACCTCTCTCCTCCACCCCCTCCTCTTCTTCTTCCTCCATGTCCTCTTCGAGTGCTCTGTCCTCTGAACCAGCGGTGCTCCGTAGGCGTACAAGGGGCTACGCGAGTACGCAGGCAAAAAGATGCCATGCCGTGCTTGCGCTGGTGTGTTTGGGGGACAGGAGCCACACTGGGCCAGAGGTTCTGGCAGCTCTGCAGGGGCAGGCCGAGAGGTGGTTGACGCCACGCCAGCTTAAGCCAGGAATGGTCGTTTCTGATAATGGCACCAACCTCCTCTCCGCCCTGCGACAGGGGCAGCTCACCCATGTGCCCTGTATGGCTCACGTCCTCAACCTGGTGGTGCAGCGGTTCTTGGGCAGGTTCCCAGGCTTACAGGATGTCCTGAGGCAGGCCAGGAAAGTCTGTGTGCATTTCCGCCGATCTTATAATGCCAGTGCTCGGCTGACTGAGCTGCAAAAGGAGCTGAACCTGCCCAAGAACCGCCTAATATGTGACATGCCCACCAGGTGGAACTCAACGTTGGCCATGCTGCAGCGACTGCACACGCAGCAGAGGGCCATCAATGAGTACCTTTGCGACTACGGCACCAGGACAGGGTCAGGGGAGCTTGGCTTTTTTTCCCCACGCCAGTGGAGCATGATCAGGGATGCATGCACTGTCCTCTCACCATTTGAGGAGGCCACGAGGATGGTGAGCAGTGACAGTGCATGCATCAGTGACACTGTACCTCTTGTCCACCTGTTGGAGCATACGCTGCGTGGGATAATGGACAGGGCACTTGAGGCAGAACAGAGGCAGGAAGAGGAGGACTTCCTTGTCTCTCAAGGCCCCCTTTATCCAGACAATGTTCCTTCTGTCCCACCCATCACACAGGAAGAGGAGGAGGAGGAGGAGGAGAAGGATTGTGTGAGCATGGAGGTGGAGCCTGGCACTCAGCATCAGCAGCAGCAGTCTTTTAGGGATGATGTACAGTCCCAACAAACCAGTGGACTTGTACGTGGCTGGGAGGAGGTGGCTGGCGATCATGTCATCCTCAGTGACCCAGAAGACTCCGGACCGAATGCCTCAGCTAACCTACGCTGCATGGCCTCCCTGATCCTGCAAAGCCTGCGGAAGGATCCTCGTGTTCTTCGGATCAAGGAGAGTGACCATTACTGGCTGGCCACTCTCCTTGATCCACGGTACAAGGGTAAGGTTGCGGACCTTATCTTGCCGTCGCAGAGGGAGCAGAGGATGAGACATCTCAGGGAGGCCTTGCAGAAAGGTCTGTGCAACGCGTTCCCAGAAACTGGGAGGTTACAAACTCCTGGTCCTGGACGACAAGTTGCTGAGGCTTCGGTCAGTAGCAGAAGGAGCGGTGGGGAAGGTGGACGTCTGACCGATGCGTTCAGACAATTTTTTAGTCCGCAGCCCCAAGGTATGATCGGTTCCAGCAACCATCGCCAGCGTCTGATATACATGGTGCAGGAATACCTAGGGGCAAGGTCAGACTTGGACACCTTTCCCACCGAAAATCCTCTGGCTTACTGGGTCCTGAGGATGGATCACTGGCCAGAGCTTGCACAGTATGCAATTGAGCTACTGGCCTGTCCTGCATCCAGCGTTCTTTCCGAACGCACATTCAGTGCTGCTGGAGGATTTGTCACCGATCATAGGGTGCGCCTGTCCACCGACTCGGTTGATCGACTGACCTTCATAAAAATGAATCAGTCTTGGATCACCACCAGCTACCAGACACCTGAAGCGGATATAACGGAATAATTTATAATGTCACATCCCTTCAAGACTGCCTATGCTGATGCTGAGTGACTGTCCTGTTATGTTCACTGACTATCCTCTTCCTCCTCCTCAATGATCCATGCCACCACACCAGTGCCTAAGGCACAATTTTTCAGCCCCTGTATAACAGGGGCGTGTAATTACAATTTTTTAAAAAGATGCTTCGCAACAGGTGTGACTGCTGTGCTCAGAGTACAGTATCTGTGAGGGGTTGCAGTGTTGTGGCACCAGCACCAGTGCCTAAGGCACAATTTTTCAGCCCCTGTTGGGGCGTGTAATTACAATTTTTAGGCAATGCTTTGCAACAGGTCTCATTGCTGTGCTCAGAGTACAGTATCTGTGAGGGGTTGCAGTGTTGTGGCACCAGCACCAGTGCCTAAGGCACAATTTTTCAGCCCCTGTATAACAGGGGCGTGTAATTAAATTTTTTTAAAAAGATGCTTCGCAACAGGTGTGACTGCTGTGCTCAGAGTACAGTATCTGTGAGGGGTTGCAGTGTTGTGGCACCAGCACCAGTGCCTAAGGCACAATTTTTCAGCCCCTGTTGGGGCGTGTAATTACAATTTTTAGGCAATGCTTTGCAACAGGTCTCATTGCTGTGCTCAGAGTACAGTATCTGTGAGGGGTTGCAGTGTTGTGGCACCAGCACCAGTGCCTAAGGCACAATTTTTCAGCCCCTGTATAACAGGGGCGTGTAATTACAATTTTTTAAAAAGATGCTTCGCAACAGGTGTGACTGCTGTGCTCCAAGTACAGTATCTGTGAGGGGTTGCAGTGTTGTGGCACCAGCACCAATGCCTAAGGCACAATTTTTCAGCCCCTGTTTAACAGGGGCGTGTAATTACAAATCTTGATCTAATAGTTCACAGCAGGGCCCATTCCTGCGCCCACCAAGAGTAACTATGAGGGCCTACAGTCTTGTGGCAACACCGTCCACCACCACCACCACCACCAAAGGCCCAATTTTTCTGCCCTGTTCAACAGGTGCATGCAATTACAAATCTTGATCTAATAACTCACAGCAGGGCCCATTCCTGCACCCACCAAGAGTAACTGTGAGGGCTTACAGTCTTGTGGCAACACCGTCCACCACCACCACCACCACCACCAAAGGCCCAATTTTTCTGCCCGGTTCAACAGGTGCATGCAAGTACAAATCTTGATCTATTAACTCACAGCAGGGCCCATTCCTGTGCCCACCAGTCTTGTGGCTACACCAACATCTAATAGGGCAAATTTCTGCAGAGTATATACGGCAGGCCCCTACTTTCAAACATCCAACTTACAAACGACTCCTACTTGCAAACGGCAAGAGAAAACAGGAAGTGAGAGGAAATCTACCCCTAGGAAGGAAAATTCTATCCTGTTAGATTTAATTTGGGAAAAAGGTATCTCCTCTCTACTGATGCTTTATCACCAATCCTTGTTTCAATTAAAACCCCACTTTTCCAAAAACATTTGTCATTGGGACGGAAAGTGAGGTGACATGTTCTGAACAGATGTGCAAAGACAGCAAATGTTACAGGGGTGATAACCCCTCCCTATGTTCTCCAAAAAGCTTAAAAATTGATTTTTTTGGGATGTAGCTACACTTCATAATGTACCTGTTCAGATTCTACTTAAGAACAAACCTACAGTCCATGTCTTGTTTGCACCACCTATATACTGCTGTTCAGAGTATATAGGGTTGTAGGTATAGGGTTTTATTTTGGGTGCGGGGTCCCCCTTAGTATCCATACAAGACCCAAAGGGGCTGGGGTGGGGGGGGGGGGGTGATGGGGTAGCCATGCCATTTTTCTCAAGGATTTTCAGCCATATGGCGGCCAGGACAAGACATGACATTAAAGCCGCAAGTGGTTTTAAATGGCTTCTTTTTTTCCTTTACAAATGTCATTTTGTGCAAGGACAGTTCTAAACACGGGAAACACATGCCACTTCACAGGCATACTTTAGACACCCCCCAGGTACCATATTTAAAGGAAAATTTCACTTTTTTTTTTTCACTTTATGCATCATTAAAATGACTGCTCCCGAAAAAACTTTAGTTTTTAAAATTTCTTTTTGCATTGATATATGTCCCCTGGGGCAGGACCCGGGTCCCCAAACCTGTTTTATAACATTAACATGCATATTGGCCGTTGTAATTAGCAATTTTGATTTCGAACGTTCGCGTCCATTATAACGAATAGGGTTCGAAAATTCGCGCGAACTTTCGGTCCGTTCGAAGGTTCTGGTGCGAACCGAACCCGGGGGTGTTCGGCTCATCCCTACTAGTGGTATGTGTTATACATGTTTACAAAAATGAGTATTTGCTAGTTACTAACAATCTTAGTTTGAAACCTACTCTATTGTGTATACATATGTACAAACACAATGTTACGTAATAACACAATTTTTTTAATATGGGTATTAGTATTATACTTTAATTAATATATTCTTGTTGTGATATTTTTTTCCACTGTTTTACCAAATCATGTTGATTTGACATCACTAAAGTTCCAGGGGTTGAAAGATTTAGCAAAAATCTTTGAAGCAAAGCGAAAAAATCTTTAGAAATATATTATACAGAAGCAAACTATGAATATCTTGTATGCAGCAATGCGTTTTCGTGGACAGTTACATTTACTTTATTTAGTTAAAGCGCAGTTCCACCCAAATTTGGAACTTCCGCTTAATCCACTCCTCGCCCCCTTACATGCCACATTTGGCATGTAATTTTTTTTGGGGGGGCTTCAGTAGGTGTGGGACTTCCTGTCCCACTTCCTCCTTCGGCCCTGGGGTCGCCTAGGCGATTTGTCATATCGCCATTTGGCGGGCCCTCCCTGTAGGCGATCTCCTGGGATGTGACAGGTCCCAGGCGATCGCCTGTCCACTCAGAGAGCGCTGCGCCGTTCGCGCATGCGCAGTGAGTGCCCGGCCGTGAAGCCAAAAGCTGTCACGGCCGGGTGCCCACACTATGAATGGAGGCGCCGGTGGAGAGGGGGGGAGAGGAGCAGAGCTCCGGGCGGCGCGTCGCTGGTCAGTGGAACAGGTAAGTGTATGTTTATTAAAAGCCAGCAGCTACACTTTTTGTAGCTGCTGACTTTTAATAAACATAAAAAAAGGCTGGAACTCCCCCTTTAATGTTTAGTTAATGGTTGCATGCTAAAATTAATTTTACTTCATGTATAAAAAGTTAACGTGATCTGCTATGTAAACTGTTTTCACAATAAAATATAAATAAAATATTACTTTTATTCCTTTATTTCTACAGTAAAATATTACTGAAAAGGAAAAATGTACCACTGTCCAGTATTAATCGCACCATAAACAATTAAAGACTAAGCAACTTAAAAAATAAATAAAACCAAAATACATGTAAATGGTATTTGAAACAGTTTAGTTGTTGTCAGCTTGGCTTCTAAACAAACAAAGTAGGTGTGAGGAGCTTAAGATTGTCTTCTGAATGTGGAAAATATCTTTCTTTGTTACTGCTGGCATTTTAACAGCTAATAAGTGTCATGATTTCTGCAGCATGTCATGTTCACTTGTCCCCCTAAAGTGACAGGATGTGTCTGTAGTTCAACTGGTTAGGACATCTGTCAACTGAATGTGGTGTACTGATGGCCTAGAGTTAATCTGAAGGGACAAAAATTAAGTATTCCTAAGAATGGAATTAAAAGGTGAAAAATACTTTTGTGCTGTGTCGCAGAGAAACAAGGTCATTACATATTGGTCATAGTCCTTTTTAGAGAATAGTTCTTTAAATAATAAATACACATTCATAAATTGCTTGTATATGCAAATCCTTTAAACTTTATGCTTTCTGTAAATTGTTATCCAACAGAAAATAATGTGACTTTTAGCTACCTAAATATTTCAGAAATCACAAATCAATTACAAAAAAAATCAGTATATTTGTAAACTTAAGTATTTTCTTCAACAGACGGCATTAATTTTAGCAGATTTTTTTTTTTTTTTTCGCAAGGAGTAGTGATGGAGCTGAACATACTTGGGTCTGGTCAGGGTATGTTCGATGGACTTTACCTATGTTTGGATGCTGAATCTGAACCCCATTGAAATCCATGGGAGCTAAATAGAATAAATAAGTAACGACCATTTCCCAAAATAATAAGGATGGGATTGTCAATCAAAAAGCATAAGTAGCTGTGTAGTGCCCTTGGGGGATATTTACCAAAGCAAAAAAATAATAATTGGCTGGAAATAGAGATTTTAATCATTCTTAAAGTGATACATTAAAAATGTGAAAATCCTTCAAATAACATTCTTGGGGGAAGGGGAAAGGGGAAGGGGGAGGCCTGATCCTTCCTGTGAAGTGGCACATCTCTTGAATGTATATACACCTACAGAAAAACTGACAGTTACAAAACAAAGCTGTTTAAATTGCTAGTAAATGGCAGTAAATGACAGCTCCTGGGAGCTTTGTTCTATTTGCAAACAAATAACATTGTTCATCATAATTGATGAATATCCATGTTACTGAATGATATGATTGATGATAGACAAATGTGTCTGTGATTAAGTATGTTTATATACTTATTTTTTTTAAATGAGTATGGGCACTGTGTTCACCTTATTCATTCATTTCGGGAGGGGGGTATCTGGGGGGCCCCTTCTATTTTTAAGTATTTTTTTTGCTTTTTTGCTTCCAGAGCTCTTTTTGCATCTTTTGCAAGCATTAACGGGCACATTTTAGGCCCGAAGCTTAGGTAAAACTTCCAGACATTATATATTTTTTGACTCTGGATCAGGGACCCTGGAGAATAAAATAATTGTAGCTGCAGTTATGTCACATGATATTAGCATAATGGTTTATCAAATGCATATTATTATCACAAATACACTATTTATTTATTTTAGAGTACACAAACACAGTATATTACCAATTTTTTTTTTTTTTTTTTATAAAATACAAAAAATTAGTCTGTGTCTAGTAAATAGACATTAAACATATCCAGCCTGTGAAATGGCAACAAACTTTGGTACTTCAAATTGTCCATAAGCAACAATTTAAAAGCATGCCATCAATTTTGAGTTAACTGTGAGTGATGACCCAGGAATTATTGCTCTCACTCTGACACCTGGCGATATATATGTCATGGGCTGCCCATCTTCATTTTTGTAGTTACTGTATCTGCAATTGTGTTTACGTATATATATGTGGAATCTGGGGATTTTTAAACCCCTATGTGATAACATATTTACAGTGACAGGTCCTCTTGGATGAGACATGAAGTGTTTATTAGACCCTTGATCTCCTTCCAGCACTTCACTGAAGCTAATGGAGAACAGATCATGGTCCAATGGCCCCTTCGCCACAACCCTGGCCCAGCAATTCTGAGGACCTGCGGGTAGGGGGCTAAATGGAATCTGAAAACATAAGAGAAACCCAGATCACTTACACCTCTACAAAAAAATTGTAAAAGGTGTATTGTAGTAAAGTGAAGTAAAAAAACAAAGACACACTTTGATGTTGGATTTACATTGTATGATTTCCACCTCATCCAATGATTTAGATTCTCATCCATTACAATGAACAATGTTCTCCAAGCTGTTGAAAGAAAAAACACTCTGATACAATCCTCTTCTGATGACTTATCATGATTAACAGCTTCCTAGCTGACAGCTGAATGTAAACAAAATGGTGGGATATACCAAGTTATGTAATTGATAGTCCTGGGTCTGTGGGTAGGACATGGAAGGTGGATCATACAGGGGGCAGTATGTTTTGATGCCTGTGGAATTAATTGGGTGTATGTAAAGCCAGAGTCAGCTGAGGAAACACACACACTCCCTTATGTGTAAATGTCACTGCTGCTTCTGATGAGGTTCTTGCCTTGAAGCCAGCAAAAGGGTTAATGGTGGCTTCCAGTTCCTGATAAGCCTCCAGTTTGTAGACCCCTGCAATTATTAGGGTGGTAGGGAAGAATCCATTTTCCTCAATAGCATAGGGACAAGGTGCTTTGCAAAGAGGAGTCCCCCCAGACAAGGTACCCTCCCCATGTTGGGGGCATGTGGCCTGGTTTAGTTCAGGAGGGACCCAAAATCCCCAGCTGACAGCTAAATGGGACAGACTATGTTACTGGTTGTTAAAATGGTCCTGGCTCCTTAACCGCCAGTCAGAGTGAGAAGCTATCATACTTATAGGAATAAAATAAATCGAAACCACCAGACTATTATGTCAATGTGCAGCTGCTATCATTAAAGTGTAACAAAAACACTTGAAACAAAAGAAAATATAACTATGATAGCTCTACTATTTGTGCTAACCTATGAATATTCCTAATACAAATAAACTGAGAAACGCTATCCACAATCCATGTGAAAAATGTCAATTCATTAGTATATAAAACTTCTAAAAATATGTGCATTCAAAATTCATAAAACATGTAAATAAATAACAACTTATCTTTCATGTGCATTTGAAAGTCTACCAATCAATCTAAAGTGTCCCTTGCTATAAAAAATGTAAGTGTGTCAAATTACGGTGTATCCAATACAAGTGACCCATATATAAAAAGCATGATTGTGTCTTCTACAATATGTCCATTAATCTTCTATCTTCAACCAAAATGTGCACACCCTGTGGCCACCACCTTTCCACTCTAGCAAATTAACTAGCAAGGACCATTATCACCAGCCTTTTATTATCTTACCCCTTGATCCACTCTCCTCCAACATCCTAAGTATTCCCCTTTACCATAGCTATATCTTCAGGTGTCATTCAGTACCCCCAGTTAAGAACCCAAACAAAAACAGAAAAGAGAGGCTCCCATCACGTAAAAACAGTATAAAACATTGCATTTTCATAGTGTGTGTGTCAATCCTGACAAAGAAACGTGGATATCACTTTAACTACTTGCTGACCAGTCGCCATCGTTATACGGTGGCAGGTTGGCTCCCCTGTGCAAATCGGCGTAGCACCCTATAGCCGCTTTAAGGGCTATAGGGGGCGCGACCCTGGAGCCGATGCACATGGCTGTGATCAGGAACAGCGATATCTCTCTACTCCCAGTCAGTACACTCCCCTCACAGTTAGAAACACCTCCCTAGGAAACACTTACCCCTTTGATCACCCCCTAGTGTTAACACCTTCCCTGTCGGGGACATTTATACAGTAAGCAGTGACTATTTTTAGCTCTAGCTCAATGGTCCCAAAAAAGTGTCAAAAGTGTCTGATCTGTCCGCCGCAATGTCCCAGTTACTGCCATTACTAGTAAAAAAAAAAAAAGATAATAAAAATGCCATAAATATATCCTCTATTTTGTAGACGCTATAACTTGCGCAAACCAATCAATATACACTTATTGCAATATATTGCTCTAAACTGATGAAGAATTAAATTTTTTATTTTTTTCAAATACTTTATTTCTACCACCAAGGGCGAGTCCAGGTTTTCGTGACAATCATATACAAACAATAACAGATATATTTTTGTTTATATCGTTTTTTTTCTTGGGATATTTATTATAGCAAAAAGTAAAACAATATTGTTTTTTTTTTTCCAAATTGCCGATCTTTTTTTGTTTTTGTTGCGCAGAAAAAAAAAGCAGAGATGAAAAGAATGCTCTATTTGTGGGGAAAAAAGGATGTCAATTTTGTTTGGGTACAGCATCGCACGACCACGCAATTGTCAGTTAAAGTGACGCAGTGCCGAATCGCAAAAAATGGCCTGGTCATTAAGGGGGAAAATCTTCCGGTCCTTAAGTGGTTAAACCACACCTGCTCCACCTGCAATACACAGGCTGCAAGCTGGGCCATGGATGGGCGTGTAGGATGACATAACGTCCAATAGACCCTGCCCTACACATTTCATCTGATTGACGTCTTCAGGGAGCAGATTGGACAGTTTACATTTCTATATACTTTTGTACATTCTCAACTTATCTGTATTTATTGCAACAAAGCAACATTTAAAATGAAATCCCGCATCTAAAAAACTAACATGTAGAACTAGTGACACTAATGACTTATTAAATAAAAAAAACACATGTATTAAAGTATAACTAAAGGCAAAACTTTTTGGGAGGTTTTAAATTGAAGTGTAGAGGGATTAGAATGCTTGTCAGCTTTTATTGTTGTCTGTGTCCCCGTTAAGGATATTCACTCTCTCTATTTGTCCTGTTTACCATTATCATTGAAAGTGAAAGTAAAAGAAAATCGCATTTGGATTTAAAGAGAGTGCCACATTAGGGTTTTATACCACATTACAATATGGTACCTTTGTTCCAAAAATATGAAGGAAAGTAGGAAAAGGAGGATTGGGGTGGACTTTAACCTCCCTAGCGGTATTCCCGAGTGTGTAGCGCTTATTTTTGTAAAAAAAAAACACTTGAAAGCACATAATAAATGTTGCAAACATATATATATATTTAGTCCTAATTTCAGTGACACCACGTGACTGGATACGATCAGTGAAAAAATGTAACAAAATAAATAGAAACAAAACAGTCCTCTATTGTGACCAAACACACAAAAAAAACAGTCCAAAAGTATAGAAGAAATCTGCAAGGTTGAAGTGAAGATTGCCACATGGATATGACCCACTCTGTGGAATAACAGAAGCACCACCACCGATATTAGGAGGGGCTTACCAGATAATATTGACTTGGAGAGGTGTATACCACCCAAGTCAAAAAAGGCTTATATGATCAATCAGCACGATGGGTCCAGCTGGTCCTGAATCCACACAACAGTTGGCACCGAAAATTCCAATATACACCAGGAAGTGTAAAATAGGTGTAGTCTTGTTGGAGCCAGAGACACGGTTACCACATAACATACGTAATGAGAAAAAACTCACATAGTGTTATACCATACAGAGTAGTATTTATTAAAAAGGGTATAAAAATGAACACTCACATTTAGGAGAACATCATAGACATATCATGAAGTACAAGAGCGATGTTTGTGGATGGGTCCACTCAACGCGTTTCAACAAAACAGTCGTCATCTGGGGTGTGGACCCCCACACCAAAATCACTTTTTATGGATAGAATGACCACGGCTGGAATGACCATGACTCCGGAAATTACATCACTTCCGGTTTCTGAAACCGGAAGTGGTGGCCGCAATACTAAACGTCCTAATATCTAAATCAGGGGTCTTCAAACTACGGCCCTCCAGGTGTTTAGGAACTACAATTCCCATCATGCCTAGTCATGTCTGTGAATGTCAGAGTTTTGCAATGCCTCATGGGATTTGTTGTTCCGCAACAGCTGGAGGGCCGTAATTTGAGGATCCCTGATCTAAATGATCCCTCAAAAGAATGAGGATTAATTTGCGAAAACAAAACTAAATAGATAAACAGTAAAAGAAAAGTCACTACCGTCAATGTCAACCATATGGATCGAGAGGCGCCAACCTCCTATCTATGGAAAGGAGGCTGGATGACATCACTTCCGCTCTCACACTGCGGGGCCAATGACCTGTTAACAGGACCATTGAAGTGAAACTCCAAGCCTCGCTCTCAAAGCGAGGCCTGGTGATCTCACTGCGCCATCCAAGCCTCGCTATGGAAGTGAGGCCGGACACGCATTAGGGCTATACCCTCTAGGTCACGCTGAAACGGCAACCAAATCTCGCTATCAAAGCGAGGCCTGATAACCTCACATCCAGTGACGGGCTGAATGTTAAAGGTTGCACAACCAAGCCTTGATCTAAGTGAACCAATGATGGTCGCAACCAGCAGAGAATATAGGGAGTTACGGCAAGCCTCACTTTTAAAGGGCTAAAACGCAATTAGTGAACAGACTGGATCATTTTAAAAGTAACTCTAATGCCCCATACACACGGTCATTTTTAAAACTGACGTTTTTCTCGTCATTTTTTTTCTTGTTTCCTCTCAAGCCTGTCTTGCGTACACACCATCATTTTAAAAAATGTTCAAGAAAAGCGCAGTGACGTACACCACATACGACAGCACTATAAAGGGGAAGTTCCGTTCGAATGGCGCCACCCTTCATGTTAGTAAAGTTTGTTGAGAGACGATTCGCTCTTTTCAGTCTAGTGCTTTTCAGTCCGTTACAGCATGACGAATGTGCTATCTCCATTACGAACGCTAGTTTTACCAGAACGAGCGCTCCCGTCTCATACTTGATTCTGAGCATGCGCATTTTTTTTCACGTCGTTAAAGCATACACACTATCGTTTTTCACGTCGTTAAAAAAACGACATGAAAAACGAAGTGAAAAAAGAGAGCATGTTCGAAATTTTTAATGCCCGTTTTTCACGTCGTTAAAAATGCTCTGGAGCATACACACGATCATTTTTAATGGCCATTTTTTTAATGGCATTTTTAACGGCATGAAAAATGATCGTGTGTATGGGGCATTAGCCAAATAATTATAATATTCCCGCTAGAGCTATACTCGTAATAAAAGTCTAATCAAACTGGGGTCATCCATAACAATCTTAAAAGATAATGATAACTTTATATATTGTGACAGCAGGCAGGTAAAATCACCAGGTTGCATCCAGGATGGAAGGTATATATGTCCTAGATTCAGGCTTTATGCCGATTTATACCACTAGGGGGAGTGCTGGGAGTCTTGCAGGGGAAGAGTTAATGAGCCCAGCTGAAGTAAGTGGGCTCATTAGGGCCTCTACAAGAACTCCCAGCATGCTAAGGGAGATGCTCCAACCTGGAACCAGATCTGTGTGGATAGTCTGGGGAGTGTGATCTCTGTGCGGTGAGCCAAAGCCTGTGTGGTTATTGCTAGAACTTCAAAAGCAGGGAGCTAGGGACTGGGACAGCACAAGGCTGTACCCAGTTGTTAGTTAGGGAAACCAACGTGTGTAGTGAGCAGTCAAGTTGACCAGGATTTATTTTCCTGTTTCTTTTGTTTTTGCTGTATTTTTTGCCTGTATATAGTTCAAATAAAATCACACCCTTTTATTTTCTCCTACCACTGTCTGCTGTGCCTGTTTTTGTGTGGTGAACCCATCCAGGGGGTCACACACACCCGCTGCTGAGTTAACCCCCTCACAATATTGATAGCTAAAATCCAACAAAACATTAACCGTCAGACAAAAACTTGCCATATTAATGGCAGCTGAATGGCTGATGGATAGAAATACAGAAAATTATAAAAAATTTAAATAAAATTGAGGAAAAATAATAAAAAAATATAAAAATATAGAAAATAGTTCAATAGATCAAGATCTATTAATAAAAGCGTTAATGTCCCACTCAACATTTAACCCCTGTGGGTGGTGGGTCTGTAACTCTATAAATCCAGAAGATTTTGAGGCTGGAAACTCCTCTGGCATTAGCCCCGCCCCTCCATGGGGCAACAAAACGGTCTATAATCAAGAATTGGGTCAGGTCCCCGTTGGATCACGGGCATGGTATTGCCAATAATTCTGGGGCACTGTGTGTTTGACACTCCCAAACTTGATTAAATTAATATGTTCGGTCACCCTGGTTTTGAATGACCTGATGGTCCGCCCAACATATTGTTTACTGCATGGACATGCGTGTCCGGCCTCGCTTCCATATCAAGGCTTGGATGGTGCAGTGAGATCACCAGGCCTCGCTTTGAGAGCAAGGCTTGGAGTTTCACTTCAATGGTCCTGTTAACAGGTCATTGGCCCCGCAGTGTGAGAGCGGAAGTGATGTCATCCAGCCTTCTTTCCATAGAGAGGCTTGGTTGGCGCCTCTCGCTCCATATGTTTGACATTGACGCTAGTGACCTTTCTTTTACTGTGTATCTATTTAGTTTTGTTTTCACAATTTAATCCTCATTCATTTGAGGGATCATTTAGATGATATTAGGTCGTTTAGCACTGCGGCCGCCACTTCCGGTTTCAGAAACCGGAAGTGATGCCATTTCCGGAGTCATGGTCATTCCAGCCGGGGTCATTCTATCCATAAATAGCGATGTTGGTGTGGGGGTCCACACCCCAGATGACGACTGTTTAGTTGAAATGCGTCGAGTGGACCCTTCTACACACATCGCTCTTGTACTTCATGATATGCCTATGATGTTCTCCTAAATGTGAGTGTTCATTTTTATACCCTTTTTTAATAAATACTACTCTGTACGGTATCACACTATGTGAGTTTTTTTCTCATTACGCATGTTATGTGGTAACCGTGTCTCTGGCTCCAACAAGACTACACATATTTTACACTTCCTGGTGTATATTGGAATTTTCAGTGCCAACTGTTGTGTGGATTCAAGATCAGTTGGACCCATCGTGCTGATTGATCATATAAGCCTTTTTTGACTTGGGTGGTATACGCCTCTCAAAGTCAATATTATCTGGTAAGCCCCCTCCTAATATCGGTGGTGGTGCTTCTGTTATTCCACAGAGTGGGTTATATCCATGTGGCACTCTTCACTTCAACCTTGCAGATTTCTTCAACACTTTTGGACTGCTTTTTTTTTTTGTGTTTGGTCACAATAGAGGACTGTTTTGTTTCTATTAATTTTGTCACATTTTTTCACTGATTGTATCCAGTCACGCGGTGTCACTGAAATTAAGGACTTTATATATATATATTTGTTTGCAACATTTATTATGTGCTTTCAACCATTTTTTTTTACAAAAATAAGCGCTACACACTCGGGAATACCGCTAGGGAGGTTAAGTCCACCCCAATCCTCCTTTTCCTACTTTCCTTCATATTTTTGGAACAAAGGTACCATATTGTAATGTGGTATAATACCCTAATGTGGCACTCTCTTTAAATCCAAATGCGACTTTCTTTTATTATGTGCTTTCAACCAGTTTTTTACAAAAATAAGCGCTACGCTTTTTTCATATCTATCAATTTTTTGCTCTGTCTCAGCTGTGTTGGCAGCTAATTTTTGTATTCACATTATACACAGTGCAGCATATCCTATATATATTTTTTGGTATTACCGAGTGTGGCTCGGGGTGAATTTTCAGTTCCAAAAGCGGTAACCCCAAGCCACACTCGGGATTGCATCACAGGATCCATGTACAGCGTACTTACCCTGTCCCCTGGATCCTGCTATGTCTCCCCGCTGTGTCTGTGAGCCGCCGTGTCTTGCTCGATTCACAGTGCCGAGCTTCGTTCCCTGCAAGCGTTGCGACGCAAGGGGACGGAGCTCGGCGCTAAATTCAAAAAGTAAAAAACACTGTATGCATACAGTACACTGTAATCTTACAGATTACAGTACTGTATCAAATAATTACACATCCACTTTGTCCCTAGTGGTTTTTCCAGTGTCCTGCATGCAGTTTTATATTATAAATACTGTTCTTTCTGCCTGGAAACTGGAGATTGTCCATAGCAACCAAAAAGTGTCCCTTTACATCAAAAGTGGTTTTAGATCAGCTAGAAAACAGTGATAATAAATTAGAATCACTTGCAGAATTGAGCAATAGTGATTTGTGGGGAAATTCGTCATCAAACACTGAAAGTAATGACAGTGACAATTCTGCAACTGAAGAATTTCAGTGTTTTTGATTTGATTACATTATTGAATAATTGTTATTATTATTATATTATTATTTGTTATAATTATGTACAGTTATTTATTATATTATAATTGATGATTTTGTGTTTCAAACTTTATCATGTCTACTAGACTCTTGTTTGGAAAGAATTAAGTGAGTTATTTCTAAGAATTCCAGGCCTACAATATAAAACGCTAATTTCCATGCAAAACAATTCTACCGCTTTCAGCATCAAAAATCTGACATAATCATACCGCCAGGGAGGTTAATGCTACCATATAACAACTGAGGATATCAGTCTCAGATAAAAGATTTATAAATTTTATTACAAAAATATATATACAAATACAAATATAATTAAAACCAGACGTGATAATCAAGAAACATTGGCTCTACAGTCACACTGTCATGGATATGCAGTAATGTTTGTCTGTCAGCTTACCTTCCTCTCCATGTGTTCACCTTAGAGGCCAGACACTCTCACCTGGCTGCTTTAATAGTCTCTCCTCCCAGCATGGCTCCACCCCAAGCCTTATCAGAGAAATCTATATTAACCTGTGCATTGCAAGTCTGTCTTGCTGATCAACGTTGTTTGTTAAGCATTGTGTGGATAATAGGGGAATAAGGGGGAGCACTCACACTGCCACATCCGTAGTTACATGAAAAATGTTTGAAATTGCTCGAAGAGCAAAAACTGGGATCGGACTTTAAAGGCAACACACAGAGAATGGAGTAGAAAAATATTTATACTTTAATGACATAAAAAACGTTGACAATGTTCAGAGTAAAAACCATACAGAAATGAAAAAGCAGTATGGGTAAGGTCCCTTGTACGTCTAAACGTGGACGTGTTTCGCCGTGAAGCTTCGTCAGGACGGACTGGTAACAAGAGATTGTACAGGAGGGACGAATCTTATTGTCTCACATGAATCCAGCTAGTAAGGACTTTGTAAGAGTCAGAGGATTCCATAGATAGAATGGTGTGACATAGACAGGCAGTATAAAGTTCTGCAGTTTTATGAGGAGTGACCTGTGACCACCCTAAGGGAACATCCAATTAGGCAGGCAATAAATACCTCTGCATATCCAGATCAGGTTTGTCCGAGCCACAGTAGACAACGGGGGTAAAAAGCATCCACACACTACTGGAGACAAGATAATGTCCACAGCGCAGAAGAGGCACAGCGTGAGGCTGTCTCCCGGGGGTTACACTGCACATTCACATCGGATATACCTGGATCCTTCATGCTTTTATGCATATAGGCATACTCACTTTATTATTAGGCAATTTGTTGTGCCTCTTCTGCGGATCTTGGATAGAATTTGAAGGGGGCAACTGAGGATTCCTCCACAGCGGAGTATTTGGAGACCAAATCTCCTTAATATATTTTTCCCCCACTTTGCTGGCTCTCCATACCTTTATAGTAGTTACAATCAAAGGGGTCAGTTCATAAACATATTTTAACCCTCGGAACAGCCGTGCCTGAATGCTTCAGTAGAGTGTACCACTGCCACCTCCAACATTGTCGCAGGGTTATATTTATCTGTGTTTAACCATTCACCTGCCATTACCATCTGTGCTGCTAAATAATATTTATCAAAGTCTGGGAAGGCCAGTCCCCCCTGAGCCAAAAGACGCATAAGTGTAGTTAATTTAGTTCTGGGTAGTTTATTTCTCCATAAAAATGAGGAAAAAATACTGTTTAATTGTATAAAAAATGATTTTGGTAACCATTGTGGTGAATTTCTAAACAAATATAACAATTTAGGAAGAATTTTCATCTTTATTAAATGTATGCGTCCTAGTAGTGAAAGGGACAAGGTCTCCCACACCTTCAGTTTTCTCTTAAATTCCTGTACTGCTGGATTTAAATTCAACATAAAGAAATCCCCAACCTGTCATGAAATTATTATACCAAGGTATTTAAATTCTGTTACCCATTGTAATAGAAAATCTGGACAAGCCGTATCCTGCGCTCCTTGATCGATCGCAAACAGTAGGGATTTACCCCAATTTAATTTAAGTCCTGAAATTGTGAATATGTATTTAGCAGATCTAAAGCTCCTTGTAGCAATGGACCCACATCCTCAAAGAATAGCAGCATATCGTCTGCATATAGAGCTACCCTCTCCCCCAGCTCCCCAATTTGTAATCCCCGAATATCAGGGGAAGTCTGGAGAGCCTCTGCCACCGGCTCTATTGCTATAGCAAAGAGGGCTGAAGTGAAAGGTCAGCCTCGTTCCTCTATATAACAACAGGAAAAAAAGTTGACAGCCTTTTGGATCCTTCATTTATTTATGTATAAGGGTTATATGTGCCTGTCTCATTGAATCTTGACAACCCATTTGTGAATATTTCCGCTAATTTTGGGGCCAAAAAGTCACTGTATTTTATATAAAATTCAACAGGGATTCCATCAGGGATCAATAACTTCAATCGTTTATTTAACTATTACCTAAATATGTTCTAAATATATTCCCATATCAATTATTATGTTTATTATTATAAATATTTAGTGATTAGTGATAATATACATATAGTATTACCTTTCCCTCCCTCCCCACCTCAAAATGGAGACGGAAGAGAGAAAAAAAAATGTCTAAACCTACAAATATATATGTAATAGAAAATCTAGAAAGTATTACACATACATTAAATAAAAATTAAAGGATCTATTTATCTAGTGTCCAACCATTCTTCAGCAGCAGTTGATGACTCAAAAAAACGGGTATGAATTCGGTCAGTAACCCTTAGTTTGCTAGGGCACATGAGACTGAATTTTCTTGTAGTCTTTTCCGCACTTCCGTATAGTCTCTTCTTTGTTGCTGTATCTCAGGGGAATAATCAAGAAAAAAAAGTAGTTTGGCATTTTCATATTGCAAGTCTGGCCTAATTTTGGCTGTTGTTAATATACGGTCTCGATCTCTGTAATTCATTAAACGTAAATGGAACTGGCGAGGGGAGGCCCCAGGCTTTGGTGATGGAAAATACGTTTTATGTGCTCTTTCAACCACGAATGTCACAGACATATCTTTGAAACCCAGAACATTTGTCAATAACTTCTCCGAAAATTCATTTATTATTCCTACTTAAACTCATTTCTGAGTCGATTGCTCTGTCCTGTAAAGCACTGATTTTCTTTCCCATGATATGCAGTTCTTTGTTGTCTGTTCTTAGATTGTCCTCTACCTCTGAAACACGGACTTCCATCTCAGAGATTCTTTGCTTGACTTTATCAAACTCGTGCCTCATATTAATATCTATAGTTAGTGCATCGAATTTTATTGTGAGTGTGTCACTACATGCTTTATTAGCTGCCATAATGCCCTTGCCAGAGGGAGCCAGCTCCCCCTCGTTGTCTACTACTGTCTGAGTCCCTTCTGACATTGAAACCTATGGGGATTTTATTAGTGGCCTTCCTGTGGTTTTAGCTGCCATTGAAGTGGGAGAGGAGCAGAGGGTAACAGTTTGGTTTTTAACCACACGTGGCTTACCTGGGACCATCCAGACTCGCTGATTAGGGAAGCCTTATGTCTCTATCAATCTTCAGCTGTAATGTAGATTCCACTCTTCCTCTCCTTCTCCTCCGTGCAGCCCTACACACTCTCCCCCTTCCTGAGAAGCAGTCTACAATCTGCTGTGTCCACCGCAATCTTCACAATCTCCTCTCCTCAACACTTCTAAATGCAGACTTCTCCACTCCTCAGCTCCACACAGATAAACTCCTGTTATTCGACCGAGATAAGGAGGGGGGCCTGGGACATTCAATCACCTGTATGCTTGTCACGTACCTGATGGTGATGAGCCCGGTTAGCAGAGGGAGGTCTCCCTTATGGCTCCCACCGGCGGCCCCTGGTGGTATAACAGGAAGCACGGAGGTGGAAGGGGTATGAGTGCCTGGCAGGATCAAGAACTACCGCAGGTGATCAGGAACCAGCAGGTGAGCAGACAGGAACCAGGAACACAGCAGATGACCCGGACCGGGAGGCACAGCAGGTAAACTGGAACCACTAGGCAGCAGCAGGTGAACAAGAGCCAAGGTCAGGCAGGATCGTCAGACAAGCCGGGGTCGGGTAAACTGGCAGGCAGCGAGGCACAAAAGGATCAGGCAATACCGAAGTCAGAAAACAGGCCGATGGTCAGGCAGATAGCAGGAGGGTCACAGGAAGCCGGGTCAGATACAGGTAAACAAGGCAGATCAGGTCACTTGGGATAAACGCTGTAGAGCAGACAGCAGGGACTGTCTGCAAGTGAGGAGTTTAAATAGCCCTTCGGGCGTCACCTGCGGGGGCGGGAACCAGGAAGTCCAGGGCGTCTGTTCCTGACAGGGTTTCCATGACATTGCCCCCCCAAGGGGCAGCCTCCGGATGCCCCTAGGAGCAAACTTCTCGGGGTGAGACCTCCTGAAGGCTTGTATCAGGTCTTTGGCGTGAATGTTCTCTTCGGGTTCCCAGGAGTTCTCCTCTGGTCCGTAACCCTTCCATTTTATTAAAAATTGACTCTGGCTATTTCTTCTTCGTGCGTCTAAAATAGCTTCTACCTCGAATTCCTGTTCCCCGTCTATGATGACGGGATCAGGGCGAGTCGGGGTCCGACCTAGGAATGGGTTGGAGACTGACGGTTTCAATAGAGAAACATGAAAAACAGGGTGGACCCTCAGGGAGTCGGGGAGCTCCAGCTCGTAGGCCACCTCGTTGATTTTCCTTTTGATAGGAAAAGGCCCTAGAAACTTGGGGCCCAATTTCTTGGACGGGCAAGCCAATCTTAGATTGATGGTGGAAAGCCATACTTGGTCGCCCGGTGCCAGCGCTAATTCACCCCGTCTCCTCCTGTCGTAGACCGTCTTGTTATACTCCTGAGTTCTTGCCATGGCTTCGCGTAGAAGCTGGTTGTTAGAGGAGAAGAAATTCACTTTTTCCAGAACTGCGGGCACTGAGCACTCAGGGAGAGAGTTGGGCAGAAATGTGGGGTGAAACCCGAAGTTCGCAAAAAATGGGGTCTGGTTAGTTGCGGAGTGGATGGAGTTATTGTAGGAGAACTCCGCTAGCGGAAGCAGGGAGAGCCAGTCATTCTGAGCAAAGGAGGAGAAACAACGCAAATATTGCTCGAGGGTCTGATTTGTTCTCTCAGTCTGTCCGTTGGTTTGAGGGTGGTAAGCCGAAGAGAATGATAGCTCTATTCCCAGAGTCTTGCAGAGGGACCTCCAGAACTGGGAGGTAAATTGTACCCCCCGATCGGAGACTATATTAGCAGGTACCCCGTGGAGCCTGACGACTTCTTTAATGAACATTTGTGCAGTTTCCAGGGCCGAGGGGGTCCCTCTCATAGGAACAAAATGTGCCATCTTGGACAGATGGTCCACAATCACAAAGATGGTGGTGTGATTCTCAGCCGGGGGGAGTTCAACTATGAAGTCGATAGAAAGCATTTTCCACGGTCTCTCTGGAACGGGTAAGGGCTTCAGTAGTCCCCAGGCTTTGGATCTGGACCCTTTATTCCGGGTACATGTAGTACAGGACTCCACGAACCTCCTGCAATCCTCGCGTAGTCGAGGCCACCAGAAGGTACGTTGTACCAACTCAGTGGTCTTAGCCACGCCAAAGTGCCCAGCAAGGGCATGATCGTGGCAGAGCTCTAGCACGGTTATCTTTAGTTCTTCTGGTATGAATATCCTGTCTTGGTGCCAGAGTAATCCATCCTTGGTTTGCAGATCCAGTTCAGGAGAGGGTTCCTGTCTAGTGGTGGCTTGTCTGATCCGGGAGAGTAGGTCCTCCTGAAGTAGGAGAAAATTCCCAGGAGCGAGGATTGTATCGGGTGAGGAGAGTTCTTTGGATCCATGAAACATTCGGGACAAGGCGTCAGGTTTAGTGTTCTTGGCACCGGGGCGGTATGTCACATGGAAGGAGAACCGGGAAAAAAACAGGGCCCATCTGGCTTGTCGTGGTTTTAGTCTTTTTGCAGTTTTCAGGTACTCTAAGTTCTTATGGTCGGTGAATACTAAGATCGGGTGAGCAGCACCTTCAAGTAAGTACCTCCATTCTTCCAGGGCGGACTTAATCGCCAAGAGTTCCCGGTCTCCCACGTCATAGTTCTTTTCTGCCGCAGATAATTTGCGAGAAAAGAAAGCCACCGGATGAAGCAAAGCTTTGGTTCCTTGCCTCTGTGACAATATTGCCCCTACTGCAACCTCAGAAGCATCTACCTCAAGTACAAATGGTAGGGAGGAATCTGGGTGTTTTATGATGGATGCAGAGGTGAAGAGCCCTTTGAGATCCTCAAAGGCCTTTTGGGCCTCAGGGGACCAGTGGAAGCGGGTACCTTGCTTGGTTAGCTGAGTAATGGGTGCAATGATGGCGGAGAACCCCCGGATGAATTTACGATAAAAGTTGGCGAATCCAACGAACCGTTGGATTCCCTTCTTATCCACTGGCGCTGGCCAGTCCAAGATTGCGGTGATCTTCTGTGGGTCCATCCTGATGCCTTCGCCAGAGATGATTAATCCCAGAAATGCTATGCTCTCCCGCTCAAACTCGCATTTCTCAGCCTTCGCATATAGTTTATGCTGCCGAAGCCGGTCTAACACACTTCTGACATGCCTGCGATGAGAGTCAAGGGAGGAAGAGAAGATTAGTATGTCATCTAAATAAGCAATCACAAAGAGATCTAAAAAGTCCCGAAGAACATCATTAATTAAATACTGGAAGGTGGCAGGGGCATTGCACAGCCCGAAGGGCATCACTAAATATTCGAAATGTCCGAACCGGGAGCGGAAGGCGGTTTTCCACTCATCGCCCTCCTTGATTCGGACCAGGTTATAGGCTCCCCGGAGGTCAAGCTTAGTAAAAATAACGGCAGCTCCCAATCTTTGGAACAACTCTGGTACCAGAGGAAGAGGATAACGATTTTTAATGGTGACCTTATTTAGTTCACGGTAGTCCACACATGGCCTGAGGGTATGGTCCTTCTTTTCTACAAAGAAAATGCCTGCGCCTGCTGGCGACGTAGAGGGGCGAATGAACCCCTTTAAAAGGTTCTCATCGATGTAGTCCTTCAGGGCCCCCTGTTCCACCTCCGTTAAAGGGAAAATCCTACCGAAAGGAATAGCTGCTCCGGGAAGTAGATCAATGGGGCAGTCGTAGGCTCAGTGGGGTGGTAGTGTCTTTGCCCCCTGTTTACTAAACACATCGAGAAAGTCCAGGTAAGCGTCAGGGATGGCCTGACGTATTCCGGCCTCAGTGTCGGTACACATTAAGGTGGCAGGCCCAGGGGGTTTGTGTGAGCCACAGGACCGTTGGCAGTAGGAGGAAGGAAACGTGATCACCCCCGTGACCCAGTTAATGGTAGGATTATGGGCTTGTAGCCAGGGCATACCGAGAATTATGGGGAACAGTGGAGAGGAGATAATATCCAGCCGTAGATATTCTCGGTGCACCCCGGTAGAGGAGAAGACAGTGACAGGTAGGGGAGCCGTCTCTTCGACCACGGGCCCCGACTTGATAAGGGACCCATCAGCCAGGTGAACCCGTAGTCCATGGGTCTTGGGAAGTAGAGGAATAAGTTGAGTACGGGCAAAAGTTGAGTCCATGAAGCAACTACAAGCCCCAGAGTCAATAATTGCGATGACTTGCAGGGTCCTTCCTGGGAGCTGCAGGGAGATAGAAAGAGCGAAGTGAGAGGAGGATTTAGTCTGAGGGTTGATCACAGCAGGGAATACTGACAAGCACTTACGGAACTTCAGGGGACAGTTCCTAACGAAGTGACCGGGCTCCCCGCAGTACAGGCACAGGTTGTGCGCGCGTCGGCGTTGGCGTTCCTCCGGAGTAAGGGAAGGGCGGAGGACCCCAAGCTGCATGGGTTCAGGAGCATCGTACGAGGGGGTCAAGGGTGCTGCAGAAGCTGGGTGCGGATGACTGGGGACCCGGGGAAGCATCCAGGTCGGCCGGGTGAAGCCCGTGGCCCTCTCAACCCTCCGTTCCCTCAGGCGTCGGTCGATCTGAATTGTCAGATCGATCAGTAGGTTCAAATTTTCTGGTATTCCTACCCTAGCCAGTTCGTCCTTCAGGGGGTCAGAAAGGCCTATACGAAACTGGTGACGGAGGGCAGCGTCATTCCAGCTGGTGTCTGCGTTCTAGGGCCAGAATTCAGCTACATAGTCTTCCGCTGCTCTGCGTCCCTGCTGAAGGGTCCGCAGGGCGTTCTCTGCAGTGACCGAGAGCTGAGGGTCCTCGTACAATTGGGCAATGGCGTCAAAAAAAGTGTAAGGCTGTCCAAGGACGCATCTTTGCGTTCTAGCAGGCGGTGGGCCCAGTTCTGTGGGTCTCCGGAAAGCAGCGAAATTACAAAGCCCACCTTGGTAGCTTCTAAGGAAAAGGTGCGGGCTGTAAGGCAAAGTACAACTCACAAGAGTTCCGTAAAGCCCTGAACTTGCTCCGGTCCCCGGAGAATCTTTCGGGTGTAGGGACCCTGGGTTCAGGGGGAAGCATGACCACCGTGGGCGCAGCTCCTGCCCCGGCGGAAGAAGTGGAGGCACGTGGACCCCCTTGAGCTCCATCGGGGTTGGTGAGGGCCCGCACTTGTCCTTCCAGGTGAGTGTAGCCTTGCTGGAGGCTCTTAACGGCCTCGGTCAGTCCCGCCAGGTGTCGGCATAGTTCCTCCATAGGTGAGGCTCCCTGCTCGGGCTCAGACATGGCTGTCTGCTACTGTCACGTACCTGACGGTGACGAGCCCGGTTAGCAGAGGGAGGCCTCCCTTACGGCTCCCACCGGCGGCCCCTGGTGGTATAACAGGAAGCACGGAGGTGGAAGGGGTACGAGTGCCTGGCAGGATCAAGAACTACCGCAGGTGATCAGGAACCAGCAGGTGAGCAGACAGGAACCAGGAACTCAGCAGATGACCCGGACCGGGAGGCACAGCAGGTAAACTGGAACCACTAGGCAGCAGCAGGTGAACAAGAGCCAAGGTCAGGCAGGATCGTCAGACAAGCCGGGGTCGGGTAAACTGGCAGGCAGCGAGGCACAAAAGGATCAGGCAATACCGAAGTCAGAAAACAGGCCGATGGTCAGGTACAGGCAGATAGCAGGAGGGTCACAGGAAGCCGGGTCAGATACAGGTAAACAAGGCAGATCAGGTCACTTGGGATAAACGCTGTAGAGCAGACAGCAGGGACTGTCTGCAAGTGAGGAGTTTAAATAGCCCTTCGGGCGTCACCTGCGGGGGCGGGAACCAGGAAGTCCAGGGCGTCTGTTCCTGACAGGGTTTCCATGACAATGCTGTTCAATCCTCACTGCTCCTCTCACCTCTTAATCACCGCAGGGAGGGAATCAGCTGTACATGCTGTCTCTGGCTGGAGCTATCATGATATCAGAGCTCCATATCAGGCCCCCTTTATATTACATATACACATATGCAAGGCTTTATAGAGCGATTATCATATAACTACAAATAAAGAAAAACATACATTAATCATATAATACAGATCAAATACAGATCATTCTCAAATGATGACACAGTTTGTATGTCAATAGGGCGATACCATTCTCTATTTTCTAGTATATTGAAACACATGCATTGGTACTGTGGGTGGGACATCGGTACAATGTTTTCACCTTTGTCTGATGGTTTAATGACAATTTGTGTTCTGAGTTGTTTCAGTGCAAGCTGTTGTTCATCAGTAAGGTTCAGAAAAGAAGAAGAAGAAAGAGATGGTTGCTGTGCAGTCTTGAGATCCCCAATGGTCTTCTGGAGAAACATCTAGATGTTTGGGCACAGTGATAATTCAGGAAAGTGACGTGATCTGGGCTTAAAACTTTTCACCCTGTGCATAGTAGATTCAGATGTACTTTGTGTCACCTCAATTGGGGGATCAAGGTCTATCCTTCCCTCATTGTATAAAATCATCAAATCCCTCAGAGCTCAAAAAACTTTAATTAGTTCAGAGATCTTTCTTTCAGTTTTCTTTGTTTTACATTCAGGATCAAACCTATACTTATATGTCAGGTTATGAGTAAAAAGATATAGGTCTTAGATAGTCTCCATAAAAACAATCTTGTGTGAAGGGCAAAAGCCCAGGCCCATTTGAATAACGGATGCCTGGGCCTCTGTTAAAGGGATTTTAGTGAGATTCATTATGTTGAGCTCTGAATGATTGGTGTCAATGGAACTAGTGGTGGTATCACCACAAAGGTGTTTAGATTGCTCTGGATTTTGGCCTTTGCTAGGGCCAGAGCATGGTCTAAAAAATCAATGTCAGTGGGGAGTTTGGTGTTGGCTGGTACAGCAAGTTTGCCCTTGTTGAGCAGGTTTTGCAATACTGGTGTGAAGTTACTTTTTGTGATACCGGAATCTCCCTTCCGAGGTGACACATTAGAACGTGCTTTCTTTTCAGTATCTGTAGGAAAATACCCACCACCTTGGTTATGCGATCGTTTAACCTGACGTGCTCGTGAAGTTTGAGAATTTGACAATTGTGAGTGTACCTGTGAAGGAAT
The DNA here is from genome assembly GCA_029206835.1 of Rana muscosa. Classification (NCBI taxonomy): domain Eukaryota; kingdom Metazoa; phylum Chordata; class Amphibia; order Anura; family Ranidae; genus Rana; species Rana muscosa. The sequence goes on from CM055117.1 coordinate 414,208,682, forward strand.
TGAAGCAGCAGTAGAGAAGTCAGATTCTGTGGTATCCTCTACTTGTGGGTGCACATAGAATTTATTTTTATAAAATTTCTATTGGTGTTTTTACCCATTGTCCATTTGTATGCATATCCCTCAGAAAAGGTGATTTTGTCCAAATTGAATTTTTTTGTGACGATCTCTTTATTTATAGTTTCAAGATGGTCCCTGATCTCCTTCCATTTAGGAGAGAAAGCAGGTAGATCCAGAACTTGTTTGAATTGAGTATTTAAATTTTCTATTTCAGTATACAAAAGTTCCATATCTTTGGCATATTGATTAACTAAATGCGTCATAAGGTTCCTTACTGCACTTGGTTAAAGTACCTTCCCACATCTTTTTAAAATCCTCTGATAGATTTTTAATTGTAGGAAATGTGTGAAGACGTAAACCCAATGGGTTTATAGCCTCCTTAATATAGCACAAGAAGTACTCATTATGCCAATACAGGTGTGATTTATGTTTTTTTTTTCATTCAAAAGTTTTTTATTGAAAATAACAAATTGTACATGCATACAACATCATAATATCAATACAGTGATGATACAATTATGGACAAAAGTGGGATAGATTACACTGTTTACACTTCACTTTTACAGTAAACACAAGCAGTTGGTTGTGTGATTGACCATGTATATAGATTTTCTGGATATAGCAATAAAAATAGAAAGTTAGAGATAAGTCAAGGAGGGGAGAAAGATAAAAAAAAAAAAGAAGAAGGTAGTGAGTTTGGCAGGTCAAAAGTGCAGTTTCCGTTTGATATGCATTTATTATGTTTTTACATCAGACAACACTATAAGCATATATTGCAGAGGAGTACTTAAGTATTTTATGGGCTATAAAGGAGAAGTGTTATTTGAGGACCACAGATTGTTTCCTGAGAATAAGATCATGCAATTTATCACCCTGTTGGAGTTGATCTGAGCTGTTCGAATTCCTGTGAGTACCTAAAGACTAGCCATGGGGACCAAGTCGCATGATATCTTTCAACCGCGTCATCTGCTTGTGCCACTGTCTCCTCCATGTCACAGATATCTTGGATCCTATGTAGCCAGTCCCGGATGGATGGAGTGCTAGTTGACTTCCAATGTAATGGTATGAGGGACTTGGCCTCGTTCAGTAAATGTTTAGATAAGGATCGTTTGTACTTTTTAAATGAGAAGCCAGTGACATGGAGTGGCATCAAGCTCCAGCGTAGTCTCTGTTATGATGCAAATGATTCTTCTGACTTTGGACCAGTATAGGGCTATCAGAGGGCACTTCCACCAAATGTGGATAAGGGTCCTTCATCTTTTTGGCATCTCCAGCACACATCAGAAGTTTGTGGGAACCATTTAAGCAGTTTGGCGGGAGTTGCGTACCACCTCGTGAGCAATTTGAATGCTGTTTCTTGCATTCTGGTGCAAAGAGAGCATTTGTGTGTGAATACGCACGCTCTGTGCCATTGTTTTTCAGTTAGTACCATCTCAAGATCCTTTGACCAAGCCTCTCTAAATGTATCCGTGGTATTGTGGCTAGAGTTCTGTAACCAGGCGTACGACCATGCCCGTCGCTACAGGACAGGCAAACCAAGCAATTGCTTCGGGCCCCCGAGCTGGCCTGGGGCCCCCCAACTTTCCCTTCCCAGGCTGTAGCATGGCCGAGCTCCTCTTCCTTCCTCCTGTCAGTCCGGCCGGGTACTGCGCGGTACAGAAGATTCAGTTTCTTGTTCCCGGCAGGACAGACAGGAAGTGCACACTGAGTGCTCACTTGCTTTTAGTCCAGACTGACACTGGAGGAAGAGGAGCTCGGCCACACTACAGCCTGGGAAGAAGGGGAGGTGAGAAAAACACAGGGAGGGGGAGAACTCTGTGTGGCTTCCATCCAATGAATGAGAAACAAAGCTGGGTACGTGAGGAAGGACATTATGGGATGTGTTTCTGTTATTTATACTTTAATTGGACTGTGTGTATGTGTTCAGGGGGGACTACAAGTCCCAGCATGCTGCTTTCCAGGCTCCTGTAGTTAGATGATCAGAGGCAGTGTAGCTGTCAGTGTAGCACACTGTGTATTATACACATAGAATGTCATGTGTTCAGGGGGGACTACAAGTCCCAGCATGCTGCTTTCCAGACTTCTGTAGTTAGGTATCAGAGGCAGTGTAGCTGTCAGTGTAGCTGGTTGTTGATCACACTGTGTAATATACATGTAGAATGACATGTCATGTGTTCAGGGGGGACTACAAGTTGCTTTCCAGGCTCCTGCAGTATTTGCACTGTAAACCTTTTTTTTTAATATAAAGTGTGGGTGAACTTGGCTATGCTGTGGCTCCTGTAGGCTTTACGAGCGTGCGCGCGGGGGGGGGGGGGTTTGGGGGGCCTCCATGTCCATTTTGCTTGGGGCCCCCAAATTCCTTCAAACGGCCCTGCGTATGACAGTGATGTGGCCCTTTGGAGAGGCTTTCCCTCCAGGCACACTGATTCCATCTCAGTTAGTTGTCTGGTGAAATGTACCTTACGTTGTGCATTGTTAGCATAGCTGCGTATCTGGAAGTATGTCCAGAGTGGGAGACGTGGGCAAAGATTGTCTGACTTAAGAATGTGGAAGTCCTTAAACAGGGCGTTTTGAAAGCAGTGTTTCGCTAGCAGAGGGGCACTTTTGTCTGGGGAATGCAAAAGGCGATTCCTCATTCCCGGTGGGAAGTCTGGGTTGTCCCTCAGCGGGGTGAGTGGACTCAGTTGCATAGAGAATTTGGGCTGCTTCGTTAGTAGGTGAAATATTGAGAGGGTGGTGCTCACTAATGGGTGATGTTTTAGGGTGGCTGGGTAATTTGCCCAGGATATCCAGGGTGAGAATTTAAGTGGTACTGAGCATAATTCATTTTCTAGGGGAACCCAGTCCTTGGTATTATCATGGCAGTGCCAGTCTATAATTCTAGTGATGTGGGAGGCATAATAATCCTGTCTATAGTCTGGCAGACCCATTCCACCTCCCCCTTTTTGTCTAGTTTGTAGATTAAACTTTATGCGCGGGCGTTTGTGGGCCCAAATGAACTTAAGCTGAATGGATTGTAAGGCCTTGAAAAAACTATGGGGGATTTTTATAGGTAGTGTCCTAAGTAGGTATAAAAGTCTGGGTAAAATGGACATTTTACATATGGCTGCTCTGCCGAACCAGGAGAAGTTTTTTTGATGCCAATCTAACAGATCTGTTTCTATCTTTTTAAGAAGGGGCAGAAAGTTTCTATCAAAGGTTTGGGAGAGTTGGGGAGTGAGCAGTACCCCTAGATACTTGAGAGCTGAGGTTTCCCATTTAAAGGGGCAAATAGTTTGTGTGTCTTTCAGTACCGAATCAGGAATGGTAATGTTCATTGCCTCAGACTTTGTATAATTAATTTTTAGATTGGAGATATAACCATATAGGGCAAATTCTTTCATTAGTAAGGGGATCGAGGTCAGCGGCTTAGTCAGAAAAAACAAGAGGTCATCCGCATACGCTGCTATTTTAAATTCTGTATTCGCTACTCGGAAGCCCTCTATCGCCTGTTCCGCCACCACCTTCCTGATAAAAGGTTCCAGTGAAAGGATGAAGAGAAGCGGCGAAAGAGGACATCCCTGTCGTGTACCGTTCGTAATGTGAACAGTTTCCGACAGGGTGCCGTTTATCTTCAATCGAGCTGACAGATTCTTATAAAGTGCTGATATCCATGTCATCACGTGGTTCCCCAGTCCGAAAAATCTGCACACCTCCAACATATAGTCCCAAGCTACACGATCAAACGCTTTCTCCGCATCCGTAGATAGGAGAAAGCCCTCGATTTTTCGCTGCCTGGCAGCATAAATCAGGTTGAGTGATTTGAGTACATTGTCTTTTGCTTCTCTGCCAGGCATAAATCCTGCATGTTCGGGTTCAATTAATTTGTGTAGCAAGGGTCTAAGTCTGCTGGCTAATATTTTTGCTAGGATTTTGGTATCTAAATTGAGCAGGGATATTGGCCTGTAGCTGGTGCACTGTGCCGGATCCTTGTCAGGTTTGGGTATTATCATTATGTGTGCCGACATAAAGGCCTGGGGTACTTCTCTGTAAGAGGAAAAAGTGTTTAGGGCTTTCGTGAGGGGGTTCGTCAAAATGTCTACGAAAGTCTTATAATAAAGTGAGGAAAAACAGTCTGGGCCAGGGCTCTTCCCAGGTTTAAGATCCTTAATCGCTAGTTTAATTTCAGAGACATCAATGGGTTGCTCAAGGATGTCAGTATCTATGACTGTCAGTTTGGTAAGTTTAGATGACTCCAAGTAGTCTTGTATAAATTGCATCCTATCCCCTCTAACATTCGCAGGTTTATGTTGTTTGGGAAGATTATAGAGGTCTGTGTAGTAATCATGGAAGTGTCTAGCAATTAAGTCATCTGTTATGTCCAGTGTTCCCTCTTTGTTCTTTATACCTGAAATGTTGTTTTTATGTCTAGGGCTTTTCACCGCTCTGGCCAAAAATTTGCCCGTCTTGTCTCCGTGTTCATAATAAATTTTTCTTTTAAAGAATAGGAAGTGTTTGGTGGTGGCATTCAGTGTCTGTTGTAATGTTTTCCTGGTGTCTAGTAATTCGTCTGCCAGTTTCGTCGTCAGTGCTTGTTTGTGTTGGTTTTCTAATTTTAGAATTTTATCAGTAAGTTCCGAGATTACCTTTTCCCTCTCTCTCTTTCGTCTAGCACCTAGTTTAATGAGCTCTCCCCTGATGAAGCACTTATGTGCTTCCCATGTCATCAGAGGATCAACGTCAGGGGAGACGTTGTGTTCAAAAAATTCTGTAATTTGGGATGACAGTTGCAGCAGCAGCTCGTGGTCTGTCAATAAGGACGAGTTCAGTCTCCAAGTGGGAGTAGTGTGCTTGGGCGGTGTCACGTCTAGTGTAAGGGAAATAGGTGCATGATCCGATATGGATTGAAGGCCTATGCTCGCATCCGTCATTATGCACAGATCTCTACGCGAGACAAATAGGTAGTCAATCCTGGAGTATCTGGCATGCGGTATAGAATAGAAGGTATAGTCTCTATCGTTAGGGTGTAAGTACCGCCATGAGTCTATAAGGTGTAAGGAGTTTAACAGTGTTTTAAGGCTTTTTAGAATTCGGTATGTAATATACGTTTTCCCAGATGAGGTATCCGTTAAGGGGTTCAGGGGTAAGTTAAAGTCTCCCCCTAAAATTATGCATCCTGGGCTGAATCCCTCAAGTTCCCCTATTATTCGTCTACAGAAGGAAAGGTGTGACGAATTTGGGAAATATACATTTGCCAATGTGATGGGAGCACCATTATATTTCCCCTTGATGAAAATATATCTACCCCCTGGGTCAGACAGTTTATCAGTCATTTCAAAGGTGGCTTCCCTGCTGATCAGGATTGAAACCCCTTTTGATTTCGCTCGGGCATTAGTAGCATGGTGTGCTTCTATGAAATAGGAATCAGTGAGCCTGGGTATTCTATTAGTTTTGAAGTGTGTTTCCTGCAAAAAGGTGAAATGCGGCCTACCTTTTTTCAGTTCACGTAGCAAGGTTGACCGCTTCTCAGGAATATTCAATCCTCTCACATTGTGTGAGATCACTGTGGGGCAGTGGCCCAGGGATTTGTACGCCATTGTTCAGAAGTATAGAGACTCAGCGGGTCCAACTATGCACCTGTATACAGTACTTTTATAGGATATAGTAGTGAGATATCAAGCAAGGATCGTGAAACTTTTCAGTATTTATATTAACACTTCTCTATATCAACCACAGATAACCACAGATATTGATAGACAGGTATATATAAAAAAAATTAAAGTAAGAGTACGCACTACGACATAGAAGTATATTGTATATACCAGAAAGAAATAGTTGCGTGGGATAGAGGAAAGTGGGAAAAGGCAAGAGAGAGTGAGTTATAGGGTTAATACCTTTTAAATAGTTATACTATCAACAAGGTTATATTTTGTGTATCTCAGCGTGATAAAATGTCACAGTGAGAGACACTTTGTTAGGCAATGGGAGGTAGCAGTCTCGATGTATAGCACCAGACAAATACTGGGTATTGCTCGGAGAGTGTAGAGTCTATATAGATGGAAGGTAGAGGCTCACAGCCTAATTATATGCTGATCATATGTTCTAAAGAATTTTTTTTCTGCACGTATAGAGTGTTAGATGGTACAGTTATCGGAATTAGCATGGACACATACAGTATTGATGAATTAGACAACTGGTGGCAGACCATACCCTCACGGATGTACAACACTTAACATTAAACTTGTATAGTGAAATTTGAAAAATTAGACAACTGGTGGCAGACCATACCCTCACGGATGTACAACACTTAACATTAAACTTGTATAGTGAAATTTGAAAAAGTAACTGTGGGACAGCATAGAACTCAGGCCTGGTAAAACCAGTGAGGAACCAGCACCTCAGGGATATCCGGTTTAGCGTTTATGATATAATCAAAAATCTACATCAAAAACAAAAACAGAGGACGTAGCTGAGGTGAGTGTTAGTTGAAAATCAAGGCCCTTTAAGCATTAAATGCAGGTAGCTGTGCATACTAAAGTAGATGACATGAGCTCAAGACTCTGTTATCAAGGTAGTTGAATTGGTCATCCATGAAGATTGGCCAGTGGTGTCATATAGGTTCACCTACAGGTGGGTCACCTTTGAGTGCGCTCAAATCAGGGTGTCCTTAGATCCGTTAGTTATGAAGTTCAGCATCTAGAAGTATGTTCTAGGAGATAGGATGTATTCCTACATCAGGACAGGCTCTATAATGCTAGTCAGGCTGATTGTCGAGAGCTGGATTAGTCCCAAAGGAGAATATGTGAAACCTGCTAGATCAGGTGAGTGATTTATATTTTAACAGTGTTTTGATTTTGAGTAGATATGTAGCCAGGTCATCATCACTTTTTTTGTTTTTAGTACAGCCATTTTCAATTTGGGACATAAAGCCTGCCCAGCTGTGCCATGAAGATCCATAATGACAAGAAAAGAGAAACGCAGAATAGTTTTTGATTACAACAAAAACAAGAGAAACAGTATTTAGAGATAAAGTAAAACATGTAAAGAGTAAGATAAGTGGGCACTATAGTAAGGTTTGCCTCCAGGTGTTTTATCCACCTAAAACGTAAATTAAAGAGCGTGCCACGTTAGGGTTTTATATTACATTACAATATGGTACGTTTTTCCCAAAAATATGAAGGAAAGTAGGAAAAGGAGGCTTGGGTGGACTTTAATTGTACCGTATGACAACTGAAGATACTGTATCAGTTTCAGATAAAAGTTTTATAAATTTTATTACAAAAATATATATAAAAATACAAATATAATTAAAACCAGATGTGATAATCAAGAAACATTGGCTCTATAGTCATACGAATGTGACATCTTATAACAGTACTACTATCTGTGTATTTCTTGCTCTACATGTTTCCCAGATGAGGTCTACCGCTTCTACAGGAGCTTTATAGTACATATACACATATGCAAGGCTTTATAGCGCGATTATCATATAACTAAAAATAAAGAAAAACATACATTAATTATATAATACAGATCAAATTACATGTAGGATACAGGTATATCATATATCTGCTGTGGAAACCCTATGGGTGGATCATCTTACCAAAAAATGCAGCCATGCGGGCGGCCCAAAGGAGCAGTGTGGTCGTCGCTAGACAGGAACCAACACACGCAGGCACATAAATAGAGGGGCTGTATGCTACGGCCTCTCTGTTGCTACCTAGGCTGCATGCCCAAGAATGGTTTTCAAAGCTAGGCCCTACTTACGGATGTCCTTTTAACCACTTAAGCCCCGGACCATTTTGGCTGGTTAAAGACAAGGCCCCTTTTGCGATTCGGCACTGCGTCGCTTTAACTGACAATTGCGCGGTCATGCGACGTGGCTCCCAAACAAAATTGATGTCCTTTTTACCCACATATAGAGATTTCTTCTTGGTGGTATTTGATCACCTCTGCGGTTTTTATTTTTTGCGCTATAAACAAGAATAGAGCGACAATTTTGAAAAAAATTCTATATTTTTTACTTTTTGCTATAATAAATATCCCCCAAAAATATATAAAAAATAAATAAAAAATTCCTCAGTTTAGGCCGATACGTATTCTTCTACATATTTTTGGTAAAAAAAAAAATCGCAATCGGCGTTTATTGAAGCGCAAAAGTTATAGCGTTTACAAAATAAGGGATAGTTTTATGGCATTTTTATTAATTTTTTTTTCTAGTAATGGTGCTGATCAGCGATCAGTGCTATAAAAATGCACTGGTTACTGTGAAAATGACACTGGCAGTGAGGGGGTTAACCACTAGGTGGCGCTAAAGGGGTTAAGTGTGCCCTGATGACTGTTTCTAACTGAAGGGGAGTTGGGCTCTGTTTGACATGACACCGATCTCCGCTCTAAGTACACGGAGCCGAGATCCGTGTCATTGTCACTAGGCAGAGCAGGGAGATGCTTGTTTACACAAGCATCTCCCTGCTCTATGTCTCCGTGAGATGATCGCGGGGATCCCCACGGCAATCGAGTTCGCGGGACCCACGTCAGGCAGTTAAAGGGGACGTACAGGTACGTTGATGTGCCTGTATGTGCCATTCTGCAAACGTATATCTACTGGAGGCGGTCGTCAAGTGGTTAATTGTTATTGATCTTTCTGCCCCAGTCTTTATGTGGCTTCATGGACTTTCTAACCTTCACTCTATTTGCTTATAGTAACACGGGTTGCTGTTCATATACATCCCTTTTACCCAGCATTGATCTTTGCCTCATACTGTGACCCCCCTCTCTTTAAGGTGAGGCATGCATTGTTATAGTTGATCTATGGAACCTACTGTGGGCATTGCAGTCTGATACAAAATATATATTTTTTTTTTGTTTCTGGTTTTAGATATCTCCTTCACAAAACTTTTTAAAACAGTGCCTGCTCATGTAGATGCATCTTTGTGCGAGCTACTGACGGCATGAGGTATAACATATATGGACATATATCCCCCCTTTGTAATTTACTAATCATGACGTTATGGGTTTATTATTTATTTATCTATATATGCTTCCTTCTAGATTTTATAAATTTCTATATCCATCTTGTTGGACCTTTTGAGTGCCCCTGACTTAGCCAAGATTTTGGTATGAAGGACTACTGCTATCTGCCACTTACGTGATTAATTATTATGGCTAAATACATTTTTCGAATTAAATTCCTTATTTTTTGATTCAATCTTTATTGGTGCTCTGGTTTGTGTGAGGGGTTCTCATGCCCTCCAGGATGGGCCATCCTCCTTTTGGCCGCCTACACTTCTGCCTTTTTGGGTAAGATGATCCACCAATAGGGTTTTCACAGCAGATATATGATATACTTTTTTCCTACATGAAATTTGATCTGTATTATATGATTAATGTATGTTTTTCTTTATTTGTATAATCGCTCTATAAAGCCTTGCATATGTGTATATGTACTATAAAGCTCCTGAAGAAACGGTAGACCTCATCCGCGAAACATGTAGAGCAAGCAATGCACAGATGGTAGTACTGTTATGAGATTCCACATTCAAGTGACTGTAGAGCCAATGTTTCTTTATTATTACATCTGATTCTAATTATATTTGTATTTTTATATATATTTTTGTAATAAAATAGATAAAACCTTTATCTGAGACTGATATCCTCAGTTGTCATACGGTACCATTAAAGTCCACCCCAATCTTTCTTTTTCCTACTTTCCTTCGCATTTGGATTTTCCCCAGAAAAGTAATACTGCAGATGGGAACTCTTCCAATGGAGGCAGTGGTTCTGGTGACCTGGGGTCCCCAAGGAATTCCCTTACTTTGCAGGGAGTTCCTTGGGGGAAACTGACAGGGGTTATAACCCTCCCTTATTACATCCAAAATTAAAAAAAAAGTTTGCCTATAGTTCTACTTTAGGAATATTCAGGGGTTGGCTCACATATAGTAGCACCATTTTATTTTCCTAGCTACCACATTTAGAAGCTGTAGTAATACAGTTGCTAAATGTTACACATTCATCTGCAGTCCGAGGTTCAGGTCCACCATACACCCATTTAGTTCAACATTCGCTGCAACTCCAACATGCAAGATTGATTCCAAAAATAGATTCAAGCAAAACCCAAAGCTCATCCCTAGCCAGGACAAAATGTGTGCATGATATTTTATTAAACATATATTGATTTAACTAGAATTCTGTGGGGGCACATTTTGCTTTTGTAAATGATGAAACTAAATTCTGATCTTTTCCAGGATGGTAACCAGACATAAACTCTCTGTACTAAAAGCTTTTATGTCTATGGGGTTGATTTACTAAAAGCAAACAAGCTTAATGCAAGGGAATTTTCTCTTAGTGAATTCTGACTTTCATCATTCAATCACGTGCAAGCATAAATACTGATTTTCTTTTTATTTTACCTGCTCATGGTTGGTTATTCCTTGCAAAAATGTTTTTAATTATATTCATTAAACTAGTGAAAACTGTCTTGCTAGGTGAACAGATTTTTTTTTCTAAGAGTACAGTAGACACCCTCAATGCCATTGTTATCTAAGGGGAATATGCCCTATTAGCTACCCGTAAAATACTTTTCTCTTTAAGGACAATTTTAGTTTCAATTGCCTGCATGTACCGTATTTATCATTGTATAACACGCACAGGCGTATAACACGCACAGGCGTATAACACGCACCCCAAATTTAAGAGGGAAGTTTCAGGAAAAAACTTTCCGCCGCCCCCTGCGTATAACACGCAGGCACAGTTTACCCTCTATTTTCAGGATAAAAAAGTGAGTGTTATATGCCAATAAATACAGTAATTTTTCTTGCTCCCTAAAAAACTATTTCTTATTGGTTGAATGAATGGCTATGTCACAACAAATTTTCTCACTACAACCAGAAGTGTGTTCTACTCAAGTGTCTTATTGCAACTTTTTAATCTTAATAATAATTAATGTGATACATAAGAAGCAACATACTTAAGCATATAAAAGCTTTCTTTAAAAAAAAGTATTTTATTTGTTAAAAGTCAATATTTTCTCAAAAAGCAATGTTGTCATTTAACTGATTTAAAAATATAATTGAACAGAGAGACGGCTTATAAAATTTAATTTTTCTGGTACAGGACCCCCAAGGTTATACACAGATATGACCCCAAGACCCCTCCAATTTGCTGGAGATGTCAAAGTGATGTTGGCTCTCTCTTTCACATATTTTTGGACTGCCCCATTGTCCAGCCATTCTGGTCCGCTGTCCAGACACACCTACAAGACATACTCAAGATGAACCTACCCCTAGACCCGATTAATTTCCTTTTGGGCCTGCCATTCCCGGGTATCTCCAAACACGCTCAAAAATTAATCACCTTCATCTTATTGGTGGCTAAAAGGGCTATCCCCTCACATTGGTTATCTAACTCCCCACCCACACTCTCACAGGTTCTACAAATCTTGGAACAGACCTGTAGAATGGAAAATCTTACTGCAGTGATTCACGACAGCTTTCTTCAGTTTTCATTAGTTTGGGATTTATGGGATCACTCTGAACTCAACCCAGGTGCCATGCCAGTAATTCCCCCATGATCAATGCCTACCTGTATGATATTTGTTGGTCTAGTTTTCATACAATGCATACTGTTGTTATCTTCCTTCCATGGTATCCCCCCCTCTACTTTCTTCTTAGGTTTAGGCTGGTCACCCTAGAGTGCCCTAGTCCTTCAGTCTGGGCACTCTGGGACTCTTGCCGTTCGAGGATATGGAAGGGTAAAAATTATTTTTGGTGAGCTACAATGTTACCTGTTTGTTAAGCTTGCTCTCTGGGTCCACCCTCCCCCTTCCCTTGCCCCCCCATCCCCTCCTGATCTGTTTTGCACAATTATATAATTTCTTATATTGATGTTATTATAAGTTTATTCTATTCTATGGTCGTATGTGTCTATATGGACCTTTGTACTTTTGTAATTTTGTATTCTGTATGTTTTTGTTATGGAAAAAATGTAATAAATATATAATAAAAAATAAATAAAAATTATATATATATATATATATATATATATATATATACATACATACAGGCATACCCCACTTTTAAGTACACAATGAGTTTTATTTACTAAAGCTGGAAAGCGCAAAATCTGTCTCACTTCTGCATAAAAACCAATGAGCTTCCAGGTTTTATTACCAGGCTTAATTGAACAAGCTGGGGTTAGAAGCTCATTGGTTTCTATGCAGAAATGAGCCTGATTTTGGACTTTCCAGCTTTAGTAAATAAAACCCATTGTGTATTTAAAAGAAGGGTATGCCTGTATATATATATATATATATATATATATATATATATATATATATATATATATATATATATATATATATAAGCAAGACATAACTAATTATGCAAATAGTTTTTACAGTTTGAAATACTGCTGTAATACTTGATACCATCTGTCAAGCAGTGCAAAGTAAATAAATTATATGGGGCAACGCTGGTGCTGGTGTAGTGCTACCCCTAGGAGTAGCAGCTTAAGTTTGTTCAATCCGTTACTTCTCCTCTCAACAGCAATAACAGTCTCAGACCCCTCTGGCACACCTGGCAATATTATAAGTGCAAGGACCAATCAGAAACACACACACACACATGTTATGATAACACACAGAAATTGCCTTTACTGCAATATTCCTGTGGAAAATAGTAACAAACAGTAACAATATATATTCAAGGGTTAAAAGTGGGGGAAGGGAAATTGGACGAAGGTGGGACTTTAAATGGAGCACACAGCAGTACAATATAGGAATAGAAAGTCGAGCGACTGGTAAAATCATGTATTTTATTTGAACACCATTCAAACAACATTTAAGGGCATACAGCCTCTGGGTTATTTTTGGATACATATATAGCTTAAATTGCATACAGATACAGAGTCAGTAATGAGAAATATTTTCAGTAAAAAACACTTGGTAACTCAAGACAATGTATATTTAACCAAAGTGTAACAAGCGCCTAATTGGTCTACAAAAAATCCTTGCATAAAAGGGAATAGGGGGAAGGAGAAAAAGAGAAAAACTAAATATATACCATAGTGGTACATGTAACATAAATTGGACACATAAATAAATGATAAAATTTGATCCATGGTATATAGTGATGGTCAGAGTTTGGTGGCTCTACGCGTTTCACGGTCTGATAACCGCTCATCAGGAGCAAATCACCATGGAATAATCTAAAAGGAAAGGGAGGGAGAATATGTATTTAAATGAATATTGTCACTTAATTATAGGGGGGAAGGGGATATGTTATATTAATTTGGATTAGAAACAATTATATGAAAAGTCCTTGCGTGCAACTTACATCAGCCACTGCGCAACTGCAGCATGCAATCCAGGATCGCCAGCACCCAGGAGGGCCCAACCTCCAGACGTTGAGCTGGCTTGGTAGGGTGGCAACATCCAAAACAGGCAGGCCCTTAGTTGGACTTGTCCTTATAAGATTTATATGCAATCCATTACACCTCACTCCATATCTCTCACCAGGATACCTCCATGTCAATGGATGCTGGTTCCAGATTGCCAATAGGTACACTCACTCTTCATTTTCACGCTTCCATTGTTTTCTTGTGCCTTTTCTATTCATTTCTAGCTTGCCTTTTCTTTTTCCCTTCACTGCCTTTTTTCACATTTTTTCACATTTGTTCCCACTTGTCTTTTTTCTTTTCTTTTTCCTACTCCTCACTTACCTTACCTCACCTCCATCTTTAATTCAGCTTTTTTCATTCTTTTTCACCCTTTTCATACATTTACAATACTATCATTCACATTTTTATATTATCCTTTCACCAGGTCCCCACCTGGGGATTACCACATCACACCCCAGCCAGGGCATCTACTCACACCCACCTGCTCCACACCTGCCTGTTTTGGATGTTTCCACCCTACCAAGCCAGCTCAACGCCTGGAGGTTGGGCCCTCCTGGGTGCTGGCGATCCTGGATTGCATGCTGCAGTTGCGCAGTGGCTGATGTAAGTTGCACGCAAGGACTTTTCATATAATTGTTTCTATTCCAAATTAATATAACATATCCCCTTCCCCCCTATAATTAAGTGACAATATTCATTTAAATACATATTCTCCCTCCCTTTCCTTTTAGATTATTCCATGGTGATTTGCTCCTGATGAGCGGTTATCAGACCGTGAAACGCGTAGAGCCACCAAACTCTGACCATCACTATATACCATGGATCAAATTTTATCATTTATTTATGTGTCCAATTTATGTTACATGTACCACTATGGTATATATTTTGTTTTTCTCTTTTACTCCTTCCCCCTATTCCCTTTTATGCAAGGATTTTTTGTAGACCAATTAGGCGCTTGTTACACTTTGGTTAAATTTACATTGTCTTGAGTTACCAAGTGTTTTTTACTGAAAATATTTCTCATTACTGACTGTGTATCTCTATGCAATTTAAGCTATATATGTATCCAAAAATAACCCAGAGGCTGTATGCCCTTAAATGTTGTTTGAATGGTGTTCAAATAGAATACATGATTTTACCAGTCGCTCGACTTTCTATTCCTATAGTGTACTGCTGTGTGCTCCATTTAAAGTCCCACCTTCGTCCAATTCCCCTTCCCCCCTTTTAACTAATGATACCCGGGATGGAGGCATTACCCCTTTGGTTGTAGCCTCATTTAAAGTCCCAAAATTCTTTTCTCTATTTTTACAAACCAATCAGGGATGGGAAGCACACAGCAGTAGTTTAATTCAGCAAGCCTAACTATACGTCTGGCCATTTATTACCCCTGGTCTTGCATTTTTTTTTTAATTCCCAGATTTAACCTCTGGCCCTTAGTTGGACTTGTCCTTATAAGATTTATATGCAATCCATTATCTGTGTTAACACAGTTTTATGCCTTGTGTCCTTGGTCTGCACCTGCGCGGCTGTTTTTTGTGATTGGGTTGGCCGGCTCTCACTTGTATCATTCCCTCCGTTGGTTTAGATACGTAGGGCGGGCTTTGACCTCCTCCCCGCCTCCCCATGACGTAGGAGGAGTGCACGCACCGACCCTGCATCTTCTACGCCAACCCATTCCACGCTGGATGCTCGACGTCCTCCGGGTACGCCCCCAATGGCGGTGTCCCCTTGATGGCATTCGCATGAGGTAGTTGGATTGGCGCTAATCGCCGGGCGGCTTCGGCCGCCCAGGTGAAAGCGGTTTCCTCTCCCTCACTAGTGATTGCCTGCGTGACGTGAGAGGGTTGGTCAGGGCGGCGCAACTATAACAGGCAGTACCTGGCAGGTTTCAAACACACCTCACTCCATATCTCTCACCAGGATACCTTCATGTCAATGGATTCCGGTTCAAGATTGCCAATAGGAACACTCACTCCTCATTTTCACGCTTCCATCGTTTTCTTGTGCCTTTTCTATTCATTTCTAGCTTGCCTTTTCTTTTTCCCTTCACTGCCTTTTTTCACATTTTTTCACATTTGTTCCCACTTGTCTTTTTTCTTTTCTTTTTCCTACTCCTCACTTACCTTACCTCACCTCCATCTTTAATTCGGCTTTTTTTATTCTTTTTCACCCTTTTCATACATTTACAATACTATCATTCACATTTTTATATTATCCTTTCACCAGGTCCCCACCTGGGGATTACCACATCACACCCCAGCCAGGACATCTACTCACACCCACCTGCTCCACACCTGCCTGTTTTGGATGTTTCCGCCCTACCAAGCCAGCTCAACGCCTGGAGGTTGGGCCCTCCTGGGTGCTGGCGATCCTGGATTGCATGCTGCAGTTGCGCAGTGGCTGATGTAAGTTGCACGCAAGGACTTTTCATATAATTGTTTCTATTCCAAATTAATATAACATATCCCCTTCCCCCCTATAATTAAGTGACAATATTCATTTAAATACATATTCTCCCTCCCTTTCCTTTTAGATTATTCCATGGTGATTTGCTCCTGATGAGCGGTTATCAGACCGCGAAACGCGTAGAGCCACCGAACTCTGACCATCACTATATACCATGGATCAAATTTTATCATTTATTTATGTGTCCAATTTATGTTACATGTACCACTATGGTATATATTTTGTTTTTCTCTTTTACTCCTTCCCCCTATTCCCTTTTATGCAAGGATTTTTTGTAGACCAATTAGGCGCTTGTTACACTTTGGTTAAATATACATTGTCTTGAGTTACCAAGTGTTTTTTACTGAAAATATTTCTCATTACTGACTGTGTATCTCTATGCAATTTAAGCTATATATGTATCCAAAAATAACCCAGAGGCTGTATGCCCTTAAATGTTGTTTGAATGGTGTTCAAATAAAATACATGATTTTACCAGTCGCTCGACTTTCTATTCCTATATTGTACTGCTGTGTGCTCCATTTAAAGTCCCACCTTCGTCCAATTCCCCTTCCCCCCTTTTAACTAATGATACCCGGGATGGAGGCATTACCCCTTTGGTTGTAGCCTCATTTAAAGTCCCAAAATTCTTTTCTCTATTTTTACAAATCAATCAGGGATGGGAAGCACACAGCAGTAGTTTAATTCAGCAAGCCTAACTATACGTCTGGCCATTTATTACCCCTGGTCTTGCATTTTTTTTTTAATTCCCAGATTTAACCTCTGGCCCTTAGTTGGACTTGTCCTTATAAGATTTATATGCAATCCATTATCTGTGTTTACACAGTTTTATGCCTTGTGTCCTTGGTCTGCACCTGCGCGGCTGTTTTTTGTGATTGGGTTGGCCGGCTCTCACTTGGGTCATTCCCTCCGTTGGTGTAAATATGTAGGGCGGGCTTTGACCTCCTCCCCGCCTCCCCATTACGTAGGAGGAGTGCACGCACCGACCCTGCGTCTTCTACGCCAACCCATTCCACGCTGGACGCTCGACCTCCTCCGGGTATGCCCCCAATGGCGGTGTCCCCTTGATGGCATTCGCATGAGGAAGTTGGATTGGTGCTAATCGCCGGGCGGCTTCGGCCGCCCAGGTGAAAGCGGTTTCCTCTCCCTCACTAGTGATTGCCTGCGTGACGTGAGAGGGTTGGTCAGGGCGGCGCACCTATAACAGGCAGTACCTGGGAGGTCTCACACACACCTCACTCCATATCTCTCACCAGGATACCTCTATGTCAATGGATGCCGGTTCCAGATTGCCAATAGGTAAACTCACTCTTCATTTTCACGCTTCCATCGTTTTCTTGTGCCTTTTCTATTCATTTCTAGCTTGCCTTTTCTTTTTCCCTTCACTGCCTTTTTTCCCATTTTTTCCCATTTGTTCCCACTTGTCTTTTTTCTTTTCTTTTTCCTACTCCTCACTTACCTTACCTCACCTCCATCTTTAATTCGGCTTTTTTAATTTTTTTTCACCCTTTTCATACATTTACAACACTATCATTCACATTTTTATATTATCCTTTCACCAGGTCCCCACCTGGGGATTACCACATCACACCCCAGCCAGGGCATCTACTCACACCCACCTGCTCCACACCTGCCTGTTTTGGATGTTGCCGCCCTACCAAGCCAGCTCAACGCCTGGAGGTTTGGCCCTCCTGGGTGCTGGCGATCCTGGATTGCATGCTGCAGTTGCGCAGCGACTGATGTAAGTTGCACGCAAGGACTTTTCATATAATTGTTTCTATTCCAAATTAATATAACATATCCCCTTCCCCCCTATAATTAAGTGACAATATTCATTTAAATACATATTCTCCATCTCTTTCCTTTTATATTATTCCATGGTGATTTGCTCCTGATGAGCGGTTATCAGACCGCAAAACGCGTAGAGCCACCAAACTCTGACCATCACTATATACCATGGATCAAATTTTATCATTTATTTATGTGTCCAATTTATGTTACATGTACCACTATAGTATATATTTTGTTGTTCTCTTTTTCTCCTTCCCCCTATTCCCTTTTATGCAAGGATTTTTTGTAGACCAATTAGGCGCTTGTTACACTTTGGTTAAATATACATTGTCTTGAGTTACCAAGTGTTTTTTACTGAAAATATTTCTCATTACTGACTGTGTATCTGTATGCAAGTTAAGCTATATATGTATCCAAAAATAACCCAGAGGCTGTATGCCCTTAAATGTTGTGTGAATGGTGTTCAAATAAAATACATGATTTTACCAGTCGCTCGACTTTCTATTCCTATATTGTACTGCTGTGTGCTCCATTTAAAGTCCCACCTTCGTCCAATTCCCCTTCCCCCCTTTTAACTAATGATAGCCGGGATGGAGGCATTACCCCTTTGGTTGTAGCCTCATTTAAAGTCCCAAAATTCTTTTCTCTATTTTTACAAATCAATCAGGGATGGGAAGCACACAGCAGTAGTTTAATTCAGCAAGCCTAACTATACGTCTGGCCATTTATTACCCCTGGTCTTGCATTTTTTTTTTAATTCCCAGATTTAACCTCTGGCCCTTATTTGGACTTGTCCTTATAAGATTTATATGCAATCCATTATCTGTGTTTACACAGTTTTATGCCTTGTGTCCTTGGTCTGCACCTGCGCGGCTGTTTTTTGTGATTGGGTTGGCCGGCTCTCACTTGGGTCATTCCCTCCGTTGGTTTAGATACGTAGGGTGGGCTTTGACCTCCTCCCCACCTCCCCATTACATAGGAGGAGTGCACGCACCGACCCTGCGTCTTCTACGCCAACCCATTCCACGCTGGACGCTCGACGTCCTCCGGGTACGCCCCCAATGGCGGTGTCCCCTTGATGGCATTCGCATGAGGTAGTTGGATTGGCGCTAATCGCTGGGCGGCTTCGGCCGCCCAGGTGAAAGCGGTTTCCTCTCCCTCACTAGTGATTGCCTGCATGATGTGAGAGGGTTTGTCAGGGCGGCGCACCTATAACAGGCAGTACCTGGCAGGTCTCACACACACCTCACTCCATATCTCTCACCAGGATACCTCCATGTCAATGGATGCCGGTTCCAGATTGCCAATAGGTACACTCACTCTTCATTTTCACGCTTCCATCGTTTTCTTGTGCCTTTTCTATTCATTTCTAGCTTGCCTTTTCTTTTTCCCTTCACTGCCTTTTTTCACATTTTTTCACATTTGTTCCCACTTGTCTTTTTTCTTTTCTTTTTCCTACTCCTCACTTACCTTACCTCACCTCCATCTTTAATCCGGCTTTTTTCATTCTTTTTCACCCTTTTCATACATTTACAACACTATCATTCACATTTTTATATTATCCTTTCACCAGGTCCCCACCTGGGGATTACCACATCACACCCCAGCCAGGGCATCTACTCACACCCACCTGCTCCACACCTGCCTGTTTTGGATGTTGCCGCCCTACCAAGCCAGCTCAACGCCTGGAGGTTGGGCCCTCCTGGGTACTGGCAATCCTGGATTGCATGCTGCAGTTGCGCAGCGGCTGATGTAAGTTGCACGCAAGGACTTTTCATATAATTGTTTCTATTCCAAATTAATATAACATATCCCCTTCCCCCCTATAATTAAGTGACAATATTCATTTAAATACATATTCTCCCTCCCTTTCCTTTTAGATTATTCCATGGTGATTTTCTCCTGATGAGCGGTTATCAGACCGCGAAACGCGTAGAGCCACCAAACTCTGACCATCACTACATACCATGGATCAAATTTTATCATTTATTTATGTGTCCAATTTACGTTACATGTACCACTATGGTATATATTTTGTTTTTCTCTTTTTCTCCTTCCCCCTATTCCCTTTTATGCAAGGATTTTTTGTAGACCAATTAGGCGCTTGTTACACTTTGGTTAAATATACATTGTCTTGAGTTACCAAGTGTTTTTTACTGAAAATATTTCTCATTACTGACTGTGTATCTGTATGCAATTTAAGCTATATATGTATCCAAAAATAACCCAGAGGCTGTATGCCCTTAAATGTTGTTTGAATGGTGTTCAAATAAAATACATGATTTTACCAGTCGCTCGACTTTCTATTCCTATATTGTACTGCTGTGTGCTCCATTTATAGTCCCACCTTCATCCAATTCCCCTTCCCCCCTTTTAACTAATGATAGCCGGGATGGAGGCATTACCCCTTTGGTTGTAGCCTCATTTAAAGTCCCAAAATTATTTTCTCTATTTTTACAAATATATATTCAAGTAATACCTTTGAAAAGCAATAACTGAGATTAGGTGCAAAATAGCTCAATACTATATTCAGGCTGCTTTCAAGGGATTCAAAACCTGAGAATAACCCCAAGAGCAGAGGCGAACACTTCAATAACAATAAATAATAATATGAAAATCTGTACCTGATTGGTTACCTTTACTCAGTCCGGACAGGAGGAGATCAGAGGAATGACCCTCTTTATGTCAGGCCCCTCTTTTCTGTCCCCTGACATCACAGGCCCAACTTCAAAAGCTGTACTAAAATCACTATTTAATGGCTTAACTTCCCAGATAAACTGTCCCGCACACCCACTGCATATACAGAGCCCTGAGTATGTGTGTATGGCACTAATAGCTTCAGTCCTTTTGAAGAAAGATGAGGCTATGTATCTTCAGCTAGCCACTCTCGTTGGTGCACTTAAACTCCTGAAAAGCAGGGCCAAACAACAGAACTGGCACATTTTATCAAGTAAAGAATGCAGGATCTTCCTCAGCAAGGTGAAAAGACAGAAGAGCCTGTATACAGTGTTTCTGTGAATGGATGGCCTTATCCTTTAGCCTCGTGGCACTACAAGTGTCAGCAAAGTGACTAACAGCAATGATGTCTGTATACACTGTCTATACAACTTTATCTGTGTGCAGTGTCCATTTTTCCTGCAAATGGGTGAAAGCCCTCTCACCCAATCCTGTGGTCAAGGCTCTAACGAATGTCCTGGAACAGGCAGGCTCTTCTAGTGACCGAACTGGTCTCCTCACACTGGAATGCTACTCACTGTCGGTGCAAGTGTGTCTGTATATGCACCTGGGATACCCCTCTCTCAGGCTTGATGTCCCGACTGTCTGTGGATGCCTGAAATCACGTGGTGGACTGACCTGGGAGGCAGCACTTCTCCCCCAGGTCTAATCTCTTCCTCTGCCTTGTGTAGTCTTCCTTCCCTCGGGAAAACAAGATGGAGTCTCTCCTCATCTGCTCCCAGAGCATACTGGTAGTTCCTGTCCCCATAAAAGCCTATGGGACTATTTGGTATGGGGATTACACAATCCAGAATCCTTTGCAGCAGCCCCTGTTAAAGTCCGTCTGATTAGCTCCTGTTATTGCTCTTGTCATTGGCTCTCCTCCCCCTGTCAATAGGGACACAGGGGAGGATGCAGAGTGATCAGTTCTGTATGTGAAGAGAAAAAGGAGGGGAAAGAAATCCCCCGCAGACATGACAGGCGCACTCTCCCTCTCTCTGAAAAGCCTATGTGATTCCTGCGATGGCCAGCTTGGTAAGGCGCTGGAGAAAGCGGCGCAAAGAATGCAAGGAATAATAAAAAAAAGATACCTCTCTATAGTACAATGTTAGACTGTCTCCTGTGATTTGCACTTTATTTGAGAAAATGTCATGTTTCATCAGCATAACATCAGTAATTTTAGGACACATCTTTGATTGGACAAGGTGGAGAGGCAGGGGAGCAAAGTCATCATCTCTACCCTGTCCAATCAGATAATTCATTGTATTCATTGAAAAAACTAAAAATGTTATATGAATGATGGAGGTGCCAAGCAAGTGACCCCCTGTGGTCAGTGTGCAGAGCAAAAGCCAGAAGATCACAGCCCTGTATGTAGTGCTGACTAAACAGTAGGGATGGGCAAACAGTTTGGACCGATCATAAGTTCGGCCTGAACATCGCCCATTCAGGTGTTCCCCAAACATCCAAATTTTCTGTGCGCTCCGCGGGATATTCGTCCTGCCGAGCGTACAGTCAATAGTTTTTTAAGGAGTGGGTCTGGGAAGCCGGCTGCCACATCCTTAACAACAGATGAGTAATCAGCTGTCAGAGGAGTCATCAGGCAAAAAATATTGCAGCATTAGCCAGCAACAGAAAAAAAAAACAGTGTGGGGTCCCCCCAAGCCATACCAGGCCCTTTGGGTCTGGCATGGACTTTAAGGGCAGAGCCCCCCACCCCAAAGCACCCCCCTGTTTTTAGAGCATGTTTCCTGGTATGGTTGGGGGGTTCGCTCACCCACCTCCCCTTTCATGGCCTGCCAGGCAGCATGCTTGGATAAGGGTCTGGTGAAGATTAGTGCATCACTACTAAACAGTGGTTTACAGCATTCCCAGTGCCCTTCCAGTTATAAAATATGTATATATCCATGGAGCTAAGCTGGCCCAATGTAAGTGTACCGATACCTCCAACTAAGAAGGCTGCTGATTTAGTTTGGGCCCTGAAGACAGCTCTGCCAACCCCCGGCAATATGCTCTACCCCCTACTGGCACAGCTAGTACTGACAGTAAATTGGATATCTTATACTGTATGAATAACTGAGCATTGAGACAATACTAAATTGAAATAAATGTAAGATTTTACTTAAGCTCTTGGTAAAGAAAAAGGGTAACATCAATAACAGTTTACAGAATAATCATTTGTAATGTAGAGCCCAGCCACACTAACACACTATAGGGTTAACACATAACAAGTGCGCCACGCGGGCGACCGTTAGCTAAGTGCCCTGTGGCGCAGTAACCAAACCACCTTAGAAACCCCACCAGGCCTGGTTCTGATATCTACAACTTAGTTATTTTTTCTTCACCGGCAGATCTTTAACGGTGGTGCACATTAACAGAGTACAAACTTTGTAATCCAATGGGGTAGGTAAAGATGTAGTAGAAACTTGACTATGCGAACGGTAGGTTCAGTTCTAACAAGGGTCTTCAATAAGAGCACTAAGAACAGCTCGTAGGCCACGGCAGTCTATAGGCTATGTTATGTAGTAACAGTATATCGGTTGGGCATATGCCCCCTCACCCGCCCGGACTACGGTCCCAGTCCGGGAACTTCCACCTGTTGTGTCCTCACACACACACTCCGTCTCTTCAGCGATCGGGTCCCCGATCCAACAAGGCTGTAGTCGAGCGAAGTCAGATGCCACCCAGGCTCGCAGAGGGGTGGAAGGCTCTTTGGTGCTGCGCAAGGCCTCAGGCTTCAGGCCCTGCACTCCGACACATCCGCACAGGAGGATCAGTCTCTGAAGTCTCGTGTCCCAAAGAGGCCGAGCCCAGCCTCGCCTCCTCCTTTTATAACCCCTCCCATGAGTCTCTGCGGCGGAACATTGCCGAATGGGGTTCTGGGTAATGTAGTCTCTCTGCATTAAAGGGGAACACCCCGCTACACACTCCCCCCACTTGAACTCCTTGGTCCCCAAAGATAAACCTTAACAAAGACTATGTACAACTCTAGACAATTCTACAAACGATGTTGGCATAGGGAATTCCCACCAAAACTGAGAAGTAGAATTCCCTTGCCCACAGGTCACATTATCATGGGTGGCCTGCCTAGCTGTGCCAGAGAGTGAGCTGGGGTTGCCCTCCACTAAATGGACAGTGGAGGGATCCGGATTTTCAGCATTCCTCCTAGCGGTAACTACAGAATCCTCTGAGCTATTCCCCATTTGTGG
The DNA here is from genome assembly GCA_029206835.1 of Rana muscosa. Taxonomy (NCBI): domain Eukaryota; kingdom Metazoa; phylum Chordata; class Amphibia; order Anura; family Ranidae; genus Rana; species Rana muscosa. The sequence goes on from CM055117.1 coordinate 414,232,291, forward strand.
GTAGGTCAGCTTCTTAGGAGGCCGGAGGACTCTTTGAGCCCTTTGCTCTCTTGGGATTTCTGGCTCTGGTGCCACAGGCTCCTCTTCCTCTGAGCAACCATCATGGGCATCTTCCCAGTAATCTGCTGAAGGACTAGAGGGGATGAACTCTGTGGCTTCTGGGTTCAGTGTTTCATCTGTGGTGTCTTCAGTAGTTGGAAGGTCTATGGTAGAAGTTCCTGGAGTTGGGGAAGGCCACAGCCAATTAAGTTCTCCATCCTCATTTCCACTAAGTTGAGAGGCCTCTCCATCTTCATCTCGGGAGGCCTGCGACCGAGTGTTCGGCCTAGGAGTATCCAGGATAGAGGCCGGTTCAGGGGAGTCTCCCACGGGAGGTATTCTAACTGCCTCAGCAAGAGGGAGCAGGTGGTTTCGATGCCACGTCTTCAGAGGGCCCACCTTTCCTTCCGGCTTCAACTTGTAGACAGGCAGGCCCGGCAACTTCCTACAGATGACATAAGGTTCAGATCTCCACCTATCTGCAAGTTTGTGCTTCCCAGGGACCCCCAGATTGTGTAACAGTACTCGATCCCCGGGCTGTAGGTCTTGTACCCGGACCTTCAAGTTGAAGTTTCTTTTGTTTCGAGCTCCCCTTTGATCTGAGGCCGCTTGAGCTTGTTCATAGGCTACTTTCAGGCTGTGTCTGAGCCTGTCCACATATCCTTTGTGGGATGTGGCTGAGGAATGGTCCAGAGAGGTGCCAAAGGCCAAGTCCACAGGTAGTCTCGCTTCTCTCCCAAACATGAGTCGATATGGGGAGTAGCCTGTAGCATCACTGATGGTGCAGTTGTAAGCATGTACTAGAGCTGCTATATGTTTTCTCCAATGTTGCTTTTTCTCACTTTCCAGAGTCCCCAACATGTTGAGCAAGGTTCGGTTAAACCTTTCCGGCTGAGCATCTCCTTGTGGGTGGTAAGGTGTAGTTTGAGTCTTCTTGATTCCCAACGAATCCAGGAGTTTCCGGATCAGTTTACTCTCAAAGTCCCTTCCTTGATCTGAATGAAGTCGCTGTGGCAGCCCATAATGGACAAAGTACTTCTCCATAAGTACCTTGGCTACGGTGGAGGCCTTCTGATCTTTGGTTGGGAAAGCTTGGGCATACCGGGTGAAATGGTCGGTTATCACCAGAACATTTCCTAGTCCACTCAGGTCGGGTTCAAGGCAGAGAAAGTCAATGCATACCAGATCCATTGGGCCTTGACTTTGTAGATGGCCCATTGGGGCAGCTTGATGGGGTAAAGTCTTCCTCTGGATGCATCGTGCACATGAGTGGCAGTACTCTTCTACCTCTGCCCTCATGCAGGGCCAATAGAACCGACTTCTGACAAGTTGAAAGGTCCTTTCAGCCCCTAGATGGCCATGATTGTCATGCAGGGCAATCAGAACAGTCTCTCGATGTTTCTCTGGGAGGAACAGTTGCCACTTATCTTCTGAGTCATCAGAGGGGCCCCTTCGGTAGACCACTCCCTGATGTACCTGCAACCTGTCCCATTCTTTCCTCAACAGGCGAGCTTCCTTTGAGGGATGACGCAGGAGTTTGTTTGGATCCTGATTCTCCAGGGCCTCCAGGACCAATCTCCCCATGGGGTCTTCCAATTGGTCACTCCTCAACTCCTTCTTGGACAATCTCGGCAGGTTGTCTTCGTCCAATTGAGTCACTCCACAGTAGTGTTTTGGGACTCCCACCATGGTAACTCCTATTTCTTCTGCTCTGGAGCCTCCTCTGGCCTGGAATTCAGCTCCTTGACAAAGGGCCCGCACCCCGTCCGGTGCCACTTGGGTCCAATCTTCTATATCACTGGTGGGGGCATGAGATCTCCTGGACAGAGCGTCTGCGTCTCTATTCCCAGCCCCTGGCCTATACTTTAGGCTGAAGTTGAATCCAGACAGTGCGGCCAGCCACCTGTGTCCAGTGGCGTCCAGCTTGGCCGTGGTGAAAAGGTAGGTAAGGGGGTTGTTGTCGGTCTTCACAGTGAACTCCGTCCCATACAGGTAGTCTTTGAGCTTGTCTACTACCGCCCACTTAAGGGCCAGGAACTCCAGCTTGTGAGTGGGGTAGTTCTTCTCAGAGGGGGTCAGGCTCCTGCTCACATAGGCAACAGGCCGTTGTTGTCCTTCGTGTTCTTGATAAAGTAGTCCTCCCAGACCGTCATGACTAGCATCTACGTGTAGTTCATAGGGTTTGGCTGGGTCTGCGTAGGCCAAGACTGGAGCAGTGGTCAGGCTCTCTTCAAGGCCTGGAAGGCCTCTTCACACTTCTGATTCCACTGATCTCTGATGGCCCTGAGTCATCCTCTTCTCCCTGAGTCTTGAGCAGTTCATTCAATGGTCTAGCAATTCGGGCAAATCCCTCCACAAACCTCCTATAGTAGGAGCAGAAACCCAAGAAGGATCTGAGTTGTGTTACTGTGGTGGGCCGTGGCCAGGAGGTAACTGCCTCCAATTTCTCGGGGTTTGTGGCCACCCCTTCTTCGGACACTATGTGCCCCAGATAGTTCACAGAAGACTGGTAGAACCGAAATTTTTCAGGCGAAAGTTTGAGTCCCTCCTCACTGAGTCTCCTCAAGACTTTTTCCAGCCTCTCCTCATGTTCCTCCAGGGTTCTTCCAAAGACTATGACATCGTCCAGGTATACAAGGACTTTAATAAGGTTCATGTCTCCTACGGTCTTCTCCATGAGACGCTGGAAAGTAGCTGGGGCTCCAGACAGACCTTGGGGCATCCAGTCGAATTCAAAGAACCCTACTGGGGTTATGAAGGCTGTCTTCTCCTTGTCTTCTGGGTGCATAGGGATCTGATAGTACCCGCTTTTGAGATCCATAACGCTGAACCACTTGGCCCCAGACAAGCTCTGTAGGGCATCCTCTATCCTTGGAGTGGTATACTGGTCGGGTATGGTTCTCCTGTTGAGAGTCCTGTAGTCGATACAGAGCCTCAATGACCCATTCTTCTTCCTGACCACCATTATCGGGGATGCATAGGGGCTTCTAGATTCCCGTATCACTCCAGTCCTTTTGAGTTCTGAGAGTTGTTCCCTTAGATCCTCCAGATCTGCTAGGGGGACCCGCCTGACTCTCTCTCTGAAGGGCTTATCTTCCTGGAGGCGGATCTGATGGGTGGCACTCCTTGCACACCCCACATCGAACTCATCTTTAGAGAAGATCTTCTCCCATCTGTTCAGCTGGGCCTTGGCTCTCTGTTTCCAAGCCCTGGGCAGATTCGGGTTTTCCATGGATATCTTCTCCCAAGCATCTCCTCCTTCGCCCACCTCTGACAGGTTGACAGGGGCAGCAGGGCTCACCTGGCCTAGCAGCATCCTGGCTGGGACCTCCATGGGGCCATCCGTATTGTTCCTAACACTCACTGGGACTCTACAATGGGCCTTCTTTAGGGCCTTCAGCGGAATCACTTCTGGTATCACTTCCAGACCGTGGGACCCTTCTTTTGGATCAGATTCCAACATGACAAAGGGTCCAGGCTGCTCCCAAGTAAGCTTCACAGTGCCTCTGAGACAGGTTACTTCGCCGGGCTGCAGCACTATCCCTCCTCTTCCACACCTTCCATATCCCCTCTCCTGGGGTCTTCTGCTCTAAGACCAGCCTTTGGTAAGCTGTCTTCAGCATGGGGTGGATCTTGGTGACCGCTGCCCCTTTCTCTTTCACTAGAGGGGTCAGAAGTCTTCGGACCAGGTCCGTGTTTGTCCCTATTATCAGGGAACTCTTGTTGGCTCCTGGTGGCCGAGGGCACACAACTGCCAGGGTGTCAAACACTTTGGCTTTTCCAGCCACAGATGGGTCAAAGGTCATCCTGACAGGCAGATAGCCATCGTAGGGGAAGTTCTGGGTTCCAATCCCACATATCTCTAGTCCCTCTATTTTCCGGATGGGTAGGTGACTCAAGTACTTATCGTAAAAGTCTCTGTATAGCAGGGTTACTTGCGCCCCAGTATCCAAGATTGCTCTGGTGTAGACTCCCTCCACTTGAATGGACACTATAGGAGATGGGCCTTGCAGCTTCTCCGGGTAAGGCCCGGCAGGGGTTGTTTTCTTCAGACTTTTCCTCTTTGAACCTCCTCTCGTCCAATCCCCTTTGGACTTCAGTCTTTCTTGAGTCTGGTATGCATTGACTCCCCCCCTTTACTGGGTGTAGGGACCCGCTGAGGGATACTATTGTTTTTCTTAGGTGTGCACCCCCTCTGGGGAGTGCTGTGCCTCTTCTGAGGGGTCTTACCCCCTTTCTCTGGGGTGTATCTCTGTTGAGGAATGTTGTGTTTCCCCCGAGGCGTTTTATCTCCTGTTGTTTTTTGCTTTGCTTTCAGCTTGGAGCTCACTGAAGGTGATGGGCACCCGGTTGACTCCTTCACCGGGGCCCTCTGAAGTTTCCCGCCGGCTTGCGGTTGTCTATTTTCTTCTTTTTGGGACTGGAGCATGTAGCCGCAATATGTCCAATTCCTCCACAGTTAAAGCAGGCAATATCTCCCCATTCTTGTAAAGATGCGGGTGCTGAGGCAACTGGGAATAATTCCTTCCTTGGTACTTCTCTCTTGGGACCCTCTGTGTCTTTTTCCATCAGAGAGGTCAACATCTCTAACACCTTGGACATTTGAGCTTTCAGGGTGTCTATCTCCGAATCTCTTTCAGGGGTCATTACTGGATTGACTAGCACCTGTGCGGGTACAACATTTGTCCTAATCAACTGCTGGTCCTGTTGCAGTGCCTCCTCATCTCTGATGATTTTTATCAAGTCAGCATAAGTCAGCAACGTTCCTCCTCCTGAGGTTTTCAGGTGCAACCAGACTGGATCCGAGCGCAGCGCTCCCTTTAAGACTTGCTTCATTCTTGCCGCATCTGTGTCTTGGGGCCTCATCCCCTTCTTCAACACAATCTTGCACAACAACCTGTTCAGTCTTCTAACATACTCGGAAAGTTTCTCCTCCGGTTGTTGGAAAGTATGTTCAAACTGGTAGACCATCTCAGTCACCTTTTCCAATTGACCAAACTCTTCTTGCAGCATGGCTAGACAGTCTTGAGCCGTGCAATCTGCATTCCCAAACCGAAAACTTTTCACTGCTTCTGCTGCTGCGCCTTTAAGGCTTTCCATCACTCGTTGCCTCTTCTGCGCTTCAGGCACCTCCCATGCCTCTACTGCCTGCAATGCCTGCTCCACCCAGGTGTCAAAGTCTTCTTCCCCTGCGGGGACAGGGAGCTTCCCTGAGAATGTCTTTAGTCTCCGGTAGCTAGTCTCTACATGCACCGTGTTTGCCTTCTGACACTTGGTTAGCAGATCCCCTATCGCACCTATCAGTTCTGGTGATATAACAGTGGCAGGTGCAGGCGCCACCGGGGGTGTCGCCCTGTCTCCTTTTTCCGGTGGGGTACGGGCCGCAGCCTGCGGTGATCCCGTTGGTGATGGTTCCTTTCTTTCAGTTACTGCATGCGCCAACCTATAAGTTCTGTTGTCTGGCGTCCGCACACACTTGCGCTTACAGGCCTCTGGCATCCCGTTCCAGTACTCCACTAATGCATACTGATATGAGATGTCTGGGTCTGACTTTATCTCCGTCACCCACGGTGTGTGATTTGGGGACACTGACTTCATCAACTCCTCTACCGTTTCAGTCGACCATGCCTCCCCAGGGAGGCTGATGACTATCGACTGGTTTGGCTCTGCGTTAGAGGCTTTGCACCATTCTTCTACCGCTCATGGATTCATGGGGTCCATGCCGGCACCTCTGGCGTTCACTTGCTGCATCAGGATCCCGGACGAGAACCCCCATGTGTAGCGATACCTCCAACTAAGAAGGCCGCTCATTTAGTTTGGGCCCTGAAGACAGCTCCGCCAACCCCCGGCAATATGCTCTACCCCCTACTGGCACAGCTAGTACTGACAGTAAATTGTATATCTTATACTGTATGAATAACTGAGCATTGAGACAATACTAAATTGAAATAAATGTAAGATTTTACTTAAGCTCTTGGTAAAGAAAAAGGGTAACATCAATAACAGTTTACAGAATAATCATTTGTAATGTAGAGCCCAGCCACACTAACACACTATAGGGTTAACACATAACAAGTGCGCCACGCGGGCGACCGTTAGCTAAGTGCCCTGTGGCGCAGTAACCAAACCACCTTAGAAACCCCACCAGGCCTGGTTCTGATATCTACAACTTAGTTCTTTTTTCTTCACCGGCAGATCTTTAACGGTGGTGCACATTAACAGAGTACAAACTTTGTAATCCAATGGGGTAGGTAAAGATGGAGTAGAAACTTGACTATGCGAACGGTAGGTTCAGTTCTAACAAGGGTCTTCAATAAGAGCACTAAGAACAGCTCGTAGGCCATGGCAGTCTATAGGCCTATATGTAGTAACAGTATATCGGTTGGGCATATGCCCTCTCACCCGCCCGGACTACTGTCCCAGTCCGGGAACTTCCACCTGTTGTGTCCTCACACACACACTCCGTCTATTCAGCGATCGGGTCCCCGATCCAACAAGGCTGTAGTCGAGCGAAGTCAGATGCCACCCAGGCTCGCAGAGGGGTGGAAGGCTCTTTGGTGCTGCGCAAGGCCTCAGGCTTCAGGCCCTGCACTCCGACACATCCACACAGGAGGATCAGTCTCTGAAGTCTCGTGTCCCAAAGAGGCGAGCCCAGCCTCGCCTCCTCCTTTTATAACCCCTCCCATGAGTCTCTGCGGCGGAACATTGCCGAATGGGGTTCTGGGTAATGTAGTCTCTCTGCATTAAAGGGGAACACCCCGCTACACAAGTATTCAAAAAATATGTAATTTCTGGGGTTCAGCTTTTATTTTCCTTCTTTGTGATTTGGTATTTTTTGCAAAGAGAATTTTCCCTACACTTACTAAGTTAAGTGAAAACGTTCTTACAGAGTGAAAACTCAATTTGTAAAGTGAACACGCTCTATTCCTTTAGTAAATCAACCCGAATTTATTAATTAGACCAACACAGGGACCCCCAGAGATAAAATATCAGGTTCAATCCCCCTAATTATTGCAGAAATAAAGAGAGTGAATTATTGAAATTATGATTCTGCTTATTTTTACCTGTCATAGTTACATTAATTGAAGATTAAATTGTTAGGGTTAATTTACTAAAGGGAATTAGGTTGAACACTTTGCAAGGGTGATTTGTATTTACAAGGGAATCTTTCATTAGAAGGTGGGGAAGTTCTGCTGTCTTCCATCATTCAATTACGTGCAAGCAAATTTTTTTTTTTTTTAATACTTGCATCTGATTTTGTATTCTTTGCAAAGAGAATTGTGCACCACACTCACTAAGTTGAGGGAAAATTATAAATTCCTTTGCAAAGTGAATAGCGTATTTAAGTTTAGTCAGGGCTTTTTTTCAGCGGGAACGCGGGGGAATGCAGTTCCAGCACCTCCTGGACTGACTGTATGTAATGGCAAGGGGTGCTGTGGTGTGCTGCGGGGTATTGATGCTCACTGCTGGCAGATCTATTCTAGCTGGAGGGGATCTATTTTTGCAGGGGGGTCTATTATTGCTGAGGAGGTCTAAATTACTTAGCACCACAAAATGATACTTGGTTCTGTATTGTCTAAAAGGGGCGGTACTGGGAGGTGGGTAGGGAATGGAACCAAGGGACATTGCTCGGAGGTGGGTAGGGGCGGAGAAAACAAGTGACTCGGAAAAGGGGAGTTCCTGCAACTATTGTCTGAGAAAAAAAGCCCTGAGTTTAGTTAATCAGCCACATATTCTCACTTTTCCAGCATCTAATTATGAGCTGGAAGAATTTTTCTCCCCTGTGTATTTTTATGCAGTGTTCTGCACATGGGAATCAGGTGCATAAATATAATTTTATCAGTCTTTTTAAAATCTGAGCTATGTAGCTTAGTTATTGTTATAAAATATAACAAATAGACCACATGTAAATCTGTTCCTTCTAAAACAAAATGGGAAGATTTATTGAGTTTTGTAACCAAACATGATTACTATTGTAGCATCACCCATATGAGTTATGACATTTACAATGTTGCTTAGTATTATACCTACAATTAACTGCATCATATAAACTAGATTTCTGATAAACTTGAAGCTGAAATGGTAACCAATAAAAAGAATGTGATGCTAGTCAAGGAAGAATTGCAGTAATAAACTTTGGAATAAACACTCAGCTAAAGGCAGAAAAAGCTGGTGTACTGTACATAACTATTCATTTTCCTCTTGAATTTTTAATGGAGATGGCATGCCACAGAGTGAAGATCTTGGAGTGGGGTTGTATGTAAGTATAACCTGTTATGAATGTGCTGGAGGAGATGATGGAAGAAAAAAAATGGATATGAGCACTTAAAATGTATTTATCCTTAACCACTTAACGACCGCCCACCGCCGATTTACGTTGGCAGAATGGCACGGACAGGCAGAATCACGTAGATCTACGTGATCGCCTTTGTGCAGTTGGGGGGTCCATCCGGACCCCCCTTCACTGTAGTGAGCGGCCGTTAAGTGTTCGGGAGCGATCAGGCATGAGGGGGCGGCCGCTCGATTCCGCCCCCCCCCCTCGCGATCGCTCCCGGCCAATGAAATTGCTTCCTCCGCCATGTGATGTAAACACAGGCTGGAGGAAGTGATGTCATCTCCCTCGCCGCGGTCTTTTCGTTCCCGGCGCCGAGGAGTGAAGACAGAGGTTAGTGCTCCAACAGTCCACTGACACGTAGGTACACATAGGCACACAAATCACCCCCCAGTCACCCCCAGATCACCCCCCAGGTCACCCCAAAGCCCCCAATCACAGTGTCACTGATTGCAGTGATCATTTATTTTACTGATCACTGCATTTAGTGTCATCTGTGATTGTAAAAAGTTGCAAGGCAGTTAGGATTAGGCCCCTTTAGGTCCAGGGTAGCCCCCTAACCCCCCCTAATAAAGGTTTAACCCCTTGATCACCCCCCAGGTAACCCTTTCACCCCCTAACTTCAGCGTCACTAAGCGATTGTTTTTCCGATCGCTGTATTCGTGTCGCTGGTGTTTTAGATAGGCAGTTATTTTTTTTTTAGGTTCGCCGCAGGTTTTTATTGGTGTCAGGTACCCCCATATTTAACCTAATAAAGGTTTTAACCCCCTGATTGCCCCTAGTTAACCCTTTCACCAGTGATCACCATATAAAGGTTACGGGTGACGCTGGTTGATTAGTTTGCTTTTTATAGCATCAGGGCACCCGCCGTATATAACCCAATAAAGGTTTAACCCCCCTGATCGCCCGGCGGGTGAGATCAATTAGGTTTTAGCGCCAGAGAGGGTCTGCGTCGCCCCAGGCAGTGTTAGGTTAGTGCCAGTAACGCTAACACCCATGCGCAAAGCATACACTCCCCTTAGTGGTATAGTATCTGATCAGATCTATACTAGCATCCCCAGCGGTTTAGGGTTCCCAAAAACGCAGTGTTAGCGGGATCAGCCCAGATACCTGCTAGTACCTGCGTTTAGCCCCTCCGCCCAGCCCAGCCCAGCCCACCCAAGTGCAGTATCGATCGATCACTGTCACTTACCAAACACAACACACATAACTGCAGCGTTCGCAGAGACAGGCCTGATCCCTGCGATCGCTAACAGTTTTTTTGTAGCGTTTGATATATTTGCTGACGACAGTCAGGTGCTTTTTTTCCTGAATCTTACTAGTGTACCCCTAAATTTAGAGCCCAAAATGGCAAGACGAAGGTACACTAGTAAAGAGGCCTACGAGATTCTGAGCATGACAGATAGTGAAGAGGAGGTCACGTATCTGTCAGATTCAGGCTCAGAATATCTTCCCGTAGAAGACAGTGACGTCAGCGGCCCCACGTCAGATAGCTCTGACGACGAAGTTGAGGTCCCTGCTAAGGTCAGGCGTACCCGATCCCGATCTTCTGAGGTTGTTGAGGAGCAAGAACCGCAGGTCTCTCGTATCATGGAGCAGAGTAGTACTAGCGCCGCTATTCCTTCTGGTGAACTGGCAAGCACCAGCGGCCTAGTACAGCCTGGACGTACATCCAGCACTGCAGTAACACTTGGTGACGTGGCGAGTCCCATAAGTGCAGTTCAAGCTGGCGAGGTGGCAAGCACAAGTAGTGTCCCGCTGCCACCAAGAAGACAAAGGCAGGCCCGTCGTGCCCATACTGCCCTTCCTGCAGAATTCGCCTATCCTGATTGGGTCCCCACCACTTCTGCAGAACCCGTACTTCCCCCATTCACTGCCCAACCCGGTATTCAGGTGGAAACAGCTGATTTTATGCCAATCGATTTTTATTCGCTGTTTTTCACGGAAGATCTCTATAGATCTATTGTGGACCAGAGTAATTTATATGCTGGTCAATTTATCGCCGCTAACCCCCAGTTGCCTAAAATTGCCAGAAATTGGAAACCAATTACGGTTTCCGAATTTAAGACCTTTCTGGGCCTTTCCCTCAACATGGGCACACATAAATTTCCGTCATTGCGTGCTTATTGGTCCACGCACCCAATTGACCACATGCCCGAGCAGATTTTGCGGTTCATGCACTTCAACGACAATGAACTTTGTCGTCCACGTGGGGACCCTGAATACGACCGGCTCTATAAAATTCGGCCCCTCATAAACCACTTCAACGAACGTTTTGCAGCCTTGTTTACTCCCGATCAAGTTGTCTGCGTTGATGAGTCCCTGATTAAATTTTCTGGCCGCTTGTCTTTCAAGCAGTACCTTCCCAGCAAGCGTGCCAGATACGGGGTCAAGCTCTACAAGTTCTGTGACAGGGCAACAGGCTATGTAGTGAACTTTACGGTTTATGAGGGAAAAGACAGTCAGATTGAGTCGGTCAACTGCCCGGATTACATAGGGAGCGCTGGCAAGATAGTGTGGAACTTGGTGTCACCCTTATTCGGAAAGGGGTACCACTTGTATGTGGACAATTATTACACGAGCGTGCCACTGTTTAGTCACTTGTTTGATCATAAGATTGGAGCATGTGGCACCGTGCGACCTAATCGCCGGGGCTTTCCCCAGCGGCTTGTAGATGCCCGTCTTAGGCTGGGGGAGAGAGCCTGCTTGAAGTGTAATAACTTGCTCGCTATGAAGTGGAGGGACAATAAGAATGTTTTCCTTCTTACCTCCCTTCATGCAGACACGACAGTCCAAATTCGTACGGCGACTGGTGTTGTGGAGAAACCCCTCTGTGTCCACGAATATAACCAAAATATGGGAGGGGTGGACCTCAACGACCAGTTGATGGCGCCGTATCTAATTGACCGTAAGGCGAGACGCTGGTACAAAAAAGTGTCTCTATCATTATTCCAATTGGCTTTGCTGAACGCTCATGTGCTATACAGAGCTTCAGGCGGGACGTTATCTCTTCTAAAATTCCAGAATGAGATAGTCACAGAACTCCTGTATCCAGGCGGTTCTGCACCTCACCATCCCCAACCAAATGCAGTAAGCCGGCTGCATGAGAGGCATTATTCGTATGGCCTCCCGAGTACCCCTACCCAAAGCCACCCCCAAAAAAGATGTCGTGTCTGTAGCAAGCGCGGATTTAGGCGTGACACCCGTAGTTTTTGTCCACTCTGTCCTGACAAGCCTGGTCTTTGCCAAGGTGAATGTTTTGAACGCTACCACTCAAAAGTGAAGTTTTAGCGTAGGGTACAGCATTTCACAGACTAGGACACACTTACACAGGGTCTCCCAAGATGCCATTACATTTTGAGAGACCCGAACCATTACAGTTGTAAAGTTACAAAAAAAAGTGTAAAAAAGAAAAAAAAAAACGTAAAAAACAAAACACAAAAAAAATATAAAATAAAAAAACCAAAAATAGTTGTCATTTTATTGTTCTCTCTCTCTCTATTTTCTCTCTATTGTTCTGCTCTTTTTTACTGTATTCTATTCTGCAATGTTTTATCATGCTTGCTTTTCAGGTATGTAATTTTTTGTTTTCAGGTGTGCCATTCAACTGCAGCGCAGAATTATTTATCTTGACAGCAACAGCGTTTGCTCCCACGATACATAAAGCCGTGACTCCAGTGCTGTAGGAGGTGATTTCACCACCACAGTTAAAAAAAAGAGCATATATGCCGAAGCATGGGGGCAGCAGGGGCGGAGGAGCGATTTTGCTCCTAATGCCGCGTACATACGGTCGAAATTCCGACCGTGTGTACGCGGCATAACTTTTTTGCGGGAGGATGCCCCCATGCTTCGGCATATATATATTTTAGGCACAGGTTGCGTTAAAACATTTTTTTATTTTTTACTAGGTTTTGTTTTGGTATTTGCTTTGCAGGTATGGCATGGTAAGGTCTTACTGTTGTACTGTAATGTTACTTTGTTTTAATGTTAACCACCATTTGCTTAGCAGGTACGCCATTCAGTTGCAGCGCGGATCTATTTATCTTGACAGCAACAGCGTTTGCTCCCACGATACATAAAGCCGTGACTCCAACGCTGTAGGAGGTGATTTCACCACCACAGTTAAAAAAAAAGAGCATATATGCCGAAGCATGGGGGCAGCAGGGGCGGAGGAGCGATTTTGCTCCTAATGCCGCGTATATACGGTCGAAATTCCAACGGAGGCTTATCCGTGGAAAAGTCCGACCGTGTGTACGCGGCATAACCTTTTATGCCGCGTACATACGGTCGAAATTCCGACGAAGGCTTGACCGTGTGTACGCGGCATAACTTTTTTGCGGGAGGATGCCCCCATGCTTCGGCATATATGCCCATCATTAGAAGTGGGTGGATGAAGGGAGGTATTCTAATGGTGGGCATACCCACCAATCAATCTCTTTTTTTCGTTCAGCCAATAGGCTGTATGAAAAAAAAGATTCCAATACATGTCCAACAAGGACCAGCAACGTACTGGTATGTTGCTGGACTTTGAATGTTTATACCAGAATGATGCCTGCGGGTTTAGGTATCATCTTGGTATCATTCTTTTCAGCCAGCAGCCGGCTTTCATGTAAAAGCAATTCTAGCAGATAATTAGCCTCTAGACTGCTTTTACAAGCAGTGGGAGGGAATGTCCCCCCCCCCGGATATAAAAAGCGCCATTGGGAAATTGGGAAAGCATTTTATCACACCGATCTTGGTGTGGTCAGATGCTTTGAGGGCAGAGGAAAGATCTAGGGTCTAACCCCCCAATTTTTTTCAAAAAAAGAGTACCTGTCACTACCTATTGCTATCATAGGGGATATTTACATTCCCTGAGATAACGATAAAAATGGTAAAAAAATAAAATATGGAAGGCACAGTTTAAAAATAAAATAAAAAAGCCAAATAAATAATAAAAAAAAAAAAAAAAAAGCACCGCTGTCCCCCCCTGCTATTGCGCAAAGGCGAACGCAAGCGTCGGTCTAGCGTCATATGTAAACAGCAATTGCATCATGCATGTGAGGTATCACCGCGAAGGTCAGATCGAGGGCAGTCATTTTAGCAGTAGACCTCCTCTGTAAATCTAACGTGGTAACCTGTAAAGGCTTTTAAATGCTTTTAAAAATGAATGTAGTTTTGTCGCCGCTGCGCGTTTGTGCGCAATTTTAAAGCATGTCGTGTTTGGTATCCATGTACTCGGCCTATGATCATCTTTTTTATTTCATCAAACATTTGGGCAATATAGTGTTTTTTAGTGCATTAAAAATAAAAAAAGTGTGTTTTTCCCCCAAAAAATGCGTTTGAAAAATCGCTGCGCAAATACTGTGTGGAAAAAAAAAATGCAACACCCACTATTTTAATCTGTAGGGCCTTTGCCTTAAAAAAATATATAATGTTTGGGGGTTCAACATAATTTTCTTGCAAAAAAAAATTTTCTTTCATGTAAACAAAAAGTGTCAGAAAGGGCTTTGTCTTCAAGTGGTTAGAAGAGTGGATGATGTGTGACATAAGCTTCCTAATGTTGTGCATAAAATGCCAGGACAGTTCAAAACCCCCCCAAATGACCCCATTTTGTAAAGTAGACACCTCAAGCTATTTGCTGAGAGGCATGTTGAGCCCATTGAATATTTTTTTTTTTGTCCCAAGTGATTGAATAATGACCAAAAAAAAAAATGTACAAAAAGTTGTCACTAAATTATATATTGCTCAAACATGCCATGGGCATATGTGGAATTACACCCCAAAATACATTCTGTTGCTTCTCCTGAGTACGGGGATACCACATGTGTGGGACTTTTTGGGAGCCTAGTCGCGTACGGGACCCCAAAAACCAAGCACCGCCTTCAGGATTTCTATGGGTGTAAATTTTTGATTTCACTCCTCACTGCCTATCACAGTTTCGGAGGCCATATAATGCCCAGATGGCACAAAACCCCCCCAAATGACCCCATTTTGGAAAGTAGACACCCCAAGCTATTTGCTGAGAGGTATGTTGAGTATTTTGCAGATCTCGCTTTTTGTCACAAAGTTTTGAAAATGTAAAAAAAGAAAAAAAAAAAGAAAAAAAAATGTCTTTCTTAATTTTCAAAAACAAATGAGAGCTGTAAAATACTCACCATGCCTCTCAGCAAATAGCTTGGGGTGTCTACTTTCCAAAATGGGGTCATTTGTGGGGGTTTTGGGCTATTTTGACATTTTATGGCCTTCAAAACTGTGATAGGTAGTGAGGAGTGAAATCAAAAATTTATGCCCTTAGAAACCTTGAAGGCGGTGCTTGGTTTTTGGGGTCCCGTACGCGGCTAGGCTCCCAAAAAGTCCCACACATGTGGTATCCCCGTACTCAGGAGAAGCAGCAGAATGTATTTTGGGGTGTAATTTCACATATGCCCATGGCATGTGTGAGCAATATATCATTCAATGACAACTTTGTGCAAAAAAAAAAAAGTTTGTCATATTCCCGCAACTTGTGGCAAAATATAAAATATTCCATGGACTGAACATGCCTCTCAGTAAATAGCTTGGGGTGTCTACTTTCCAAAATGGGGTCATTTGGGGGGGTTTTGTGCTATTTTGGCATTTTATGGCCTTCGAAACTGTGATAGGTAGTGAGGAGTGAAATCAAAAATTTGCGCCCTTAGAAATCCTGAAGGCGGTGCTTGGTTTCCGGGGTCCCGTACGTGGCTAGGCTCCTAAAAAGTCCCACACATGTGGTATCCCCGTACTCAGGAGAAGCAGCAGAATGTATTTTGGGGTGCAATTCCACATATAACCATGGCATGTGTGAGCAATATATCATTTAGTGACAACTTTTTGTAATTTTTTATTTTTTTTTGTCATTATTCAATCACTTGGGACAAAAAAAAAAAATATTCAATGGGCTCAACATGCCTCTCAGCAATTTCCTTGGGGTGTCTACTTTCCAAAATGGGGTCATTTGGGGGGGTTTTGTACTGCCCTGCCATTTTAGCACCTCAAGAAATGAGATAGGCAGTCATAAATTTAAAGCTGTGTAAATTTCAGAAAATGTACCCTAGTTTGTAAACGCTATAACTTTTGCGCAAACCAATAAATATACGCTTATTGACATTTTTTTTACTAAAGACATGTGGCTGAATACATTTTGGCCTAAATGTATGACTAAAATTGAGTTTATTCGATTTTTCTTATAACAAAAAGTAGAAAATATCATTTTTTTTCAAAATTTTCGGTCTTTTTCTGTTTATATCGCAAAAAATAAAAATCGCAGAGGCAATCAAATACCATTAAAAGAAAGCTCTATTTGTGGGAAGAAAAGGACGCAAATTTCATTTGGGTACAACATTGCATGTCCGCACAATTTACAGTTAAAGCAGCGCAGTGCCGAATCCCAAAAACAGGCTTGGTCCTAATGGCCCGAAATGGTCCGGGGCTTAAGTGGTTAAAGAAATACACTTCTAAGGATAACAGATGTTGGAAAGATGTAAGAGGTCTCAGAGGACATTGCTGCGAAACTGGAGTCATCGTTAAAGTATTTGTATAAAAAATTAAGTATACAAATAAAAATGTGTTTTAATAAACACCATATTTGTGAGGCAAGGTCTCCTCCTACTAGGTGTCTTATGAGGCAAGGGATTTTTCTGCAACTACTATTTCAGATGCTTGTCTATGGGGCCTGGCTCTCTGTCTTTGAGAGTAAGATTGTTACTCAAAATCTATATTCTTTGAGATATAATATTTCTAGCAACATAATTTTGTGAAGAGAGTGTGTACACTTGAATGACAGCTTCAACAAAACAACAGAAAAGAGAGGCCCGGAGTGTGAGCGCAGGTTTGCATGGAGGGCCGGCATGACAGGGGTTAACTTGTGTTCCCGGGAATACGTGCCAGGGGGGTGGCTTAGGGGGAGAGCAGGGGGGCCGTGTGATTGGCTCATAATTTTATGTGCAGGGAGGAAGTTTGCCAGCAGGAAGGGGAGGGCCCAGTCCACACGAGGGAGAGCAGGGAAAGAACTTCTCCTTGCCGCCCGGCATCTCCGCTCGTTTTTATAGTGTCAGCATGGGGGATGTGGAGGAGCTAATGGCACAGCTGAGAGCGGCAGCAGCGGTGCATGGCGCCAACTGGCTGCACGAACAGATTGGGGGACTGCAAGCGGGAGTCGGCAGCGGGGGTGCTGTCCCTGCACCTCCCGTCAGGACACGGGCTCGGAGGTCCAGGCCTCCGGAGCGCCTCAGCCCGGAGGTCACTTCTAGAGTCCAGTGCCAAACTAGGAGCCCCAGTGACATGTCATCCAGGGACCCTCCGGCACCCGCACACAAGCCCCGGTCACATGCGGTGTCGGTGTGGCCCGGGAGGAATCCTCAGCCTAGGCGGGATGGGGCGGGGGTGTCTCCTGGGTCCCATTCCTCAGCGCTTGGCCAGTCCAACAGTGCAGCACCCAGGCAGTGTTCTGTGGCCACCCGGGCAGCTCAGCGGAGTAGAGACGGTCCATCGGGGCCCAGCCTGGTGCCTGGAGCGGCTGGGGCCCATGCTAAGGCGATAGGAATAAAGAGGAAATTGGGACTTTACAGGTGCAAAGTACATAAGTAGATATAAAAAAAAAAAAATATTTTATAAAAGTTAAAATTGACAAAATAACATCCATCAGATGTATAAACATACAATTTTCAGAAGGTGCAATTAGACAAAATTCTCAACATGTTTCACTACTATTGGTAGCTTCTTCAGGAGATTTACATTTGTCAGGCACTAGCTACTGAAAAATAAGAAAATGTGGAATAAACAAAACATAATACACAAACAATACAAAGAAAAATACAATTTATAATACAATATATACAAATGAAATCAATCACAAAATCGCTAGATTTATCAGAACCATACAGTAGGAGAGACAATAATTACCTGCATGTAGATGGAAGATATATATAAAAGATATAAATTAGGCCAAGAGGTCATGAAGGGATCAATTGGTGTACCATAGAGGAAGGTAACTTCAAGGACATACATACAGAACTGGGGAGTTATGCAGAGTCCACCTAAATGAAGAGGGAGGTGGTTTAAATAAATTACTTGATAATTGTATATAAGGAAATGCCACAGTAGACCAACAGGGAGGTAAATAGGAATATTGGTATTGAATGAAAACTACCTGGGATGTACCGAGGAATAGGTATCCACAGTCATCCAATTGGCAGTAATTTGTATTCAAACAGTCCCAAGAGACTAGACAAGCCTAAAAATATCATCATATAATCAAAAAATTGATTATGCATCCCACTGCTATAGAGAAGGAATATAAAAGAATAAGGCAAAACTACCTGATATAAATGAACTTCCGTGACTTCCAGAGTGGTCATCAGTCAAAAAAATCCCAGGACAAAAAACGCCTATCCTATAAAGAGGTATTGATATAGTGAAATCTCTGGGTTGCCAGCTTGAAAATAACCCACCATTAAGTTGGTCAATAGTTTACCTAAGGCTACGATTCCATAGAACAGTCCTTCCCCTCTCGTGGTGGCCCTGCTATGAAACACTCAACCAGTGTCCATTTTGTACCTGCCTCCTCCCTCCCATTGGATGCCAAAATTGGCGCCAAACAACGGGGAGGAGCGGACGCTTCAGTTGCGTCTGGAAAGACACCAAGTCGCCACGGAAGTGACGACGGTCACATGACTTTGAAAAACCGAAAGTGACACTGAAGCATCAGACGGCGCACCGGAAGTGACACAAGGCCGCTGGCGCGATCAGTGGGAATCCCATATATGGCCATGAAGACATACAGAGTGTCAGGGACATACTGGGCTTGAACCTGGGACCTCGTCTGTGTCTGGCATTGACTCTTCCCACTGAGCTATCTGGGATGCTGGACAGCTCCCTGCCTGATCTGCTGGATAACCTATCTAATGGATTAGACTACTCTGCTTGGTGTCTTGATTGATGTTGAACCCTGAACCCCTTGCTCCTCCCATGAACTTCCTATAAAAGACGTTCCAGAGATGTTGTCCCTTGCGGTTTGATCTGCTTCTGTTCCTGACTCTGTGCCTGTATCGTGTTCCTGTGTATGACCCGGCTTCCTGACCTCCCTCCTATCTCCAGTCCTGACTCTGGCTTGTTTGACCCTGCTAAGTTACCTGTCTGATCATCTGTTGCCAAGACCCAGCCTGGACTCTGACTACTCTCTGCCTGCTGTTTATGCTGTTTACCCTGATGTGAAAGACCTGGCTTGTCTGACTGCGCTGCTCTGCATACCTACACCTGCTGACCTGCATCCGCGGTCCTGCACACCTGCACCTGCTGACCTGCATCCGCTGCTCTGCATACCTGCACCTGCTGACCTGCATCCGCTGCTCTGCATACCTGCACCTGCTGACCTGCATCCGCTGCTCCCAGTTCCAGCTGTTCCAGCTTTCGCTTGGCTTTACTACACCCAGCCAAGAGGACCAAGCAGGCACCCTTACCTCACCGCGCTCTTACCACCACTGTCCCCACTCCAGTGGTCTCCGAGCTGGGGTTGTACGGGAGGTCTCCCTCTGCACGTCAGGCTCACACCAAAGGTACGTGACAGTATCAAACTGCCATGTCTGAGCCTTCAAGAGGGACCTCGCCTATGGATGACGTCAGTCAGCACCTCGCAGCCCTCAACCGGGTCGTGAAGTCTCTACAAGGCAGTTACGTTCAAGTGGATAGGCAGACGCAAACCCAGACC
Source organism: Rana muscosa (assembly GCA_029206835.1). Lineage (NCBI taxonomy): Eukaryota > Metazoa > Chordata > Amphibia > Anura > Ranidae > Rana > Rana muscosa. The sequence continues at coordinate 414,251,367 of CM055117.1, forward strand.
ATCACTGCAGATGCACCTTCAGTCCCAACTTCCTCCTCTGGAACGCCACCACCTCCTGAGCCTAGGGTCCCCGTTCCCGATAAGTTTTCTGGGGATCTAAGCAAATTCCGGGCGTTTCGCAACGCATGTGAACTATACTTTTCCTTACTACCTCTGACTTTTTCATTAGAGGTCACCAAAGTAGGGTTTGTTATCGCTCTACTACAGGGGGAACCTCAGGCTTGGGCCCACCATCTGCTGGAAGTCCGCCATGAAGCTCTGGACTCTCTCTCATCTTTTCTTGATGCCATGGCTCGACTCTATGATGACCCTCAACGGACTTCCACTGCCGAGGCTGCCCTCCACGCGCTCCAGCAAGGCCGCAGAGCGGTCGAGGGCTATGTGACTGATTTCAGACGCTGGAGCGCGGATGCCCAGTGGAATGATGCAGCCCTACAGCACCAGTTCCGTCTCGGTCTCTCTGAGGGACTGAAAGACGAGTTAGCCCGGGTCGGTGTTCCTGATGCCCTAGAGACTTTAATCACCCTGTCTATTCAGATAGACCGACGACTCCGGGAGCGCAGAACAGAGAGGGCTACCCAGCATCTCCGTCCAGCCTGGATGCTACCCCGGGTATCTCCTGCTGTTGCCAGTTCAGTTCCAGTTAACTCCTTACCTGCCAATCAGACTTCTGTTACCATAAAGCCGAGACAGCTTGGACTGATGAGACCTTCCCTGTCGGCCGAAGAACGACTTCGCCGGCGACAGAATGATCTTTGTTTATATTGTGGAGGAGCCGGCCATTACGTTTCCTCATGTCCTGCTAAGCTGCGCAAGGTCCCAGCTACCCCTTCTCCAAGTGGTCCACCTCCCTCTGCCAACACCACCCACCTGGCCCTACCTATCTCGTTGCAATTGCCAGGAAGGACAATACCAGTCACCGCGATAATTGACTCAGGAGCATGTAATTGTTTCATCGATCTTAACTTTGCAGCACAACAGCACATCCCACTCCAGCCAAAGACTCAGGGACTTTCCATCTTTTTAGCAGACGGGTCCCGTATTAAGTCAGGAGTAGTGACTCAAGAAACCCCTCCTTTGCTTGTAACCACCTCTACAGATCATAAGGAACTATTAAGCCTGAATGCCATTGCATCCCCTCTGTTTCCAGTCATCTTGGGTCTACCCTGGCTTCAGGCCCATAACCCACAGATCGATTGGGGGTCCAGGAGTATTAGGTTCCAGTCGCCTTATTGCCAACACCACTGCATGCCTCCATGTCTCAGCACTTCTGGTCCTCTGTTATGCCTGGAGCCGGATTCAGAGGTACGCGCAGCTGTGCCCAAACAATACCATGGATTCCTGGACGTTTTCAGCAAACGGGGAGCTGAGACCCTTCCGCCTCATCGTCCATATGATTGTCCAATCGAGCTTCTCCCTGGGGCTGAAATTCCCTTTGGACGGATCTTCCCCTTATCTGAACGGGAGCTAGAGGTTCTGAAAGAGTATGTTGACAAAAACCTAAAGAGGGGGTTCATCCGTCCTTCCACTTCTCCAGCAGGGGCGGGAATCTTTTTTGTGGAGAAAAAGGACCATTCTCTCGGGCCCTGTGTGGACTACCGGGAATTAAATAAAATTACGGTCAAGAATCGGTACCCTCTGCCCCTGGTACCCGAACTCTTTCAGAGGCTCAGGACCTCTTCTGTGTTTACCAAGCTAGACCTGCGGGGGGCACACAACCTGGTCCGCATCCGTGGAGGGGATGAATGGAAGACTGCTTTTCGGACCAGGTTCGGCCATTACGAATACCTAGTAATGCCCTTTGGCCTATGTAACGCCCCTGCTACTTTTCAGCATCTAGTCAATGACATTTTTAGGGACTGCCTGGACATTTACGTAATTGTCTATCTAGACGATATTTTGATTTTTTCCACTTCAATTGAGCAGCACCGGGAACATGTCAAGATCGTACTCTGTCGACTCCGTCAACATGGACTGTACGCAAAACCAGAAAAATGTGAATTCGAGCGACAGAGTATTCAGTTCCTCGGCTTGGTAATTTCAACAGAGGGATTCAAGATGGATCCGCAAAAAGTTTCAGCTATTCTGGATTGGCCTGCACCTTCAGACAAGAAGGGGGTGCAGCGCTTCGTTGGCTTCGCCAACTTCTACCGGAGGTTCATCAAGGGATTCTCCGCTATTATTTCCCCGATTACGCAGCTGACCAAGCAGAATGTCCGGTTTTGTTGGAATCCCGAGGCACAGGCTGCCTTCACAAATTTAAAAGGACTGTTCACGTCAGCTCCTATTCTGAGTCACCCTGACCCTGCTCTACCTTATCTACTCGAGGTAGATGCCTCAGAGACAATGTTAGGAGCCGTTATCTCTCAACGCCAGGGTCTCAAGGACTTGATGCACCCAATAGCCTTCTTCTCTCGTAAGCTTACTCCGGCCGAGAAGAACTATGACGTGGGGGACCGGGAGCTCCTGGCCATCAAGTCCGCCCTTGAAGAATGGAGGTATCTGTTGGAAGGAGCGGCGCATCCCATACTCATTTATACAGACCACAAAAACCTGGAGTATTTGAGAGCTGCCAAGCGTCTGAGACCACGCCAGGCACGATGGGCCTTATTCTTCTCTAGGTTTTCATTTCACATAACTTACCGGCCCAGCTCAAAGAACACCAAACCAGACGCCCTTTCTCGCATGTTCGATGATCCGAAAGAAGTGTCAGCTCCTGATACCATCCTATCGGAAGGTAACTTTCTACTCTTGCAAACAAATCTAATGTCCGGCTTGAAACAAGCTTCAGCAAATATGTCAGGGCCTCCTGGGATTACCCTGTTACCCAAGGATGGGTTACTATGGAAAGACAACAAGATCTTTGTACCAGAAGATGTCAGAGTAACAGTATTAAATCTGTGCCATGATCATCCCCTGGCCGGCCACTTCGGAATGCATAAAACCCAGGAACTAATTCAACGCACATTTTGGTGGCCAGATCTTGAAAGGAACTGCAGGGAGTATGTAAATTCATGTGCCACCTGTACCCGTAGTAAGACCGCTAGAAGCAAGGCCTGGGGTCTTCTCGGACCCTTACCAGTTCCTGATCGACCCTGGCAAAGGATTGCTATGGACTTCATAGTGGAACTTCCCCCATCAGAAGGTTGCTCAGCCATTTTTGTAGTGGTCGACCGTCTATCTAAAATGGCCCACTTCGTGCCACTGAAGAGCACGCCATCTGCCATGGAAACTGCCCAGGTCTTCATAAAAGAGATAGTAAGGTTACATGGGGTTCCAACAGACATTGTTTCAGACAGAGGGGTGCAGTTCACCTCTCGCTTCTGGAAGGCTTTGTGCAAGGTCCTGAAGATCGAGCTGTCCATGTCCTCTGCCTATCACCCTCAGACCAATGGGCAAACCGAGAGGACGAACCAAACGCTCGAGCAATATCTCCGATGCTTTACCACCTTTGTTCAAGATGACTGGGTAACACTACTACCCCTGGCGGAGTTTGCCTTTACTAATGCCAGTCACTCGGCTACAGGTTAGTCTCCGTTTTTCTCCAACTATGGGTTCCACCCGACCTTCCTACCTGATCTCATTTCTGATTCAACAGTCCCAGCAGTCCAGAGTACCGTTGATTTCCTGACCCGTAACAACAAAATATTACAGGAAGCCTTGACCAAGGCGCAGGCAACCAATAAAAGGATGTTTGACAGAAAGAGGAGAGGGGAGTTATGCCTTCAACAAGGCGATCAAGTATGGCTGTCTACCGCCAACCTTAGGATGACCTGCCCCGCAAGGAAACTGGCACCCAAGTTCATCGGCCCCTTCCCAGTAAAACGGAGATTAAATGAAGTCTCCTATGAACTTTCTTTACCAGATTCATTGAAGGTTCACCCAGCGTTTCACGTGTCACTACTGAAACCTACAGTGCCGGATCCCTTTCCAAACAGGGGATCAGGACCGCCTGAACCTGTAATGGTTGACGGGGATGATGAGTTTGAGGTGGAGGCCGTCTTGGACTGTAGAAGAAGGGGGAACCAACTTCAATTCCTGATTAAGTGGAAGGGGTATGGTCTGGAGGAGAACTCCTGGGAACCCCAACGGAACATTCATGCCCGAGAGTTAATCCAGGCATTTTTTCGCAGTCACCACCAGAAAAGAGCTCTCTTGGGCACCCGGAGGTTGCCCTTAAGGGGGGGGGCACTGTCAGGGACATACTGGGCTTGAACCTGGGACCTCGTCTGTGTCTGGCATTGACTCTTCCCACTGAGCTATCTGGGATGCTGGACAGCTCCCTGCCTGATCTGCTGGATAACCTATCTAATGGATTAGACTACTCTGCTTGGTGTCTTGATTGATGTTGAACCCTGAACCCCTTGCTCCTCCCATGAACTTCCTATAAAAGACGTTCCAGAGATGTTGCCCCTTGCGGTTTGATCTGCTTCTGTTCCTGACTCTGTGCCTGTATCGTGTTCCTGTGTATGACCCGGCTTCCTGACCTCCCTCCTATCTCCAGTCCTGACTCTGGCTTGTTTGACCCTGCTAAGTTAACTGTCTGATCATCTGTTGCCAAGACCCAGCCTGGACTCTGACTACTCTCTGCCTGCCGTTTATGCTGTTTACCCTGATGTGAAAGACCTGGCTTGTCTGACTGCGCTGCTCTGCATACCTACACCTGCTGACCTGCATCCGCGGTCCTGCACACCTGCACCTGCTGACCTGCATCCGCTGCTCTGCATACCTGCACCTGCTGACCTGCATCCGCTGCTCTGCATACCTGCACCTGCTGACCTGCATCCGCTGCTCCCAGTTCCAGCTGTTCCAGCTTTCGCTTGGCTTTACTACACCCAGCCAAGAGGACCAAGCAGGCACCCTTACCTCACCGCGCTCTTACCACCACTGTCCCCACTCCAGTGGTCTCCGAGCCGGGGTTGTACGGGAGGTCTCCCTCTGCACGTCAGGCTCACACCAAAGGTACGTGACACAGAGCATGTCTACACCATTTTAGAACCAAAGAGAGGGACCATAGTGATACATCCGTGCTAGATGTTACCATCCGAAAAAAAAGGGGACTGGTTAGCCACTCATACCTAAGGAGATAATGGGAACATAATCCAGACTGGTGGCGCCACCCAGGGGTGAAGTCAGGAATGATGACACCAAAAGTGGACGCCCTGGATGTCCGTATGGTCACCTGATCCCCAGAGGGATCTCCTCCTGATAAATAGTATACTTGAGCCAGTAATAAAATTAGGTAAATTTAAACATGAAATATACATACATACAGCATGACTCCCAATGCTCGGGCATAACAAATCCAGCCAGACAAGGGTACAAATCAAACTTGAAACAAAATTACAAAAAATATTGACATTCAAAACCACCCAAAAGATGGTCAGAAAATCAACAACTGTATAAACATGGCTATATGAAATCATCTAAAGGAACGGGTCTTCTTTTGGTGGGGTCACCTTGGATCGCTTCTTTGCCAGTCTAAAAAGATTGTTAGAGTAAAAGGCTCGTATTTTCTGGAATAATAAATATTTCCAGAAATACATTGAAGATAAAATTGTTCCTTGGGGATTATGGATACAAATCTTTCCAAATTTATTCAAAATTGAATCTGATTTCAGGATTGATTGGGAATTAAATCTCCAGTCATGTTGCTTTAGAATGATGGAGGCTCTGTGCCAAAATTATATAAAGGAACTTGAAATCATTAATGTTGATATTGAAAAATTATATGCAGAGAACAATAATTTAGTTACAGATACTACTTTTGCAGATAGAGAATTAGCCTTGGAGAAATACCTGGAAGTTTAAGTTACAAATATCCTCAAGACCAAGGACAAAAAATACTATCGGGACAGATTAGCATATGAGACCAATACTGCATATAAATGGTTTTCTGATAATCAATGGAAAAAAACTAAAGCCTTCTCCCGTAGACAGACAAATTCCAACCATGATCCAACTGACTGATGAAAATTCTTTATCCTCATCCTCCTTAGCAGGTGCTGCTTCAAATCTAAGAAACAGGTTTGCAAAAACGAAAAAAAGAGCGACTACTGTCGACAGTCTCTTCCTCTAAACGCACTCAGCAGAACACTGCTCATCCTGCACCAACTTTATTAATCACACCTAAGGTAAGCCAGACTTATGGTAACACCCCTTCGGGGGACTTTCAAATACCCAATGTAGGGGATCTGCGCACAGCACCAATTTCCTCACCTCCACTAAACTTGGACCCAAAATTCACAAGTGACACTGAAGGGGACAATCAAAGTAGCTTCCAAGTAATCAATGTGTCTTCATATGTCCTGACAGAAGATCAGACGCAGGTCCTTGGCCTGGGTCTCACCTTCTGTCCAGATCAGGAAGTCGATGCATTTGAAATAATTAAAGATGTGAATCTTTTTGATAGAAAATTAATGTTTAAAATCATTTATGATAAAGATTCCAGGGGTCCTCCGTCAGGCACGTCCGCCTAGGACTTATGGAAAAATAAAACCATAAATGAAATCAAGGCTCTTAATGAGCTTATGGAATTATGGGAAGAAGGCAATCCTTTTGATGATCCCTTTGAAGAATCTGCCCCAGTCCATCTTCTGTTTCTCAGACTGAAAGACTCTTTCCCCCACCTAACCTCTATAAACCCAAATCTAAAACTTTTCCCATCCTACAGGGTAATCCTAATATCTGGGCGTTTACACAGCAGGTGACTAAGGAAATACAGGCAACCAGTTGGAAGAAGTTCAGCAGAGGATCCAATTTAAAATTGGCACATCGCCAGGCTTTAATATCTTTGGAACAAAATGATCAAATCGTTATTAAACCCTCCGATAAAGGAGGAAACATTGTGGTAATGGATCTTCATCATTACAAAAAAATGGTAATGGATCTTCTGCTGAACCGCAACTGGTATCCCCCTATTCCATTAGCTCAAGTGAAGTACGCTGAAACTAAGTATCGTATTGTTGTCACCCGAGCTTTTTATGACAGCTTGATTGACAAGAAGACTTGCGAGTTCTTGACGGTTGAGAGACCTAGACTTCCTACTCTGTATGCTCTACCTAAGATACATAAGAATATGGATTCACCTCCAGGTCGCCCAATAGTATCTGGTAACGGCTGCCTTACGGAGCCGGCCAGTAAACTGGTGGATGACTATTTAAGGCCTCATGTCAATTCCTTGAGTTCTTAAATACAGGATACGGCGGATCTCTTGAGATCTCTGGATGGTGTTTGTGTACCACAACAGTCGTGGTTGGTTGCTATCGATGTTGAAGCCCTCTACAACTCCATCCCACATGAATTGGGGGTCCGAATTGTGGAGAGCTTAATTTCCGAGTGAGGTTCCAGGGCTATAGCATACAATAGGTTTATTTTAGACCTTCTGATGTTTATTTTGACCAACAATATTTTTATTTTTGATCGCTCCCACTACCTCCAGGTACAGGGTGTTGCGATGGGGACTAAATGTGCCCCATCATACGCCAATCGGTACCTGGGGGATGGGAGGGTGAGATCTTTTCTTCTGACGAATTTCAAGACTTTTTGACAATGTTCTCATTTGGCGTTGATTCATAGACAACATTTTTGTCATTTGGACTGGCTCCAGGGAGAAACTTTGCTCCTTTCTGATTAAATTGGAGAATAACCGTTATAACCTTAGGTTCACTATGACTTGTGACCAAAGGGTTATACATTTTTGGGATATCTCGGTTTATCTTAATCCCGATGGTACGCTTGGTTCCTCCTTATTCAGAAAACCATCAGCAGGTAATACTATATTACATGCTGCCAGCTCTCATCCCAAATCTTTGGTACAGAGCATACCATACAGTCAAGCTGTGTACACACGATCGGATATCCTATGGTTTCTAGTCCGAAGGATTTGTCCATTGGAAATCCGATAAAACTGTTTTCCATCAGTCTTGTCCACACACCATCAGTCTAAAAACCGACCGCACCAAAATGACGTGACGTACAACACGTACGACGGCGCTATCAAGGGGAAGTTCAAATCTAATGGCGCCACCCCTTGGGCTGGTTTTGCTGATTTTGTGTTACCGCGTGTTAGTAAAAGTTTGATGAGAGCTGATTCACGCTTTTCAGTCTCCGTGCTTTGCAGATCGTTTCCTGGTGTTCAGTTTGTGCTTGTGGGTTCGTATTTGTTATTCAGTGCATGCAGTCATGTTGTTTACTGTTTTGCAGTGCCTTCTTGGCCGCTCGTTACTGTTTTTCAGGTCGCTCTTCTCAGGCCTTGCTGTTCCTCAGTACATTCTGTTTGAGTTCGTTCTGACCAGCCGACCGGTTTAAAACCATGTTTCTCTTTCTAGAGCTCGTGCTGGCTATGGACTTGGTGTTGCGGATAACACTGTAACCCCAGTTCAGTCCGTGGACAGGGTGAGGAGGAGTTCATGGACCAAGAATTGGTTGCTCCAGCGGGACCAATTCTCTCATATGCCTCTGCTGCGGGAAATCCATGAGAATAATCCTGATGATTTCAGGAATTATCTCAGGATGACAGACCGTCTATTGGATTTGCTGTCCCCCTATATCACGAGGCAGGACACTGTGATGCGCCAGGCCATCACTGCCGAGCAGAGGCTTATTGCCACGTTGAGATTCCTGGTGACTGGGAGAAGCTTGCAGGACCTCAAGTTCACAACAGGCATGTCCCCCCAGGCTCTCGGGATCATTATCCCTGAAACGTGTTCTGCCATCATTCAGGTCCTGCAGAAGGACTATATGAAGGTAAGTTTGCTCCTTTAACATCACATTATATGTTTTGATTGTTTGCTAATGTATTGTATTTCTTTCCTCCTTCCCAAATTACCCTGATTGTAATATGCTGGGAATGTCCCCTTTCCCCCCATGCATGCTTTTACTTCTAATGGCCTTTTTTGGCCTATTTCCCTTCACTAACCTCTCCAGCATGCTATCCTGGGCCCAAACACAGCTAGCCTAGTTTTTTCCTTACGTTTTTTTTGTCAGTGCAATAGTAGTTTTGAACCCCCCCCCCTAAATTGTGTCCAAATGTTTTAGTTCTCATTCAAGTTCAGCAGAGTGGTAGAGCCTTTTTTGGGGGGCCACAAAATCAGCTAAAACACCCCCCCCCTTTAGAATATTTTCAAATGTCCCCTCAGCGGGGGTGAGTCATCTGATAAGTGGGCCTTCTATTTTTGTGTTTAAATACTCCTTAAAATAATAAATGTTATACTGATGTTGGTCAACAATGTCTTTGTGTAATCTGCTTGCAATGTAAAGTGCAAAAGTACTAATGTATTCTTTTTGTTTGACTCCACAGTTTCCTTCCACACCACAGGAATGGCAGACTGTGGCTGATCAATTTGCCCAGCGGTGGGACTTCCCCAACTGTGGAGGGGCAACTGATGGCAAGCACGTCCAAATAGTGCCGCCACCCCGTTCGGGGTCATACTATTATAATTATAAAGGTTTTAATAGTATAGTGTTAATGGCGGTGGTGTCGGCACGGTATGAGTTCCTGTATGTGGACGTGTGGAAGAATGGCCGGCTGTCCGATGGCGGAGTGTTCGCTCAGACGGAGTTCGCTCACCGTCTGCAGTCTGGGGGTCTGGCACTGCCTCCAGATGCAGACAACGTGGATGGACTACCGTTTGTTTTTATCGCGGATGAAGCATTTGGACTGCGACCACACCTGATGCGGCCGTTTCCCCAATGCACCCTCACCCCGGAGAGGAGGGTTTTTAATTACTGACTGGCCAGAGCCCGGAGAGTTGTGGAGAATGCCTTTGGGATAATGGCCAGCCGGTTCCGCCTGTTTCAGACAGCTATCCACATGGCGGAATACAAACTCAACCACATAAATTTACTGCTGCTGCATTTTGCACAATTTTTTAAGACATTTCTCTAGTACATATCTTTCTACAGTTGGGCCTGAGGCCGGTCCATCTGAGATGAACATTCTGACCGGCCTGGACACTGCCCGTACTGGCTTGGCCCCCCAAAGTGCCCGTGAAGTACGTGATAAATACGTTGAGTACTTCACTGGTAGGGGGGCCATCGCAATGCCAGACCATATCTGACCTTTTTATAATGAAAATAAACGAAAATTATATATTAGAAAAACTTGTTTTGTCATTATTGCTTTTTTTATTATGTGTCTCCCAGGTTCTTGTAGTGCCAAGTGTATTTGTCTTTAGTAAATAGCCACAATTGTCACAATAAAAAACATGGAATTTGCATTTTCAGAACTGCTAATGAGCATAGAAAGAACAAGCCACACATTTTTAAGTCTCCAAGATATTTTTTACTCTGTTTTTCGAAGAAATACAATGTAGAAAGTTTTACCTCCACATTTTGTCGAAAAATTTTTTTTTCTCTTTTTGTTTTTTTTTGCATAAACATGCATGGGTCAAAATAGGAAACATTTTAAAACAATGGAACATACAAATTTCAATACGAAAACAAGAAACCTGAGATGGGGTGATGTCACCCCTGAACATCCCAAATGTGAAGATGCACACTTTTTTTTGTGGGTCAAATGGGTATTTTCAAAATGATCCCATGGCTAAAGTCAACATGTGCTATCTGCCATCATGGGGGATCAATGGACGTGCTTTGGGTGTGCAAACCCTTTCTCTCACCTACTTGAGTAGGGAGGAAGATGTTGCACCCCCAAAACAGGGACATAGATATCCTGTGACGGCAGATAGCACATGTTGACACACTGTGTGCATCTTCACATTTTGGCTGGTGGGAAAACCAGTGCAAATTTAGTTAGAGACAAAATACACAAAAACGGGGGGGGTTCAGACTATTCGTCCCAAAATATCTATAATGTTTTTATATTTTTGCTCAATCACATTCATCCTATTCCTCATAATGGCCATTTCGCTACTACATTCCATTATTTCTTGAATAAGTATTTTGGCACTAGCACTTGAGAAGGGAGGATTTGGAGTTCCTGACACACCACCACGTTCATCCCCTAAAAAAAAAAAAAAAGGGATTTAGAAATATGCAGGCCTACATCTGTATTTACCTTGAAGTTGTGGTGACAGACACTGACCTGTGGTGGTGATAAGCTCCACCTCTCCTTCCTCCACCTCCGCTTCCTCCACCTCCGCTTCCTCCACATGCTGATCTTGGGGTGCTTTTGGATCTTGGGGGTGTTTATGTGGTCTGTGCTTCCTAGGCTCCTCAGATTGGTGTCCTCCCAGTCTCCTCTCCCCTATGGGAATGCAAAGAACAAAAGGTATCCTTTAGCATACAGAGATTTGAGGGCAGAAATTAGAAACATTGCTTGGAAGTGGGGTCCAATTGATATTTGGGCCTGAGTTCCAAGATGAACACATGAGATCTTGAGAACTCTACAAAGCTGGAATACTTTTTTTTTTGGGCCTAAAAAACACACTTGGAGACACACCAAGGTATCCACTGGAGCACCTGTGGGTGACACCCTTAAAAAGTTGGTCATGTGGCCCACACTATAGTATATTGCTCCTGAGTAAAAAGCTGTGTAACCAACTGCTTGAGTGTCATCTCCTTTACACATAATCCAGTTTAGCCTTTCATTCACATTCTACTTTACTTACAACACATCATCTAGCCAACAATGTGTAGAAACTTTGTTTTATTAAAAAGAGGCATGACCACATGTGGTTTACGTGTATATGTGCCAAACATGTTTTTGGGAAGACGATCAAGTGTTTACTGCGAAACATTACCAAATAAGTGGACACTCAACTTAACATAAAAGTTGCCATTTTACAATGTGAAACCAGTCAAGCCAAGCACATGGAGCAAAACATGCAAGAATACATATTACAATGTGAAAGAACACAGTAAAAATAAAAGCTTACTTTTTTCAATGCTTTTTTTAAGCTTCCTATACTGCTCTGGCTCCCTCAGCTTCAGGTCAGACCACCTTTTACGGAGCTGCTCCTTGGATCTCCTGACTCCATATTTCTGATAGAGACTCCTCGCCACTTTGTCCATTATTTGCGACTTCCTGAGATTAGGGGTGTCGTATGGCCCATGCTTCCCATCGTAATCTGTAAGGTACCTGTGATAGGTAGTGTCCGAAGTGGAACTTGTGTGCTGAGGATTCAGGCAAAAACGTAGTCAGGCAGATTAGGTTGGCAACAGATCAGGCAAAATGGTACACGATCGAAATCCAGAGAGTGGTCAGGCAGGCAAAGGTCATACACGAGCTGGCAGTGAAGTACAAAATCAGCAGGCTGGAGAGTAGTCAGGAATTCAGGCAGAAGTTCAACACGAAAATCAGGATCAAAAAGCAGTCACAACACCTAGGGAGCTATTCCACACAAACGGGCGCTGAGAGATAGCATCACTTCCTTTTTAAGGGCTGCTTTGATTGAAAATTGTCCACAGCTGGCAGTAGGTGGGGCTGGTGAGTCCAAGGTAATGTTTAATACTGAGAGGACATTTCCAAAAGTCTAGATCTGCTCAGTAGCGCAACAGGTAAGGCTGCAGCTTTGGGACCAGGAAGATCCCGGTTCAAATACACCCAGGTACATGACAGGGCCCCCTCCCCAGTGGACCCCTCCGGGGGCCTAGCGGGGCTTAGTGGGAAAGGAGGCATGGAAGTCTCGAATAAGAGAAGGGGCATGCAGATCTTTGGCTGGAACCCAGGAACGGTCTGTGACAGGATATCCCTTCCAATGAACCAGATACCGAAGGCCACGACCCTGTCTTCTAGAATCAAGAATCTTGGAGACTTCAAACTCATTTTGTCCATCAACAAGAACAGGAGGAGGTAGCTGTTGCGTTCTGGAGTAGCGATTGAAAATTGCTTTTTTGAGGAGGGAAACGTGGAACACAGGATGAATCCGGAGAGAGGAGGGTAATTTCAACCGATAGGAGACTGGCCCGACTCGAGCAATAATTCTGTAAGGACCAATGAATCGAGGGCCCAATTTGGTAGAAGGTTGTTTCAGTCTCACATATTTGGTTGATAGCCAAACTCTGTCCCCCACCACATATGGAGGTATATGGCGTCTTCGTTTGTTGGAAAAAAGTGCATACTTGCCTGCTGACTTCCGTAGTAATAAGCGAATCTTTTTCCAATGTAGCAGAATATTTTTAACCCGCTGATCTGCTGCTGGTACACCAGAAGAAGGCTGAAGTAGGGGAAAAGTCTGAGGGTGATAGCCTAGGGCTGCGTAGAATGGTGTGGTATGAAGAGCACTGTCCCAACGGGAATTAATGGCAAACTCAGCTAAAGGCAAATACTCAGACCAGTTGGAGTGTAAGGCATTGACATAACGTCGAAGATAGGTTTCTAGGGTCTGGTTCATGCGTTCGGTTTGACCATCTGTTTGAGGGTGATGTGAGGTAGAGAGTGAAAGCGTTACTCCCAGTTTCTTGCAGAACGCTCTCCAGAATCGGGAAACAAACTGGGATCCGCGGTCTGAGACGACATTGGTAGGTATGCCATGATATCTCACAATATGGGAAAGGAAGAGAGTAGACAGTGCTTCCGCTGTAGGTAATCCCGGGAGCGGCACAAAATGAGACATTTTTGAAAAGCGATCCACTATGACCCATATAGCAGTCATGCCCTCGGACTTGGGTAAGTCTGTAATGAAGTCCATAGTCAAATGGGTCCAAGGCTGACGAGGTGCTGAAAGTGGTTGTAACAGTCCAGTAGGCAATGTACGGTGTACTTTATTAGCAGCACAAGTTGGACAGGCAGCCACATAGTCAGTAACATCCCTTTTCATATGAGGCCACCAGACATGACGCTGCAAGGTCTTAAGAGTGATGGTGACACCAGGATGACCAGATAAAACACCATCATGTGCCCAGAGGAGCACAGGTTTTCTGTGGCTAGGGGCTACGAACAGGCGACCTGGTGGTATCTTCAAGCCTTGGGGAACACAATTCTGGGTTTCTTGTAACTGTTGGGAAAGAGCCGTAGAGATCTGTGCGACAATTTTGTGAGGTGGGATTATATATTGCTCGGTAGGTTGGTCTTCTTCAGAGGTAGCAAACTGTCTGGAAAGAGCATCGGCTTTCTTGTTTTTATGCCCAGGAACATAAGAAAGAACAAAATTAAAACGGGAGAAAAACAGAGCCCATCGAGCCTGACGTGAGTTCAAACGTCTTGCAGTCTGAAGGTACAGTAGGTTTTTATGGTCAGTGAGGATAGAAAAAGGTTTGGGAGCCCCTTCCAGAAGATGTCACCATTCAGACAATGCCAATTTGATGGCCAGTAGTTCTCGATTCCCAACATCGTAGTTCATCTCCGCTGGAGAAAACTTTCTAGAAAAAAATGCTACTGGATGGATTCTACCAGACTTAGGCTGTCTCTGGGAGAGCACGGCACCTGCTCCTACCTCAGAGGCATCAACCTCAACTATGTACGGGAGATCGGGATTTGGATGCTGAAGAATTGGAGCTTTGCTGAACATGTCTTTTAATTGCTGGAAAGCCGATTCTGCTTCTGAGGACCATACCTTGCAATTTGTACCTTTCTTAGTCATAGCAGTAAGGGGGGCCGCAATGGAGGCAAAACCTTTGATGAAGCGTCTGTAGTAATTTGCGAACCCTAGAAAGCTTTGGAGCCCTCTTAAAGTGGTCGGTTGGGGCCATTGTAAGACAGCGGAAAGTTTTTGAGGGTCCATTTGGAAACCGGCAGCACTTATAATGTATCCAAGGAAAGGAATACGGCTTTGATGGAAACTGCATTTCTCAATCTTCGCGTAAAGATGGTTTTCTCTCAGTCGTTGCAATACCTGCTTTACATGCGAGATGTGCTCTAGATGAGTCTTGGAAAAGATTAAAATGTCGTCCAAGTAGATGATCACAAAACTGTTGCTGAAATCATGAAAAATTTCATTCATGAAACGTTGGAAGACAGCAGGGGCGTTACACAACCCAAATGGCATAACCAGATATTCAAAATGTCCATTACGAGTGTTGAATGCTGTCTTCCACTCGTCCCCATCTTTAATTCGAATTAGATTATAAGCCCCTCGTAGGTCTAGCTTGGAGAAGATAACAGCCCCCTTAAGTACATCAAACAGTTCAAGAATGAGAGGCAAAGGGTAGGAGTCTTTTACAGTGATTTGATTTAACCCTCGATAGTCTATGCATGGTCGAAGACCCCCATCTTTTTTTTCAACAAAGAAAAAACCTGCCCCTACTGGAGAAGAAGAGGGTCGGATAAAACCTCTTTCCAAGTTGTCTTTTATGTATTCCTCCATGGATTTTTGTTCAGGCAAAGACAGGGGATAGGTCCTTCCTTTGGGAAGAGGTGCTCCAGGAATCAATTTAATTGCACAGTCAAAAGAACGATGTGGAGGTAAAACCTCTGCCTTTTGCTTGCAAAATACGTCTGCAAACGCATTGTATTCATGAGGCAAGGTAGGTGGGACGGCCACGGAAGCCAACATACAAGCAGGAAGTCTTTTGGGTTGAGACAAACAGTTTGAATGACAGAACGACCCCCAAGAGGTTAGTTCTTCATTTTCCCAATCAAAAGAAGGGTTATGTTGTTGTAACCATGGGTAACCAGGGATAACAGGCAGAAGTGGAGAATCAATAAGAGACAAGACAACTTCCTCTTTGTGGAGTACGCCTACCTGAAGGGTGATTGTCATAGTCTCAAATTTTACAATGCCATCTCCCAAGGGCTGTCCATTCACGGTGGTAATGTTCAGGGGTCTAGATTTTGGAACAAATGGGATATTATTTTTTTTTAGCAAAAGTGTAGTCCAAGAATATGCCAGCAGCTCCAGAATCCACAAAGGCCTCACAGGAGACAAGTTTAGAGGGTAAATGGATAATTGCAGGAATGGTAATCTTGGTCTTGGAGGATATACCTGTAAGGTCTAAGCCAGCTCCTCCAACACTGGTTAGACCCTGCCTTTTACTGGACGGGAAGGGCAGACAGATAATAAATGTCCTTTAAGTCCACAGTATAGGCATAGGCCCAATGCACGCCTCCTTTGTTTCTCAGACTCAGTTAGGTGGAGACGGCTTACATCCATGGGTTCCACAGGTGTCTGGGGTTCAACTGAGATTTCAGGTTCTGGCTGAGGTGGTGCTTGGAAGTTAGGGGCCAAACGGTAGACTGGCCGAGGAAACTTGCGAGTTCTAAGTCTCTCTTGGCATCTTTCATGATACCGGACATCCAGACGAACACAGAGCTCTATGAATTTCTCTAGGTCTTCTGGGGAATCCTTATAGACTAATTCGTCTTTGATGCGATCTGCAAGACCTTTTCGGAAGGCTGCACGTAATGCCCTTGAGTCCCAAGTAGTCTCAGCAGCAAGGGTACGAAACTCAATAGCATATTGTGCCACAGACCTGGTGCCTTGTTGCACGTCCAAGAGTGAGTACTCAGCTGCAGAAGCTCTATCTGGCTTGTCAAATACAGTCTGGAGAGAAGCCAGAAATTTGTCAGCGTCTTGCAGCACAGGATCATTGCGTTCCAGATAAGGAGAGACCCAGGCCAGGGCCTTCCCCTTTAACAAGGAAATTACAAAAGTCACTTTGGCAGAAGAAGTGCTAAAGGTCCCAGGGTTGTTGCGGAAATGCAAACGGCAAACATTTAAAAAGCCTCTGCAGTCCTCAGTATCACCACCAAATTTGTCAGGCATAGGAAGTTTGGGTGGTACAGAAGAGGTGGGTTGGATCGTAGCACGAGTAGGATCTAGAGTCTGGACCGTTGCAGAGGAAGCAGGCAAACAAGATTTAAGCATAGTACAAAGTTCATCTAACTTGGCGTCCAGGGAAGAAAGATGCTGTTCATGAGCTCCAATCAATTGTCCCTGACGTGAAATCGCCTTAACAATCTCAGCAGGGTCCACTGTCATTGTGGCCCGTTTGTAATGTAAGGTACCTGTGATAGGTAGTGTCCAAAGTGGAACTTGTGTGCTGAGTATTCAGGCGAAAACGTAGTCAGGCAGATTAGGTTGGCAACAGATCAGGCAAAATGGTACACGATCGAAATCCAGAGAGTGGTCAGGCAGGCAAAGGTCATACACGAGCTGGCAGTGAAGTACAAAATCAGCAGGCTGGAGAGTAGTCAGGAATTCAGGCAGAAGTTCAACACGAAAATCAGGATCAAAAAGCAGTCACAACACCCAGGGAGCTATTCCACACAAACGGGCGCTGAGAGATAGCATCACTTCCTTTTTAAGGGCTGCTTTGATTGAAAATTGTCCACAGCTGGCAGTAGGTGGGGCTGGTGAGTCCAAGGTAATGTTTAATACTGAGAGGACATTTCCAAAAGTCTAGATCTGCTCAGTAGCGCAACAGGTAAGGCTGCAGCTTTGGGACCAGGAAGATCCCAGTTCAAATACACCCAGGTACATGACATAATCTTTCCTCCACAGGATGTCCACCATCTCTGCCATCTCAGCAAATGACATATTAGTCGCCTTGTATCTTTTATTCCTGGATTGGGACGTTCCCGCTTCCGAGCTTTCCTCGTCGGTACTTTCTTTTTTATGATTGTAATTTTTATTGGGTTTTAAAGAACAAACAAGATATTGTTACATTATGCACAATATACAGATATCAAACACAGAATGATATCAAAGAAAGAAAAAGAAAAAGAAAATTAAAAGTAGGAGGAATTAGTCAAGCAATGTCCATAAGTACAGAGCACAGGCGTGCTCGGTACACCAGATCAAAGATATATAAACAACAACTTATAGGTTTACAATAGGGATTAATAACCAAAATGAAACCTTAGGCGTCAAAGACAAGGGTACCTATGAAGTATGCATATGGTAGGCAGCAAGAAATGTGGAGCTAGTAAATATCAAGCTAGTACATGTCAAGGTGTAGCAGGTGGTGCGAGGGTCCCATATTCCGATCGATCCCAGGGTTCCCACACTTTATCAAATTGGGGAATTATATCATGCACAGAGGCCGTTAGGTATTCCATCCTCCGAATCTCAGCCACCAGATGGAGAAACCTAGGCCATGGAGGAGGCATATTAGATAGCCAACATAATGGGATAAGCCTTTTGGCAGCTAGTAAAATGTAGGAGACAAGCCGATTCACCTTCTTGGGTATGCCCGGAAAGGGGAGACCCAATAAGTAATTTAAGGGATCGAGCGGTAGGGACACACCCACCACCCTCTGTATCAGCAGCCTCACATCATGCCAAAAGGGTTGGATCATAGAACACTGCCAAAAGATATGGAATAGGGAACCCGTATCAGTCCCGCATCGCCAACAGCGCGGCGAGACTGAGGGATCATATTTGTGAATTACATTAGGCGTTTTATACCAAAACATAAGAATCTTAATGGACGTTTCCCTTTGGGACACACATTGAGAAGATTTGAATGTAGAGGACCATATCCTATCCCACACCTGGACCGTAATAGGTCTATCCAACAAAAGAGACCATCTTTTCATGTAATGGTGAGTTGTCTCCAGTCAGTTGAGTAGACTCATGAAGGAGACGGTGTATAGAAGATATTAAATGTAGTTGGTATGGACCCTGAGCGCATATGTATTCAAAGGTAGTCGGTTTGTCAAGAATCAGAGTTGGGGACTTGGAGTGGAAAAAATGTCTAACCTGCAGGTAGAAATGGAAAAGTTGGGTGGGTATATTAAACTTCTTACTCAGAGTTTCAAAAGTATGCAAATGTCGCGTGATAGGATGTACCAAATTCCGGAGTTGAAAGAGAGGGGCATCAAGCCATGAGAAAACCCTGCCCAGGGACAAACTGTCTGGTAAATTTGGGTTAAACAATACATTTACAAGGGGAGAGCATGTTGAAGCAAGGTGATGAGTCTTAAGGCATTTACGCCAAATGGTTAAGGTGAAAGCCATCGGAGCAGTACATTGGCATTTGAAAATGGGATCCAAGGATGAGACATTGTCCCAGACCAAGGAACATGGGTGGACCGGGTATAGTACCCCCTTTTCAATGGCAGACCATTGATTTGGTGCATGTAGGGAGGACCACGAAACAATAGCCCTCAAGTGTGAGGCGTGGTAGTATTTAAAAATGTCCGGGGCACCCAATCCCCCCCTGGACCTTGGGGCGAATACCACTGAATAAGCTATACGATGTGCTCTATCGCCCCATATGAATTTTAGAAAATTCCTCTGAATCGCTTTTAGTTGAGAGGAAGGCAGGGCAACTGGTAATGTTTCAAAGTGATAAAGTAGTCTGGGTAATATAGACATTTTTAGGACGTTAATCCTACCCAACAGAGACAGGGGATATTTTGTCCAAGCCATCAGGGATTTGTTAATGTCTAAGACGAGAGGGGGAAGTTGGCTTGATAGAGAGAAGAGTAAGAGGGGGTAAGAAGGACACCCAAGTATTTAAGGGAGGTGGTGCACCATTTATAAGGATATGACCCTTTAAGCTGAGATAACAATAATGCTGGAATGTGTATAGGGAGTGCTTCAGTTTTGGAAGTGTTAACCTTGTAACCGGAGATGGCACCAAAGGAGGCTAGTAATTTATGTAACGAAGGAAGCGATATCAACGGATTAGTTACAGTGAGCAGAATGTCATCCGCAAAGAGCAACAGTTTATATTCTCCCTGCCGCATCACCACCCCATTGATATCTGGATGGGTGCGGATGGACTCGGTCAGGGGCTCCAGACATAAAATGAAAAGTAACGGTGATATAGGACACCCCTGCTGAGTTCCGTTTGTCATGGGGAAGGCAGGCGACAGGAAAGAAGACATCTGAACCTGGGCTGTGACTGTGGAGTACAGGGCCTCTAGGGCTTTTAAAAAGAGACCAGTGAATCCAAACGTTTTGAGGACAGCGAACATATAAGGCCAACTCAGCCTGTCAAAAGCCTTTTGGGCATCTAGACTCAAAATTAGCGCCAAACGGGATGACCTATCCAAAAGATCTATCAGATCTATTGTACGGCGGGTGTTGTCCCCCGCATGCCTGCCAGGGACAAAGCCCACCTGGTCTCTATGGATCAGTTTAGGAATGAGCTTAGACAATCTGGATGCAAGAATTTTGGTGAAAATTTTATAATCTGAATTCAAAAGGGCTATGGGCCTATAATTATCTGGGATCGAGGGGTCTTTACCAGGCTTTGGGATAACTGAGATGTAAGAGTGGGAGAAGTGTGGATGTGGAGATGTGCCCTTAAGCAGTGAGTCGTATAAAGTCAGCATATGAGGAGACAAAATGTTGAAAAAAGTTTTGTAGTAAAAGTAGGGCAAACCATCAGGGCCAGGCGATTTGTGCAGAGGTAGCTCTTTGATTATAGCCAACAACTCCTCAGCTGATATAGCCACATTCAAACTGGCCAAGTCCGCTGAAGATAGTCTTGGAAGGTTTATGTTAGAGAAGAAAGTCTCAAATTTTTCCTGAGTAAAGTTAAAGTGGTTCTCTGGAGTCAGGCAATTATACAATCTGTGGTAGAATTTGCCAAAAATATTTGACATTTCGCGGGGGCAGTATGCTCTAGAGCCGTCGGCCTTCGTAAGAAAATCGGGAAAGGAATTGAATGGGCGTGGTCGTAATTTATGAACCAGCATCCTATGGGGCTTATTCGAAAATTCATAGAATTTTTGTTTTGTCCATAGTAGGGATTTAGACGCCCTGTCGAGCTGTAAAGACTTTATTTGTTCCCTAAGGGAAATGACCTTTTGGAGTTTCAACACCGTGGGACCACACAGCAGTCTCCGCTCCGCAGTTACCAGAGCAGATGTAAGGGACTGCAGTAGTCCATTTCTATCCTTTTTTAACCGGGCGCCTTCAGCTATGCAAGCACCTCGGAAAACTGCCTTGTGCGCCTCCCACAGTGTGGAAAACTCGGAAACTGAGCCCATGTTAAGCTGGAAAAATTCCTCCAAGCTTTTGGCTAGGGTAGAACGTGGGACTTCGGACTGTAGGAGATGGTCATTCAGACGCCAGTGACAGGATTTGGTATAGGCCTGAGAAAGCATGAGGTCTATCACAATGGGAGCGTGATCTGACCATGTGATAGGCAATATGTCCGACTCTATCACATAAGGAATGAGTGGGGCTGTAATAAAAAAATGGTCAAGGCGTGAATACATTCTATGAGCTGGGGAATAAAATGTAAACTGCCTAGCAGAAGGGTGCCTGATCCTCCATGTGTCGAAAAATTGATGGGACCTAATACATTTGCGGAAGGAATTGGCATGCAATATAACCTGTTTTGAAGGTGTAGAACTAAGGAGAGACTGTCTATCTCTAGTGGGTGACGTGACCTGGTTAAAATCCCCACCAATAATCTGAAAAGGTTGAGAACGAAATTGAGGGAAGTCAAAAAGTTTGTTGAGAAAGTCAATCTGACCTGTATTGGGGGCATAGAGATTCACAAGGGAGAAAGAAGTATTCACATATTCACATTCCAATATGAGGAATCTCCCATGTGGATCAGCATGTGAGCTTTTAACCTTGATAGGGCAGGATTTCTTGATCAAAATCGCCACTCCCGCCTTGCCCGTGGAATCAGAGGCAAGGAAGGAGGTGGGGAAGAACTTTGAGGCAAATTTGAGTGAACCACCAGCCCTGAAGTGAGTTTCCTGGATCATCACCACATCTGCGCCTGAGGCCCTGAAATCCTTCAGGGCCATCCAGCGTTTGCGGATGGAACCCAGACCCTTCACATTATACGACATGATCTTTAAAGCCATAGCAAGACATTCAAATAGGCTTGTGTAAGGACTTTGAATCTAAAAAATAACAAAATATAGGAAACAGAGACATAAAAGCAAAAATGCGTGTAAAAGCAATGATGTGAATAGACATTGCAGACAAGGGCATCCCTTCGGGGCCCAAATAGTAACAGATAAACCCTGTAAGAAAATGACATTCGGTTAGGAAAAAAAAACATTGCACTTTCAACCTACAAAGCTGACTTATAACCATGGACATAAGAAAAATAAAAAAAATAAAAATCAACAGAAAAAAAAAAAGAAAATAGAACTTAAGTTCTTGAAAGCCTGAGAGCCACTTGCGTCTCAGGGGACCTTGGAAGTAAGCCAAGGCCAAATAGGGACATACACGAACTTCCATCAGAAAACTCTAGCAAGAGAGATGGGGAGGATCGGCTGCTCTCCTTATGAACTCGGTAACCTTTAAAATAAGTCTGACAGTAGAGGACCTGTTGACGACGGTTAGAAAGTCAGCAAATAAACAGGAGCAACTGCCAATTAGGGTACGGTGACCAAGAAGGAAAACACTGTCAACAATATTTGTAGTGATTTTCACCCCATGGGTTGGAGAAGAACTCTACCCTGAACAGGAACCAGGGTAGACTGAAAACTTTTGTAAACCAGAGCAACAATCTTCGTTTCTGTTTTAGAATCGAGGAGAAACGGAGATGCAGAGAGCATCAAATTATGGATCCAGAGAGGAACGTATGGGTGAATCAAGGAGGTTGGTTGGAGGCACGCAGACGTTGGGGTGTTGAGAATTGTTTCCTTGATTTGCCCCTCACGGGGGTCCAGATGCGGTTAGGAGTGGCGGAATGTTGACGGACCTGGGCAGCTGGAGGAATCAAATCATCTTCTGGCAAAGGGGGGAGGCCAAGATGTTTCAGGAAGCTTCGCCTTCCTGCAGTTCATGCAGGGTAACCTGGACACCATCCCTGGATACAATAAGGCGAAAAGGGAAACCCCAGTAGTAGGGGATCTTATGATGTTGTAGATGGGAGGTGATTGGGCGTAGATTTCTACGTTTAGCAAGGGTAATTGGAGAGAGGTCGCTAAAGATCTGCAATTTTGCTTCTTTGTACTGAAGTTGGGATTTATTGCGCGTGGCCAGGGTCAGTGCCTCCTTACTTTCAAAAAAATGGAATCGGACTATAACATCCCTGGGTCTAGCTCCAGCCGGAGGTTTTGGGCCCAGGGATCGGTGGGCCCTATCAAGGCGCCAGTCTATATCCACCACTGTGGGGGCCAGGGTATTGAAAAGCCCAAGAAGATAGGTGCGTAAGTCAGGGTCTCCTACCGTTTCCGGGATACCTCTGAAGCGCAGGTTCTGCCTCCTTTCCCTGTTCTCCAGGTCCTCCTGCTGCAATTGTAGTTGAGAGACCGAAATATGTAGGTTATGATTGTCCTCCTCAACAGCCTGAACATAGCTTATCAACTCATCAAATTTATTTTCAAGAGTGTCCGTACGTTCCCCAATTTGGTTGATTTCCCCTCTCAGTTCTGCAGCTAACTTGCTCACTTCTGCCGAGACATTGCACGTGATTTGTTGAAGCAGGAGCTGTAGCTTAGCGTCCAACTTGGCATCCAGAATGTCTGGGGTAAGTATCTCCTGAGGAGAGGATGAGATGAAATCTGGACCCTGGGTGGGAGCTAATGGAGGGTACTCAGCATTCTCCGTTCCCAGTAATGGGTCTATTGAAGTGTGCGGAACTGTGGGGGAGTGCGAGGTCGCAGATTGCGACCTGGTAACATAGCGTTCCATATCTGATTCTGCACGTGATCCAAATACAGGCTTATAATATCGCTGCTGCTGGCCGACTTTTCCCATGGGATGCCCAAGGGGCTTAGAGAATAAACAGGCTTATCCCCGGGGCTATAATATGGCTAAGGTAACAACTCGGGGATCTTGGAGAGCAGCCGGGATCCTGAACTCACTTAAATGGCATCCCCTGTGTCAGCTGGAACGACCATCATTTTGTTTGTCATGTGTACCAGTCAGGTACAGCAGTGACTAATGCAGTGGCTGTAGAAAGGGGGATCCACAGACCCACATATGTCCAGTGGAGAACCTAGGCTCAGAAGTGAAGGGGCTGGGCCCCAGTTGCAGTGTCACTGAAAATATGAGGTGTACCCGGAGTGGCAATATGGCCACCGACCTCCGTGAGTAGGCCGGAGCTGGGGGCTTTCCTGATAGCGTGTGCCGCCCGGGTGAGTTCCGTTCCGTTCAGGCCAAAATCTCCCCACCAGGACCAGCGTTCAGGGCCCCCCGGGCATACAGTCTCTCCCTAGCGTGTCCCAATTGGAGGGGGCAAGATACTACCCCACTACTCACTGTGTCCAGGGTTGGAAGAAGGCAGGTCGACAGGCCGCAAGATGGCGTCGGATCGCGGTATAGGGAAGTGGACAGCAGGGTCCTCCGGAAGACTCCTCCGATGCTTAGTTGTTTTCCAGGGGTGAGGCAGCTGTCGGCCCGCGGAGGGACACTCGTTTTACCCCCGGATTGCACAGGGTAGATGTGGAAGAGTGCCCGCGGATCCGTAGGCCCCAAGATGGCGGCGGGCCTCAGCAATGCGGGAACAATCTCAGGCCTAGAGCAGGTACAGCTGGCCAAAAACCTCCACTAATCAGCCAGGGCTGTAGGAGACGAGGCCCAGGGGCTGATGGCACTGAAATTGGGCCCCCCCGGGGTGAGATAGGGCAGAGATGGCCGTGGATTTACACTGCCTGTGGAGAGCTCAGTATCCACACGTCCTCCCTGGTTCACGTCCGGACACGCCCCCCTCGTCGGTACTTTCTAATAAAGAAGCCACCTGTGTCACCGACATGTCATCGTCTCCCACTGTGCGCCGAACGAGAAGGGGTGGGGAAATGCAGGAAAAGACCGTCATGGGCGAGCGACGCGGGCGGAGTTACACGCATGCGCAGGGTATAAAAATGGGAACAAAGTTATTAGGGTTGCGCGGAGTAAGAACGACCGGAAGTGCAGAAAAGACAACAACTAAGGTAAGAAGGGAACTTGGGCCTGCAATGGCCTATAATGGTTTATGATTGTAAAGGCCAATATTGGGATAAGATTAGGAGAATGGAATCTGACCTCTACTGTTTTTTTCCTGTGTTTTAACTTGCAGATATTAAAATGCATAAATTAAGGGAGCCGGAGATAATGTTGGTGTTCATAGAAAAGTATAAAGAACTGCGCAATCTGTGGGAGCTCAAAAATCCTGCATACCACAAGATTGGTATACGTCGGGCAACTATTGAAAAATTAGCGGATTATATGAAGCCCTGGGTCCCAGAGGAAGACTACAGTATGATGAACAATAAGATAAACAACATGCGGAATGCTTATAAAAAAAACTACACAGCAGTCCGCACTTCGATGAGATCAGGAGCAGCAGCAGACGATGTAGTACAGCCCAAGCTGTGGTACTACAAACATCTTCAATTTCTGGAAGATCAGATTGATGCCAGGGAATCAATTTTCAGCCTTCCCTTAACCCTTCCTTCCACCCTTCCCTCTAGTGTTCCTTCCACCCTTCCTTCCAGCGTTCCTTCCACCCTTCCCTCCACCCCTGCAGAGGGGGAGGAGGAGCCACCTGTGCTTGAAGAGCCGGATCTGCGCATCTTCAGCCAGGTATAGTATTTTATAACATAATTATTGGCCTCAAAGTACTATTGTGATGAACTAGATTTTTGGACAAAAAATACTAAAATCCCCCCCCCCAAAAAAAATATAATAATAATTTAAAAAAGGAACATAAAGGATTGGTAAAGTATCTAAAAAGAACGGGGACAGAATTAAACTCTTTTCTATTTTTATAACAAGCAAATTGCAACAGTCATGAAATAAAAATTGTGTGTGATTGATTCACCAAAATATCAAACTATGTCCCTTTTTCCTACACAGGATGAGGCCAGCCAGGAGGAAGAGGCTCGGGAATGTGGCAGGCAGGAGGAGGCAGGGGTGAGTGTCAACCAGGAGGAGG
Organism: Rana muscosa; assembly: GCA_029206835.1. Classification (NCBI taxonomy): domain Eukaryota; kingdom Metazoa; phylum Chordata; class Amphibia; order Anura; family Ranidae; genus Rana; species Rana muscosa. Next base: position 414,276,996 of record CM055117.1, read on the forward strand.
CAGGGCCAAGTGGCACGCAGCAGGTCCCCAGGCCTAGTGGCAGCACAGTGTCACAAGTGGCTCCCCACCACGTCAGACCGAAAAAACATTGGCGGATGACACAGGTGGAGGAGGAGTCACTTAAGATTATCCGTGACGCTGCTGCCATCATGAGGGCCCCCCTCAACCCTGTTGAGGGGTTTAGTACCTACCTCTCCGAAAAATTACTACAAATGGAGGCGGGACAACATGCCCTCTGTGAGCACCTTATCTACACGGCCATACACATGGGGGTGAGGGGGCAGCTGACTGAGGCCACCCATCTCTCTCATCAGGCCAATCCTTCTCCTCCTCCTCCTCCTGCCACATTACCACCGAGAGTGGCCCAGCCTGCAAGGGTGCGTGGACAGGGCCGTGGAAGGAACGCTGCAAAGAAGCGTGGAGGGAACACTGCAGGGAAGCGTGGAGGGAAGTGTACAGGGAAGAGCAGAAGGTGATTCCCTGGCTTCAAGCTGCTCTTCCAGAAGTTGCAGTTTGATGGAGTACCACAGCTTGGGATGATGTATGTATTTGGCTGCTGCTCCTGATTTCATGCTGTTGTTTATCTTATTGTTCATCATATTCATGTCTGCCTTTGGGGTCCAATGTCTTCATATTTTCCGCTAATTTTCCAATTGTTGCCCTTCGTGTTTATTTATATATTTTGCCAGAATAAATGGAGATTTAATTTCAGCCAAAATACTTGCCTGATGTGTTTTTATTGTGAGTAGCAATAAGATTTCATAAATACAATGTGTAATTAATAACAAGGGACACCAACCTCCATGAGGGAAAAATAAAAGAAACATATGTTGGTGTGAGAAATTGACACCAAAAAAAAGCCAAAAAAAAAAGGAAGGAAAAACTGTTTTTAAATTAGTGAGGTCTGGCTTTAAGAATTAATCAAATTATTCAGAAGATCACAAGAAACAAGAAAGACATACGTTTGTCAGAACTCGGGATAAATATCTGCAGCAAAAAAGACATTTTAAACACCATTCTAAAGGAAAAAACAATGCGCTGCATTAAACGAGGCAATAACTTGTAGAATGACGAATGTGCTCTCTCCATTAGGAACGCTAGTTTTACCAGAACGAGCGCTCCCGTCTCCTAATTCAGTCTGAGCATGCATGGGTTTTTTATCCGATGGACTTGCCGATCGGAATTTGCTATCGGTTTTGGATCCTTCGGAAAAATTTAAAACATGTTCTATTTTTTAAAACCGATGGAATAAAGACCGATGGGTCCCATACACGATCGGTTTGTCTGATGAAAAAAATCCATCGGACGGTTTTCATCGGTAAAACCGATCGTGTGTACAGGGTGTAACAGCAGGCAGGTAAAATCACCAGGTTGCATCCAGGATGGGAGATATATATGTCCTAGATTCAGGCTTTATGCCGATTTATACCACTAGGGGGAGTGCTGGGAGTCTTGCAGGGGAAGAGTTAATGAGCCCAGCTGAAGTAAGTGGGCTCGTTAGGGCCTCTACAAGAACTCCCAGCATGCCAAGGGAGAGGCTCCAACCTGGAACCAGATCTGTGTGGATAGTCTGGGGAGTGTGATCTCTGTGCGGTGAGCCAAAGCCTGTGTGGTTATTGCTAAGAACTTTAAAAAGCAGGGAGCTAGGGACTGGGACAGCACAAGGCTGTACCCAGTTGTTAGTTAGGGACACCAACATGTGTAGTGAGCGGTCAAGTTGACCAGGATTTCTTTTCTGTTTCTTTTGTTTTTGCTGTATTTTTTTGTCTGTATATAGTTTAAATAAAACCAGACCCTTTTGTTTTCTCCTACCACTGTCTGCTGTGCCTGTTTTTGTGTGGTGAACCCATCCAGGGGGTCACACACACCCGCTGCTGAGTTAACCCCCTCACAAGGGCTTAAAAGTCAATATGGGAAAAAGGTGTCTCCTCTCCACTGATGCTTTATCACCAATCCTTGTTTCACTAAAAACACCAAATTTTCAAAAAACATTTGTCATTGGGACGGAAAGTGAGGTGAAATGTTCTGAACAGGGGCACATACAGCAAAACAAATGTTACAGGGGTGATAACCCTTCCCTATGTTTTCCAAAAAGCTTAAAAATAGATTTTTGGGCTGGAGCTACACTTAAAAAATTTACCTGTTCCAAATTACAAACAGATTCTACTTAAGAACAAACCTACAGTCCCTGTCTTGTTTGCACCGCCTGTATACTGCTGTTCAGAGTATATAGGGCCTTTTTTTACTTTGGGTGCGGGGTTCCCCTTAATATCCATACAAGACCCAAAGGGGCTGGTAGTGGGCTGGGGAGGGGGTACTCATGCCAATTTTCTCAATGATTTTCATCCATATTGCCGGGACCAGACATTACATTAAAGCCGCAAGCAGTTTTAAATGACTTTTTTTCCTTTAGAAATGTCATTTTGTGCAGGGACAGTTCTAAACACGGGAAACACGTGCCACTTCACAGGCATACTTTTAACACCCCCCAGGTATGATATTTAAAGGAATATTTCACTTTTTTTCTTTCACTTTATGTATCATTAAAATTACTTCTCCCATTTTTAAAACTTATTTTTGCATTGATACATGTCCCCTTGGGCAGGACCCGGGTCCCCAAACCCTTTTTAGGACAATAACTTGCATATTAGCCGTAATAATTAGCACTTTTGATTTTGAACATTAGCGTCCATTGTATTTAATTGGGTTCTAAAGTTTGCGCAAACTTTCGGTCCGTTAGCAGGTTCTGGTGCGAACCGAACTGGGGGGTGTCCTGCTCATCCCTAGTAGTGATCAGTGAAGAGTGCCCTTTAAATGTTTGTGGTGAATGGTATGTATCTTCTAAAATGATGATCAGTGGTGAGTTCCCCATAACTGTTGGGGTCAGTGGTATCTTCCATCATAACTTTGGTGGTCAGTGTGCCCCTTTAATGGTCCATATACCACCTATGTACTCACTTTCTGCTCAGTGATGGCCTATGTGCCTCCCCCCACCTCCTCACTTTGACATGCAGTGTGCTCTTCTTTTGTTAGTAGTCAGTGGGAGAAGGTGCTTTGCCCCCCAGCCTATTAATGGGAACAAGGGCCTCATCCCTACACCCCTGTCACAGTGGATGTGGGAGTCTGTTTTTAAAAAGATAATTATAGGAATCTTAAGATAACAGGGCCCCTAGATATCCCCACTCCCCTACATGAATGAGTAAGGTGTACTTACAATTTATTATTTTAAGTTGATCTTACTACTCCTTGCTAATTTGAAAAATAAACCAATGAACACACATATCATAGAAAAAGTATTTTATAAGAAACCAAAAAATAAAAAACTCCACATCCAGAGATGTAGATACATCGCCAGTCACAATGAATGAAACCTTGCAGACACACCAACACAAATACAATGACACACTCACCAGAATCTCATCACAATGGCAACTACTTTCTAGGTGCTGAATGTCAACAAACCAACATCATTAGCCAAATATGGTCATGCCCATATTTGGTCAATTGCATGGGATGCCGTTGGCCAGTTTACACGTAATAATACACTTCATATGGAGACGTTAGGAATGTTGTCACTAAATAAATAGCTGTAGCAAGGGTTCGAGCTTATGGTCGATCCAAACCTGAAGCTCATCCCTAGTCAGAAGTCCTAACCCCCTTACTTATGTCATCATGATAAACAGGAATCCATTATTTTCTCAATTGTATTTTAATAGCCTTTCCAACATCCTGATTTGATCCTACCTTTTCATAGAAATAGATTTTTCTTGTTAGACATGACTTTTTATAAAGTCTGTGCTAATTTACTGTTATTTAGATCCCAGTTTAACCTTGAAACATAAACTGATCGCTGCTGTTCAGAACTATTTGCACTCACTGGAGAGGAACAGTTTTTTGGCTCACTCTCACCTTGTGGATCATTATTTACTATAGTTGGCAGTTATGACTTTAACTTTATCTTCACATGCATCTTATTAGACAATTGCTTGATTGAGAAGTACTTTTAAATAGACTGCAGTTGTTCTTTAGTGCCTGTGCATGAATTATTTATGAGAGCAAAGGTAGAGCAGAAAAGCACAGCTAGAAGATACACACAACACTAAATCAATGTAACTTCACTTGAATGAGGGGCCTGCAGAATGCAGAGGCTCCAATTATCTATAAAACATTAAACACTTGACCAATCCCCCCTTCCAAAATGACCAGGCAACACATTTTATTTGCAGTCGAATGGTCATAGCAGCCTTTTATTACAAACCATTAAATACAAAATTCACACGGTGTCGGTGATAATACCCAGAAACCACAACTCACTGGCCAGGCCCTCCGTCTTGTCAGGGACCAATGGCACACCAAAAAACTGGAAAACATGTTGGACTGTGGCCAAAAGTAAGGCATAGATAGTACTTGCAGCAGGCCCTATGCACAAGAAATCATTCAAGTCATGGATGACTGAATTAAGCCTGGAAGCATCCCGAAACACCCATTCCAAAAAGGAACTAAACATTTTTAACAACATATAAGAAATGGCACAGTCTATTGGTAAACATCTATCAACAAAATTTTGCCCTTGCCATTTGCACCCCAGCAGTTGGCAAAAACTAGGATGTACCGGCAAAAAACTAAAGGCCGCCTCAATATCAGTCTTGGTCAACAAGGTACCTTTACCATATCTAGGAACACACGACACTGCTATATCAAAAAAAGTATAGGACACCATGGAAAGTTCCAGATCAATGACATCATTCACTGAACCCCCTTTAGGATGCGACAAGTGATGAATGAGGCGTAACTTATTTGGTTCTTTTTTGGAGATAATACCCAAAGGGGAAATACTGGCAGTGAATCAAAAGGGCCAGCCATGCGACCCAACGCAACTACTTTAAACAGTTTTCCTGAAAACGACCACTGGATGTAAATGAGATGACTGCAAGCTATCTGCCATAGGAGGAACAACTAGCAACTGGCAGGGAATCAGAAAAACCCTACGTAAAATCTAGCTGCAACACATGATCTGCCTCCCTGTTAGAATAACTCTTTAGGAAAGGCGCCACATTTTCTACCTTCACCGACATCTTCCCTCATTCCAGCGTCACCTCCTTTTCCTAGCTTGAAACATCTGGACAGTGCATGAGACCCTCCACACCCTGAAAAGTCATGACGGAAACAGCACGCGTTGCCAAACTTGTAAGATCCAGGATTGCATTGCCAACATAACCCCCTGCGATTTGCAGCCGGTTGTAAAGAGGCTGCCGCACCCTCTGCCCCACCCTGAAAGGGAGGAACCAAACTCTGTGAAGACGACATCAGTTTCATCCAGAGAATGATGTTTTTGTGATCCCACCGTAAAGAGGGCCGGACTGCCTTGCGCTGACGAAATTGCTTGTCATAGCAAAACCAAACAACCCCACCATAGGCTTGCTGGGCTTTGCCGATAGAGTCCAGATAAAATAATAAAAAAGGGGGGAGCAATTCTCAGGGGCCTTTTCCCCAATGACACTAGCTAAAATTGCATACGCCTGCAACCAGTTGGAGAACATACTAGGAATCAACCGATACCACTGTTTTCTTCATCCTTATTACTTTCATCTGGTCTAACTTTAAAGTAAAATTTCTCCAATGGCAACAAAAAGAAAAATTTCACATACTCACCCTTCCATATATGCTCCTTCACTTCCGGGTTTTAGATGTGCACCCAAAGGCCCTTCAAAACACACATACACATCGCATTTTTGCAGCATTTGCCAGACGTACCCCATCAACCCCGGTGACTCCTTTGCACCAAGAGGGCGAGCTGAGGCCTCAGATGGAACCCTGGCCGCCTGACCACTGACACTGGAGGTGGCATCTTGTGCTGTGGACCACACAGCTGCCAGAGAGGAAGAAGCCCCAGACGTCACCCCGGCTTTACAGCGCGCCAGCACCTCCCTAAGACCTGCTTATAGGGTGTGTACAATGCCATACGTGCCAGGGCCCCCACCAAAGAAGGAACTAAGGACTCAGCACTGCCCCCCAAAACTCCAGTCACATCCCATTGCCCAAATCCCTGCTGATCTGTCAACTAAGCCCCCTTGACAGTGAAAGAATAAGAACAAGACATAGGACATGAAACAAAATGCACACTTGTCTGCTTCTGTCCCTCAGGACATCCAGCCACAGATCCGGATCCCTGTGCAGCATGCGGGAGTTTACCATCTTCAGATCCGCTGAGCACCCCTTCAGACTGGCTCTGTTCACCAAGTTGCGTTATCGCTCTCTCACCTCAGCAGGCTCCAGGGTGCAGTTGCCGGCCCAGAGCCAGGCGGGCGCTCCACTGATGTCAGCAGCCACCGCCACACTGGAACCCCAGGCGCTCCCTCTCCTGATCCCACGCTGGGCTCTGTGAGGGATGGAGAAAGCCTCACCAGCCGTTGCCCGGCTCTTTCCAGCCTAGCCGCACGCTCTGCGATGCTAGGAGACAGGGGAAAGTTGCCACCTGCATCTTGTTTCACTGGGGGAACCTGACCGGCACTCGCCGCTCTGCCACTCCCACACCGGGCCGCACTAGACACAGACGGAGACTGTATAGCCAGCCGCACATCCACACTGCGATGTGTGAGGGCAGGGGAGTGGGTGCCAGATGAAAAAACTCCCGCCCTGGGTTTGCCGTAGATGGGGAATCATCCCAATTTGCACACCAGGGGAAGCAGGCATTCACTTGGCCCTTGAGGAGCTCCCAAAAATGGCACTGAACCTGAGATGCCACCTCAGCAGGGGCGGATCCGGGGGGGGGCAACAGGGCAATTTCCCCCCCTCGAGACTTTCTGTCACACTCACTTGCTTGCTCTGTTTTTTTTTTTGTTTGAGCCTGATCTCCCGGAATTTGGGGACCCGTTACCGGCCGGCCTTAGGTCCCCTGGACCCCAAACTTGGCACACATGTAGCCCCATGTCTTCTCTACAAGTTTGCAAAGTTTGGTGTCTAGGGGCCTTACGGCCGGGGAGCACCGATTTTTTAAAGCCGGGCACCCCTTCCATAGACTCCAATGTTAAACGGTCATTTCTCCGGTGACTTTGCGGACCCGGTACCGGCCGGTCGTAGGTCCCCTGGACCCCAAACTTGGCACACATGTATCCCCATGTCTCCTCTACAAGTGTGCAATGTTTGGTGTCTGGGAGACCTACGGCCGGGGAGAACCGATTTTTCAAATCTGGGCACTCCTTCCATAGAATCCCATGTTAAACATCAGTCTAGTCATGGGCACAGTGAAGCATGGGCACAGTGAGGCATGGGCACAGTGAGGCAAAGTGAGGCATGCAGATGGACACCCTAGGCTTATACTCGAGTCAATAAGTTTTCCCAGTTTTTTGGGGTAAAATTAGATGCCTCTGCTTATATTCGGGTTGGCTTATACTCGAGTATATACAGTACTTGTTCTGCGGCTGCCGCTGCCTCTCTGCGTCTCTCTCTCAGTTTCTCACATCAGCCGATCAGCGGCGCAGAGAGAGAGACTCGTCAAATGTAGTTACGCGGCGCACTTACACGATACAAGGAGCGGAGGAGGTGGGTGGAGCATCTTCCCTGCACTCGTTGCTAAAGCCTCGGCCGCTTGGCGTCTAGCAACGAGTGACGTCAGTGAGTCACGTCGGGCCGCGCTGCGTTCAGGTGCGATAGCGTGCGGCTCCACAGACGGGTAAGAAAGCGGGCGGCTCCGCTTGCGGCACGGTTTGTGGGCAGGCGGCGCGGTTCATGGGCAGACCGTGCTGCTCAGTGTGTTGGCAGCACAGGTGAGAGTGAGAGAGCAGGCTCAGTGTGGCAGCTGGCCAATCAGCTAGCCGGGAGCGGGGGAGCAGAGAGATGAGATCATCTCTCACCGCCCGTGCCTGCCCTGCATTCCTGCAGTGACTTCCGCCCTCACTGTGCAGGCAGCAGAGAGATTACATTATCTCTGTGCTGCCTGACTCTGGGAGTCTGGGACACAGCAAGAGACAACCAAAACTACACCTTAGCAGGCAAGTTAGTGACAATCCGCAAGGTGTGGCAGGCGACGTGGCAAGTGACAATCCGCAAATTGTGGCAGGTGACGTGGCAAATGACAATCTGCATCTGGTGGCAGGCAAGTGATAATCAGCAAGGTGTGGCAGGTGACGTGGCAAGTGACAATCCACAAGGTGTGGCTAGTGACAATCCGCAAGGTGTGGCAGGTGATGTGGCAAGTGACAATCCACAAGGTGTGGCAGGTGACGTGGCAAGTGACAATCTGCAACGTGTGGCAAGTGACACGCTCAAGGCTCCCACTAATTAGCAGGCGATGGTGGCAAGTGACACACTCGGGGCTCCCACTGTCACTGATTCTGCATTGAACTATTTAATTTAATATTACAATGTAATAATAGAAATAATGCGCTTCAATCATCCTGACACCATAACAACCATGGTGCCGGGAAGATTGAAGCGCCGACACCAGCCATTTCCCCGATAAATTTCCCACAAAAAAAACATATTTTTTGGCAGTGCCCCTCCCGAGAAAAGACTCTGGATCCGCCCCTGCACCTCAGCAATGTAGTGCTCAGAAGGCCTAGACCTCCTAGCACATGAACGACTAGAAGAGGGTCCAGGAAAGACCTTCCTGGGCTCCTGCAATAAGTCTGATAGTTTGTCTTGTAGCCACCCAGGGCCTTTAGCCAAAGCCGCAGCTCTAAGCTAGGACAGCATGTTGTCCAAGTCATCTGCCTTTTGTTCTTCCTACATGTGAATTCCAGGAACAAGGAAGAAAGCTGTATGATGCTGTGATGAGATCTGGCTGAGCTGTGACATGATCCCCTCTCTTCTCTACCCACTACAGGACACACCCTCTGCCTTGAACTCTTCAATCTGCTAAGCGGACTGCATCATTCCACATCACCCACTAATACTCTGCCTCTTCTGCAGGCCCCAGTCATGCTGGCCCTCCTCCTAGTTTCACTCAACTCCAGGCCATATACAGTACTTTCTAAGCACATATCAAAGAATTCATGTTATGACATATGCATGAGCCAGACTCAGGCAAGTCTTTGTTAGTTGACCTGATGGCTGGGTTGGGTAACTACTCTACTCTTGTAATATGAATAAGGAGTAAACGTGAATGTCATTTAAAACAACAGTAATGATGAGTTTTTTTAAAAATAAGCCTCGTACACACGCATGGTTTTCTCGGCAAGAAAGCTGCTGGGAATACACGTGCGTGTGTATGCTTTCTCGCGATAAAACTGCCGGGAATCCAGACGAGAAAAATAGGGAACCTGCTCTCTATTTTCTCGTCGGGATTCTCGGCAGAGTGTTTCCTGCCGAAAAAAACGTGAGTGTGTATGCTTACCTGTCCTCAGGTAAACCCGCGCATGTTCGAAAAGACTTTGACGCATGCCCGGTAACACACGGGTAGTGTAGGGTGTAGCGAGATGGCGGCAACGGCATCGAATGTGACGAGCGCAGGCTCTTCGTAGTCAATGTCGTCACTGCGTTCTTTCCATTCAAAAGAACGGCGGTTCTTTTGAATGGCTGTCTGTATGCACGGCTTGGCAAGGAAAGCTTGCCTGGAATCCCGTTAGGAAAACCAACGTTTTTTTCCTGACGTGATTCCCGGCCCTGTGTACAAGGCTTGAGAGTTAACGGATTCAATATTTTCTTCCTGGTGGGTAGGCGTTCACTGATGATTAGTTCAATCACTTAGCAAATGGCGAAAGCATTTTCATGTCATTTAGTAAGCTTTCACTAGTTAAGTGAAAGGGAGGACAGAGTCTGTTCAGCATACCAAATGCACTCTGGAAACTATTGGCAGAAGGATTGCGTATAGGAGGATGTGGTCTGTAGAGTGCAATATCTTTGTGTGTTAAAGCAGTATGAAACTCAAAACCAAAAAATTTATATATTGCAGCTTACCATTCATTAGATGTGGTAGCTGCATTAGTTTTATTTTTTTATGCTTTTTTTCCCCCCTCTGTTTTCTCCTGTGATCACATCCTGTATTAGACTGCCTCTACTTTGAATGAAGGAGCACCTTTTGACAGCAGCATTGCCAATCTGGGGGAATTAACTGTTAAATATACTAGCAAAAGTAGATACTCTGGCTAACACTTTATAAGTAGTTACAGCAAAAAAAAAAATTATTTTGGAATAACGGTTTTACATTAATAAAGACAAGCTTATCACTGTAAGCACCCCTGTCAGTGGTAAATGGTTTGTCTTAACTCTCTAACTGCTACATACGTAGAAGAGCTTGTTCTGCGTACTGGATCACCACATGGATATAAAGGAAAGAAAGTCTAAAAAAGAAAACGAATGCAACTATCACATCTAAGAAATGGCAAGCTGCAATAAAGTAAAAGCTTGTTTTTGGGTTTAATACCACTTTAATTTTACCCTGCTGCTTTACAGTACACCAATTTTTGCTTTGTTCATTTTGACAGTGCTACTGGATCACACACGTTTTATGAGATGCCAGCAAAGCAGAATAGATACAGTGGTCAATCTTTACTGTGTCAGTATTTAAGCCAAGATTTTATTTGAAATTATTTCAAGAATGACGCAAGGACAAAGGCAAAGTCTACAATTATTTGGATATGTCTATATTTATATTATGAACACTGCACTTGTAAGACTTAAGCCGTGTACACACGATCGGTTTTACCGATGAAAACAGTCCGATGGACTTTTTTCATCGGACAAACCGATCGTGTGTGGGCCCCATCGGTCTTTTTTCCCTCGGTATAAAAAAATAGAACATGTTTTAAATTTTACCGATGGAAAAAAAAAACAATAGCAAATTCCGATCGTCTGTGGGGAACTCCATCGGAGAAAAAACCCACGCACGCTCAGAATCAAGTCGACGCATGCTCAGAAGCATTGAACTTAATTTTTCTCGGCTCTTCGGAGTGTTTTACGTTACGTCGTTTGGGACGGTCAGTTTTTTGACTGATGGTGTGTAGGCAAGACTGATGGAAGCAGCTTCATCGGATTTCCGATGGAAAAATCCATCGGTTTAAAATCCATAGGAAATCCGATCGTGTGTACAGGGCTTTAGTCTGTGACAAAAAATAAATAAATATGAGAGCATGCATTTCCACAAAGGAAAGGCTACCCAGAAAAGAAAACCTGTGAGGCCTCGTACACACGACCGAGTTTCTCGGCAAGAACCAGCAAGAAACTTGCTGGCAGAGATGTCTTGCCGAGAAACTTGTTCGTGTGTATGGTTTCTCGTCAAGAAAACCTGCTCTCTATTTTCTCGTCGAGATTCTCGTCGGCATGTTTCTCGACGAGAAAAGTGAGTGTGTGTGTACACTTACCTGTCCTCCCGGAAGTCCGCGCATGTTCGAAATAAATTTGACGCATGCACGGTAGCTTCCTAGGCATAGGTAGGGTATACCAAGATGGCGGCGACGGCATCGAATGTGACGAGTGCATGCTCGTCGTAGTCGATGACGTCACCGCGTACGCTCCATTCAAAGAACCGCGGGTTCTTTGAATCGAGCGTGTGTACACTCGGCCGGGACAAGTTTCTTGTCCAAGAATCTCGTCGAAAAAAACAACATGTTTTTTTTTACGAGAATCTCGGCCGTGTGTACGAGGCTTTAGACATTTTTAACTTATCAAAGTAAAACTTCTGCTTTAAAGCAGCACCACAAGATGGCTTCTCTAAACTTAGTGGTGTATTCCAACAGCTCCTTTTAGTTCTTGGAGATTTTCTTCCACATTGTCAGTTGCATTACACTCTAATTTGTTTTCCCTTTTGATTTTAATATATTGCACCATAAAAAAAATATATACAGCACTTTAATCTATCCCTCTTCTTTGAGAAATACAGTTCTTTTTAAAAACATACTGTAGGTTTGATAGTACCCACAGAAGCACTGACTCAACAACAGTGTTGCTGGATTGTCACTAAGGATGAGTTTCGGGTTAGGAGCCACCTTGGGTTCAATGTGGATCTCAGCGTTATGAAACTCAATTCATGGCCTAAAATACACATAGAGCACCACATAATTCTTGTCTCTTGTCAGATCGGCCCCTGGGAATTAATAATCTAAAAGAATTGACAAGCCAGCCTCCTTACTATAAAAGGTTGGGCTTATCATAGCTGTGTGTTGGGACTGGTTATGGAAAGGTAACACATCTGTGTAATGTGTGTAAATGTGATTGCTACACATTGCTTTACAGTTCTTTACTGTGGTAAATTACACCCCCTTTTTTATGCCTCTGTGTTCAGAGTTCCATAGATCTAACTATACTATACTTCTTTCTGTATATCACTCGGTCGGCTGACGTTGCGCACCTTAGTTCTATGCGGTAAATAATTGATTCTTAATGCGAGTATCCATTGTAAAACCTGTTTTAATAAATCATTTATGCAGGTTTACACTATGTGCTCTGTCCTCTCCTTCTTTATGGTCCATACATCATCAGACTGAGGAAGTGCTACCTTTATTCATACAACCCTGATGCACTTTTGACCTTTATTTATGAGGTCTCGAGCTTCTAGTAAGAGAGACACATATTTTGTGTGGTGGGGAGCATAGATGTGGTCACAATGAGCATATTATCACTTAGCACCTAACTACTGATTATTTGTTGGTCTTATTCTAATTTTCACATATTTTGCACCATTTTTCACATGAAATAATTATGTATTGTGTACAGCCAGTGTACAATTTTTATTTTTGCTGTGCACTGTTAGCACTACATGCATTTACAGGGAAAGCACAACACTATTTAGATGATGTGTGTGTGTGTGTTCCGCATTCAAACATTTTTATGAGTGCATCATTCCCTTTGTGTATATCTCTCTTTCATTTTGTCACTACATAATAGGACCTAGTTCAGGGCTGCTTTTGTTTGGTTTCAGATCTTTTTTTGACAATAGTTTGTTTATTAGCCCCATAAGAATAATGAATTGGATATCATGATCTGCCCCCCTAGACTTCAATGGGGTTTGGGAAAAGTTAACATTTTCCAAATGTTGTAAAACTGGCAATAAATCGAACAGGGGCAGATTTGTTTATACCATAGCATAGAAAAATTGAACTAGGTTTATTGTTCTAATGAATAATGTTAAATTACCTTTATTTTCACAGGGCTTGCATTCTGGTATTTATAGCAGAGAAAGCTGTCATGAGAGTTCTTAGATGCGTTGCTTGCATTACATTTCTGATTTTCAGGCAGTTTTCCTTTTATTTCCACATGGTGATTCTGCTAGTAACACACTTCAGGTCCTTGAATGACAACACTCATTCATTGTGTTGTATCCATGTACAAAAAGTATTGCCGTTCTAGAAAGGGTTATAGGACACTTTTTCCTCTCATCTCCAAAAGAATAGGGTGGATGTGAACTAATGCTAACCCATAAGAGTGCAATAGAGGCAGAGTGTACTGGAATTGTCTGGCAAGATTTCTAGCAAGATCAATGGGTCATTTTTTGCTCCTAATCAGATATATAAATTTGTTTACAACAGCAGAGTGGAAGCTTACCGGAATCTGAAGGCTCCCTTTAAAATAAGGGGGTCTCTAGATATCTGTCCCCTCAAGGGAAGAGAGTATAGCCCTGTACACACGATCGGTTTTACCGATGAAAACAGTCCGATGGACTTTTTTCATCAGACAAACCGATCGTGTATGGGACCCATCGGTCTTTTTTCCATCGGTTTTAAAAAATAGAACATGTTTTAAATTTTTCCGATGGATCAAAAACCGATAGCAAATTCCGATCGTCTATGGGCAAGTCCATCGGATAAAAAACCCACGCATGCTCAGAATCAAGTCGACGCATGCTCAGAAGCATTGAACTTCATTTTTCTCGGCTCATCGGAGTGTTTTACGTCACCGCGTTTGGAACAGTCGGTTTTTTGACTGATGGTGTGTAGGCAAGACTGATGGAAGTCAGCTTCATCGGATTTCCGATGGACAAAACCATCGGATTAGAATCCATAGGATATCCGATCGTGTGTACGAGGCTTCAGAGTTACATTAGTACTATTATGATTCATTCCTCAAAAAAAAAAAGCAAAGTAAATAAAAGCACCCACACCATGGCAATGGGGTTGATTTACTAAAACTGGAGAGTGCAAAATCTGGTGCAGCTTTGCATAGTAGCCAATCAGCTTCTAACTTCAGCTTGTTCAATTAACCACTTAACAACCGCGCTATAGCCGAATGATGGCTACAGCGCGGCTCGATAACTCTGGGAGGGCATACTACGATGTCCTCCCAGAATCGCGCTCCCCTGGGGCACGCACTCAAGAGTATCCTTGACCGCCGGGAGGCTGGATCTGTAGTGCCTACAGCACTGCTCTGTGCCCATTGCAGCACTTATTCCATCCATCCATGCTCAGCCATCCCATACACCCCCATACATACTTAGCCATACCCAGCCATACTCAGCAATACCCAGCCCTACTCAGCCATAGTCAGCCATACCCAGCCATACTTAGCAATACCCAGCCATATCCAGCAATACCCAGCCATCCTATCCATACTCAGCCATACCCAGAAATACCCAGCCATACTCAGTAAAACCCAGCAATACCCAGCCATGCTTAACCATACTCAGCAATACCCAGCCATACTCTGCCATACTCTGCCATACTCAGCCAACATCAGCCATACCCAGAAATACTCAGCGATCTTATCCATACTTAGCCATCCTATCCAAACTCATTTATGCTCAGTCATCCCATCCATACTCCGCCATCTACATTCACAGCTCAACCATCCCCACCCACGGCTCATCCATCCCCATTCATGCCTCATCCATGCCATATCAGTTCTCATCAATGCCACATCCATACCACTACAGTGCCACACAAAAGTGTAATAGATAATCAAATTAGATTTGAAATGTATGCCCCTAGAATACCTGATGGTGCTCCCTGCATGTTAGGCCTCTGTATGTGGCCAGGCTGTGGAAAAGTCTCCCACATGTGGTATCATCGTACTCAGGAGGAGTAGGAGAATATATTTTGGGAGTAATTCTTCCTATGTACATGCTATGTGTTAGAAATATTGTATAAATAGACAACTTTGTTTAAATGTCTTTCCACATTTTCCAAAAACTTGTAGAAAAAAAATGACATGTTCAAAAGACTCATTATGCTATGTAGATTATACGTTGGGGTGTTTTCTTTCCAAAATGGGGTAATTTTTGGGGCGTTTCCATTGTTCTGGTGCTCCAGGGTCTTCAAAAGTGCAAGAGGTAGTCACAAAATGATATGTGTAATTTATGCTTCTAAAATGCCTGATGGTGCTCCCTGCATGTTGGGCCTCTGTATGTGGCCACACTGTGTAAAAGTCTCACACATGTGATATTGCCATACTCAGGAGGAGTAGTAGAATTTGTTTTGGGGTGTAATTTGTGGTATGCATATGCTGCGTGTGAGAAATAAACTGATAATATGACAATTTTGTGTGAAAAAAAAAGAAAAAACAAATCTTGATTTTGCAAAGAATTGTGGGTAAAAATTACAACTTCAAAAAACTCACCATGCCTCTTACTAAATACTTTGGGATGTCTACTTTACAAAAAGGGGTCATTTGGGGGGTATTTGTACTTTTCTGGCTTGTTAGGGTCTCAAGAAAGGAGATAACTGATCACACCTGAAGTACTGACAGCCTTTCAGAGATTGGCACCATAGCTTGTGGACCCTAACTTTTACACAGACCAAATAATATACCCCAATTTGGGTTATTTATACCAAAGATATGTAGCAGTATAAATTTTGCCCAAAATGTATGAAAAAAAATACATTTTTTTCCAGAATTTTCAGTCTTTTTTCTTTTTGTAGCGCAAAAAAAAAAACAGCGGTAAATAAATACCATCAAAAGAAAGTTCTATTTGTGTGAAAAAAAGGACAAAAATTTCATATGGGTACAATGTTGCATGACTGAGCAATTGTCATTCAAAATGTGAGAGCACCTAAAGCTAAAAATTGATCTAGTTAGGAAGAGGGTTTAAGTGCCCAGTGGGTAAGTGGTTAAACCTATGACAAAAAAAAAGGGAAGCTGATTGATTTCTATGTAGAGCTGCACCAGATTATGGCCTTTCCAGGTTTTGCAAATCTACCCCAATGTCCTTTGTTAATCCAATGTCAATTACATCATCCAGAAATGTAGATCCACGTCAATCATAATAACTGGCTGCCATGACAACCCGCTTCCCAACGATGTTTACCCACTGACACGCAACCTGCTGCACAACAAAGCTGGCCCATTGCACTTTTATTGCAAAATGATGGATCCATTCCCTAACCAGCTGCTGTTTGTAAAAAAAAAAACTGTTCAGGATCCTGGGTGATGTCATTGACCAAATTAGATCATATCCATATTTTGTCAAAGATTTCGCCCATGATCCCTGTTTACAAACAACTGTCAGCAAAATGATAGATCCTCAGCCAGTTGCTGTGTGTAAAAATAAGGCAGAAATATATTATTTAGCAGTGGTAGGACTACTGCCACCATAATGACCTGACACCTGGCAATGCAGCCCCATTCCAAGTGACAAATTCCAATCCAGGTGTTGTTTTGTAAAAAAAAAAAAACATACTTGCCAACTGTCACAAATTGCAGTTTTCCCATTTTTTTCCCCCTGCCGTTAGAGGCCGTGGCCAACATTGGTAAAATGTCTACACCGGGCTGCCATTTTCCTGAAGACCAGTTATTGTGAGGAAGAAAGAAAAGGCGAAACCCAGGCTCCGCCTCTTGGTTTTTCCCTTCAGCTGGTCTTCTGTGATGGTACAGAGACCAAATCACCTGTGACCCGCACCCAAGGGGACACCTGATGTAAGGAGGGACTCCGGTGGCTGGGGACACCTGATGTAAGGAGGGACTCCGCTGGCTGGGGACACCTGATGTAAGGAGGGACTCCGCTGGCTGGGGACACCTGATGTAAGCAGGGACTTCTCTGGGGACACCTGATGTAAGGAGGGACTCCGAGGCGCATGCGCGGCTTCTAAACATGGCAGACGTGTGAGACCAGAGCTCCATCCCCCGCCGCATTCCCGAGACTCCCGCTGGCCGATCCAAAGGTCTGCTAGCCATGGGAGTCGCCTCCTCAGTCTCCTGCATGCGGCCGCGCACCCCATGGGCAAGATTGGAGACCAGAGACAGACCTACGCCTCCTCCACCATGGACCGCTGCCTACACAGGCCCTTATCCGCGGCCTCGAGTAGCCAGGACGGTGCGCAAGACCCTCCGGAGCGTTTTGAGCCTGAGACAGGTACTCTCTTTGATATTGCCCCCACGCCTGTACAGGGGTCACCCCCCCCCCATTAACGACAGAAGTACTAGATGCCAAACTACAATCCCTAATCACCCATAATCCAAGCCATCACCCATAACATTGAACAGGAGGTGGGTAAACTTGCTAAAGAATTGACAGGGGAAATAGGCCAATTGGGAGAACGCACTGACACCCTGGAGTCTAAGTTTGATGAACTAGTGCAGTATGTTCAAGTTCTTGAAGAGGACAATGCCACCATGAAACACTCAGTCACCCAGCTTCAAGCACAACAAGAAGACCTTGAAAATAGGGAACACAGACAGAATCTGCGAATCAGAGGTATTCCTGAAGCAGTGGAAGACAGGGACCTCCGCTCCTATCTCCTAAGCTTGTTTAATGTGGTAGCCCCTAATATCCCTGACATTGATTGGCGCTTGGACAGGGCCCACAGATCTCTCGCTCCTAAACCCCCGGCTGGAGCTAATCCGAGAGACGTGATTGTTAGATTTCACTACTACGACAGCAAAGAAGCACTCACTAATCGTGAAGGAATACATTACTCCCTATGCGATCTCCAGGAAAGTGACAACTTTCTGCGCAACTTAGGCCTACCACCTCTCCCTGATGAAGATTCTGTGCCGCTTTCTGCTACTCCTAAGCCGCTGACAGCTCCAGGCCGCATCTGGACCCCGGTGCGGCAGAAGCCATTTAAATCCAACTTCACACCCCAGAGGCGCCCTGTTGTTTTTATTGCACCCTGGCTAAAAAGTTTGTTTGTTTGTTCCCACGGTTTCTAGTTTGTGATCCAGGCCTTGATACTCCGGAAGGTGGAGGGGGGCCGTCCACCCCCATTTTTGGTGGTCCTCATGATCCCCTTCCCAGCCAATGGTTAGACCTGGGCTCCCTGGAGGTGTTCGGCCTTCTAGGTTTCTCTTTGGAAACAGTACAGATTTATGCCGCGTACACACGATCATTTTTCCCGTCGGGAAAAATGAAATTTTTTCCTTTGGACGAGAAAAACGAACGTCTGTGGGCTTTTTGCCGTTTTTCCCGACGGGAAAAAAGGCATTAATCACGATGAGAAAAATTAGAACACGTTTTTTCCATCATTTTTTTCCGCGGCAGTTTTCCCATAGGGAGACACTGCCGCGGAGCCCACAGACGGTCGTTTTTCTCGACAAAGAAAAAAATTACGGGAAAAACGGTCGTGTGTGGGGGAAAATGCCGTTCCCTCGTTTTTCATTTTATTTCATGTCGTGATTCACGGCGGTGTTTTCACCGCCGTGAATCACGATCGTGTGTACGCGGCATTACATTTTTTTTTTTCAATTTTTTTTTCTTTCCTCAGGTCCTTTTTTTCTGACTTGCGGCTGCTACACCTTATAGATTGGTTATGTTTCTGTTACAATGCTACCGATATACTAAATGTTATGTCACTTTTTACTAGGGATGAGCTTAGAGTTTGAGTCAAACTCATGTTCAACTCGAACATTGCCGAACAGCGAATAATTTGGGGTGTTTGCGGCAATTTCGAAAAGCCGCGGAACATCCTGTAAAAGTCTATGGGAGAAATCTAAAGTGCTAATTTTAAAGGCTTATATGCAAGTTATTGTCATAAAAAGTGTTTCGGGACCCGGGTCCTGCCCCAGGGGACATGTATCAATATTGCTTAAAGTGAAACAATAAAAGCAAAATATTCCTTTAAATTTCGTACCTGGGGTGTGTGTATAGTATGCCTGTAAAGTCGCACTTGTTTCCCGTGCTTAGAACTGTCCCTGCACAAAGTGTAATTTCTGAAGGAAAAAAAGTAATTTAAAACTCACTCGCGGCTATAATGAATTGTCGGCTCCCGGCAATACATAGAAAAGTCATTGATAATAAAAAAATGCGTGGGAGTCCCCTCAAATTCAATTACCAGGCCCTTCAGTTCTGGTATGGATATTAAGGGGAACCCTGCCGCAAATTTTAAAAAGAAATGTGTGGGGTTCCCCCCAAATATCCATACCAGGCTCTTCAGGTCTGGTATGGCTTTTAAGGGGAACTCCACCCCAAATTAAAAAAAAATGCAGTGAAGTTCCCCCAAAAATCCATACCAGACCCTTTATCCGAGAACGCAACCTGGCAGGCCGCAGGAAAAGAGGGGGGGACGAAAGCGCGCCACCCCTCCTGAACCGTACCAGGCCACATGCCCTCAACATGGGAACAATGTCCCCATGTTGATGGGGACAAGGGCCTCATCCCCACAACCCTTGCCCGGTGGTTGTGGGGGTCTGCGGGCAGGGGGCTTATCGGAATCTGGAAGACCCCTTTAACCACTTGACCACTGGGCACTTAAACCCCCTTAATAACCAGACCAATTTTCAGCTTTCGGTGCTCTCACATTTTGAATGACAATTACTCAGTCATACAACACTGTACCCATATGAAATTTTTGTCCTTTTTTTCACACAAATAGAGCTTTCTTTTGGTGGTATTTAATCACTGTTGGGTTTTTTATTTTTTGCGCTATAAGAGAAAAAAGACTGAAAATTTTGTAAAAAAATGATTTTTTTTTCGTTTCTGTTATAAAATTTTGCAAATTACTATTTTTTCTTCATAAATTTTGGCCAAAATTTATACTGCTACATATCTTTGGTAAAAATAAGTACAAATTGGTGTATATTATTTGGTCTTTGTGAAAGTTATAGAGTCCACAAGCTATGGTGCCAATATCTGAAAATTGATCACACCTGAAGTACTGACGGCCTATCTCAATTCTTGAGACCCTAACATGCCAGAAAAGTACAAATACCCCCCAAATGACCCCTTTTTGGAAAGAAGACATTCCAAGGTATTCAGAAAGAGGCATTGTGAGTTTTTTGAAGTTGTCATTTTTTCCCACAATTCTTTGCAAAATCAAGATTTTTTTTTTCTCTTTTTTTTTTTCACAAAATTGTCATATTAGCAGGTTATTTCTCACACACAGCATATGCATTCCACAAATTACACCCCAAAACACATTCTGCTATTACTCCCGAGTATGGCGATACCACATGTGTGAGACTTTTACACAGCGTGGCCACACACAGAGGCCCAACATGCAGGGAGCACCTTCAGGCGTTCTGGAGCACCCAGGCCAATTCTGACATTTCTCTCCTACATGTAAAAATCATCATTTGTTTGCTAGAAAATTACATAGAACCCCAAAACATTATATATGTTTTTTTAGCAAAGACCTTAGAGAATATAATGGTGGTTGTTGCAACTTTTTATCTCACACGATATTTGCGCAGCAATTTTTTTAACGCGTTTTTTACGGAAAAAAAATGTTTTGTGCTTAAAAAAAAAAAAAACAGTAAAGTTAACCCAATGTTTTTGCATAATGTGAAAGATGAAGTTACGCCGAGTAAATAGATACCTAACATGTCGCCCTTAAAAATTGCACACACTCGTGGAATGGCGCCAAACTTCGCTACTTAAAAAATCCCCATAGGCGACGCTTTAAATATTTTTACTGGTTACATGTTTTGAGTTACAGAGGAGGTCTAGGGCCAAAATGATTGCTCTCGCTCTAACGTTCGCAGAGATACCTCACATGTGTGGTTTGAAAACCGTTTTCATATGTGGGCGGGACTTACGTATGCGTTCGCTTCTGTATGCGAGCTCACGGGGACAGGGGCGCTTTAAAAAATAAAATAAAATTATTCTTCATTTTACTTTATTTATTTTAGTTTGACATGTTTTTCCGCCCTAAACATTTTTTTGATCACTTTTATACCTATTACAAGGAACGTAAACATCCCTTGTAATAGGAATATGGCATGACAGGTCCTCTTTACAGTGAGATATGGGGGGGGGTGTCAATAAGACCCCACATCTCACCTCTAGGCTGGGAAGCCTGAAAAAAATACAAAAAAAAAACAACAATCCTGGCTTTGATCGTAGCGGTGAGTCGGTAGAAGCACCGGAGGGCGGCGGGGGGGGGGACATCCCCTCTCGCCTCCCATAAGAATGATCAAGCGGCGGAACAGCCGCTATGATTGTTCTTATGGTGTAGTGAATCGCCGGCTGAAAAAGCTAATATCTGAATGATGCCTGTAGCTGCTCCCATCATTCAGATATCCCCGCACAAAGTCAAGGACGTCATATGACGGCCGGAGGGCGGGAAGTGGTTATTGCAGAGTATTGCCGGGCATTGCGGAGTATTGCCGGGCATTGCGGAGTATTGCTGGGCATTGCGGAGTATTGCAGGGCATTGCGGAGTATTGCGGACTATGGCAGGGTATTGCGGTGTATGGCAGGGTATTGCACGGGTATTGCACAGGGTATTGTGGAGGGTATTGCACAGGGTATTGTGGAGGGTATTGCAGAGTATTGTGGAGGGTATTGCAGAGTATTGTGCAGGGTATTGCAGAGTATTGTGCAGGGTATTGCAGAGTATTGTGCAGGGTATTGCAGAGTATTTAGCAGAATATTGCGCAGGGTATTGCAGAGTATTGCGCAGGGTATTGCAGAGTATTGCGCAGGGTATTGCAGAGTATTGCACCAGAGTATTGCAGAGTATTGCACCAGAGTATTGCAGAGTATTGCACCAGAGTATTGCAGAGTATTGCACCAGGGTATTGCAGAGTATTTTGCAGGGTATTGCGCAGGGTATTGCAGGGTATTGCAGAGTATTTTGCAGGGTATTGCAGAGTATTTTGCAGGGTATTGCAGAGTATTGCGCAGGGTATTGCAGAGTATTGCACCAGGGTATTGCCGAGTATTGCACCAGGGTATTGCAGAGTATTGCACCAGGGTATTGCAGAGTATTGCACCAGGGTATTGGCAGGGTATTTTGCAGAGTATTGGCAGGGTATTTTGCAGAGTATTGGCAGGGTGTATTGCAGAGTATTGGCAGGGTATAGCACAGGGATGGCTGAGCAGGGATGGATGGATGGCTGGATCTGTGACTGCAATTGTCACAGATCCAGCTCACAGAGCTGCTGCTGCCATCCGCTCCCTCCCCCTCCCCTCTCACACTGTACCGATCGGTACAGAGAGGGGAGGGAGGAACCGGCGTCATCAAATGACGCCGGTCTGTTTACAAGTGATTGCTCCGTCATTTGACGGAGCGATCACGTGGTAAACGGCCGCTATCAGCGGCGATTTACCGCGATTCGTGATCCGCCGGGTCCTCTGGACCCGGCGGTCACGGAGTTTCCCGTGTGCGCGCCCCAGGGGGCGCGCGGGAGCGCGATTCTGGGAGGACGTTATATAACGTCCTCCCAGAGTTAAGCAACCACCTTGTCGACGTTATTTGTCGGCAGGTGGTTGTTAAGTGGTTAACAAAGGGGTCCCCCAGATCCTGGCCCCCCCACTATGTGAATTGGTAAGGGGTACATTGTACCCCTACCATTTCACAAAGAAAGTGTAAAAAATAATTAATAGACCCGCCCCTTCTCACGTTCCCCATCAGGTCCGCTCCTAATGGGGAACGTGAGAAGGGGCGGGTCTATTCATTTTTATACACTGAAGAGGAAGTTCCCCATCAGGCCCGCTTAGCCAATGACGTAGGCGGGGTCTGAGATACGAGGGCGCCCCCTCCTCCTCGTACCTCAGACCCCGCCTTTGTCATTGGCTGAGCGGACCTGATGGGGAACTTCCTCCGCAGTGTAGGTCCGCTCAGCGGTTGTGGGGATGAGGTCCTTGTCCCTATCAACATGGGGACATCTTCCCCATGTTGAGGGCATGTGGCCTGGTACGGTTCAGGAGGGGGAGGGCGCTCTCTCGTTCCCCTCTCTTTTCCTGTGGCCTGCCAGGTTACGTGCTCTGATAAAGGGTCTGGTATGGATTTTTGGGGGAACTCCACGCCATTTTTTTTAATTTGGGGTGGAGTTCCCCTTAAAATCCATACCAGACCTGGAGGGTCTAGTATGGATATTTGGGGGGAACCCCACGTCATTTTTTTTTTAATTTGATGCAGGGTTCCCCTTAATATCCATACCAGACCTGAAGGGCCTGGTAATTGAATTTGGGGGGACCCCCACGCATTTTTTTTTTTTTTATCAATGACTTTTCTCTGTATTGCCGGGAGCCGACAATTCGTTATAGCCGCGAGTGGTTTTAAATGGCTTTTTTTCCTTCAGAAATTACATTTTGTGCAGGGACAGTTCTAAGCAAGGGAAACAAGCGCTGCTTTACAGGCATACTATACACCCCCCCCAGGTACGAAATTTAAAGGAATATTTCACTTTTTATTGTTTCACTTTATGCATTATTAAAATCACTGCTCCCGAAAAAACTGCCGGTTTTAAAACTTTTTTTTGCATTGATACATGTCCCCTGGGACAGGACCCGGGTCCCCAAACCCTTTTTAGGACAATAACTTGCATATTAGCCTTTATAATTAGCACTTTAGATTTTGAACGTTCGAGTCCATTGTATTTAATAGGGTTCTAAAGTTCACGCAAACTTTAGGTCTGTTCGCAGGTTCTGTTGCAAACCGAACAGGGGGGTGTTCGGCTCATCCCTACTTTTTACCCATTATGTGACTCTTGCACCATGGAATCTTTCACCTAATGTATTCTACGCAGTTTATCTCACACTTACTCATCAGGTTAAGTTGTTATGGCGTTAAAGTTTTTTACTTGTAATGTTAAAGGTTTAAACTCTATTTAAAAGATGGCTGACTTTGAAAGAGTTTAAAGCGTCCAAAGCTGACGTAATTCTAGTCCAGGAGACTCACTTTCGCCCTGGGGCATCCCTTAAATTTGCTAGCAAACACTTCCCGACATTATTCATGGGTTCTGACCCATCTGGGAAAGCAGGCGTAGCAATATTAATTAGTCGCTCTTGTCCTTTAATCCTCACACTTGGACCCCCAGGGCAGATTATTATACTAGACTGTTCGTTCCTCACCCAGTCCCTTACTATAGTTAAAGTTTATGCTCCTAATTCTGGTCAGGTCCATTTCCTTACTACCGTATTTGATACCTGGACAAATTCTCACAACCTTTTCTGGTGATTGGCGGGGAATTCAATATGACCATGTCTCCCAGCAAAGACAGGCACATATTGTTCCCATCCACAACACCATCTACATCTGACCGCCTCTCCAAATCCTTCCGCAAGCTCATCAGAGCTGAAAACCTCCTGGACATCTGGAGGATTAAAAACCCCACACACGGGGCGTGTCCAAGATGGCGACCAGTGTGGAGGTTTAGTGTGAGAGCTCCGCTATCCTGCCTGCTATAATCCTGACTCCCTGCGGACACTTTTCCTACCGAAGCCACCCAAGTGTCTCCTGAGACTCCCTGGAGTGGTATGCCCCCTAAGCGCAGGTCGGCGACACATCCGAAAGCCTCTAGACTGAACGCTTCATCGCGTGGCAAGAAGACTGGGACCTGCACGCTGCCCAATATGGCGTCGCAGACGGAGGATGTGGATCCTGCGACTCAGAGCCAAGATAACTTTAACGCCCTGATGCAAGCAATCACCACCTGCCAAACGACCCTGACGGGTAAAATAGACGCCATGCAGATGGAGATGGGACTGATCCGCAAGGACATGGACAAATTCCGGGCCCGTCTAACGGAAGCTGAACAGCGGGTAGGTGACGCTGAGGATGTGCTCCGAGACCACTCCACCGCTCTCCGCACCCTCACCACTAAGGTCCGGGCTCTTGAATATCGAGCCGAGGACGCGGAGAACCGCAACAGAAGGAATAACCTCCGAGTCATCGGGCTGCCGGAGGGCTCGGAGGCCCCGGATCCGGTTATGTTCGTGGAGAGGCTTCTCCAGCAACTGCTTCCACAAGCGACATTCTCACCGTTCTTCACAGTCGAACGGGCCCACAGGATGCCGGCTGCTCGCGGCCCTCCTGGTAGCCCCCCGTGAACACTTATCCTTCGTTTCCTGAATTATAGGGACAGAGACACGGTACTAAGGGAAAGCAGGAAGCTTGAAGCCCTACGATTTGAGGGAACACGTCTCATGATATTCCCTGACTTCTCGGTCGAAACTCAAAAGATGAGGAAATCATTTGACCAGGTGAAACTTGCCCTCCGGCAGAAAGGCTTGAAGTATAGTATGCTCTTCCCAGCCCGCCTTAGAGTGCAAGATGGAGAGGCACTGAAATTCTTTACCTCGCCCGAGGAGGCCTCCAACTGGCTGGAATCCCTCACGCGCAGATGAACCCCGTGGCAGGCCCCTCTCTCAGCATCTACCAGTTCGGACGGGTGAGCCAACCTTTTTGCCTTTGACCGTCTACCATAGCACTGACTGTTTGTGGATGTTCCCGGCCGGCCTCTTTCTCCTTAAACTGAACTCCCTATACCCCTGACTATCTCCCACATATTTTTTAATTTTTTTTTCTGGCCGTTCGCCTCTGATCCATGTTTAGCCCATTATCCCATTTTTGCTTCGGGATCAACATGGCATGTACTGCCGCTGGACTTATTCACACAGACATTATATCCTGCACATGCCATATTGTTGGGAGAGAAGAGGGACTGCTACATTACTAGCTGAGTTGCTCTGATACCATCTATGGGCACTCCAAATGCAAGTTCAAGCACTGTGCCCCCGGGGGGGATTTTCCCCCTATTTTCCCCTTATTCCTCCCCCTCGGGTGAATACCTCTCCGCAGGGAGGACCAATTTATCTATTTCTTTTTTTTTGTTTTTTGTTTTTTCCTTTTATCCGTTTGAACTTCCTTTACGTTGCAGGCACTTGCTACTATGGCGGCTGCTGACTAACCTACAGGTGCCTCAACGCTTTGCCCCCTAGGGGCCTTTCTTGGTACATTGCCTCACTAAGACCCATGGTCTTGTTTTGTTTTGGGGGTTTGAAAACGCGCCTGAGTTCGGGAGGTAGCGTGGGGAGGGGGGAGGGGGGGTGGGAAAGGATGTTGGTTTGGGTTTTATGAGTTCTACTATCACTGATTGTTTTTGGGTCATGTCATTACTATCTCTTTATTTTAAGGCGCGTAGGAAATTACACAGGTTATTCTCATCCCTTGTACTGCTGCTGGGTCGGGGCAGATGGGGAGGGTGGTTGATGTTTATTTTACCAACTCTAATATGGCTCCTTTGAGGGTGATTTCGTGGAACGTGCGGGGGTTGAACTCTATGATCAAGCGCTCCTTAGTGTTTGGGTATCTAAAGAGGCATCTCCCGCACATATGTATCCTCCAGGAGACGCACCTCATGGGATCCAAGTTATTGTCACTGAAGAGGGCATGGGTGGGATCCTACTACCATTCCACTTTCTCCTCACATTCCCGAGGGGTAAGTGTACTGGTACATAAGACGCTCCCATTTACACTGCTGGATCTCCATTTAGACCCAGAAGGTCGATATGTGATCATGCATGCAATGTGTGATCGGATAGAAATGGTGGTTGTGGGCCTATATATACCCCCTCCGGCAAATATGAATGTTTTACACAAGATCCTTACTGTACTAGCTAAATATCCTACGACGAATGTTATTCTGGCAGGGGATTTCAATATGACCCCTGATCCTGAGGCAGACCGTCTCAGTCAGAGTCACAGGAGCCACACGACTGACCCGGGCCTAATTAGATGGGCGGAGACGTTTGGTTTACATGATGTGTGGAGATGGAAACATCCCACAGCCAGACACTATACGTGCCATTCGGCTACGTATGCCACCATGTCACGTATAGACCTAATATATGTCAGTGACTCCCTGTTAAACAAGGTCGCTGCGGTTTCCATCCTCCCAAGAGGTATTTCTGACCACGCCCCTATGATGATGACACTGACAACTGACACGGTAGCAGGGGTGGGGTTGTGGAGACTATCCAGATACTGGGTTACAGATGAGAAGCTGGAGCCGCTGATGTTGTCAGAACTAGGGGAATACTGGACCCATAATGTACATAGTGCGTCCCAGGCTTCGATCTGGGATGCATTTAAAGCCTATGCTAGAGGCAGGTACCAATACAATATTTCAAAAGTGAGGAAAGAAACGAAACTTGAGCTGTCGGTGGCTGAGCTTAGGGCTCTGCGACTCGAAGATAGATACACCAGCTCCCCAGACCCTGGAACGCACACTGATATGCTCACTGCTTACCGAGAGCTAGCTCTGATACGTATTGACTCATGCTGTCGTTTCCTCCTGTCCCAAACTCACCGTATATTTGAACAAGGGGAACGTCCTGGCAGACTTCTAGCCTGGCTGGCGAAGGAAAGGACGGGAAGCCCGTGCATAGCGAACGTACAGGCTGAGGATGGTACCATTCTCTCAGACCCGCTAGACATTAATGCCAGATTCGAACAATACTACTCTCACCTCTATGCCTCCAGGGTGACTTATACCCCCGAGGAGCTGACCACATTTCTTGACACCGTTGATTTCCCGACCCTGTCTGCTGATGCGGCCCAGGGTCTGGAATCTCCCATTACACTACTAGAAATCCAAAAAGCCATTAAATCCATGCAAACAGGGAAGTCACCGGGACCGGACGGACTCCCCTCAGAGTTCTATAGGACTAATCTAGAGGTGGTGGGCCCTCATCTTCACTCGACGCTCAACGGGACGCTAGCGACAAACAGCCTTCCGGCCTCCATGTCTGAGGCCGTGATAGTTGTTATACCTAAGCCGGGGAAGGACCCCACATTGTGTTCATCCTATAGGCCCATATCTTTGTTGAATGTCGACGCAAAGATATTAACTAAGGTCCTGGCCTGTAGACTGAACGCAGTGATCCTTTCTCTAATACACGGAGACCAGACGGGCTTCATGCCTGGTAAGGGCACAGATGTTAATATTCGCAGGCTCCACACGAATATAGCGTACTTTAAGGACAGCATCCAGGGGGGCGCAGTGGCCTCCCTGGATGCAGAAAAGGCTTTTGATTCCGTGGAATGGATCTTTTTGTGGCAAGTCCTAGCTAAATTTGGATTCGGCCCCAGGTTCATAGACTGGATTCGACAGTTGTACTCTTCCCCAACGGCGCGTGTGCGTACTGGCGGTACCCTCTCCTCCCCCTTCCATCTTTGTAGGGGCACGAGGCAGGGATGCCCCCTTTCTCCAGGGCTGTTTGCCCTGGCCATTGAGCCCATGGCGATACTCCTCCGCTCAACAAGCGAAGTTAGAGGACTACAGCTGGGCTTTCTGGTGGAGAGGGTGTCGCTGTATGCGGACGACACGTTGCTATACCTAGGTGATACTGCAGATTCCCTTACAGCAGCCCTGATGATTATTGATAGATTTGGTGGTTTTTCAGGTGTTCGGATCAATTGGGAGAAGTCTAACCTGTTTCTGCTATCCGACTCGAGCACCCTTCAAACGCCACTTGCCACATGTCCTCTGCAGTTAGTCTCCCATTTTAAATACCTGGGCATAGAGATCACTAGAGACCTCTCGCAATATTTAACGGACAACCTCTACCCAATCCTAACGTCCCTAATAGCTAAGTGCAATACCTGGAAGACCCTTCCATTGACTCCGGTTGGCAGAGTGAACCTCATAAAAATGACATTTCTCCCCAAATTTTTGTATATTTTTAGGAACACCCCAAGCCTGATTCCTATGACCTTCTTTCACAAACTGGATTGAATAGTCTCATCCTTTATCTGGGGGGGGAGGCCCCCGAGAATATCCAAAACCAAATTTCAACTCCCCCTATCTTTGGGGGGTCTGTCATTACCGTGCTTTTTTAAGTACTATTGGGCAGCAGTTTTGGTCACGGCCCGTAGGTGGTTTGCCCAAACCCGATCCAATCCTGCAGTTAACCTTGAGGCAGCCATAATGGGGTCCTACTCTGCCCTCACAAACCTGGTATATAGGGGGGTGCGGACTTCCCCTCAGAGTACTACTCCAATGAGGACTACGGTGCAGGTATGGGACAAAGTCACAGCGACAATCAGGAAAGCAAACTCCATTTCCCCTCATACTCCGCTCTGGGGTAACTCAAAGCTCCCTCACTTTCGCACCATACCGGACCCCAACTTGTGGGCCAGGTATGGAGTGACCAAGATCCAACACATTATGCCATCCGGGGTTCTCCTCCCCTTTTCAGTACTAAAGGATATCTACCAGCTCCCCTCATGGATGCTCTTTCGGTATCTTCAACTGAAGCATGCCACTCAATCACAATTTCCAGCTACTGTCTCGGTTGAACCACATCGGATAGAGAGATTTCTTATCTCTCGGGGAGCGGACAGAATCCTTTCTTCTTTATACCTTAGATTGACGTCTGGAGATCCTGAGGGCCCATCACCCCTGTGTCAAACATGGCAGGGAGATATTCCCTCTTTGTCGGAGGAGGAATGGGATCTGGCCTTACAAAACTATCTCCCCACAGTGATCTCTGCAAGAGATAGATTTATCCAACTCAAATTTATCCATAGGGCTTACTACACCCCTCAACGCTTAGCAAAAATTTACCCCACACAATCTGAGAGGTGCCCCAAATGCTTACAAGAGGTGGGAACATACTACCACGTGGTTTGGGACTGCCCGGCCATACAAAATTATTGGGGACAGGTACTGGCGGAAATTAATACAGTGGCTGGTGTCTCGGCGTCAATGGATCCCAAGCTATTGTTATTGGGACTCACGGACTCCCTGACACACTCCACCCATAAGGGTCTCCTTATCTTCTACCTGGTGTTCTACGCCAGGAAAGTACTGTTACAAAACTGGAAGCTACCCTCCCCACCAACGACTGTTCAATGGCGCACACTTGTAGACTCGGTCCTTCCGATATACAAGCTGACATATAAAGGACGGAAATGCCCGCAAAAGTTTCATAAAATCTGGGATCCATGGATGGAAACCCGGGCACTTAATATTTAAAGACCTGATGGGGAATTGAGGGCGGATAGGTTATAAGTTGCCTATTTGGTTGTGCAATGGCCCCCTCACTTACGGGATTTTAGGTTCTCCACCAACTTGGGTAGTACTGGTACTTAATTGGCCATACTTGTGTGGAAACACAATGCATTAGTGAGCTCCCCTAAACCCGACTGAATCATGTCCTGTCTCTCTATTCTTAGCAATTCTATGAAGAAACCATGTGTAATGTTATTTTGCTTGACCATGTGCCTTACCAATAGATGAACCTGATGTAATGACATTGTCTGTACTCTTTTTAATTTCTAATAAAAATGTTTCTGTTAAAAAAAAAAAAAAACCCACACACAAACAATACACGTTTTATTCACACCCTCACAAACTTTACTCTTGATTAGATAATTTCTTTATCTCTTCTCCCCTCCTTAGGCTGCTTTCACACTGGGG
Source organism: Rana muscosa (assembly GCA_029206835.1). Lineage (NCBI taxonomy): Eukaryota > Metazoa > Chordata > Amphibia > Anura > Ranidae > Rana > Rana muscosa. The sequence goes on from CM055117.1 coordinate 414,307,449, forward strand.
GGCTTTGCAGGCGCTATTGCACTAAAAATAGTGCCTGCAATGCGCCCTGAAAGAAGCCACTCCTTTCTCCCAAGTGTGAAAACCCGAGGGCTTTCACACTGGATCGGCGCGTTAGCAGGATGGTAAAAAAAGTCCTGCTAGCCGCATCTTTGCAGCGCTGTAGGAGTGGTGTATACACCGCTCCTACAGCGCTCCTGCCCATTGAAATCAATTGGCAGCGCGGCTGTACCACCGGCATAGCACCGCTATAGCGGCACTTTGTGGGTGGTTTTATCCCTTTTTCGGCTGCTAGTGGGGGTTAAAGGCACCCCGTCAGGGGCCAAAAATCACGGCAAAAACTACGGTAAAGAGCCGCTAAATATAGCAGCACTTTACCGCCAACGCCGGCAACGCCCCAGTGTGAAAGTACCCTTACGTCCACGGTCTCTTCTGAAATTAACCCCATAACCTGGTCAGACCACTCCTCTGTGCAACTAGATATTACCCTTTCTTCCGCTTCTCCCAGAACTTGTCATTGGCGCCTTAATGAGACCTTCCTTTGCATCCCTGAAACTAGAGACCTTCTGTCCAACAGCCTAGCTGAGTACTTCCAACTTATTGTGAATACAATCTCAGGGCCCTCCACCCTGTGGGAAGCCTATGAAGTCGTCTTTCGGGGACATTGCATAGCTATTGGTTCCCGCTTGAAAAAAGATGCAGCGTTCCAACGCTCTCCTTTATCCTATCCAAACTCCGCAAAGCTGAGAAACTCTTTCTGTCTTCCCCCATGGTGGCTAGGCTCCGAGCCATTATTTTTCTGTGAAATCAACTCAGATCAGTAGATATGAAAAAGATTGACAAATCCCTCCTATGGCCCAAACAGAAATTTTTTGAGTACTCAAACAAACTCCACAGGATGCTAGTGAATAAACTTAAACCTTGGCCTTTTCTCTCTTCCCCAGATTTTCTTAGACAAACTGACGGTACTCCCACTTATTGCCCTCTCACCATGTCCAAAGTTTTTGGTGAATTCTATTGCAAATTGTATACAGTTGGGCAAAAAAGTATTTAGTCAGCCACCAATTGTGCAAGTTCTCCCACTTAAAAAGATGAGAGAGGCCTGTAATTGTCATCATAGGTATACCTCAGCTATGAGAGACAAAATGTGGAAACAAATCCAGACAAACACATTGTCTGATTTGGAAAGAATTTATTTGCAAATTATGGTGGAAAATAAGTATTTTGTCAATATCAAAAGTTGATCTCAATACTTTGTTATATATCCTTTGTTGGCAATGACAGAGGTCAAACGTTTTCTGTAAGTCTTCACAAGGTTGTCACACACTGTTGCTGGTATGTTGGTCCATTCCTCCATGCAGATCTCCTCTAGAGCAGTGATATTTTGGGGCTGTCGCTGGGCAACACGGACTTTCAACTCCCTCCAAAGGTTTTCTATGGGGTTGAGATCTGGAGACAAAGAGATTGACTCTCTGTTTTGTCTGAATAGCGTCGTCTTCCGCTCCCTTCCCGTGACCGGAAGAACGGCGATTGACGGGGACACAGGGCAAGTTGCCGTGTTCAATCCCCGCCCTTACTGCCTTTGCATTGGCCTTTGAATAATGGTATCAGGCAAGGGTGCCCATTATCCCCTCTACTCTTTATCCTTTGTCTGGAACCCCTAGCTGTAGCCATCCGCATCCACCCTGATATTCATGGGGTCTTGCTGCATCATAATGAATATAAACTATCATTGTTTGCGGACGATATCTTACTGACTGACCAAACCCCACACCTCTCTCCCAAATTTACATGCTTTGCTCAAAGAATTTAGCTTTCTCTCAGGGTATAACTCAGGGTATAAAATCAACACAAGCAAAACAGAGGCCCTACCAATACTCATCCCACACTCAGATCTTACCACCCTACAACAAAACTATTCCTATCACTGGTGCTCAAACTCTTTTAAATAAATAGGGATACATCTCACACCCTCATACTCAGCCCTCTATCAGGCCAACTTCCCCCCACTCTTCTGCGACATTGACTGACTCCTGCGACAGTGGGACAACTATCAAATCCCTCTCTTGGGTCGCATCAATTTCCTGAAGATGTCTATTCTACCGAGACTCCTTTATCTATTTGAAACTCTACCGATTCCTGTCCCTATGTCACAGCTCAAAGCCACTCAGAGGTCATTCCTCAACTTTATCTGTCACTATAAGGCCCACCGAATAGCCAGCTCGGGGGTGTTGGCCCCCAGATTCAGAGGTGGGTTGGGAGCCCCTGACCTTATTAAATATTATTTTGCTACTCACCTCAAATCGATTATCACTTGGTCTTCTAGAATGGCGTCTAGCATCTGGTCGGAGATTGAAATGAGTATCACTAGTCCGGTTCACCCCTGCTCTATGATTTGGACAAACCTAGAGACTTCTATGACCCAACTTTGAGGCCTTTGCTTACACCCGATGTTGTTCACTCTCTCCATATGTAAGAAGTGCTCATGTCAATTCTCCCTTTCTTCTCCATGTCCGCCTCTATTGAATGTACTGTTCAACCCTGATGTTCCGGATAGTCTTTCTTATACCCGAATGCTCCCATAGACACAGGCTGGAATCTTTTCAGCTTTGAAACCTTGTGCACCCACTCACCTACACGCTTTTACCTTTTAATGAACTGCAGCATAAATATCAGATCCCTAAACAATTATTTTACTATTATCTCCAATTCAAACATTATTTTTCCTCTAAGTCCTTTACTTTAACATTGTATAAGCCTACCCCATTTGAACTCTTATGTGCTCAAGGTCCATACCATCTTATTTCAGATATCTATAGATACCTACATGAAGCTTCCTCACTCACCAACACATATCACTCTTACATGCAGAAATTGTCCCAGATCATTAAGCGGCCTATTAACCTCCCTCAATGGCAGAAGATTTGGGAGGCTGATTCCAAGTCCTCAAGGTGTGTGGAGCAGAGGGAGACAACCTATAAGATACAGTTTTTTTGGTATAGAACCCCAGAGATCTTACATAGATATGACCCCAAGGCTTCCGGGTGTGTTGGAGGTGCCGGGGTGACATTGGCTCCCATTTCCAAATTTTTGGGGAATGCCCCATTATTCAACCTTTTTGGTCCTCCATCCATGCTCATTTACAAGAGCTCTTTGAAACTACTCTCCCTCTGGACCTGATCCAGTTTCTTTTAGGCCTGCCATTCCCTGGCATGCCTAGACACACCCAAAAATTAGCTGCCTTTATCCTTTTGGCAGCAAAAAGGGCTATACCGTTGAGATGGTTGTCCCCCTCCCCGCCCACACTTGCACAGGTTCTGCAAATATTGGAACAAACCTGGAGAATGGAACACCTGACTGCGACAGTCCATGATACGCTTCCTCAATTTTAAAAAATGTGGGACTTGTGGGATCACTCAGAGCTTAATCCAGGTGCCGTTTCATTACCCCCCAGTTGTACAGTACCCTCTTAAGCATATGCGTTAAATTTTGTGTCTCTTCAGTCCCGTTAGCCTGTTCTTTTTATGATTCCATGGTGTCCCCTTCCTCTCCTCCCCACCCTCCGTCCCTCCTAGGTGGGATCCCCTCGGGACGTCCTGGTCCCTCAGTTTGGGCCCCCTGGGGATCCCACTGACACTAGATCCAGTGAGCAACAATTTCTTTTGGGTGTAATATTATTTTTGTTTGTGCTGTACGCTCCCTGGGTCCCTCCACCCTCCAATTTCCACCTTCCCTGACCTATGCAGTTGAATTATTATGCTTTTGTAAATTTGGTAGCATTGTGACATTACTTCTATGGTTTCAACATGCCTTTTCAATAATTGTACCTATTATGCTGTACTATATGTTTGGCATTTATTTTCTGTTAATATTTTTGTGAAAATGTAATAAAAATACAATTTATAAAAAAAAGGAGAAACTCCGCTGGAGGGCACCTGATGTAAGGAGAGACTCCGCTAGGGGCACCTAAGATAAGTAGACACTCTGCTTGGGGCACCTGATGTAAGGATAGACTCTGCTGGGGGCACCTAATATAAGGAGGCACTCTACTGAACATGCCTGGTGTAATGAGGGACTCTGCTGGGAATGCCTGGTGTAAGGAGGGACTCTACTGGGGACACCTGATGGCATCAGGTGACGGTGGCAAGTTACACACTCAGGGCTCCCACTGTTGAACTATTTCATTTTATATTACAATGTAATAATAGAAATAATGCGCTTCAATCATCCTGACACCATAACCAACCATGGTGCCATGATGATTGGCGCGCTAACACCAGGTGTTTGGAGTATCTTTATCTGCTGATTGTTAAACTTTCTGCAATACACATATTTCTATTGTGGTGTAGGATCTGGGCCTGCTGTCCCTCCATCCTTTCTTTCCTTCTTTCTCTCTCTCCTTCCCTTGTTCTTTCTTTCTTTTTTTCTCTCTCCCTTACTTTCTCCCTCCATACCTCGTTCATCTCAGACTCTAACCATACCCATTTAAACTACGCCCACTTTAAGCCATGCCCGTCTTTTATTTAAACCACACCCATTTGTTCTTTCCTTGCTACGTCCCGCCTTCAAACGAATGCCCCCCCTAAGTATAGTAAGTAGTGTAGTGTAGGCTCTGCCTACAAACAAAAAAGTGTCCCTATACATTTTTGTTCCAATGTTGGCAACTATGAAACTGGCTGGGGATCAAGGGTATTGTCAATGACCAAATATTGTCAGGATTATATATGATCAATGTTGCCACCCAGGATACCCGGCCAATTTGTGTACTAACACCAGCTATCTGAAGATTTGACATTTAGTAGCAGTATTTTCCTTTAAGCTGCATTAAAATAAACTCTCCGTATTGAACTGTACTTACATTTTTTTGTATTTGTACATGTACCCCTATAGTGGTGATCAAACATTGTGAATCCAAAAATGGAGCGCTTAGGTAGAACTAATAAACGTGACAGTCCTTAAAAATCAATAATGAAGGTATGTGCAAAACGATGTTGAGAGACCTCTAAGATGAACACATGGGAAGGAAGGACTGCATAGCATCATCATATACTGAGTCCTGAAGGTTTCCTTGATGTCTGTGTTGTTTGGATTTTCCTGTCATTATCCCAACAAGTCTGGAGAGTTGTATTCATCTTTGATCCTCTACAATTGCCATTAACGTTTGAATCTGTTCACTCTCTGGTAAGCAGACTGTGAGCACAACTGGTGTGGTGTGTTTTTCTTTCACACTGAAATCTTTGGTGGTGGTGTCTCAACATCGTTTTGCACATACCTTCATTATTGATTTTTAAGGACTGTCACGTTTATTAGTTCTACCTAAGCGCTGCATTTTTGGATTCACATAATTTGGCGTTTGCTTCATCAACAGACTGTGCACGCTGCTTTTGTTATTGCTTTAAAGGAGATTTTTTCACTGTTAGCACAAATATTTGTTTACCTTGTTTACACTGTTTATGGTGATCAAACATTACCCGGTTCACTTATACCCATTCAAGAACATCTTTAACAAAGCTGACAATTTAAACCGGAGCAGTATAAACCAGTAACTGAAGGTAAAATTAAGCATTTTGGGTATAACGTACATATTTTTTATGTTCTTAGGTAAACTGTACACATCCTTAGTGACAAGGATCCTTCTCAATTTCAGTATTAATTGTTTATTAAATATTGCTTTTATCACTGGAAGATAATATATTGTTTAACAAACAACGTAATATTTTATATCCATATCTTATACAGAACATGAACCTCGTCTACAATAACAGCATTGTGAAAAAGCTAATCAGAGATATACTATTTTTTTTTTATTTTATTAATATCACTAATATAAATCAGAATTTTCTCATCAATAATTGTAAGTAATTAGATATGTTGCAGCCCCAATTTCCCATTAATATCAAAACTATAATGCAAACACAACAGGAGAATAAAAAGATGAGTAGAAGTACAAAAGTGCATTTTCAACACGCCATGAAATGGGATGTGTCAGCCTTATTATTTACCAAGCTATTTTGTTGGCTATTTTCCTTTTCCACCCCCCTTACCCCTAGGGCCTATGGGGGCTTCAGCCTTTTTGATGATTGATGGACCATCTCCTTCACTGCTCGCTTCATGCTGCCTCCTGTTTCAGCTCCGACATAATCAAATCTCATCTCTGCTTTCCAGACCATGAATGCACCGAGAGAGTAATGACTGCAATCTACTCCAGGCAGAATGCACAAACTGTCTTTGAATGTTTTGATTTATTCACATAATAAACTTTTCTATGCTAATATTTGGCCAATGTAAGGACAAGATCAGCTTAGCAGGGCGGTGATGTAGTGCACAGTATTATAACTGTAAAACAAGAGGCTGCCTTTGTCCTTACTAAAGGCAGCTTAGTAAGACATACTGCTTTCATTTCAAAATAAATAACCATTTTCTGTAGGTTACCAAGCAGACTGGAATATTAATAGATCAGAAAAATAAACCTGGTGTATCATACATACACCATACATTTAGGAATCAAATATAAACTACCCCAATAAAATATTTTTAGCTTATCATTAAAACAATCATATAATGATGACTGCAAGGTTTTGTTTTTTCGTTTTTTTGATGTTTCTTTTAAATAAGAGCATTGTGTATTTTTAGGCCCATTCGCATTAGCAGCTTTATTACAATGCAAGCAGCTGGTGTGTGGTAGGATGACAGTGATGTGCCAATGCCAGCTCATCACACTTTATACTTTTTTTAAGCAAATTTGAAAAGTCACAGAGCTCTACTGGCTACAATCCGCTTTAAGGCAGTGGATTGTGTCACGCCATGCTGTGCTCCTTAAAGTACTGTAAGCAGTACTTCTTTTCGGTGCACACCACTGCAACAGGGTAGTGTGAACTGGCCTGATAGTAGACAAGGCCAAGGCCAAGGATAGGAGGCAAGTTGCCCAGCTCAGTTTTACTGCACCTGATGTGACATTTTTTTTCAGTATTTAACTTAAATATGTACAAACAGCAACATTTGCCATGGAAATACATTTTGTGAACTGTCTTACCTTCTAAAATTTCTAATCCAGTCAATACCTGTACTTGTCAGGCAGCACAGTCAAGTGCTATCCTCACTTTCTTCTATTGAAGTTAAAGCAAAATACAGTAGCTTGCTTGGTCATTGACCACGCCAGCTTTTCATTGGATAGTAAAGGAGTAGAAAAACACTTATGATGTCAACGCTCTGTTTTCTTCTCCTATCCAGCAGCTACCTCCGCACTGTGCAATGTGGTAAAGCCTGATTGACATACAGAACTGCTGCTTCCTTTTCTCTCGCTCCAGTCTAAATCATGTTGCACACAAAGCTGCAATAGACAAATATAATGCCAAATTAGGTGATATTTAAAAATATTTAAACATTTTGATTTTATTGACTTGGTTAGTATTCCATGTCTTTCTATGATTTTACTTTAAAGTCATTTTTAATGTGATGTTCACATTTATTAGAAGCTACTATACTAGATCAGCTGGTCATATAACACTTTGTTGCTTCAAAATCATTCTGTGCAGGTGAACATCTCTGTGGATAAAAACATCTCACTTCTATGTACACAATTTGATCATTATTATAAATTATTGCATATTAACCACATTTGTTTTCTGTAATTTTTCTGTTTTTAATGTCATTGAAAAAAACTGAATTTTTCTCGACGTGATTCTTCTCAAGCCTGCCTTGCCTACACACTATCGTGGAAAGAAATGCTTGAGTAAAGCGCAGGGACGTACAACCCGTACAACGGCACTATAAAGGGGAAGTTCCATTCGGATGGTGCCACCCTTCATGTTAGTAAAGTTTGTTGAGCGACGATTCACGCTTTTTAGCCTCGTGCTTTTCAGTCCGTTACAGCGTGACGAATGTGCTATCTCCATTACGAACGCTAGTTTTACCAGAACGAGCGCTCCCGTCTCATACTTGATTCTGAGCATGCGCATTTTTTTTCACGTCGTTAAAGCCCACACACGGCCGTTTTTCATGACGAGAAAAACGACAATGTAAAAAACGACGTGAAAAATTAGAGCATGTTCCAATTTTTTCATGGCCGTTTTTCACGTCGTGAAAAATGCTCTGAAGCCCACAGATGATCATTTTTAATGACCATTTTAATTTTTTTTATTTTTCTCGTCATTAAAAATGGTCGTGTGTACACGGCATTAAATCCATTTGACTCCCATTTTTTTATTTTTTAGAGATGTCCTGGTTCTTTTTAACATTGGTAGTCTAACCTAACATATAATAAGATAAGGCTGGGTTCACACTATTGAGAATTGGATGCGGGTCGCCGCATCCAATTTGCAATAGCAGGAGATTTTGACTGCCTCTCTATAGAGCTGGTTCACACATCTCCACTGTGAATTTGCACAGCAGTCCTGTATGTCTTTTGGTCCATTTCAGGTCTAAATTTAGCCCAAAATTCGGGCTAAAGTCAGACCTAAACGGTGAACGTGGACGCACTATATATATATATATATATATATATATATATATATATATATTTATTTTTTTTGTGGATAAAATGGTAAAAAAAAATAGAATATAATGCATTTTTCAAGAAAATTCTCCCAACCCAACATTCTATGCAAATCAAGCATCCCCATATATTTACTACAAAACATAACCAATAAAGTCTTCTGAATAAAATGATATCATATTTGATATCCTATTAGTGCATTTTCTATGTAAGGTATTGGAATGATAAAGCTCAAAGTGAAAGTATGCATTTCATTTTAGTAGGGCTTTAGACCCCTGTCACACTGAGGGCGTTTTGCAGGCGCTATAGCGTTAAAATTAGCGCCTACAAACCACCCTAAAACAGCCAGAAGGCTTTCACACTGGAGCTGTGCACTGGCAGGGCATCAGAAGAAGTCCTGCCAGCAGCTTCTTTGGAGCACATTAGGAGCGGTGAACTCACTGCTCGTAATGCGCTCCTGCCCATTGAAATCAATGGGCAGCGCCGCTATAGCCACGCTTTGCGGACAGTTTTAACCCTTTTTCGGCCACTAGCGGGGGTTAAAAGCGCCCCACTAGCGGGCGAAATGCGCCGCAAATCCGACGGTAAAGCGCCGCTAAAAATATGCTTGGGGCGGCTCGGTGTGAAAGGGCTCTTATTCACTACCTTGTGGCAGGTGCAGGCAGAAAAAATCAGCTGGTGTGATTTTTTTTTTTACAACTAGCAGTTCAGTTAGAGTACATTTTTACTGTACCATTAGGATAATATCAAGTCAGATTAATGAGGGCAGAAATTAGGCATAAAAGTTCAAATGACTGTACAAGTTCAAATGACAATCACATGGATACGCAGTAATTTTTCTCTATGGTCACATCAAATTAATAGATAAAGAAATTTCCTGACTATCCAGAACCAAACAACTGATTAACGAATGTGACAGCTGTATGCACAGAACCCGCTAAGCCCTAAAATATAACTTTTACTCATACATAGCTAAAAGTAATGTATGTTGGCAAAAAATTAAAAATCATGAACCTGCAGCTGGATGTACAGGATAACACCACAAGGTGAATAGTTTGGAGTAATATGGGAAAGATTTGCACCACCTGAGGTTTGTTTTGCTCACAAGAAGAGTGTTTCTGAATGAATTGTACATTGGACTTTATTAAGTGCTTACATAGATTGCACAGTGATTTTGCTGTATAGTCACACTGAATGCACAGGGGACTTTAGTGTATGTTCAAAGTGCGACACAGATTATTGGACTGTATATTTACACAGGATACATTGATTACACTTGTATATATATATCATTGTTTGTTTTTTGTTTAATTGGATTGATAGTGCTACACTGATTGAGTTATGATTTCTGGCTACATCATGTGATGTAACTGAGATGTCACTGGTTGTATTGAGTTACACGTTCGTCATAGTATTTTCCTTGAATTCTGGGTTCTTGAATGGGTGCGAACCCCTAAGTACTAACAATGTCAAGGGGCCACAACCCCAAATAGCATGAAAATACATGTATATCTCCTGTACAAGATCCATCCTTGGCATCCTGTACAATATATATATTGTCAGCATATACAGTATATACAGTGGGTAAAATAAGTATTGAACACATCACCATTTTTCTAGGTAAATATATTTTTAAAGGAGCTATTGACATGAGATTTTCACCACATGTCGGTAAAAACCCATGCAATCCATACATATGAAGAAATCAAAACAAATAAGTTCAGAAATTAAGTTATGTGCAATAAAATGGAATGACACAGGGAAAAGGTATTGAACACCTGGAGAAAATGAGCTGCAAAAGCCATGGAAAAGCCAAGACGCCAGCTGAAATCTATCAGTAATTAGAAATCAATCCTGTGTTTTCTGACCCCCTGTGACAAGGGGTCCACTGGAGCTGGTAAGCAGACTCTACAGCTGGTGGCGGATTCACTTAAAAGTCTTTGGTGATGGATGATGGACACTGATATGGAAATACTAATTTTATCACATTAGGTGTGGACTTTCTAATTTTATACTCATATACAGTGGAACCTTGGTTTAAGAGCATAATTTATTCCGGAAGCATGCTCTTAAATCAAATCACTCTTATATGAAAGCGAACTTTCACATAGGAAATAATGGAAACTCAGATAATTCTTTCCACAACCATTTATTCATATAAAAATTATTACGGCAAAACAAAATACAGTAAAAAACGTACTGTAAATAGGGATGAGCTCGGTGTTCGAGTCGAACATACGTTCGACACGAACATCGGCTGTTCGATCGTTCGACGAAGATCAAACTTTTTGGGCCGTTCGCGCCAAATTCGAGTGACGCGAATGGCCCACAATACACTGCACCATCGCAGTGCAATCCCGGCGCTGTGATTGGCCAAGCATGTACTGTGACCCCGCATGCTTGGCAAATCCCAGCGCCGGCAGCGAGGAGAGCCATAATTGGCCACAGGCAGGATGCCTGTGGCCAATTATAGCTCAGGGGGGTTTAGTACACGCCCCACACTGTAAAAGGCCACCAGCGCGGCGGCCTTGTGTAGTGTGTTCTGGTTCAGGGAGAGAGAAGGATAGGCAGGGACAGTGTTAGTGATATTTGTTCATTTACCTTGTGTCTAGGGAGAGAGAAGGATAGGCAGGGACAGTGTCAGTGATATTCTGCTAAACCTTGTGTGCAGGGAGAGAGAAGGATAGGCAGGGGACAGTATCAGTGATATTTTTGCTAAGCCTCCTGCACAGTATACACCTGAAGCTAGCCCTTATTGCTGTGTTTTCCTGATGTGTAACACAGGCAGGCATCTGCAGCAATTATAGCAGGCGTAGTGTGCGTCCTGCAAAATATACACCTGAAGCTAGCCCTTATTGCTGTGTTTTCCTGTTGTGTAACACAGGCAGGCATCTGCAGCACTTACAGCGGGCGTAGTGTGCTTCTTGCAAAATATACACCAGAAGCTAGCCCTTATTGCTGTGTTTTCCTGTTGTGTAACACAGGCAGGCATCTGCAGCAGTTATAGCAGGCGTAGTGTGCTTCCTGAAAAATATACACCTGAAGCTAGCCCTTATTGCTGTTTTTTCCTGTTGTGTAACACAGGCAAGCATCTGCAGCACTTACAGCAGGCGTAGTGTGCCTCCTGTAAAATATACACCTGAAGCTAGGCCTTATTGCTGTGTTTTCCTGTTGTGTAACACAGGCAGGCATCTGCAGCACTTACAGCAGGCGTAGTGTGCCTCCTGCAAAATATACACCTGAAACTAGGCCTTATTGCTGTGTTTTTTTCTGTTGTGTAACACAGGCAGGCATCTGCAGCACTTACAGCGGGCGTAGTGTGCCTCCTGCACATTATACACCTGAAGCTACCCCTTATTGCTCGTAGTTTTTTTTCTTTTGTGTTACACTAACAGGCATCTGCAGCACTTACAGCGGGCATAGTGTGCTTCTTGCAAAATATACACCAGAAGCTAGCCCTTATTGCTGTGTTTTCCTGTTGTGTCCGCCCCCTCGGTATGTCAGACCGCGCCTACGTCATTGGCCTGAGCGGACCTGATGGGGAACTTCCTTCACTGTGTAAATTACATAGTGAAGGAAGTTCCCCGCTCAGGCCAATGACGTAGGCGGTGTCTGACATACCGAGGGGGCGGACCTGATGGGGAACTTCCTTCACTGTGTAATTCATGAATAGACCCGCCCCTTCTCATGTTCCGCATCAGGTCCTCAGCCTTACACCTAGTCATTGGCTGAGCGGACCTGATGGAGAACTTTAGAAGGGGCGGGTCTATACAGTAATAGACTGCAGAGGAAATTCCCCACCAGGTCCGCTCAGGCTCAGCCAATGATGGACAGCGCTGGACATCGGATTGGCGCGGGACACTGGACTTCACCGCTGGAATGTTTTTTTTTCTTTTTTTTAATAAAGGACTTTTCCAAGGTGTTGGTGTGTTTTTTTTTACATTTTTGACACTTTCTTCGTGAAATGGTAGGGGTACAATGGTACCCCTTACCAATTCACATGGGGGGGCCGGGATCTGGGGTCCCCTTTGTTAAAGGGGTCTTCCAGATTCCGATAAGCCCCCCGCCCGCAGACCCCCACAACCACCGGGCAAGGGTTGTGGGGATGAGGCACTTGTCCCCATCAACATGGGGACATCCTCCCCATGTTGAGGGCATGTGGCCTGGTACGGTTCAGGAGGGGGGGGCGCTCTCTCGTCCCCCCCTCTTTTCCTGCGGCCTGCCAGGTTGCATGCTCGGATAAGGGTCTGGTATGGATTTTTGGGGGGACTCCACGCCATTTAAAAAAAAAATTGGGGTGGAGTTCCCCTTAAAATCCATGCCAAATCTAAAGGGCCTGGTATGGATATTTGGGGGAACCGCACGCATTTTTTTTTCATTTGCGGCGGGGTTGCCCTTAATATTTATACCAGACCTGAAGGGCCTGGTAATTGAATTCTGGGGGACCCCCACGCTTTTTTTTTTTTTTTTTATCAATGACTTTTCTATGTATTGCCGGGAGCCGACAATTCATTAATAGCCGCGAGTGAGTTTTAAATGACTTTTTTTCCTTCAAAAATTACATTTTGTGCAGGGACAGTTCTAAGCATGGGAAACATGCGCCACTTTACATGCATATCATACACACCCCCCAGGTACGAAATTTAAAGGAATATTTCACTTTTATTTTTTCATTTTAAGCATTAGTAAAATCACTGCTCCCGAAAAAACGGGCGTTTTAAAAAAAAAAATTGCATTGATACATGTCCCCTGGGGCAGGAACCGGGTCCCCAAACACTTTTTAGGACAATGACTTGCATATAAGCCTTTATAATTGGCACTTTAGATTTCGAACGTTTGAGTCCATTGTATTTAATAGGGTTCTAAAGTTCACGCGAACATTCTGTCTGTTCGCAGGTTCTGGTGCGAACCGAACAGGGGGGTTTTCAGCTCATCCCTGGTCACAGCCAAGTACTTGCGGGCACTCTGCTAGCAGTACACCGACGTCCGATTCTAGCAGGCAAATTTCCCTGCCCCAGCTGCTGGACCATCGAAAGAAGTTCACTCCCAGCCATCCACATGCCCAGCGGTTGAATGCTAGCTTGGCTAAATTGCTAGCACTTCAACTGCTGCCTTTTCAGTTGGTAGACTCAGCCCCCTTCCGTGAGTTTATGCAATGTGCGGTTCCTCAGTGGCAGGTTCCCAAACGCCACTTTTTCTCACGGAAGGCGATTCCGGCTCTCTACCGGCATGTGGAAGGCAATGTCCATGCCTCGCTGGACAGGGCGGTCAGCGGTAAAGTGCATATTACCGCTGACTCATGGTCCAGCAGGCATGGACAGGGACGTTACCTTTCTTTCACGGCCCATTGGGTCACTCTTTTGGCAGCTGGGAAGGATGCAGGACAAGGTGCAGTAGTGTTGGAGGTTGTTCCGCCGCCACGCCTCCAAAATGCTACTACTGGTTGTTGTGACACACCTCTCTCCTCCACCCCCTCCTCTTCTTATTCCTCCATGGCCTCTTCCTGTGCTTTGTCCTCGGAACCAGCAGTGCTCCGTAGGCGTTCAAGGGGCTACGCAAGTACGCAGGCAAAAAGATGCAATGCCGTGCTTGCGCTGGTGTGTTGGACAGGAGCCACACTGGGGCAGAGGTTCTGTCAGCTCTGCAGGGGCAGGCCGAGAGGTGGTTGACGCCACACCAGCTTAAGGCAGGAATGGTGGTTTGCGACAATGGCACCAACCTCCTCTCCGCCCTCCGACAGGGACAACTGACCCATGTGCCCTGTGTGGCTCACGTTCTTAACCTGGTGGTGCAGCAGTTCTTGGGCAGGTACCCGGGCTTACAGGATGTCCTGAGGCAGGCCAGGAAAGTCTGTGTGCATTTCCACAGATCATAGAATGCCAGTGCTCGGCTGGCTGAGCTGCAAAAGGAGTTGAACCTGCCCAAGAACCGCCTTATATGTGACATGCCCACCAGGTGGAACTCAACGTTGGCCATGCTGTAGCAGCTGCACACGCAGCAGAGGGCCATCAATGAGTACCTGTGCGACTATGGAACCAGGACAGGGTCAGGGGAGCTCGGTTTTTTTTTACCACGCCAGTGGGGCATGATCAGGGATGCATGCTCTGTCCTGGCACCATTTGAGGAGGCCACGAGGATGGTGAGCAGTGACAGTGCATGCATCAGTGACACTGTACCTAGTCCACCTGTTGGAGCATACGCTGCGTGGAATAATGGACAGGGCACTTGAGGCAGAACAGAGGCAGGAAGAGGAGGACTTCCTTGCCTCTCAAGGCCCCCTTTACCCAGACAGTGTTCCTTCTGTCCCACCCATCCCACAGGAAGAGGAGGAGGAGGAGGATTGTGTCAGCATGGAGGTGGAGCCTGGCACTCAGCATCAACAGCAGCAGTCTTTTAGGATTGATTTACAGTCCCAAGAAACACGTGGACTTGTACGTGGCTGGGAGGAGGTGGCTGCGGATCATGTCATCCTTAGTGACCCAGAGGACTCCGGACCGAATGCCTCAGCTAACCTACGCTGCATGGCCTCCCTGATCCTGCAAAGTCTGCGGAAGGATCCTCGTATTCTTCGGATCAAGGAGAGGGACCATTACTGGCTGGCCACTCTCCTTGATCCACGGTACAAGGGTAAGGTTGCGGACCTTATCTTACCGTCGCAGAGGGAGCAGAGGATGAGAAAATTCCGGGAGGCCTTGCAGAAAGGCCTTGCAGAAAGGTCTGTGCAACGCGTTCCCAGAGACTGGGAGATTGCGTTCAGACAATTCTTTAGTCCGCAGCCCCAAGGTATGATCGGTTCCAGCAACCATCGCCAGCGTCTGATATACATGGTGCAGGAATACCTAGGGGCAAGGTCAGACTTGGACACCTTTCCCACCGAAAATCCTCTGGCTTACTGGGTGGTTCACTGGCCAGAGCTTGCACAGTATGCAATTGAGCTACTGGCCTGTCCTGCATCCAGCGTTCTTTCGGAACGCACATTCAGTGCTGCTGGATGCTTTTTCACGGATCGCAGGGTGCGCCTGTCCACCGACTCGGTTGATCGACTGACCTTCATAAAAATTAACCAGTATTGGATCACCACCAGCTACCAAGCACCTGAAGCTGATATAACAGAATAATTTATTTTGAAATGTCACATCCCTTCAAGACTGCCTATGCTGATGCTGAGTGACTGTCCTGTTATGTTGACTGACTATCCTCCTCCTCCTCAATGATCCGATTCATGATGATAGCTTGGAAGAACATTTTTGTTTCTGGGTGCCGCCACCAGTGGCTAAGGCCCAATTTTTCAGCCCCTGTTAAACAGGGGCATGTAATTACAATTTTTTATGCAATGCTGTGCAGCAGGGCTCATTCCTGCACTCCAACTAGAGTATCTGGGAGAGGTGGCAGTGTCGTGGCACCAGTGCCTAAGGCCCAATTTTTCAGCCCCTGTTTAACAGGGGGGTGTAATTACAATTTTTGATGCAATGCTTTGCAGCAGGGCTCATTCCTGCATTCCAACTAGAGTATCTGGGAAAGGTTGCAGTGTCGTGGCACCAGCATCAGTGCCTAAGGCCCAATTTTTCAGCCCCTGTTTAACAGGGGTGTGTAATTACAATTTTTGATGCAATACTTTGCAACAGGGCTCATTGCTGTGCTCCAAGTACAGTATCTGTGAGGGGATGCAGTGTTGTGGCACCAGTGCCTAAGGCCCAATTTTTCTGCCCCTGTTTAACAGGGGCGTGTAATTACAATTTTTGATGCAATACTTTGCAATAGGGCTCATTGCTGTGCTCCAAGTACAGTATCTGTGAGGGGTTGCAGTGTTGTGGCACCAGTGGCTAAGGCCCAATTTTTCAGCCCCCTGCATGTAATTACAATTATTGATCTAATAATTCACAGCAGGGCCCATTCCTGTGCCCACCAAGAGTAACTGTGAGGGCTTACAGTGTTGTGGCAACAAGACCACCACCACCACCACCACCAAAGGCCCAATTTTTCAGCCCCTGTTCAACAGGGGCATGCAATTACAATTCTTGATCTAATAATTCACAGCAGGGCCCATTCATGCGCACACCAAGAGTACCTGTGAGGGCTTACAGTGTTGTGGCACCAGCACCACCACCAAAGGCCCAATTTTTCCTACCACTGTTCAACAATGGCATGTAAATACAATTCCTGATATAATAGTTCACAGCAGGGCGTTCCAGCGCCCACCAAGAGTAACTGTGAGGGCTCACAGTGTTGTGGCAACACCAACATGTAAGGGGCAAATTTCAGCAGAGTATATACGGCAGGCCCCTACTTTCAAACATCCAACTTACAAACGACTCCTACTTGCAAACGGAAGGAGACAACAGGAAGTGAGAGGGAATCTACCCCTAGGAAGGGAAATTCTCTCCTGTAAGAGTTAATATTGGAAAAAGGTGTCTCCTCTCTACTGATGCTTTATCACCAATCCTTGTTTCAATGAAAACCCCACTTTTCAAAAACAGTTGTCATTGGGACGGAAAGTGAGGTGAAATGTTCTGAACAGGGCACAGACAGCAAAACAAATGTTACAGGGGTGATAACCCTTCCCTATGTTTTCCAAAAAGCTTAAAAATATATTTTTGGGCTGGAGCTACACTTAAACAATGTACCTGTTCAAAATTAAAAAACAGATTCTACTTAAGAACAAACCTATGGGGTAGCTATGCCATTTTTCTCAAAGATTTTCATCCATATTACCGGGACCAGACATTACATTAAAGCCGCTAGCAGTTTTAAATGGCTTTTTTTCCTTTAGAAATGTCATTTTGTGCAGGGACAGTTCTAAACACGGGAAACACATGCCACTTCACAGGCATACTTTAGACACCCCCCCAGGTACGATATTTAAAGGAATATTTGCCTTTTTTTTTCACTTTATGCATCATTAAAATGACTGCTCCCGAAAAACGGGCGTTTTTAAAACTTCGTTTTGCATTGATACATGTTCCCTGGGGCAGAACCCGGGTCCCCAAACCCTTTTTAGGACAATAACATGCATATTAGTCATTATAATTAGCACTTTAGATTTCGAACGTTTGCGTCCATTGTATTTAATAGGGTTCTAAAGTTTGCGCAAACTTTCGGTCCGCTTGAAGGTTCTGGTGCGAACCGAACGGGGGGGTGTTCGGCTCATCCCTAGCTGTAAACATAAAATCAATTAAACTGAACTTCAAAACATAGTACTGTACAGAATAAAGTGTACTGCAACAATAAAACAGTAATTAACCTGCACTTTGAAAAGAATTGTGACTGGGGGGGGCAGAGCCGGCGGCCAGAGCTGATAGAAGTGTGAGAGGAGAGCTCTGACACAGCGGGAGATATAGAGCGGCTCACAGCACACCATCATAGCCACAAAGTGCACCATCTGAAAGGGGAGACCGAAGGGCACACAGCGGTCAGCATGAGCAAGAGAAAGGAGAGAGAAGGACCGAAGAAATGAACTGATTTCTTAACTCCTGCGGCCGGCCGAGAAATCCAAGATGGCGCCCGCGCTGGGAGCCATGCCTCAGCATACCCTGCAAGCTCTGTATGCAATCCAGCACCATCCACGGGTGAGACAGGCTCTGAAAGCCACCCACTGCCATCCTCCCCTTTTACAAGCCCTGTCAAACAGAAAAGGAGAGTTGGAAAGGAGGGAGAGGTGCATGATGATGCAGGGATGGAGGGAGAAGGGATGGAGGAATCTTCCTCCTATTGACAGCATCTAGATGATTTCCCCACATCAGGGCAGCCCATAATAGATACCACTATGAAGGAAATGCTTCAAACTCTGCGGGGGAGCCTCCAGCAGGACATGGCAGCTTTCATGCAAGCCACAAAAGCAGATCTGTCAGTGGTCAGCAAGAGAGTAACATATGTTGAACATAAAATGGAGGAATTTACTTTGGCGCATAATGAGCTGGTTGATGCCCACTTTGGTGTTGAGGATGAGATCAAGGCCATGAGTCTCAAACTGGCGTATATTGAGGACAGGGCCCGAAGGAATAACATAAAATTTAGGTGAGTCCCTGAATCTATCAAGCCAGCGGAACGAACTGCATATCTCCAAAAGCTTATGACCACAGCCCTCCCGTCTCTAGGTCCCGCAGACATAATAATAGATAGGGCCCACAGACTGCTGAAACCTTCCTTCCTGCCTGTTTAGATCCCCAGGGATGTCATAGCAAGGATAAATTTTTACCATGTAAAGGATCAACTGATGCGTTATGCGTTATACCCTGCACTCCCGGATCCCTTTGCTAGTGTTGCGTTTTATGCAGATTTGTCTCAAGCTGCACTAGCAGCAAGGCACAACTTAGTCCCTATCACGAAAATTTGACGTAATCATAAAATCCTTTATAAGTGGGACTTCCCAGCTAAACTGCTCTTGGAGATGCACAACGAGTCACACGTAATCACCTCACTAGAAAAAGGACTGGAGCTACTTAAAAAATGGTGTCTAATACCCTTGGAAGATGAAGCTGCAGACCCTAATCCCCTTCAGGACAGACACGCTACTAATCGCCAAAACAAAAGGGGTATATAAGCGAACAACATACCCCTGCTTTTTCTTTTCATTTTTATGGTAAAGTTACCTGACTCCCACCTTTTCCAGACTCATTGTACCTTTAGTGCCTTCCCACACATTCACTAGCGTATATGATTGTTTCATAAGCACCCGTTGTTCAGCTAGAGACTTTGTTTTACCCCCATGACATTTACAGGATGACCCCTTTAACCTATGTTCAAATACTGCTTGAATCTTTTCAGATGTTGAGCAACCCAGTCTGGTTGACTATTTTTGTTCCTTTATGTTTTTTGTCGTTTGTGATACAAACTTTACTTCAGGACATACACATATGCAGCAAGAAATATACAGCACTTCGATCACCAAGTTCTACCACTAGATGGCAGCAGTTGGCTTTCTATTACTGGAATGAACCTTAAAATACTATCACAAAATGTGAGAGGCTTAAATAGTCCCTACAAACACAGAACTCTATGGAAATCAGCTATGGACAAAAAATGTGACATATTGTGTGCACAAGAGACACATTTTTCGAGCAGCAATCCCCCAAAGTGCACACATGCCAAATTCTCACATCTATTTACTGCAAATAATAACTCCAAGAAAAATGGCGTGTTGATTGCTATTAGGGACACTGTAACCTTTTCTTTATTGCAGGAATATGTTAACCCCCAAGGACGCTTCATCATCATGGTTGCTGAACTAAACCATACCAGTTACACACTGGTGAACCTATACGCGCCCAATGTTAAACCGCTGAAATTCATTCGTAAAGTGGTAAGGCGTGCTAAATCTATACAAAAGGGTAACTTAATTATATGCGGGGATTTCAATATGGTACTAAATGGAGAACTGGACTCCTCCTCTGTGGCCCCCAGGCAGAGGCCCTCTTTGGGTCCCTTTTGCCATGAGGAGAGACTTTTTGATCCTTGGCGCTGCCTTAGAGCCACAGAGAGGGACTACACATACTATTCTGCAGTGCATGATAGCTATTCTAGAATTGATCTCTTTCTTACTGACATGTATACTTTGCAAAATGTAAAAAAAGCTGATATCCACAATATCACATGGTCGGACCATGCTCCAATAACTATTGAGGTTGTGGATAGTAGCAATTCCTGCCATAAACCTCTGTGGCGCAACAACACTTTCCTCTTATCGCACCCCGAAATCAGGGATGAGGTAGAAGAGAAATTGAAAGAATATTTCAATTTCAATGCCAATGAAGAATGCTCTCCTTTAATGACATGGTGTGCACATAAAGCATTTGTCAGGGGTATCCTTATTCAAATAGCTTCCAGGGAGAAAAAGAAGAAATCACAGCGCATGACACAACTCCATAAGACCATTGCAGAACTAGAGGTCCTACACAAAAACCCCAACACCACCTCCCCCAGCGTTTTAAACCGACTTACTCAATGTCGACAAGAATTATGACAAGAGCTTAGAGCTAACTATGATGTGTACTTCAAGAGGCTGAAAGTATCCTTTTACTCCCAAAACAACAGGGCAAGTAAACGCCTAGCTTCCCAACTTAAAAAAAAGCAAGCAAAAACCAACCTCACCCACATTCAACACCACAACTCCAATACTATACTTCACAACCCTAAAGATATAGCTAATGCTTTTAGGGACTATTATGAATCACTTTACAACCTAAATAATGATCCACACACACACCAACCCACGGACAAAGAGGTTGACAAATTCCTTCAAAGGGTTTGTCTGCCCTCTGTAGATGTAACCGCACTTCAAAAACTGAACTCCCCTATCACATGCATGGAAGTTGAGACATTGATAGGATCCCTTCCTATGCATAAATCACCAGGGGTGGACGGGTTCTCAGCTGAATACTATAGGGCATCTGCTTCCCTCCTAGCCCCAAAGCTGGTAGAAGTTTTTAATGTGGCAGCTTCTTCCGGATCCTTCCCAAAAGAAATGCTTCAAGCAATAATAGTTACTCTACCCAAACCAGGCAAGGACACATCTCACCACCAAAACTTTAGACCAATCTCTTTACTGAATGCAGACAAAGATCTATGCCAAAGTTTTAGCTAACAGACTGATGGAAATTACCCCCTCTCTCATAGGACTGGACCAAGTGGGATTTGTAAAAGGCAGACAAGCCCCAGACGGGACCAGGAGGATACTAAACCTTCTGTGTTTCGCAGAGATTAACCAAAAACCCAGTACCTTACTAGCTTTGGATGCGGAAAAGGTCTTTGATTGGGTAAATTGGGTCTACCTATCTAAGACCTTACACAAGTTCGGATTATCGGGCCGGATTCATTCGGCAATAATGTCCCTTTATTTGCATCCTACAGCTCAAGTCTATACATCTAGCTTACTGTCTGAACCTTTCACACTATCTAATGGCACACGTCAGGGCTGCCCCCTCTCTCCAATAATATTCTCACTCATTATAGAACTTCTAGCAGAAAGTATCAGATCCAATAAACTTATAGAAGGTATCAAAATAGGTCCCGAAAACCACAAAATAGGGCTTTTTGCTGACAACATCATACTGACGGTGCCTAACTCAGAAACCTCTATCATAGAAATACTAAATATATTACACGAATTTGGACTGGTCTCCTTTTATAAAGTCAACACTAATAAATGCTTTGCTTTGGCTCTTAACATACCTTCAAAGAATAAAGCGGAGCTAAAAAAAAAAAATTCCCCTGCAATTGGGATTCTCCCTCAATTACTTATCTTGGGGTGCAGCTGTCCTCCTCTTCCACTAAAATATATTCTTGCAACTACCCTCCATTATTAGCTAAACTAGAAGACGAATTGAACCAGATCGGCAAACTGCATTTAACCTGGATGGGGAAAATAGCTGCATACCAAATGCAAATATTACCTAAACTGTTATACTACTTTAGAACTTTACCCATCCCTATCCCCCAAAAATTCTTCTCCCAACCGACGAATAGTTTAAGGAAATACATTTGGGCCAGAAAAAAAACTAGAATTGCATTGGCGCAGTTATATAAACCCAAACTCCTTGGCGGCGTAGGCCTCCCTAATGCACAACTATATTACCAAGCAGCAATACTGGACCAAATGCGTTATTGGTTTTCTTGCCAAACAGATAATAGGTGGTCAGACATAGAATGTGGAATTAATCCAGGACATGATCTCCCAGCTTTGGCGATAGCCGCCTCTTTACACCATGAACCCATCACACCCCCTTACCCTACAGTTCAAGCTACATTAACAGAAATTATCAGAAATTTGGCGATACTCCATTGTACAAACTAAAAACCCCGGTAGCGGCCTATGAATACCTAATCCCTAATATATCAACTCAATCCTGGAAGAAAAGAGGTATAAATTTCTCTTTATCTGAAATGGACGAACAAGAAGCAATGGACAAATACCAATTGTTCCAAATAAATCATTACATTTCATCCAATACAGCCAGACCAATAGAAATACCTCAAATACTATGGGACTACTTGACTTCTAAGCATCCAGGGAAACACAAAGGGATATGCCTATTTTATAGATTTGCTACCCCCCTGTACTTGCACACTAAGTTACCTAATATGTTAAAATGGGAACAAGAACTACAAATGGAATTCTCTATACATCAATGGCACTTAGCTATAAAATATAATAGTAGATCCTCAGCATGTGTGGACCATTGGGAGAACGCTCCAAACATTTTGCACAGATGGTATTTAACGCCCCTACGATTGCATAAAATGGACCCCAACACACCACCACTCTGCTGGTGAAACTGTCAGTCTACTGGTAACCTACTACACATATTGTGGAACTGCAGAGTGATTAAAACCTTTTGGAAGGAAGTGTCTTCCCTTGTTCAAAACACTACAGGCACCACAATTACACTAGATCTTGTACTGGCACTTCTAAGCATTGGTATTGAAAAATTACCTCCGCTACTGAGGAAAATGGTTGCTCATATATTATTTGCAGCTCGCATTTCATTAGCAAGGGAATGGCGCTCACAATCACCTCCAAAAATTGAACAGGTGATTTCTAGAGTTAATGCTCATTATGTAAATGGAAAAAAACTTCTTGCATACAAGGAAAGAAGATCTTCAGCTTTCCATAGACACTGGGAAAATTGAAGAACTTCTCAATATGCCTCATCACATTTGTGACTTTTGTAACTCCTGTGACTTTTGATACTCGATAGATACCTCAGGTCATCGAGTGGTAAAAACTAACACAAGGGGTGGTCATAATAGGAGATATTACATGGACTCTTTGAATTTCTCTCCACCCCTGGAATGGCATTTGTGTTTAAATAGGCTTTAAAAGTATTTCAAGGTTGGTTTATAGATTGTTAATATGCATGTACTGAACTTACGGTGAGTTCCAAATCCAAGGACCCTCATTAAGATTCAAGGAGTGCTACTCTCTACTATCCTTATACAGGGCTTGATCACAGTGTGAACCCAGAAGGGGTGACAGGCTCTACATCCTGTTAAGGTTGTTAAATGTATTAGTATGAGTAGTCCACACAAAAACGACATTTTCATACTTGTAAGTTTGATTTTGGATGCACATTTTGTTACTATATAGCTTTATATTGTATGTGTATTCTGTAAAATTCAATAAATATCTATGGTTAAAAAAAAAAAAGAAAAGAATTGTGACTGGTTTGAGGGAGATGAGAGAGAGAAGAGGAGGAAGTTGGTTATTGTGCAGGACGTCCTTCACTAGCTTTAACAAGGAACCTATCCAATGACACTTGCTTTTGTCTCCTTTTGAGGATTTGGCGGAAATGTGACATTGCATTGTCGTTAAACAGATTTATCACTCACACTGCTACAGCCTTATTCGGGTAGTGCTTTTCTACAAAAATTTGCACTGTTTCCCACATTGTACACATCTCCCTAATCTCATTTGAAGTAATGGATTCCTCTGCCATTTTATCCTCCTCTTCAGAGGAGATATCCTCCATAACCTCTTGCTGTTCCTCATGATGCAGATCCATCAGTTTGTCGGTGGTCAGCTCCTGGGCATGTTCGTCCACCAGCTCTTGAATGTCCTCCTCATTCATCTCCAGTCCCATAGTCTGCCCAAGGACACAATGTCATTAACAACTGGCGGCTCCTGTTCCTGAGCAAACCCCTCAATGTCATGTCCAACAACACAATCAGACCACAGTTTTCTCCAAGCAGAATTGAGGGTTCTCTTGGTGACCCCATCCCAGGTTTTATCAATGATCTTAACCTCCCTGGCGGTATGATTCTGTCAGATATCAGGTGCTTAATGCGGTACAATTATTTTGCATTGAAATTTGGCGTTTTATATTGTAGGCCTGCAATTCTTAGGAATAACTCATGTAAATCTGTCCAGACCAGAGTCTAGTAGACTAGTAGAGTATGATAAAGTTTGAAACACAAAATCATAAATTATAATATAATAAATAATTATAACAATAATCATAAAAATTATTCAATAATGTAATCAAATCAAAAACACTGAAATTTGCTCAGTTGCAGAATTGTCGCTGTCATTATATTCAGTGTTTGATGATGAATTTTCCCACAAATCGCTATCGCTCAATACTGCAAGTGATTCTAATTTATTATTGCTGTTTTCTAGCTGGTCTAAAACCACTTTTGACATAAAGGGACACTTTTTGGTTGCTATGGACAATCTCCAGTTTCCAGGCAGAAAGAACAGTTTTTATAATATAAAACTGCATGCAGGGCACTGGACAGACCACTAGGGACAAAGGGGGTGTGTAATTATTTGATACAGTATACTGTAATATTACAGATTACAGTACTGTATCTATACTGTGTTTTTCACTTTTTGAATTTGGCGCCAAACTCCGTCCCCGTGCGTCGCAATGTCGCAGGGAACAGAGCTCGGCACTCGGTAGTGTGAATCGAGCAAGACACGGCTCGCACACACTGTGGGGAGACATTGCAGGATCCAGGTAACAAGGTAAGTAACTCTCACTGGATACTGCGATGCAGCCCAAGTCAGGCTCGGGGTTACCACTTTTGGTAGTAAAAACTCACCCGAGCCAGACTCGGGATCACCGCCAGGGAGGTTAAGGCAGCTCACGATGTGGAAATGATTTTTCCAAAACTCTCGGAGGCTAAGGTTTGTTCCGTCAGTAACCTCAACGCATAGCTGAAATAGTGCTTTGGTGTAAAGCTTTTTAGAGTTGGAAATTACCTGCTGATCCATGGGCTGGATTAGTGGAGTGGTATTGGGAGGAAGGAACTTGACCTTAATGAACGTGAACTCCTCCAGTTAGTTGTCCTGAAGGCCTGGAGGATGAGCAGGAGCATTATCCATTAGCAGCAAGATTTTGATAGGCAGATTATTTTCTAAAAGATATTTCTTCACTGTAGGACCGAAGACCTCATTGATCCACTCAACGAACAAGATACGAGTGACCCAAGCCTTGCTGTTGGACCTCCACATAACGTTTAACTGGCTCTTCTGCACCTTGTATTTCTTGAAGGCTCGTGGATTCTCAGAATGATACACAAGCAGGGGCTTGATTTTTAAATCCCTGCTTGCATTAGCACAAAACAAGAGGGTGAGATGGTCTTTCATGGGCTTGTGACCAGGCAATGCATTGTCTTCTGCTGTAATGTAGGTCCTTTTTGGATTTTTTTCCAAAAAAGCCTTGTCTCATCACAGTTAAAAACTTGTTGCGGCAGGTAACACTCGGAACTCGGTAATGAATGCCTCAGCTGCCTTAGTGTTAGAACTTGCAGCCTCTCCATGCCTCACAACACTATGGATGCTATTCTCAAAGTTATCAAACCATCCCCTGCTTGCGTCTTCCTTTTCTTGCGATGTAGCTGGCAGTTTACTTACAAGGTCGGCGTGCAGGGCCTTTGCCTTCTCACAGATAATGCTCTCAGACACGGTATCACCTGCTAGTTGCTTCTCATTTATCCAGACAAGAAGCAACTTTTCTACATCATCCAGAAGAAGTGGCCGTTGCTTTGATACTCTTGTGACTTTGCTGCATCTAGCCTCATTAATTCTTCTTTCTTCTTCAATATTGTGCAAATTGTGAAAGTAGCCTTATTATAAAATCTTGCAATGTCGGCCACTCGCATACCTTGTTCATGCTTTGATTATTTGCGTTTTAATTTCCACTGTAATCACCCCCTTCTTCTTAACACCTTCCTTAAGGTCCTAAGAAGTCTGGTGCTCACCTGCTTTGTATACTGTACTGTATGTAGAGAAGCTGGCCAGAGGGGTTGGTGATTATATTTTTACTGTATAGGGTACTGTATTTAGTAGAGCTGGTGTACAGTACACAGTAACGCTATATGTGTCCACAGCATTAGCTCACAGCACTTCCTGGAGAACTCTGAACTGTTGACATCACTTCCGGGTAAGCCCGCCCCTGCTGGGAGTTTCTGAGCGTCTCCAGGAAGTGCTGTGAGTCGTCCTCTGGCCACATACAGTGCACAAAGCTGTTCTGTATATAGGGATGAGCCGAACACCCACCCGGTTCGGTTCGCACCAAAACATGCGAACGGACAGAAAGTTTGCGCAAACTTTAGAACCCCGTTAAAGTCTATGGGACTCGAACGTAAGAAATCAAAAGTGCGAATTTTAAAGGCTAATATGCAAGTTATTGTCCTAAAAAGGGTTTGGGGACCCCGGGCCTGCCCCAGGGTACATGTATCAATGCAAAAAAAAGTTTTAAAAACTGTCTTTTTTTGGAAGCAGTGATTTTAATGATGTTTAACCACTTAAGCCCCGGACCATTTGGTAGCTAAAGGACCAGAGGTGAATTCAGAATTTTGCACTGCGCTGCTTTAACTGTAAATTGTGCGGACATGCAATGTTGTACCCAAACAAAATTTGCGTCCTTTTCTTCCCACAAATAGAGCTTTCTTTTAATGGTATTTGATTGCCTCTGCGATTTTTATTTTTTGCGATATAAACGGAAAAAGACCGAAAATTTTGAAAAAAAAATGATATTTTCTACTTTTTGTTATAAGAAAAATCGAATAAACTCAATTGTAGTCATACATTTAGGCCAAAATGTATTCAGCCAAATGTTTTTAGTAAAAAAAATGTCAATAAGCGTATATTTATTGGTTTGCGCAAAAGTTATAGAGTTTACAAACTAGGGTACATTTTCTGAAATTTACACAGCTTTAAATTTATGACTGCCTATCTCATTTCTTGAGGTGCTAAAATGACAGGGCAGTACAAAACCCCCCCAAATGACCCCATTTTGGAAAGTAGACACCCCAAGGAAATTGCTGAGAGGCATGTTGAGCCCATTGAATTTTTTATTTTTTTGTCCCAAGTGATTGAATAATGACAAAAAAAAAAAATTACAAAAAGTTGTCACTAAATGATATATTGCTCACACATGCCATGGTTATATGTGGAATTTCACCCCAAAATACATTTTGCTGCTTCTCCTGAGTACGGGGATACCACATGTGTGGGACTTTTTGGGAGCCTAGCCGCGTACGGGACCCCGGAAACCAAGCACCGCCTTCAGGATTTCTAAGGGCGCAAATTTTTGATTTCACTCCTCACTACCTATCACAGTTTCGAAGGCCATAAAATGCCAAAATAGCACAAAACCCCCCCAAATGACCCCATTTTAGAAAGTAGACACCCCAAGGAAATTGCTGAGAGGCCTGTTGAGCCCATTGAATATATTTTTTTTTGTCCCAAGTGATTGAATAATGACAAAAAAAAAAAAAAAAATTACAAAAAGTTGTCACTAAATGATATATTGCTCACACATGCCATGGTTATATGTGGAATTACACCCCAAAATACATTTTTCTGCTTCTCCTGAGTACGGGGATACCACATGTGTGGGACTTTTTAGGAGCATATCCGCGTACGGGACCCCGAAAACCAAGCACCGCCTTCAGGATTTCTAGGCACAAATTTTTGATTTCACTCCTCACTACCTATCACAGTTTCGAAGGCCATAAAATGCCAAAATCGCACAAAACCCCCCCAAATGACCCCATTTTGGAATATAGACACCCCAAGCTATTTGCTGAGAGGAATGGCGAGTATTTTACAGCTCTCATTTGTTTTTGAAAATGAAGAAAGAAAAAATATATATATATATATTTTTTTTCAATTTTCAAAACTTTGTGACAAAAAGCGAGATCTGCAAAATACTCACAATACGTCTCAGCAAATAGCTTGGGGTGTCTACTTTCCAAAATGGGGTCATTTGGGGGGGGGGGGGGGTTTGTGCTATCTGGGCATTCCATGGCCTCCGAAACTGTGATAGGCAGTGAGAAGTGAAATCAAAAATTTACACCCTTAGAAAGCCTGAAGGCGGTGCTTGGTTTTTGGGGTCCCGTACGTGGCTAGGCTCCCAAAAAGTCTCACACATGTGGTATCCCCGTACTCAGGAGAAGCCACAGAATGTATTTTGGGGTGTAATTCCACATATGCCCATGGCATGTTTGAGCAATATATCATTTAGTGACAACTTTGTGCAAAAAAAAAAATTGTCGTTTTTCCGCAACTTGTGTCAACATATAAAATATTCCATGGACTCAACATGCCTCTCAGTATATAGCTTGGGGTGTCTAATTTCCAAAATGGGGTCATTTGGGGGGGTTTTGAACTGTTCTGGCATTTTATACACAACATTAGGAAGCTTACATCCACTCTTCTAACCACTTGAAGACAAAGCCCTTTTTGACACTTTTTGTTTACATGAAAACATTTTTTTTTTGCAAGAAAATTATGTTGAACCCCCAAACATTATATATATTTTTAAAGCAAAGGCCCTACAGATTAAAATGGTGGGTGTTGCATTTTTTTTCTACACAGTATTTGCGCAGCGGTTTTTCAAACGCATTTTTTGGGTTAAAAAATACACTTTTTTTAATTTTAATGCACTAAAACACACTATATTGCCCAAATGTTTGATGAAATAAAAAAGATGATCTTAGGTCGAGTACATAGATACCAAACACGACATGCTTTAAAATTTCGCACAAACGCTCATTGGCGACAAACTACATACATTTTTAAAAGCCTTTAAAAGCCTTTACAGGTTACCCCAGTAGATTTACAGAGGAGGTCTACTGCTAAAATGATTGCCCTCGATCTGACCTTCGCGGTGATACCTCACATGCATGGTGCAATTGCTGTTTACATATGACGCCAGACCGACGCTTGCGTTCGCCATTGGGCAAGAGCAGGGCAGGACAGGGGTGCTTTTTTTTTTCTTTTTTTTATTATTAATTTTGCTTTTTTATTTTATTTTTAAATTGTTCCTTCCAAGTATTTTTTTTTTTTTATCATTTTTATTGTTATCTCATGGAATGTAAATATCCCCTATGATAGCAATAGGTAGTGACAGGTACTCTTTTTTTGAAAAAACTGGGGTCTTCTAGACCCTAGATTTTTCCTCTGCCCTCAAAGCATCTGACCACACCAAGATCGGTGTGATAAAATGCTTTCCCAATTTCCCAATGGCGCTTTTTATATCCGGGGGGGGCATTCCCTCCCACTGCTTGTAAAAGCAGTCCAGAGGCTTATTAGCCGCTAGGATTGCTTTTACATGAAAGCCGGCCGCAGGCTGAAAAGAATGATACCAAGATGATACCTAAACCCGCAGGCATCATTCTGGTATAAACATTCAAAGTCCAGCAACATACCAGTACGTTGCTGGTCCTTGTTGGACATGTATTGTAATCTTTTTTTTTTCATGCAGCCAGTTGGCTGAACGAAAAAAGAGATTGATCGGTGGGTATGCCCACCATTAGAATACCGCCCTTCATCCACCCACTTCCAATGATGGGCATACACGCACCATTTATATATGCCGAAGCATGGGGGCATCCTCCCGCAAAAAAGTTATGCCGCACACACATGGTCGGACTTTTCCACGGGCAGGCCTCCGTCGGAATTTCGACCGTATGTACGCGGCATTAGGAGCAAAATCGCTCCTCCGCCCCTGCTGCCCCAATGCTTCGGCATATTTGCTTTTTTTTTTAACTGTGGTGGTGAAATCACCTCCTACAGCACTGGAGTCGCAGGGATCAGGCCTGTCTCTGCGAACGCTGCAGTTATGTGTGTTTTTGTTTTGTAAGTGACAGTGATCGATCGATACTGCACTTGGGTGGCCTGGGCTGGACGGAGGGGCAAAACGCAGGTGCCAGCAGGTATCTTGGCTGATCCCGCTAACACTGCGTTTTTGGGAACCCTAAACTGCTGGGGACGCTAGTATAGATCTGATCAGATCAGATATTGATCTGTTCAGATACTATACCACTAAGGGGGGTGTATGCTTCACGCGTGGGTGTTAGCGTTACTGGCACTAACCTGACACTGCCTGGGGTGTGACTCAGACCCTCTCTGACGCTAAAACCTAATTGATATCACCCGCCGGGCGATCAGGGGGTTAAACCTTTATTGGGTTATATACACGGCGGGTGCCCTGACACTATAAAAAGCAAACTAACTAACCAGCGTCACCCGTAACACTTATATGGTGATCACTGGTGAAAGGGTTAACTAGGGGCAATCAGGGGGTTAAAACCTTTATTAGATAATATATGGGGGTACCTGACGCTATAAAAACCTGCGGCGAACTTAAAAAAAATTACCAGCTACCGATCTGCATCACCGACACTAAGACAGCGTTTAGAAAAACGATCGCTTAGCGACAGTGGTGATGGGGTGAAAGGGTTACCTGGGGGGTGATCAAGGGGGTTAAACCTTTATTAGATAATATATTGGGGTACCTGACGCTATAAAAACATGCGGCGAACCTAAAAAAAATTACTGGCTACTGATCTGCATCACCGACACTAAGACAGCGTTTAGAAAAACGATCGCTTAGCGACAGTGGTGATAGGGGGTGAAAGGGTTACCTGGGGGGCGATCAAGGGGGTTAAACCTTTATTAGATAATATATTGGGGTACCTGACGCTATAAAAACCTGCGGCGAACCTAAAAAAAATTACCAGCTACCGATCTGCATCACCGACACTAAGACAGCGTTTAGAAAAACGATCGCTTAGCGACAGTGGTGATGGGGGTGAAAGGGTTACCTGGGGGGCGATCAAGGGGGTTAAACCTTTATTAGATAATATATTGGGGTACCTGACGCTATAAAAACATGCGGAAAACCTAAAAAAAATTACTGGCTACCGATCTGCATCACCGACACTAAGACAGCGTTTAGAAAAACAATTGCTTAGCGACAGTGGTGATAGGGGGTGAAAGGGTTACCTGGGGGGCGATCAAGGGGGTTAAACCTTTATTAGATAATATATTGGGGTACCTGACGCTATAAAAACCTGTGGCGAACCTAAAAAAAATTACCGGCTACCGATCTGCATCACAGACACTAAGACAGCGTTTAGAAAAACGATCGCTTAGTGACAGTGGTGATAGGGGGTGAAAGGATTACCTGGGGGGCGATCAAGGGGGTTAAACCTTTATTAGATAATATATTGGGGTACCTGACGCTTTAAAAACATGCAGCGAACCTAAAAAAAATTACTGGCTGCCGATCGGCATCACTGACGCTAAGACAGCGATCAGAAAAATTATCGCTTAGCGACAGTGGTGATAGGGGGTGAAAGGGTTATCTGGGGGGTGATCAGGGGGTTAAACCTTTATTAGGGGGTTAGGGGGCTACACTGGACCTAAGACTAAACTTTGGTGACACTTTTACAGTCACAAATGTCACTGATTGCAGTGATCACTAAATAAATGGTCACTGCAATCAGTGACACTGTGACTGGGGGCTGGGGGGGTGATCTGGGGGGTGATCTGGGGTGTCTGGGGGGGCCTGGGGGGCGATTTATGTCCCTATGTGTCCTGGTGTCAGTGTAGTGTTGTGTGCACTGACCTGATGTCTTCTCTTGTACGGCGCTCGGTATATGTGAGCGCCGCACCAGAGATGACATCACTTCCTCCTGCTCCCTCTGTCTGACACAGACAGAGGGGGCATTTCCATTCGCCGGGAACGATCGCGAGGGGGTGGCCAGAAACGAATGGCTGCCCCCTCATCCCGGAACGCTCCCAGACACTTAGCCACCGCTCACTGTATAGGAGGGGGGTCCGATTGGACCCCCCAACTATACAAAGGCAATCACGTACACTCTACGTGATTGTGCCTGTCGGTGCCATTCTGCCGACGTATATATACAGTGAGCGGTCGTTAAGTGGTTAAAGTGAAAAAATAAAAGTGAAATATTCCTTTAAATATCATGCCTGGGGGTGTCTATAGTATGCCTGTGAAGCAGTGCATGTTTCCCGTGTTTAGAACAGTCCCTGCACAAAATGACAATTCTAAAGGAATAAAAGTCATTTAAAACTGCTTCCTCCTTTAATGTAATGTCTGGTCCCGGCAATATGGATGAAAATCATTGAGAAAAACGGCATGGGTACCCCCCCCCCAGCCCATTACCAGTCCCTTTGGGTCTTGTATGGATATTAGGGGGAACGCTGCACCCAAATTAAAAAAAAGGAAAGGCATGGGGCCCCCAGGCCCTATATACTCTGAACAGCAGTATACAGGCGGTGCAAACAAGATGGGGACTGTAGGTTTGTTCTTAAATAGAATCTGTTTGTAATTTTGAACTGGTACATTTTAAATATCTATTTTTAAGCTTTTTGGAAAACATAGGGAAGGGTTATCACCCCTGTAACATTTGTTTTGCTGTCTATGCACCTGTTCAGAAGATTTCATCTCACTTTCTGTCCCAATGACAATTGGATTTTGAAAATGTGGGTTTTTTAGTGAAACAAATAACTCTTACAGGAGAGAATTTCCCTTCCTAGGGGTAGATTTCCTCTCATTTCCTGTTGTCTCCTTCCGTTTGCAAGTAAGAGTCGTTTGTAAGTTGGATGTTTGAAAGTAGGGGCCTGCCCTATATACTCAGAAATTTGGACCTTAGGTGTTGGTGTTGCCACAACACTGTAAGCCCTCACAGTTACTCTTGGAGGGTGCAGGAACGGGCCCTGCTTTGAAATAATAGATCAATAAGTGTAATTACATGCACCTGTTAAACAGGTGCTGAAAAATTGGGCCCATGGTGGTGGACGGTGTGGTTGTGTTGCCACAACACTGTAAGCCCTCACAGTTACTCTTGGTGGGCGCAGGAACGGGCCCTGCAGTGAAATATTAGATCCAGAATTGTAATTAAATTCCCCTGTTAAACAGGGGCAGACAAATTGGGCCTTAGCCACTGGTGGCGGTGCCCAGAACCAAAAATGTTCTTACAATCTATTAGCATGATCATTGAGGAGGAAGAGGATAGTCACTCTGCATAACAGGATAGTCACTCAGCATCAGTATAGGCAGTGTTGAAGGGATCTGACATTCAAAAATAAATTATTCGGTTACATCAGCATTAGGTGCTTGGTAGCTAGTGGTGATCCAACACTGATTCATTTTTATGAAGGTCAGCCGATCGACCGAGTCGGTGGACAGGCGCACCCTGTGATCGGTTACAAAGCCTCCAGCAGCATTGAATGTGCGTTCCGAAAGAACGCTGGATGCAGGACAGGCCAGTACCTCAATTGCATACTATGCAAGCTCTGGCCAGTGATCCATCCTCAAGACCCAGTAACCCAGAGGATTTTTGGTGGGAAAGGTGTCCAAGTCTGATCTTGCTGATCTTGCCCCTAGGTATTCCTGCACCATGTAAACCAGACACTGGCGATGGTTGCTGGAACTGATCATACCTTGGGGCTGCGGACTAAAAAATTGTCTGAAGGCATCGGTAAGACGGCCACCTTCTACACCGCTCCTTCTGTGACTGACCGAAGCCTTAGCAACACGTTGTCCAGGACCAGGAATTTGTAACCTCCCAGGCTCTGGGAACGCATTGCACAAACCTTTCTGCAAGACCTCCCAAAGATGTTTCATCCTCTGCTCCCTCTGCGATGGCAAGATAAGGTCTGCAACCTTACCCTTGTAAACCGAGGTTCCACTGTATTCCATTTGGTTGCACATATTGACTTCATTTAACTGGCACAATTTTATTATTTTTATTTTCAGTGTGTGATTGCATTGCCCGCAGACCCCCACAACCACCGGGCAAGGGTTGTGGGGATGAGGCCCTTGTCCCAATCAACATGGGGACATCCTCCCCATGTTGAGGGCATGTGGCCTGGTACGGTTCAGGAGGGGGGGACGCTCTCTCATCCCCCCCTCATTTTCTGCGGCCTGCCAGGTTGCGTGCTTGGATAAAGGGTATGGTATGGATTTTTGGGGGAACTCCACGCCATTTTATTTTTTAATTTGGGGTAGAGTTCCCCTTAAAATCCATACCAGACCTGAAGGGCCAGGTATGGATATTTGGGGGCAACCCCACACATTTTTTTTTAATTTGCGGCAGGGTTCCCCTTAATATCCACTCCAGAGCTGAAGGGCCTGGTAATTGAATTTGGGGGGACCCCCACGCATTTTTTTAATTTTTTTATAGCCGCGAGCCGCGAGTGAGTTTTAAATGACTTTTTTTCCTTCAGAAATGACATTTTTGTGCAGGGACAGTTCTAAGCATGGGAAACAAGTGTGACTTTACAGGCATACTATACACACACCCCAGGTACGAAATTTAAAGGAATATTTCACTTTTATTGTTTCACTTTAAGCATTATTAAAATCACTGCTCCCGAAAAAACTGATGTTTTTAAAACTTTTTTTTGCATTGATATATGTCCCCTGGGGCAGGACCCGGGTCCCCAAACACTTTTTATGACAATAACTTGCATATAAGCCTTTAAAATTAGCACTTTAGATTTCTCCCATAGGCTTTTTGAATTTGCCGCGAACACCCCAAATTGTTCGCTTTTCGGCGAACATGCGAACAGGCAATGATCGAGTCGAACATGAAGCTCATCCCTAAAAGCAATGAGCTCTCTGAAGAGCCTTGCAACCTTATTGTTGCAACACATACTGATGGCATTGGTTACAGAAGGATTTCAAAACTTCTGAGCACTGTTGGACCATAACCAGGAAGTGAAAAGAAGATAATTTCACCATAAACCAGCCACGACCGGGTGCTCCTCGCTAGATTTCTGACAGAGGAGTGTAAAGAGTTATCAGAAGAGTTTTCCAAGGACCACTTGTGGAGAATTTCAGAAATGAATTAGCAGGTACAATTATTTCAAAGAAAACAAAAAGGAATGCACTCAACCGCCATGGCCTGTATGCACGCTCACCACGCAAGACTTTATTGATGAAGAAAAAGCATGTAGAAGCTTGTTTAACCACTTCCATACTGGGCACTTATACAACTTCCTGCCAGACCAATTTTCAGCTTTCTGCGCTGTTGCACTTTGAATGACAATTGCGCGGTTGTGCTACACTGTACCCAAACTAAATTTTTATAATTTTGTTCCCACAAATAGAGCTTTCTTTTGGTGGTATATGATCACCTCTGCGATTTTTTTTTCTGCTAAAAAAATTAAAAAAAGACAGAAAATGTTGAAAAAAAAACATATTTTTTTTTGTTTCAGTTACAAAACTTTGTAAATAAGTAAGTTTTCTCCTTCACTGATGGGCACTGATGGGGCTACACTGACGGGCACTGATGGGCACCGATGAGGCGGCACGAATGGGCACAGATAGGCAGCACAAATGGGCACCAATAGGCAGCACGGATGGGCACCGATAGGCAGCACAGATGGGCACCGATAGGCAGCACAGATGGGCACCGATAGGCAGCACGGATGGGCACCGATAGGCGGCACGGATGGGCACAGATGGGCACAGATAGGCGGCACAGATGGGCTGCACAGATGGGCACAGATAGGCGGCACGGATGGGCACCGATAGGCAGCACGGATGGGCACCGATAGGCGGCACGGATGGGCACCGATAGGGGGCACGGATGGGCACTGATAGGCGGCACGGATAGGCGGCACAGATGGGCACAGATAGTCGGCACGGATGGGCACAGATAGGCGGCACGGATGGGCACCGATAGGTGGCACGGATGGGCACTGATAGGTGGCACGGATGGGCATGGATGGGCACTGATAGGTAACATGGATGGGCACTGATAGGTGGCACGGTTGGGCATGGATGGGCACAGATAGGCAGCACAGATGGGCTCCGATAGGCGGCACGGATGGGTACTGATAGGTGGCACGGATGGGCGTGGATGGGCACTGATAGGTGGCATGGATGGGCACTGATAGGTGGCACGGATGGGCATGGATGGGCACTGATAGGTGGCATGAATGGGCACTGATAGGTGGCACTGTACTGTAATGTGTTACGAATGGATGCCAATCAGTGCCAAACAATAATGCCTGCCAATCAGTGATGCCCATTGTGGGCACTGATTGGCATCCATTAGGGGCACAGAATGGCATCCCTGTGGTCTAGGGAGGCATACCTGGTGGCGGGCATCCCTGATGGTATCCCTGGTGGTCCAGTGTGGGCATCTTCGGGGGGGCTGCACTGATAATCGATCAGCACAAACCCCCCTGTCAGAGGAGCAGCCGATCGGCTCTCCTCTACTCGCGTCTGACAGACGCGAGTGAGGAAAAGCCGATGACTGACTTTTCCTGTTTACATCGTGATCAGCCGTGATTGGACACGGCTGATCACGTGGTAAAGAGTCTCCGTCGGAGACTCTTTACCTAGATCGGTGTTGCGGGGTGTCAGACTGACACCCTGCAACAACGATCGCCGCGATGCACGCCCCCGGGGGCGCGCAGCTGCTCAAAATCCTGAGGACGTCATATGACGTCCAGTCAGCATTTTGAAACCACTTTGCCGCCGTCAATCCGCTATAGGGCGGGCGGCAAGTGGTTAAAGTTTGCTGCACAACATATAGACAAGCCTGTGAAATACTGTGAGAATATAGTCTGGTCAGATGAGACCAAAATTTAACTCTCTGGATGCCATAATACACACCATGTTTGGAGGTCAACTGGCACTGCCCATCACCCCAAAAACACCATACCAACAGTGAAGTTTGGAGGTGGGAACATCATGGTGTGGGGCTGTTTTTCAGCATACGGTACTGGTAAACTTCAACTCTTGAAGGAAGGATGAATGGAAAAATGTACCAACACATTCTTGATAAAAATGTGCTGCCATCTACTGTACCAGGATAATGAAGATGAAATGAGGGTGGGCATTTCAGCAAGAAAATGATTCCAAATACAATTCCAAATAATAATAATAATAATAAATAATAATAATAATAAATAATAACAATAATACTCTCAATTGGTTTCAAAGAAAGAAAATAAAGCTGCTAGAATGACCCAGCCAATCACCTGACTAGTTCTTTCCATATATTTTCTATTGGATTCAAAAGATCATAGAAGAGGCCAAGGGAACCTTCAAGATTTGAACACTGTGGAACATCGGGCCAAAATCACACCTGAGCAATGCATGTGACTTTCTTCAGGAGACGTCTTAACCGCTTGCCGACCGCCGCACAAACTTATACCCCGACAGAATGGCACAGCTGGGCAAATGGGCGTATATATACGTCCCCTTTAATTTGTCGCCATGTGGTCGCGCGCGAGCCGCCGGCGCACGACCCTGCCGTGAGCTCTGTGACCGTGCCCGTGGGACACGTGGACTCGATGATCGTGTCACGGAGCTGAAGAACGGGGAGATGTCAGTGTAAACACTGATATCTCCCTGTTCTTCCTTGTGACATGTCACTGATCGTCTGTTCCCTCTCATCGAGAACAGCGATCAGTGACATGTCACTCGTAGCCACGCCCCCTAACAGTTAGAATCACTCCATAGGATACACTTAACCCCTTCAGCGCCCCCTACAGGTTAACCCCTTCACTGCCAGTGTAATTTTTACAGTAATCAAAAGTGTCCAATGTGTCCGCCATAATGTCGCAGTCACGATAAAAATCGCTGATCACCATCATTACTAGTAAAAATTAAAAAAACTATTATTAAAAATGCTATAAAACTATCCCCTATATTGTAGACGCTATAACTTTTGCGCAAACCAATCAATAAATGCTTATTGTGATTTTTTTTACCAAAAATATGTAGAAGAATACGTATTGGCCTAAACTGAGAAAAAAAAAATATTTTTTGGGGATATTTATTATAGCAAAAAGTTAATATTGCATTTTATTACACAGTGAAGGAAGTTCCCCATCAGGTCCGCCCCCTCGGTATGTCAGACCCCGCCTACGTCATTGGCCTGAGCGGGGAACTTCCTTCACTGTGTAATTTACACAGTGAAGGAAGTTCTCCATCACTGGATCAAGTTCCCCATTATCTATTCATGAATAGACCCGCCCCTTCTCATGTTCCGCATCAGGTCCTCAGCCTTACACCTAGTCATTGGCCGAGCGGACCTGATGGGGAACTTTAGAAGGGGCGGGACTATACATGTAATAGACTGCGGAGGAAGTTTCCCATCAGGTCCGCTCAGGCTCAGCCAATGACGAACAGCGCTGGACATCGGATCGCTGCGGGACACTGGATTTCACCGCTGGAATGTTTTTTTTTAATTTTTTATAAAGGACTTTTCCAAGGTGTTGGTGTGTTTTTTTACATTTTTGGACACTTTCTTTCGTGAAATGGTAGGGGTACAATGTACCCCTTACCAATTCACATAGGGGGGGCCGGGATCTGGGGGTCCCCTTTGTTAAAGGGGTCTTCCAGATTCCGATAAGCCCCCCGCCCGCAGACCCCCATAACCACCGGGCAAGGATTGTGGGGATGAGGCCCTTGTCCCCATCAACATGGGGACATCCTCCCCATGTTGAGGGCATGTGGCCTGGTACGGTTCAGGAGGGGGGGGCGCTCTCTCATCCCCCCCCCTCTTTTCCTGCGGCCTGCCAGGTTGCGTGCTTGGATAAGGGTTTGGTATGGATTTTTGGGGGGACTCCACGCCATTTTTTTAAAAATTTGGGGTGGAGTTCCCCTTAAAATCCATGCCAGATCTGAAGGGCCTGGTATGGATATTTGGGGGAACCGCACGCATTTTTTTTTTATTTGCGGCGGGGTTCCCCTTAATATCGATACCAGACCTAAAGGGCCTGGTAATTGAATTCTGGGGAACCCCACGCTTTTATTTTATTTTTATCAATGACTTTTCTATATATTGCCGGGAGCCGACAATTCATTAATAGCCGCGAGTGAGTTTTAAATGACTTTTTTTCCTTCAAAAATGACATTTTATGCAGGGACAGTTCTAAGCACGGGAAACATGCACCACTTTACATGCATATCATACACACCCCCCAGGTACGAAATTTAAAGTAATATTTCACTTTTATTGTTTCACTTTAAGCATTATTAAAATCACTGCTCCCGAAAAAACTGATGTTTTTAAAACTTTTTTTTGCATTGATACATGTCCCCTCGGGCAGGACCTGGGTCCCCAAACACTTTTTATGACAATAACTTGCATATAAGCCTT
Organism: Rana muscosa; assembly: GCA_029206835.1. NCBI lineage: Eukaryota > Metazoa > Chordata > Amphibia > Anura > Ranidae > Rana > Rana muscosa. The sequence continues at coordinate 414,346,822 of CM055117.1, forward strand.
TAAAATTAGCACTTTAGATTTCTCCCATAGGCTTTTTGAGTTTGCCGCGAACACCCCAAATTGTTCGCTTTTCGGCGAACGGGCGAACAGGCAGTGATCGAGTCGAACATGAAGCTCATCCCTAAAAGCAATGAGCTCTCTGAAGACCCTTGCAACCTTATTGTTGCAACACATACTGATGGCATTGGTTACAGAAGGATTTCAAAACTTCTGAGCACTGTTGGACCATAACCAGGAAGTGAAAAGAAGATAATTTCACCATAAACCGGCCACGACCGGGTGCTCCTCGCTAGATTTCTGACAGAGGAGTGGAAAGAGTTATCAGAAGAGTTTTCCAAGGACCACTTGTGGAGAATTTCAGAAATGAATTAGCAGGTACAATTATTTCAAAGAAAACAAAAAGGAATGCACTCAACCGCCATGGCCTGTATGCACGCTCACCATGCAAGACTTTATTGATGAAGAAAAAGCATGTAGAAGCTTGTTTAACCACTTCCATACTGGGCACTTATACAACTTCCTGCCCAGACCAATTTTCAGCTTTCTGTGCTGTTGCACTTTGAATGACAATTGCGCGGTTGTGCTACACTTTACCCAAACTAAATTTTTATAATTTTGTTCCCACCAATAGAGCTTTCTTTTGGTGGTATATGATCACCTCTGCGATTTTTTTTTCTGCTAAAAAAATAAAAAAAAAGACAGAAAATGTTGAAAAAAAACATATTTTTTTTTGTTTCAATTACAAAACTTTGTAAATAAGTAAGTTTTCTCCTTCACTGATGGGCACTGATGGGGCTACACTGATGGGTACTGATGGGCACCGATGAGGCGGCACAAATGGGTACAGATAGGCAGCACGAATGGGCACCAATAGGCAGCACGAATGGGCACCGATAGGCAGCACAGATGGGCACCGATAGGCAGCACAGATGGGCACCGATAGGCAGCACAGATGGGCACCGACAGGCACAGATAGGTGGCACAGATGGGCACAGATAGGCGGCATGGATGGGCACAGATAGGCGGCACGGATGGGCACCGATAGGCAGCACGGATGGGCACCGATAGGCGGCACGGATGGGCACCGACAGGTGGCACGGATGGGCACCGATAGGCAGCACGGATAGGCGGCACAGATGGGCACAGATAGTCGGCACGGATGGGCACAGATAGGCAGCACGGATGGGCACAGATAGGCGGCATGGATGGGCACAGATAGGCGGCACGGATGGGCACTGATAGGCGGCATGGATGGGCACTGATAGGTGGCACAGATGGGCACTGATAGGTGGCATGGATGGGCACTGATAGGTGGCACGGATGGGCATGGATGGGCACAGATAGGCGGCACGGATGGGCACCGATAGGCAGCACAGATGGGCACTGATAGGCGGCATGGATGGGCACTGATAGGTGGCACGGATGGGCGTGGATGGGCACTGATAGGTGGCATGGATGGGCACTGATAGGTGGCATGGATGGGCATGGATGGGCACTGATAGGTGGCATGAATGGGCACTGATAGGTGGCACTGTACTGTAATGTGTTACGAATGGATGCCAATCAGTGCCAAACAATGATGCCTGCCAATCAGTGATGCCCATTGTGGGCACTGATTGGCATCCATTGTGGGCACTGATTGGCATCCATTAGGGGCACAGAATGGCATCCCTGTGGTCTAGGGAGGCATACCTGGTGGTGGGCATCCCTGATGGTATGCCTGGTGGTCCAGTGGCATCCCTGGTGGTCCAGTGTGGGCATCCTCAGGGTGGGGGGCTGCGCTGATAATCGATCAGCACAAACCCCCCCTGTCAGAGGAGCAGCCGATCGTCTCTCCTCTACTCGTGTCTGACAGACGCGAGTGAGGAAAAGCCGATGACCGACTTTTCCTGTTTACATCGTGATCAGCCGTGATTGGACACGGCTGATCACGCGGTAAAGAGTCTCCGTCAGAGACTCTTTACCTAGATCGGTGTTGCGGGGTGTCAGACTGAGGGTGGGCATTTCAGCAAGACAATGATTCCAAATACAATTCCAAATAATAATAATATTAATAATAAATAATAATAATAATAAATAATAATAATAATACTCTCAATTGGTTTCAAAGAAAGAAAATAAAGCTGCTAGAATGACCCAGCCAATCACCTGACTAGTTCTTTCCATATATTTTCTATTGGATTCAAATGATCATAGAAGAGGCCAAGGGAACCTTCAAGATTTGAACACTGTGGAACATCGGGCCAAAATCACACCTGAGCAATGAAGCAGGTAATACCGTCACCCAGGTGTACTTCAGGTAAATGCAAGATCATTTTCAGTGACCCCCGGATCCGTGAGCAATCAAAATGACACATATGGAAACGGATAGTGTGTTCATTAGATCTCTGGCCTTTATTGATTTTTAGAGTGGCTTATATGTAAAAGAAAGATAGGAGGGGCTATGTCTTAACACATACGTTTCTAAAAATTATACAAACTCAGTATATTCTTATCTTATATTATACTGCTGAATTTAGTTTAGCAAAGGACTTTTCTTATACAATCAGGCTACTGCATGCTTAACCACAATGACTAGCAGGGTGTGACTCTATGCAAACTATGAGTTAAGCTAAGTATGTCAAAGTTCATTTCTACTTAAAAATGGAGTTGATTATTTATACATATTTTATACATTCCATTACAATCCCCTCTTTTATCACGAACGTGATAATAACAAACCCTGAAGCCCCCGACATTCACCTGGACCACTTTCTCATAAATCATTATCCTAAGCATGTAACAATAAACAGATAATCTCAGCATCATAGCAATTGTCCATGAAATACAAAGGGGGGAGGGGCGTGACAGTCCTTAAAAGCAAGTGGGAGGGGCATGACAGCCTTTAGGCCAAATAAAAATTGTCCCAAAGAAAAGCACAAAAAAATCTCTTGTATGGCTTCTGAATGTCCAATAAATTCATGAAAGGGAAGGAAAAAGAAATGTCCACATTATAATTCTCATTCTCCTAAACTTTTCCCAAAACTTTTGGTTCAATTCTGTGTTTACACATATTTTACAGAGATCCTTCTACCCCAAAACCCTGCCTCTTTGTAAGGATATAACTCGATATCCACAGACAAATGGGAACTGATGCATTGGGCTAGACTTGGGTCTTCGGGCTGGCATATCTGGATCACTCCCTTGTGATGCTCACTGGAATTTCGTAGACCTTGGGCGTGCGTCATGGCTAACCCTCAAGGTGTCATTCCAGGAATATTTTTCAGCAGGTGTCCGCCTTTACTCATCTTAGCATCTCCCATGGCATTTGAACAACAAACATGAACAACGAAGATTTCCATTTAAAAGCTGTAGTCATCTCTTCATCCGGATAGGGTATAAGGCAGGGTATGAATGGTGTATAGCGTAGGAATTGGATGGGCATTTCTTCATGTGCAGGGGGCTAGGGGTGAATGCTGGCTGGCTGGGTCGGATATTCCTCATCCAACATGAATCTATCTATCTGATCAATTAAGGCTTTAACCATTGGAGGTATTAAACATAATATTCCTCATTAACTCAAACATAAGTAAAGCATTCAGAAATATAAAATGTTTCTCAGCAACAGTCTTCATTATGTAGATTCAATATGTTTAACTAAACATTTTTTAGTTTTTCTATCCTCGGGACCCAAGTGGACCCGAGAAACTCAGAACAGTACATTTTACCCAAACACATATTCTGACTCAGAAGTCAGCCTCCTAACTTTTCAAATATATCTGACTTGGCAACAAAACATTGATGGATAAACTTCATTACATCATTAACACTTCACGATTGAAACTCTGGGAATTCAAAAGGTAAATATCCAGAATAGTCACTCTGACTGTTATTCAAACAAACTTTCCCATCATATTTTAGTACCTCATGGACTCAATATAAGCAGCAATTTATTTCGTATATTCTGGTTACTTAACCCAAACTTTTAGAGAAATATATATTATCAGGAACATGGGCCTAATAACTTCTACTCCCTGAACAAGAAAACACAATATGAGACAACCATCTCTTTGTGTACATTTTAAACCAACACTTAAGATACTTTACTATTACTAATCAAATAATACCTTGTGCATTCATTAAACACAATACAACCACTTTCTCCTTTTATTCACATCCATTTGGCCACTCCATTCATTCTTTTATTTAGAAATGTTTTCCATATTTGCCCTTTGAACAGCTTTTAAACATCTTTTACCATTACTTTTTTTTTTTTTTTTAAATATGTCTCATATTTTTTCCTAGTGCATAGGATTACACAAACCTTAAGTTACTTCCTTTTTCTTTACCAACCACAATTCCTCTGGCGTAGCACCTGGAATACATAACTTCCTTGGACGAGGCTGGCTCACACACCTGCGGTGCATTCGCACTCCGCACTGCCCAAAAAGGTGTGCGTTTTCTAGGCAGTGCGGTTCGACTTACGTGCGAATTCAGGGCCATTGACTTCTATGGGAATGCTTCTGAATCGCACATGTCATTCAGTTGTGAACAGTATAAAATCCTGACCTGATATGCAATCCTGACCTGATCCTGATCAAAACTGACATGAAGCGCTGAACAACTACTTTGTCAATTAGCTGTGAAAACAGAGCTCAAACTCGCACTGCATATGTGTGAACTCCCCAATCATTGTTCATGCAGCCTAAACACAATTAAAACCATTTGCACAAATAACCATTCCCTTGTCTTGTAACAGGCAATGTCCTTATACAATGCAAAAGTTCCCTTTTTTTTTTCCTTCTCAACATCAACAAAACCATAATACAATTTACTGAACACTGCGGGGCCCAGGGCAATTATATCACATTTGTTGATACTGAAAAGAAAACAACACCTTTTAACTTCAATAACATAAGGATAGGCAATTACACAATTAAAACAGTCCCCAAAGTCAGACTCCAAGGCTCTGTTTCCACTACTGTAAGTTGCTGTGCGACTTGACACATGCAAAGTCGCATGACAAGTCAAAAACCCATGTAATTCAATGGTCCTTGTTTTAATTCGTGGCACTCAAGTCGCAGCGACGCAAAAAGGTTCTTGCACTATTTTGTTCCTACTTCGGTGCAACCTTTTCTCACACTTTTGCATGACACTGCATCAAAAATCGCATTGCAAAGTCGCACTGCAAATCTGGGGTTGCAATAGTGGAAACTAACCTAAATAAAATAATCAAAATACCCCATGTATAAGTTGATATGCTACTAAAAAAAATTGTATCTGATCAGATTCCTCAAAAAAAAAACATTTGGTACCAGCGCATACATGTAATTTATCAGTGACGTCACATTCCCCTTTTACTGTTTCCAATTAACTATGCATTGGACATGGGAATATGTGCCCAACACATTTCATGAATAGACTGACAATAGTTGCAACATTTTAACAATAAATATGTTTTTTTTTTTTATCTATATAGATAACTTTTCTGAATTAAATCCCTCTTTAATATTTTTTCCACTTCAGCAAGTCTCTCGAACTCGCTGAATATGGAATGCAAATATAGCAGTATGCTTTGCGCAAAAGCGTTGACGAAGGTGTGGTCGATTGTTTGATCCCCTCTTTCACTTGAAGTGAAATAGCAGATTTATGCAAGCGGACATATACCTCTGTGTATTGTGCTAAACAATAATAAAGCACCACACACAGATGAGTACTCTACTCTGTCCCTCTCACCTGTCCACTTTACTTGGCAGGATCAAAGGACATATATCAATTACTCAACAATCCGTTTTCATTCAGAAGAAAAAAACAACTTATACTTTAAATTGGAATTCCAAGACAACAACAAACAAACACATAAAATGTAAGCATTTTTCTCTGAGCAGATGGAAGAGAATTCCCTATACTAACAACAACTTTCTTGTATAGCATAGCTAAAACCCCTTTGTCCCATCTGCACCACAGTGACAACATTTATAAACATACAGGCGGTCCCCTACTTACAAACATCCGACTTCCAAACGACTCCTACTTACAAGCGGAGGGAGACAACAGGAAGTGAGAGGAAATCTACCCCTAGGAAGGGAAATTCTCTCCTGTAAGCATTTTTATGGGAAAAAGATACCTCTACTGGAGCTTTATCACCAGTCCATGTTTCCCTAACAAACAGGTGCACTGACAGCAAAACAAATGTTACAGGGGTGATAACCCTTCCCTATGAAGCTACCCCTAAAAAATGTACCTGTTCCGACTTACAAACAAAACAAACCTACAGTCCCTATCTTGTTTGTAACCCGGGGACCCCCTGTACATACAAAAGTACTTACCACTCTCACGATATTTGGACTGTAGACCACTTTGACTGTCTCACCTTACAGTCAGTGTATCTACACAACAAATAATACTTATTACTAGACATGTGCAATTCGTTTAGTTACGAATTCGTTATCCGTCAAAATTCGTTATATTCGTTGATTCGTAAACATACGAATGAACGAACGGTTCGATAACATTACAAACGAACAACGAATAATCTAAACGAACGAATATGGAAAACAAATAAAATACGAATTTAGTAAATTTGAAACAAACAAAAAACGAAAACATAAAAACAACGAAAACACAGAAAAAAGATAAAAAATAACGAAAATAAAAATGAACGAAAACGAGATATTACGATTATTCGGAAAACAAAGCAACGAATAACGAACAAATATCCATATTAACGAATATCAAAATGAACGGAAAAAAAATTACGAATCTTCGGAAAACGGAAATGAAAACAACGACAATTCGTAAAAACTTAAATTCTATTTCGTTAGTTCTGAATTAGTTCTGGACTTTGGCCAATGGCCAATAAGCTTGTCCCTTCCCCTGAAGAGGTTGTCTCTTCCCCCAATGAGCTTGTTTCTTATAGACATGTGCTATAATGTGTGTGTGTGTGTGTGTGTGCATGTGTGTTTTTCTGTGTTAGACTGCAGTGCATTCCATCCAGAGTCCAGATAGGGTGTGGTTGGGTAGGTTGCACTGTTCTGTTGGATTTTGTGAGTAAATTTTTTACTTGGGAGAGAGAAATTCTTTGTTTCTTAAGGATATTAGATTGAGATTCTAGAGTCTACATTCTAATTTATAATTTTATTTATGTAATATCTCTGACATATTGTATTTTTCTTCTTTGTCAGACTACATTCTAGACAGGGTGTGGGTGGTGTTTGATTTGTGAGTCATTCAAAGAGATTGATATAGAAATTATAAATTTCTATTACTCCTAGGATTTTCTAAAGTTAGTTTTTTTCCCTTTTCTGGGACTGTGTTTTATTATATTGCTGTCTGTCTGCCCCTACCTATTTTTTTTGTTGTGTTAGCCAGTGCCACTACTAGGCCAGCCCAGGCAGCATATACTACGTATTCATGGTAGGAGAAGTAGATTAGTATATATTTTTTTTTGCATGGACCGGTAAAATAAGAATACTCCAGTCCTCAATCCCTTTATTTTCCAGAACCAATTATTTTATTTTTTTTTATAAAAAAAAAAAGATTAATAATACTATTTTAAAATGTAAATATTTTATAATGGACTCTACTTCTCCCACTCATCACATTCCCACCACAAGGGAAGCAACAAAGGAAAAAGTTCAGTGTGACACAGCAACAACTTCAAAAAAGAGGCCAACTGTAACACCGTCTCTTTTTTACAAGAGAGGCTGTGCAGTTCCTAGTACTAAGGCTGTTGCTAGTGTCCATAATTTTAGGCAGCCAAAAATTGAAATTTTACAGCTTGAGCAGGAGGGAATTGCTCAGCCTCCAGATGTAAAAAAAATATCAGACAATATCACAACAGATAGCAGCAGCTTTTTTGATGTAACTTCAGTATATCCTAATCCAAGTAGGCACCAGGCAGAACAGGCTGCTGAAGTAGAATTAGCTGTGAGTCCGACCATTGAAGGTCTGGACTTAGAAGGAATTGAGTTCAGTATAGAGGATGAGGCACTACAAGTACACCAATATCATGATGATATTATTTCTATGAGTCCTTACTCCCCTCTGTTATTTACCGAGTCCTCCTCACCCTCAAAAAGAGTGTCAGCACCATTAAAATCCTCTTCCGACTTTGTTGTTTTGCCTAACTCTCTCTCACATTCAAGTAGTGCCACTGCCACCATTGTTAGGCCACCAAATTCTTCACAAGCCACGGAAGCTGCACAAACCCATCAGCCAGAAGAAATTGTACAACATTATTTACCGGCCACTGGCAAACGCCGATCCAAAATCTGGGAACATTTTGTTTCAGTTGGTGACGGGTGCCTAGTGAAATGCAAATTATGTGGCAGGGAAGTGAGCCGTGGCAGAGACTTTGGGCATTTAACCAATTCAGGAATGAATTACCATTTTCGTACACACCATATACCAGTGCTGCTGAGAGAAGAAAGTGGAGTTGCAGCTCCACCTAGTAAAAAGAGAGCAAGCAGCAGCACTACTGCTGCCATTAACACCAAAAGGCTGAACAAGGGACAGGAAGATCAAGGGACTTCTTGTGTAGCTGACACGAGGCGTCCCAATCCTTTACAGCAGCCCACGCTGCAACAATTTAGCAGCTTTCAATCAAGGGGGATGTCTCGGCAACAATCCCGTAAAATAACCCGTCTTATAGGTGAACTCATAGCAGTCGGGGGAGCACCCTTTAATATAGTTGAAGGAGAGACATTTAAAAAACTCATGAAGGTGGTTGCCCCGCACTATATTGTCCCCTGCCGTACTACCTTTAGTCGCAAAATTGTACCCTGTTTGTATCATTCCTGTGTTGAATTATTGAAAGAGGAGCTGGGCAAAGCAGCTGGCCAGTCTGTCCATTTCACTACAGACTTGTGGAGCGCTCCCAGTGGGCAACATGCCTTTTTGTCATTGACGGCGCACTGGTGGCAGCCCAAGGAGTCACAACCAATCAATCTTAAATCAGGGACAAGAAGCACAGAGGCTAAGTCAGCAGTAACTCTCCACCAGGGGCACCGCACATTCTTGCTGCATGTAGAAGTCATGGACCAGCAGCACAGTGCTGTAAATATTTTACGTGCACTTGAGAAAATGGTGGCGGAGTGGCTTGGGGAGGAGGCAGGCACACGGCCAAAGATGGGCTTTATAGTCACTGATGCTGCAGCAAACATGCTCAAGGCCGTGCGAGATGGCAGATTTGTTGGCATTCGTTGCTCTGCACATGCCCTGCATCTCGTTGTGAAGGCTGCTTTGGATGATGAAAGTGGCACTACAAAATTGTCTGCTATCTTAGACTCTTGTAGAAAGATAGCAGGCCATTTTCATCGAAGTGTGAAAGACAGCAATATACTCAGACTTGAGCAGAGTAAGGCTTGCGTTCCGCAGCACCGCTTGAAGGTAGATGTAGTCACCCGTTGGAACTCCACTTTGGAGATGCTTGAACGAATCATGGAACAGCAAAAGCCAATACACGCCTTGTCAAATGAACATTTTATCGGTGTAGCTAGGCCACTAAGCAGGGAGGAGTGGAAAATAATTAGTCAGGTGGTGGCCGTGCTTAGCCCTTTTCGCGATGTTACAGAAAAATTGAGCCAAGAGAATGCCAGTCTGGCTCAAGTCATCCCTCTCTACACCTATCTTGTCAATAAGATGGATGGCTTTCTGAACAACAGCGAGCCCTTGCCTGGCGGCATAGTTGCAGATGTTGCTGCAATTATAAGGAGACTTAAGGCACAATTAAATAGAAGGATGAACGAGCTCATAGAGGCATGCCCAGAGCTAATGCTTGCCTCTATGTGCGATCCACGAATCAAGGGGAAAATGGCACTCCTCAGGAGTTCCCTTACCACCTATAGGGATCTATTAATTCAGAGGGTGTTTGACAGTCACAGAAAATTGTTTAGGCCATTAGAGGGTGATGAGGAAGAAGAGCAGGAGGAGCCTGATAGTGACATTGTGCCACCATCACCTACTGGTATCAGCACCACCACTGGTGCACACTCCACCATAAAACCTGACGTTTGGACTTTGACATTACATACTTTAGTTGGACCCACAAGACTGCCCACCATGAAACAAAGCATTGTGTCAGATCATGTTAAAGTATACTTGTCAGAACCCCATATGCCCTCTACTACAGATCCATTACAGTATTGGGATGAGAAGAGGGGTATTTGGCCCTCTCTTTCCGTGGTGGCCCAAGAGCTACTTTCCTGCCCCCCGACCTCTGTCCAAAGTGAGCGGGTATTTTCTATCACAGGAAATATTCTGTGCCCACAGAGATCCCAACTGGCCCCACAGCTGATGGAGCAGATGACATTTCTGAAAGTCAATCTCCCAAAGCTGGGCTACCCTGACCTAAACTTTGTAACTGATTAATTGTACTATCTCTTCTCTTTATCAAATCTATAAAGCTATTGTTAATTCAACACTTTCCAAGATTAGATGCCAAATAATAAATCCAACAAAACCAATTATAGTGCATGTCATGATATGTACCAAAATGATGAATATGTTTAATGAATATACAATAAAATATCAATCACAATATAGAGACAGAGAGCATGAGAAGCTGTGATCAGCCTCTGTCTATATTATTCAATGATTTATTTTTGTGGGGGGGGGGCAGGCCCATCTCAAGTGGTACAACATTGATTGCCTAAACATTTTATTTACCTAAATCTTTTTGGAACAATTGGCTGACTCTCTACCCCCCCCCCCCCGTTAGGCTGATCCTAGCTGTTAGGCTCTCAGTCTCTAAAGTTGAGACTTTAACTTTTCCAATAAAAAATATTTATTAAAGTGGTTGTAAACCCACCTTCCAAAAAAATAACAAATTTAACACCTGCAAGACAAAGGCATAATAAGCTAGTATGATTATAAAATTATCTAATTTTGTAATACTCACCTGGGATCGAAGCCCCCGCTGCGGTGGCCGACATAGCAAAGGCTGGCGACATGTCATCCTTGAGTTACGTTCGGGTATCGCGGGCGGCTACGGCCAATCACAGCGCCAGAGCCGCAATTCCCGGAAGTAACTCCGGGACGACATGTTGGCGGCCGGTGCTGTGTCTGGCACCGTAGCGGGGGCTTCGATCCCAGGTGAGTTCTACATAATGAGCTAGTATGCTATGCACGCGGGTCCGCCAGTCACGGCATGACCTTCTTTAGAAACGTCACGATCGCTGTTTCTAAAGTACGCCTGCGCCATTGTATACGGTGCATGCGCCGTAGACATAGGCGCACGTCTGTTTTGTAAATATCTCCTAAACCGTGGAGGTTTAGGAGATATTTACAGCACCTACAGGTAACCCTTAATATAGGCTTACCTGTAGGTAAAATTGGTTGTACAGGGTGTACAACCACTGAAACATATTCATTCATTTGTATAGATATCCATTCTTGATATGCACTATTTTTGGTTTTGTTGTATTGATTTGCCATCTAATCTTACAAGTTACAACAGGTTCAATTGAAGTAGATCGATCCGCTTGGATAATAATAATAAAAGTTTTTGCTCACAATCACAAATCCAATATCTACCACCACCATTTCAAAGAATGTGAGCAACCTAAGCTGGGGTCATTTTTTTTAGTTTTCGATCGTTTTTGGAGTAATGTTGTTTTTCACTCCATAGCTCCCAATTTTCCCACCAAAAAATATGTTAGCATTCCAAAAAGAAACCTACTCTTTAATTCCATGGCTCACAATACTCCCACAAACACTGTGGCTCTACTCCTACTGTGCTGCTACTGCAGACTGCTGCCACCTGCCCTCAGAGAAGAAATCTTGTAGGACACGTTGGAAGACATCTCACCACACTATGGATTTCATCATGGAAAAGTATGTTCCCTGTGGCACCCTCAAACACGTGAGTGGCTTATCAATTTTCCCTAACTCACCTTCCATTATTCCATTAATTATTTCTGCTAATTTATATCCCTCTCTCAATTTTTTTCATTTGAAATTTAGTGACGTCTTACATGCATGCGGAACACTAGACATGGACGTGGATGAGGAACTATCAAATAGATCCACACATGAGGTTTTGAGCACTTCATAGTAAGTATTCTTAACAGTACACCCCACTTTTAGGATGTTAGAATGATAAACTTGTAAGACTTTTAATGTAAATAAATAATATTGAATTGATTTGTCAGTGTGTTTGAGTGAGTATGGGGTCAATCTGTGGGTGTATGGGTCAATATGAGTGTGTATGGGTTTGTCTGTGATTCTGTGTATGTATGGGTCAGTCTGTATTTGTGTACAAGGCAGTTCATTCATTGGTCATTGTGTCTGTCAGTTATGGGTCAATGTGTGTCTGTGTGTATATTTATATTTTAAGTGGGTGTGAGTAAGTAAGCTCTTCATCTTCTCTCTCTCTCTCTCGCTCTTCATCTCTCTCTTTCCCTCTTTCTGTCTTGCTCGCTCGTTCAATGTGCTGTTAGCCATGCGATTCGATGTGCTGGGGGCGATGCAATCTAGAATGATGCATAAATGAATTTTGTTGCTGAGATTAGAATTTTTTTAAATGAAAAGCTGTCCAGAAAAAAGTAGACGCTGTGTGTGTGTGTGTGTGTACATATATATACACATACACACACACACACACACGAGATATATTAACCACTTCCATACTGGGCACTTATACACCTTCCTGCCCAGACCAATTTTCAGCTTTCTGCGCTGTTGCACTTTGATTGACAATTGCGCGGTCATGCTACACTGTACCCAAACTAAATTTTTATCATTTTGTTCCCACAAATAGAGCTTTCTTTTGGTGGTATTTGATCACCTCTGCGATTTTTATTTTCTGCTAAAAAAGTAAAAAAAAAGACTGAAAATTTTGAAAATAAAAAAGTTTTTTTTTTGTTTCAGTTACAAAACTTTGTAAATAAGTTCGTTTTCTCCTTCACTGATGGGCACTGATGGGGCTGCACTGACGGGCACAGATAAGGCGGCACGGATGGGCACCGATGAGGTGGCACGGATGGGCAACGATCCGCGGCACGGATGGGCAACGATCGGCGGCACGGGTGGGCACAGATAGGCGGCACGGGTGGGCACTGATGGGCGGCATGGATGGGCACTGATAGGTGGCACGGATGGGCACTGATGGGCGGCATGGATGGGCACTGATAGGTGCCTGCCAATCAGTGGTGCCCATTGTGGGCACTGATTGGCATCCATTGTGGGCACTGATTGGCATCCATTTAGTATATAATTAGCATCCCTGGTGGTCTAGTGTGCAATACCTATAGGTGGGCTTCCCTGGTGGTCTAGTGGCATCCCTGGTGGTCCAGTGGGCATCCTCGGGGGGCTGTGCTGATAATGGATCAGCACAACCCCCCCCCCTGTCAGAGGAGCAGCCGATCGGCTCTCCTCTACTTGCATCTGACAGACGCGAGTGAGGAAAAGCCGTTGACCGGCTTTTCCTGTTTACATGGTGATCAATCACGGCTGATCACGTGGTAAAGAGTCTCCGTCGGAGACTCTTTACCTAGATCGGTGTTGCGGGGTGTCAGACTGACAACCCGCAGCAACGATCGCCGCGATGCGCGCCCTTGGGGGCGCGCAGCGGCTCAAAATCCTGAGGACTTCATATGACGTCCTGTCAGGATTTTGGAACCACTTTGCCGCCGTCAATCTGTTATAGGGCGGGCGGCAAGTGGTATATATATATATATATATATATATATATATATATATATATATACATACATACAAGTTATATATATATATTTCTTGAACATGTAGTATATTTACTGTTTCCTGCAGGGAGGAGGGGAGGAGAGGTTTGCATAAAAAAGTGTCAACTTCCTCTGACACTGCCATTGCTATGGAAGCCTGACCTGAAACCTATTACACTGCTTGCAGCACTGAGCATGTGCGAGATCTGCAATCATGAAATCCAGGAAGAAATACAGTCTGGCTTGAGATGCCCACACTTAAGATGGCCACGGTCTATTTCTAGTTTTGAAACTTTTAAAATGCTGTAATAACCTAACAAAACGGACCGCAGTTTACAGACTAACTTTACTAGAATACATTAAGCTTGTGTATTATAGGGGTATTTTTATTTAAAAAGTGTAATTTTGGCCGGAACACCACTTTAAGATCTCAAATCCTCCCTCTGACATGCAGTGCTGTGTGGGAGCATGGAACTGGCTTCCCAACCAATCAGGAAGTTGGACGGTGGCTCCCTCAAGGCACAGCAGGTCATAATGTTTTTTTTTTCCTGAGCTCTCTCTGCTGTCGCAAATATTTAAAGAAAAAACATGCATCCTCTAGTCAGGGGGTGTGCGTTAAAAAGAAACCTCCTAAAGTTTATATTAAGTTTATAAACTTTATTACTTTAATTACATATATAATTTAAATAGTTTTTTTGGTTTATTTCTATATTTTTTTCATAGGAGTGTAAACATGTTTGAATAGTACACCAACTGAAATCTAAAACCAGATTTTGCTCAACTATCACAATAAAAACTATCGGTCAACTCACTGTTTACGTTTTAAAAAGTCATATGACTATTATTAGTATCAAAACTGAAAAAAAAACAATCATTAAAAATTGGTACCATTCAATTCATGCAACAGCATTAATTTCATACTCTCATAACGTTAAACACAGCCCCTTGCAGGAGTACTGGTCCAATATATTGTACCCCGCTGCACTTATGCATATATATCTACTCCCCCACACTGGCAACATGAGCAAGTCGGTGAAACAAATATATATATTTTTGTACACCTGGTCTTAATAACTTGACATTACAGGTGGACACTGGACACCTGGCTTTTTCAGTGTTTATATATTTTCTTCTTTATTGGATAGCTCCCTATAGCACCTTGCATAATTACTGGTCCAATATGTTGGACCCCGCTCATAAAAATTATTTTTGAAAATCAATTGACATATTTCAAAAGATCAATAAGAGCAGTGGGGCACAATAAAATCTAAATGAATAGTTAAGGAAGTAGAAACTAGGTTCCTTTAACTATTGTGTGAAGTTCTGAATGATTATGATTACCATGTGTGTGTGTTTGAAATAATTATTAATTAACTAGATATGTGATGTATTGTAAAAAAATTAACACATAATAATAACAAAACAAACTCTAAAAGTATTACACAAAAAAAAAAATTTATGTACACTGACAATAATTATCAAACACTTACATGTAAATGACTAACAATCCTTTATACATAAGTTACACAGGTTGACATGAAAAGGTCAACTGAAATGGCTTGGGTCCTGGGGTGGAGTACGATCAGTTTTCAGAGGGAGAATCTTCTCTGCTGCTTACAGTTGCTGAGGGTGAGGAGCTCCCAGGCAATGGAGCACTGTGGCGGGAGATGGCTTCAAGTAATGAAATCCTCATTTGTTCCATTGCCTGGTTGTGCTGTTGGTTTACCCGGGACAACATTATGTCAAAATGGTCAGTTTGCTGTCTGTTTAAAACATGCATGGTCCGGGTAAGCCTTCTGTTTTCCCTCGACAATCTTCTCACCTCTCCAAAGAGCCTCTCAATTTCTGGAGTTAAGCCAGGCGGTACAGCAGGTGCCACCTGGGCAAGAGATGGCGACTGCTGTAGCGACTGCAGCACATGCACACTGGGGGCAGCATTACTTGGCGGCAGCATGCCGGAACCTTGGGCCATGACCTCCTCTGGCCATGGGGAGAAGGCAGGAGTCTGTGGCATTCCAGGGGTCAGTTCTGGCTCATTCGGAACCTCTATACCCTCCAAAAGAAGGACAGGTGAGTGCGGGCTGCACTGCACTCTCCACTCAGGCTGGTCTTGTTGATCTGAAATAGATGAGATAGCGAATGTTGACGATAGCATTTATAAACAATTCTAGTTTACACATACAAACATTAGGGTTGACTTACTAACACTGGACAGTGCTAACTCTGGTGAAGCTATGCAGAAACCAATCAGCTTCAAAATGTAGCTTGTTCAATTAAACTTTCCCCAAAAAAAAAATGGAAGCCGATCTTTTTCTCTGCATAGCTGCACCAGATTTAGCAATGTAATTTTATTGTAAATTCAATTCATTGTTTCCTACTTTAAAACACAACACTTCACTGTATGATTTCATGGAGAAATGACTGAAGTATGAGTTGTGCGTATGAATTTGAAAGTGGATGGCAATATCATTTACAATAATGCCTGTGTGTAATGTGTAGATGATTATGGTGTGTTCTGTTTCTTTATATTGGCAGCTTGTGTACTTACCCTGAGGAGTATTGGGCCACTGTTTTATGCCAGATGACGCTGGAGGGATACAGCTCAGGCTTTCTGTTAAAGATAGAAGAAAAGAGTCAAGGTAATGTTACAGATAAAGTCAACAGCGCTATTTAACAGCGCTATTTATTTTTGCCTGTAATAAGTTGTACTACAACATCAAAGCATTATGAAAAAGGTACCCCAGATGTATCCTGACTCTTTGTGTCATAAATTACTGTATCCCCATCTTATTGCCCCAACTATAATTGCCAAAAAATATACACACTAAGGTCGGAGTAAAATGTCTGTTTTCGGCCCCTTTATTAAAATTAACAATTATGTAAACCAATATTAAAGCGGAGCTCCACCCGATTTTTTATTTTTTTAAAAGTCAGCAGCTACTAACACTGTAGCTGCTGACTTTTAATAAGGACACTTACCTGTCCTACTCTCCCGCGCTGATACCCCCCCCCTGATGCCAATCCCTCGATCGGTGCAGGTCCCTCGCCGCCATCCACACTAAGGGTAACAGGCAGTGAAGCTTCACTGCTCGTTTCCTACTGCGCATGCGCAAGCCGCACGTCGACTTTTGAATGGACGGCTGCTCTCTGGGATTACACATAATTCCCAAAAAGCAGCGTGCCCCATTCACTAGAAGAGGATGGGTAAGAAAAAAGACTGCGGTTACGGAAGAGGCAGATTACGGACTTCCGCATAGCAACAGGTATTTCGGGTGAGTATAAAAAATTTGTTTTTCTATATTTTTTTCTTTTTTTTGCGAAGAAAAAAAATTCTGGGTGGAACTCCACTTTAACAAACAAAAACATAACACTTTTGGTTGATGAATCTTAGAGGTGATAAGTATCAAAAATGTTTCCCTTGTATCTGTGTAAACTACTTCCACGGTCTCTCCCTACCGCTCTGCACCGACTCGGGGACGAACCACATTCTGTAGATACACCATTGTAACTACCAGTTAATCCACCATAACTGGCATTCCACTGGTGACCCATACCTTTAAAATGCCTCTAAAAACCTAACCGAACTTACCCCGTAAAATAAAATAAAAATCAACACAGCAAAAAAGTAAGCATAGAACTAACCAAGCAGATGTAGAGAGGGTGGGTGGAAATACTTCTCCTCCTCCTGTACTCCCAGGATGTCTGGTTTCACCTTGTCCCCCACACACTCCTGGCTTTTTGCAGTGCCTCCCCCACGCTGGCTGCACAATCCCCTGCAGCCCCATGTTGACTGACAACATGTTTTAATCCCGAGTTCCCGACTTGCCCGGCTTCCCTGTGCTCCTAATCAAGCTAGCACTAGGTTTTTTTTTTGTTTTTGTTTGGGCTTCGGGCTTTACTCTCTACTATATTCACAAAAAGTGCACTGAGGTGAATTAAAGTGGATTGTGGAATGGACCTTTTTTTTGTGTATTAGATGATAATGCCTGTGGGTATATATGATGTGTACGTAGATGAATGATGATGGTGTGTCCTGTTTCTTTACAGATTATGTACACTACTTACCCTGAGGCGTAATGATCTGCTGCTTCCTGCCAGGAGTTGATGGTACTGGAGAGTCCGGGATATGGATCATGCTTTCTGTTAAAGACGGAAGAAAAGACAAGAGTCAAGGTATTGTCCAAGATAAAGTCAACAGCTTTATTTGTTATTTTTGACTGCTATATGTTGGACAACAACATATTTGATAATCAAAGCGTAAATAAAGTGCACTGATGTGAATTAAAGTGGATTGTGGAATGGACCTTTTTCTGTGTATTAGATGATAATGCCTGTGGGTATATATAATGTCTACGTAGATGAATGATGATGATGATGGTGTGTCCTGTTTCTTTACAGATTATGTACACTACTTACCCTGAGGCGTAATGATTTGCTGCTTCCTGCCAGGACTTGATGGTACTGGAGAGTCCGGGATACGGATCGTGCTTTCTGTTAAAGACGGAAGAAAAGACAAGAGTCAAGGTATTGTCCAAGATAAAGTCAACAGCTTTATTTGTTATTTTTGACTGCTATATGTTGGACAACAACATATTTGATAATCAAAGCGTAAATAAAGTGCACTGATGTGAATTAAAGTGGATTGTGGAATGGACCTTTTTCTGTGTATTAGATGATAATGCCTGTGGGTATATATAATGTCTACGTAGATGAATGATGATGATGATGGTGTGTCCTGTTTCTTTACAGATTATGTACACTACTTACCCTGAGGGGTAATGATTTGCTGCTTCCTGCCAGGACTTGATGGTACTGGAGAGTCCGGGATACGGATCGTGCTTTCTGTTAAAGACGGAAGAAAAGACAAGAGTCAAGGTATTGTCCAAGATAAAGTCAACAGTTTTATTTGTTATTTTTGACTGCTATATGTTGGACAACAACATATTTGATAATCAAAGCGTAAATAAAGTGCACTGAGGTGAATTAAAGTGGATTGTGGAATGGACCTTTTTCTGTGTATTAGATGATAATGCCTGTGGGTATATATAATGTCTACGTAGATGAATGATGATGATGATGGTGTGTCCTGTTTCTTTACAGATTATGTACACTACTTACCCTGAGGCGTAATGATTTGCTGCTTCCTGCCAGGACTTGATGGTACTGGAGAGTCCGGGATACGGATCGTGCTTTCTGTTAAAGACGGAAGAAAAGACAAGAGTCAAGGTATTGTCCAAGATAAAGTCAACAGCTTTATTTGTTATTTTTGACTGCTATATGTTGGACAACAACATATTTGATAATCAAAGCGTAAAAAAATTGCACTGAGGTGAAATAAAGTGGATTGTATACCCCGCTTTGTGATTTTTTTTTACCTAAAGATAATCCTATAAAAAGGCTTACCTGTAGGTAAAATGACTATCCCCTAAACCTGTTGAGTTGTCCAGTCTCGGCAATACAGATTGCGGCGAGGCAAGGTGTCAGCCCCCTCGGATTCAGCCGCTGACATCAGCGGCGATGCATGTGCTCTGATGGTCCAGCGGACCCTGCAGAAAATTCAAAGCTCCTCGCCGGAAACAGGACTCCCACAGGCATGCCTGGGAGAGACCTCATCGCGTCTCCGGCCACTCACAGCACCGTAGCCCGCGACTCCGGGAAAGACGCAGATTAAAAGCTATTTATTTTCCACAGAAAGAATTAAAAACACTTACAGGATCTGGTGAATGTAAAAGCATATAATCATGGGTAATGCAGGTGGTCCGGCAGGCATATAAGTCCTCGACATATAGAGAGAGCTGTGTCATAATCTGCAGTGGAGCATCCTGGACCACAAAATTCCCTGTAAGACGGTGAGCGGTTACGGTTAGCATAAACCAGGCCAGTGATGGACGGAGGTTGGTTTGTCCATCACAGGCCTGGTTTATGCTAACCGCTTACCGGCTTACAGGGAATTTCATGGTGCCGGATCCTCCACTGCAGATTATGACACAGCTCTGATAGCCTTTATATGTCAAGGACTTTCATGCCTGACGGACCACCTGCATTACACATGATTATATGCTTTTACATTCACCAGATCCTGTAATGCTCTGTACACACGATCAGATTTCTGATGGAATAAAATCTGATGTAATTTTCCGTTGGAATTCCAATGAAGCTGACTTCCATCAGTCTTGCATACACACCATCAGACAAAATTCCAACCGTCCAAAACGCTGTGACGTAAAACACTTCGAAAAATTAAGTTCAATGCTTCTGAGCATGCGTCGACTTGATTCTGAGCATGCGTGGGTTTTTTCTCTGTTGGAGTTCCAGACAGACGATCGGAATTTCCTATCGTTTTTTTTTTTCCATCGGAAAAATTTAAAACATGTTCTATTTTTTAACACCAATGGAAAAAAGTCAGATGGGGCGCACACACGATCGTTTTTTCCAATGAAAAAAGTCCATTGGATAAATAGCTTTTAATCCTGCACTTAGAGTCGCTTCTCATTTTTTGTCTGTTTTGTCTCTAGAGATTGCTTCTCCTTGTGAGTGCAGCCCTAAGTGTAAGAAGATACACCATCGGACCTCTGAATTTTTATATGTACTTTCTGCTTGGTCCTTATGCTAAGAGGGCCCTTATACACTGTACCGCCATTTAGTGATGCCTGCTTTAAATGTTAAATAGAAGTTCATCATTATACATCCTTTGTCTTTGTATTAGGTACTCACCAGAATATCGATGGGATGGACTTGGAGCTGATCGCTGTACAGATGATGTTGCTCGATCTGGAAAACATGAATGTAAAGACAAACGTAAGTCTCATATGTGTAGTCATAATAAAAATAGTGAGCTTGAAACAACAATATAACTGCAACTGCAATATAAAATAATATATTTCATTTTACTCACCACCAGCTCTCTGATGTGATTGTGGACCCCTGCTGCTGACTCCAGGGACATCCTCTGCCTGAAGGTCAAGGCCATCTCTCAGCTCTGCCTCCCACTCTCGGAGCTCAACAGGCTTTCCCCTAATACACTCTCCCCGTAGACGCTTCTGCAGCTTTTTGATAACTGTCGCCCGACAATCATAGAATCTGTACATGAAAAAAAAACATTATTAGTTACATAAAATTAGAAACCAAAGTGATTTATTTTTTGGAAAAACAACCTGTCGTTTCACACAGTGATGTTTTTATATATATATACACGTTACAATATTTCCAAGTATGTTAATGTTCTCTTTTGTATGTGGCTGTGGCAAATAAATAGTTTTGTAAAGTTGAACTGTTAATTTTTATTGACTATTACACGGTGTAATTTTTACAAATGTGTGTTCTAATGCCGTGTACACACGACCGTTTTTCTCGTCGAGAAAAATTAAATTTTTTCCTTTTTACGAGAAAAAAGATCGTCTGTGGGCATTTTTTTTTTTTCGACGAGAAAAACGGCATTCAAAACGACCAGAAAAATTAGAACGTGTTCTAATTTTTCTCGTCGTTTTTTACGAAAAATTTTCCGCTGCAGTTTTCCCATAGGGAAACACTGCCGCGGAGCCCACAGACGGTCGTTTTTCTCGACAAGAGAAAAAATGACGTGAAAAACGACCGTGTGTGGGGAACAAGCCGTTACCTCGTGGTCAGCGCCGCCCCCCCCCCCGCACCAAAAAAGCCCCCCTCTGCCTCCCGAGTCAGTCCATTCACTGCCGGAGGTTGCCTGGCTGCAGCGTCTCTCACACAGAGTACAGCGTTTGCTCATAGTTCACCCCTCATCCTCCCCTTTCCCTCTGCACAGACAGGAGAGAGAGAACTTGTCAGCGTCTTCTGCTGTGTTGTGTGATTCCAGGGTCAGTAGGTAGGTCGGTCGGATTCTGGCTTCAGTGGGCAGACCCAGCTACAGTCTGCATGTCCTAGAGGGGGTGAGAGTAAAATACCTATTCTCTTCACTGTCTCTCCTTGTAAACCTCAATCAGCAGTTTATCTGTACTCCAACTTAGTTTCTCCTATCTCCTCTCCCTGATATCTGAAGTACGGGATCTCTGATAATTAACCCTCGGTGTCCTTGCTAGGAGAGGATTGTGCTTTACTACACCTCTTCAATGGACACATTTACACTGCTGATTACATAAATGGTTAACTCTTTACAGCTCAATATCTGCAGGCTGGTTCTTCTGGAATCAATGGCATTTAACACCTTGGTGTGTGCTTGTATATGTGGTTAACCTTTCATAGCTACTTGTATATCTCCGCCCTGGTTCACATTGATCATTCTTTGAAATCGCGCTACTTCACTTGAAGTAACGCGATTTCAAAGTAGCAAGGTCAGCACTATTGCAGGTGCTACTTGATAGACATCTGTGGGGCTTCATACACAGATGTCTCTTGAAGTCGCACCTGAAATCGGCAAAAGTAGTACAGAAACTACCTTTGCAAATCGGTGTAACGCTGCAAAATCGGTGTCGCACCGATTGGAACAGTGCCATTGCCTCCAATAGGCTGCGACTTGTCATGCAATTTAATCTCTCAAATCGCATGACAAATTGCTCCAATGTGAACCTAGGCTTTGGCAGGGTTTCCACTGGAACTGGCCGCGGATCGCACAAGAACGCTGTGCATCCCTGTTCTCCATTTCAGGGATGAATCAGGACCGAATCTTTGCCTGAATTTGGCCCTGAAACAGAGCCAAAGACGCAGTGCACTCCACAGCTGCCCCTGGAGATATGTGAACTGGCTCCATAGAGAGCCAGTTACATTCTCCTGCTATGCGAATTGGATGCAGGTAAACCAACATCCAATTCACATAGGTGTGAACCCGGCCTAATGCTGCCTTCTGACATATGAAGAAAAGTGTAATTTCTAATTGTAGATCAGTCTGAATTTTATTACCCATCCTGCTGACTACATTCAGCCCAGGTTCACACTGATGCAGGTTAGAAACCGTGCAAGTTCAGCTAAACTCGCACAATTTCAAACCAGCAATGCAGTCCGACTTCAGGGGGCGATTTGACAGACATCTGTGCGGGTTCATGCACATATGTCTATTCAAATCACCCCCTAAGTCGCCAAAAGTAGCACAGGAACTACTTTTGGGAATCTGTGCGGTGCCGCAAAGTTTTTCGTTGCACCAATGCAGACGGTGCCATTGCCAGCAATAGCTGCCGATATCGCATGCCAAATCGGCCCAATGTAAAGTGTGCTTAAATAGGAAGTGCAGTCTGCGCACATAATTTGGTATTATTAGAATGCAATTGGAGACCCTTATTTGGCACTGATGAGTCTGTGCTGATGGTCACTGGTGAGTCTGCATTGATGGGCACTGATCAGGCTGCCTTGATGGGCACTGACGAGGCTGCCTTGATGGGCACTGACGAGGGTGCATTGATGGGCACTGACGAGGCTGCACTGATGGGCACTGATGAGGCTGCACTGATGGGCACTGACGAGGCTGCACTGATGGGCACTGACAAGGCTGCGCTGATGGGCACTGAGGAGTAGTGGTGCAACGGATCGGTGGTGATCCGAACGGCCACCTTGTTCGGATCGGATCACCACACGATCGGCGGAGCGCTCCGGAGCCTTGGCTGTAGGAAAGGCCGCGGCTTCGGCCTAGCTCCAGAGCGGCGGCAATCTTGGTACACCCGGCCGCGGCCGCTCTAGTGACGTTTCGCCGCCATCTTGCTCCACCCCACACTCCTGCACAGTAATGATAGAGAAGGGGCAAAGCGGACATCTTGTTACACCAACCGGAGTTTTAGATTTCATTTCATTTCAACACAAAACTGAGCTTATATGCTACATTATTTGGAAATCCATCGGACTGTAGTGTTTACATGTTAAATTTAAAAGCAACAGCAAACCTTACATGGTTGCTAATGTGACGGAACACCTCTGATTTTCACATTCAACAGTTGAATGTGAAAATCAGAGGTGTTCTGTCACATTAGCAACCATGTAAGGTCAGCAGGTTTGCTGCTGCTTTTAAAATGTAACATGTAAAGAGTCCGTCGGATTTCAAAATACTGTATTTAAAGCGGTTGTATACCGCAAAACTTTTTTTTTTTTTTCACAACCTGCAAGGCAAAGTCATAATGAACTAGTATGACTAGCATACTAGCTCATTATCAATCACTTACCTTAGATCGAAGCCCCCGCAGCGGTCCTCGGACACGTCCTCCGTCGCATCCATGATACCCGGAGTGACTTCCGGGTATCGCCGCTCCGGCGCTGTGATTGGCCGGAGCGGCGATGACGTCACTCCCGCGCATGCGCGGGGAACGACACGATCCCCGCGCATGCGTGAATTCCGGCAGTGTCCGGCAGGCTGCCATTCAAGAGCCGCCGTTATCTACGGCGCGCATGCGCCGTAGATAGCGGTGCACTCTTTTTTGCAAATATCTCAGAGACCGTGTAGGTCTCAGAGATATTGCAAGCACCTACAGGTAAGCCTTAATGTAGGCTTACCTGTAGGTGCATTTCATATTTGTGGGTAGACAACCACTTTAAGCAAATAAGCTCCATTTTGTGTTGAAAATAAATGAAATCTAAAACTCCGGTGGGTGTAACAAGATTTTGTCTTTTTTTTTGCTGATCCGAAAATTGATCCGATCCGTGAGTTTTTTGATCCGTTGCACCCCTACTGATGAGGCTGCTTTGAAGGGCACTGATGAGGCTGATTTGATGGGCACTGATGAGGCTGCACTTGGTACCCACTTTTAACCACTTCAGTACTGTGCACTTTCACCCCCCTCCTTCCCAGACCAGGCCAATTTTCAGCTTTCAGTGCTGTCACACTTTGACAATTGTGCGGTCATGCTACACTGTAGTCAAATTAAATTTTTATAATTTTTTTCACACAAATACAGCCTTTTTTTGGTAATATTTAATTACCACTGGTGTTTTTATTTTTTACGCTACAAATAAAAAAAAGACTGAAAATTTGCCCAAAAATAAAGCATTTTAATTAGTTTCTGTTATAAAATTTTGAAAAAAAGTAATTTCTCTTGATAAATTTTGACCATAAATGATGCTGCTAGATTTCTTCTGTAAAAATAACCCAAGTCAGTGTTTATTTGGTGTTGGCAGTGATGGAGGACAGACAGGTGTTTTATGGGGACAGGGGTGACAGTGGTGCTTGGTGTACTGTTTGTGGGGTGATCTGTAACAGCTCTCTGTGTAAAATCATCATCACACAGAGAGCTGTCACAGATCAGCCGTCACGTGATCGGGAGGGCCAATCACAGCGCCCATATCCGATCTCTGCTCAGCTGGATTCTGTGATCATAATGATCACAGGATCGAGCCGCAGCGCATGGCTCGTTCTGAGGGACGTTCCTGACGAGGAAATGACCACACAGCCATTTATGTGCAGTGGCCGGGTGGGAGGTGGTTAATGTACGGAGAGAGAGGTGGGGCTCTAAAAAGAAAAGGTGGAGCCTAAAAAGAATAGGCTGTGGTTTACAGATGACAGGGCGGGTCTTAAACAGGAATGGGCGTGGCATTGACAGGAAAGGGTGGGTCATATTTAAATTAGGGGGTGCACAAGTTTAGTCAGGTGTAGGGCAGCACAAAACATAAATACACCACTGAGTGATTGTACCACCCTTTTGTAACCAATAAAAATGTTTGTGAACAATAAAAAAAAATATTGCAATAATTACCTGTGTCTGACACCAGTGGTGGGCCTGCAAAACTTGGAGACCAGATTCACGGAGTCCTGGACCCGTCCCCAGCCTGCTGCCTTCTCGGATGTTGGCACGGTTTGGCAGAAGAGTGTCACTTTGTCTTTTAGAACTGCAGCAACCAATGCTGCATTCTCCTCTTGGGTATATACAGGCCCCCTTGATTTTTCTTGCTTACTTTTGTGGTGGGGTTGCTGCATGTCTGATTCAGCACTATCTGATGTAGGGGGGGGGACACATGTCTCCGTTTTTTGGCATGCTTCCGCTCCACTCCACCTCCACACTCCCTTTCAGGCCTTGGCTCCACTACACGCCTCCGTTCACCTACACTACTCTCCCCTCCACTCCTCCTCTCCCCAACAATACTCTCCTCTCCACGCCTCTTCTTCCCTCCACGCCTCTTCTTCCCTGCACGCCTCTCCTCCCCTCCACGCCTCCCCTCCCCTTCACGCCTCTCCTCCCCTCCACGCCTCCCCTCCACTCCACGCCTCCCCTCCCCTCCACGCCTCCCCTCCCCTCCACGCCTCTCCTCCCCTCCACGCCCTCCATGCCTCTCCTCCCCTCCACGTCTCCCCTCCCCTCCACGCCTCCCCTCCCCTCCACGCCTCCCCTCCCCTCCACGCCTCTCCTCCACTCCACGCCTCTCCTCCACTCCACGCCTCTCCTCAACTCCACACCTCTCCTCCACTCCACGCCTCTCCTCTGAGTCCCCTCCTCCACTCCTCCGCTCCCCTCCACTCTCAGTCACACCAACACCAACTCTCATACCAACACACTCACTAACACCAACATTCTCACTTACAAGACTCACACGTCCATTCTCACTCCCAGACATTCTAATTGCAATAAAACCACCAAACCACACAAAAACAACTACAAAAACCACAATGTCACTCTCTGCACTGCTCTCTGCTCCTCCCTCACCACACCACTTACACCCTCTCAAAATGGCGTACAGGGGCGGAGGCTATAGCCGCTTGTTGAAAACGAAACTAAAATACGAGATTGCGAATGGCCGCGATGTATTTACGGAAGTACGAATGCATTCGAAGCACGTGGACGTACTTTAGTTTCATTTTCAACACGCGGCTATAGCCGCGTGTTGAAAATAAAAATAACTAGTAACGCGAGATTGCGAATGACCGCACCGAGATGTATTTACGAAAGTATAAAAAAATTACGAATCCATTCGAAGCACGGTAGTAGACACGAATCAAGGAAAACAAAACAATGTTACGAATCAACAGAAACGGCAGAGTAGTGTACAGAAAAACGAAAATTATTATCTAACAAAATTACGAATTACGAATCGTTCAGTATCAACGAAAATCAAACTGTTACGAAACTACGAAAATAACTTAAACAGAAATACGAATCATTCAATATCAACAAAATTACGAATTTCAAATCAACGAAAATAACTTAGACAGAACTACGAATCATTCAGTATCAACGAAAATTAAACTGTTACGAACGTACGAACGAGTCCGAATAGGAAAACTCGCGTCTTACGAAATTACGAATCTTTACGAACCTACGGAACGAGACGAAACGAAACGATAGGAAACTAATTTTTTGGTTGTGCACATGTCTACTTATTACTTCTATGCGACAGAAAGAAAAGTGAAAGTAGGTTGGGTCACCGAAATATAATCCTCATTATCCATTTCAGCTCCTTGCCAAAAGGACTGTCGTGTACACTTTTCTACAGCGTTCCCAAAACGCTTCTAATTAGGACCTTCTGAGAGGTACTTTACAGCGTTCCCAAAACGCTTCTAATTAATTAGGACCTTCTCAAAGGTACTTTCAAAGGCGGATTTTCCCAAAAAATCCCCTATACACCAAGGCGTGGTTCGTATCCCTCTTCTACATAAATTTAGTTTGAGATGAAATTTAAATCAGAGCTAAGGTAAGAGAAAACAGTCTGTCTAAAAGACAAAAAGATTCTTCTTACCAAAGGTGATTTTTTCATCCCCACCACTGCCACCATCTGAAGCAGGTAATACCGTCACCCAGGTGTACTTCAGGTAAATGCAAGATCATTTTCAGTGACCCCCAGATCCGTGAGAAATCAAAATGACACATATGGAAACGGATAGTGTGTTCATTAGATCTCTGGCCTTTATTGATTTTTAGAGTGGCTTATATGTAAAAGAAAGATAGGAGGGGCTATGTCTTAACACATACGTTTCTAAAAATTATACAAACTCAGTATATTCTTATCTTATATTATACTGCTGAATTTAGTTTAGCAAAGGACTTTTCTTATACAATCAGGCTACTGCATGCTTAACCACAATGACTAGCAGGGTGTGACTCTATGCAAACTATGAGTTAAGCTAAGTATGTCAAAGTTAATTTCTACTTAAAAATGGAGTTGATTATTTATACATATTTTATACATTCTATTACAAGCAATGCATGTGACTTTCTTCAGGAGACGTCTTAACCGCTTGCCGACCGCCGCACAAACTTATACGCCGACAGAATGGCACAGCTGGGCAAATGGGCGTATATATACGTCCCCTTTAATTTGTCGCCATGTGGTCGCGTGCGCGCCGCCGGCGCACGACCCTGCCGTGAGCTCCATGACCGTGCCCGTGGGACGCATGGACTCGATGATCGTGTCACGGAGCTGAAGAACGGGGAGATGTCAGTGTAAACACTGACATCTCCCTGTTCTTCCTTGTGACATGTCACTGATCGTCTGTTCCCTCTCATCGAGAACAGCGATCAGTGACATGTCACTCGTAGCCACGCCCCCTAACAGTTAGAATCACTCCATAGGACACACTTAACCCCTTCACTGCCAGTGTAATTTTTACAGTAATCAAAAGTGTCCGATGTGTCCGCCATAATGTCGCAGTCACGATAAAAATCGCTGATCACCATCATTACTAGTAAAAATAAAAAAAACTATTATTGAAAATGCTATAAAACTATCCCCTATATTGTAGACGCTATAACTTTTGCGCAAACCAATCAATAAATGCTTATTGTGATTTTTTTTTACCAAAAATATGTAGAAGAATACGTATTGGCCTAAACTGAGAAAAAAAAAAAATGTTGGGGATATTTATTATAGCAAAAAGTTAATATTGCATTTTATTACACAGTGAAGGAAGTTCCCTATCAGGTCCGCCCCCTTGGTATGTCAGACCCCGCCTACGTCATTTACGTAATTTACACAGTGAAGGAAGTTCCCCATCACTGGATCAAGTTCCCCATCATCTATTCATGAATAGACCCGCCCTTCTCATGTTCCGCATCAGGTCCTCAGCCTTACACCTAGTCATTGGCCGAGCGGACCTGATGGGGAACTTTAGAAGGGGCGGGACTGCTACATTCCGGAGCCTCTTCCTCCTGGCTGAGCTCATCCTGTGTAGAAAAAAGGGACATAGTTGTATTTTTTGTACAATCAATCACACACAATTTTCATCTCATGACTGTTGCAATTTGAATCTTAATAAATATAAAAGACTCTCACCTGCTTTTTTATACTTACAACACATCATCTATGTGTTAATAGACTGCGGAGGAAGTTCCCCATCAGGTCCGCTCAGGCTCAGCCAATGACGGACAGCGCTGGACATCGGATCGCTGCGGGACACTGGATTTCACCGCTGGAATTTTTTTTTTATTTTTTTTAATAAAGGACTTTTCCAAGGTGTTGGTGTGTTTTTTTACATTTTTTGACACTTCCTTTTGTGAAATGGTAGGGGTACAATGTACCCCTTACCAATTCACATAGGGGGGGCGGGATCTGGGGGTCCCCTTTGTTAAAGGGGTCTTCCAGATTCCGATAAGCCCCCCTCCCGCAGACCCCCACAACCACCGGGCAAGGATTGTGGGGTTGAGGCCCTTGTCC
The DNA here is from genome assembly GCA_029206835.1 of Rana muscosa. Classification (NCBI taxonomy): domain Eukaryota; kingdom Metazoa; phylum Chordata; class Amphibia; order Anura; family Ranidae; genus Rana; species Rana muscosa. The sequence continues at coordinate 414,376,011 of CM055117.1, forward strand.
CCATCAACATGGGGACATCCTCCCCATGTTGAGGGCATGTGGCCTGGTACGGTTCAGGAGGGGGGCGCTCTCTCATCTCCCCCTCTTTTCCTGCGGCCTGCCAGGTTGCGTGCTTGGATAAGGGTCTGGTATGGATTTTTAGGGGGACTCCACGCCATTTTAAAAAAAAATTGGGGTGGAGTTCCCCTTAAAATCCATGCCAGATCTGAAGGGCCTGGTATGGATATTTGGGGGAACCGCACGCATTTTTTTTTTTATTTGCGGCGGGGTTCCCCTTAATATCGATACCAGACCTAAAGGGCCCGGTAATTGAATTCTGGGGGACCCCCACGCTTTTATTTTATTTTTATCAATGACTTTTCTATATATTGCCGGGAGCCGACAATTCATTAATAGCCGCGAGTGAGTTTTAAATGACTTTTTTTCTTTCAAAAATGATATTTTATGCAGGGACAGTTCTAAGCACGGGAAACATGCACCACTTTACATGCATATCATACACACCCCCCAGGTACGAAATTTAAAGGAATATTTCACTTTTATTGTTTCTCTTTTAGCATTATTAAAATCACTGCTCCCAAAAAAAACGTCAGTTTTTAAAACTTTTTTTTGCATTGATACATGTCCCCTGGGGCAGGACCCGGGTCCCCAAACACTTTTTATGACAATAACTTGCATATAAACCTTTAAAATTAGCACTTTAGATTTCTCCCATAGACTTTTCGAATTTGCCGCGAACACCCCAATTTGTTCGCTGTTCGGCGAACGGGCGAACAGGCAATGTTCGACTCGAACATGAGTTCGACTCGAACTCGAAGCTCATCCCTAGTGGTAAACAACTGAAAGCATAATTGTGCTGCCATAATCAATAATAGCACCATTCTCAATACAGAAAGTGGAACTTCAAGTTGTTGCACGTACTATGTTCTGCATGAAATTTTATGGATATTTGGGACTATATATACTAATTTGAAAAGTTGATAATAAAGAATCTGATTGCAGCTCCTAAGACAGGAGAAAATCTAAACATTTGTTCACAGTTTACATTAAATATACAGTGTTGCACTTTATTTAGTAGCTGTCTGTGTGGCTGACCCAAACATGTTGGACATTATTGTCCAATTTTATAGGGAGGGAGGTGTTATGTATAATATTTTTAATGATTAATTACTTGAAAGATTCGTGGAAGATTTGTTTTAAGTGGCACCCCTATCACTTTTTTCCTTCTTCAACAATTAGAGGGCTCCTGGTTCCTGGTTCTACACATTTTAATTGTATTACTTAACAAGGAGTACTTATGAATTCTCCATCTATTTATTTAAGCAACAGACAGCATGGATTCATGAAAGACAGAAGTTGTCAGACAAACCTGATTTCTTTTTATGAAGAGGTATGTAAGACCTTGGACAGAGGGGTGGCTGTGGACGTGGTATACTTGGATTTTGCAAAAGCGTTCGATACAGTTCCTCACACACGGCTGATGTGTAAGGTAAAGTCTACAGGATTAGAAATATCAGTTTGTAAATGGATAGAAAACTGGCTAAAAGACAGAATTCAGAGAGTAGTGGTTAATGATTCTTACTCTGAATGGTCCAAGGTTATCAGTGGTGTACCCCAAGGTTCAGTGCTGGGACCCTTACTTTTTAATATGTTTATAAATGATATTGGGTCTGAGATCAAAAGTAACATTTCTGTCTTTGCAGATGACACCAAGCTATGCAGTGGAAGAACGTCCTTACAGGATGTCGCCAATTTACAAGCTGACCTCAATGCTCTGTCTAATTGGGCGACTATGTGGCAGATGAGGTTTAATGTTGATAAATGTAAAGTTATGCACTTGGGGGCTAAGAATATGAAGGCATCATACATACTAGGAGGAGTAAAACTGGGGGGGGATCCGTAGTGGAGAAGGATCTGGGGGTTTTGGTAGATCATAAGCTCAATAATGGCATGCAATGCTAAGCTGCGGTTTCCAAAGCGAGCAAAGTCCTTTCTTGTATTAAGAGATGTATGGTCTCCAGAGAGAGATATCATTTTGCCCCTGTTAAAATCATTAGTAAGACCTCATCTGGAATATGCAGTTCAGTTTTGGGCCCCAGTTCTCAAAAAGGATATTGGGGAACTGGAGAAAGTGCAGAGAAGGGCAACCAAACTGATAAGAGGCATGGAGGAGCTCTGCTATGAGGAAAGATTAGAGGAACTGAATTTGTTCACTCTTGAGAAGAGGAGATTAAGGGGTGATATGATCAACATGTACAAATATATAAGGGGTCCATATAGTGAACTTGGTGTTGAATTATTCACTTTACGGTCAACACAAAGGACAAGGGGGCACTCTTTGCATCTAGAGGAAAAGAGATTTCACCTCCAAATACGGAAAGGTTTCTTCACAGTAAGAGCTGTGAAAATGTGGAATAGACTCCCTGCAGAGGTGGTTCTGGCCAGCTCAGTAGATTGCTTTAAGAAGGGCCTGGATTCTTTCTTAAATGTACATAATATAACTGGGTACTGACATTTATAGGTAAAGTTGATCCAGGGAATATCCGATTGCCTCTCGGGGGATCAGGAAGGAATTTTTTCCCCTGCTGTAGCAAATTGGATCATGCTCTGCTGGGGTTTTTTGCCTTCCTCTGGATAAACTGTGGGTATAGAATTGGGTATATGGGATTGTACGATATATATATATATATATATATATATATTTTTTTTTTTATGGTTGAACTGGATGGACTTGTGTCTTTTTTCAACCTGACTAACTATGTAACTATGTACCATTTAATGTTTTGTAGAGTTAGCCAGTTCAAGAAAGGTGTCCATTTGCCGTACATTAAGGATTTGTTGCTTGTAGCTCAAAAACAATTTCTGGGGTGGCAACTAAGGATTTGCTGCAGTTTCTATATGAAGCTGGATACAAGGTCCCAACCCTTTTTTATAAAATCAGGGGGTTTTACATTTTTTGGGGGGATTAGTGGGCTACTGTCATCAGTAAATTTCCAACATGTCTTCTATTATAGAAACTCTATATGAGAAGACTAAAGCCGCGTACACACGATCGGATTTACAGATGGGCCCCAAAGGCAGACATTACCACGATGAACAATAAAATCAACAACATGAGGAAATCAGGAGCAGCAGCCGAAGACATACATCATCCCAAGCTGTGGTACTCCTACAAACTGCAACTTCTGGAAGAGCAGCTTGAAGCCAGGGAATCACCTTCTGCTCTTCTTTCTTAGCCTTCCTTGCACTGTTCCCTGCAGTGTTCCCTCCACGCTTCCCTCCAGCATTTGTTCCACGGCCCCGTCCACGCCCACTTGCAGGCTGTGGCTCTGTCGGTGGTAATGTGGCAGGAGGAGAAGGATGGGGCAGATGGCAGAGATGAGTGGCCTCTGTCAACTGCCCCATCCCCGCTGTGAATGGCCGTATACACCAGGTGCTCACAGAGGGCACGTTGTCTCTCCTCCAGGTTCAGAAGTTTTGATGACAGATATGTACTAAAGGCCTCAACAGGGTTGAGGGGGGACCTCATTATGGCAGCAGCGTCCCTTTATCATCTGAAGTGACTCCTCCTCCACCTTTGTCATCCGCCGATTTTTTGTGGGTCTGATGTGGAGGGACTTGGGACTGTGTGCTGCCACTAGGCCTGGGGACCTGTTGAGTGCCACTTGGTCCGGCCTCCTCCTGGCTGCCACTCACCCCTGCCTCCTCCTGCCTGCTACATTCCGGAGCCTCTTCCTCCTGGCTGAGCTCATCCTGTGTAGAAAAAAGGGACATAGTTGTATTTTTTGTACAATCAATCACACACAATTTTCATCTCATGACTGTTGCAATTTGAATCTTAATAAATATAAAAGACTCTCACCTGCTTTTTTATACTTACAACACATCATCTATGTGTTAATAGACTGCGGAGGAAGTTCCCCATCAGGTCCGCTCAAGCTCAGCCAATGACGGACAGCGCTGGACATCGGATCGCCGCGGGACACTGGATTTCATCGCTGGAATGTTTTTTTTGGGGGGGGACTCCACGCCATTTTTTTAAAATTTGGGGTGGAGTTCCCCTTAAAATCCATGCCAGACCTGAAGGGCCTGGTATGGATATTTGGGGGAACCGCACGCATTTTTTTTTAAATTTGCGGCGGGGTTCCCCTTAATATCTATACCAGACCTGAAGGGCCTGGTAATTGAATTTGGAGGGACCCCCACACTTTTTTTTTTTTATCAATGACTTTTCCATGTATTGCCGGGAGCCGACAATTCATTAATAGCCGCGAGTGAGTTTTAAATGACTTTTTTTCCCTTCAGAAATTACATTTTGTGCAGGGACAGTTCTAAGCACGGGAAACAAGCGCGACTTTACATACATATTATACACACCCCCCAGGTACGAAATTTAAAGGAAAATTTCACTTTTATTTTTTCATTTTAAGCATTATTAAAATCACTGCTCCCGAAAAAACTTCAATTTTTAAAACTTTTTTTTGCATTGATACATGTCCCCTGGGGCAGGACCCGGGTCCCCAAACACTTTTTAGGACAATAAATTGCATATTAGCCTTTATAATTAGCACTTTAGATTTCGAACGTTCGAGTCCATTGTATTTAATACGGTTCTAAAGTTCACGCAAACATTCTGTCTGTTCGCAGGTTCTGGTGGGAACCGAACAGGGGGGTGTTCGGCTCATCCCTACTCGCTACTCAAGTAGGTGAGAGGAAGGGTTAGCACCCCCAAAACACATCCATTGATCCCCCATGATGGCAGATAGCACATGTTGACATTCGCCATGGGATTAGGAAGAAAAAACTGTGTGCATCTTCTAATTTTGGATGGTTCAGGGGTGACATCACCCCATCTCATGTTTATATTTTTAAGGTTGAACTTAAGTTCCTTTTTTTTTTGACCCATGCATGTTTCTGCAAACACAAAAAAAAATTCTCCAAAATTTGGAGACCAAAATGTCAAGATTGTATTTTGAATAAAAAATTACCGCACATGTTGTGCACAGAGTAAAAAATATTTTGGACACTCAACAATGTGTGGCTTGTTCTTTCTATGCTCAATAGCAGTTATCTAAAATGGGAAAGTTCAGGTTTTTAAGTGTGACAATTGTGGCTATTTACTAAAGACAAATACACTTGGCACTACTACAAAGTGTACTATGATAACCTGGGAGACACATAATAATAAAAGATAAATTATGACAAAACAAGGTTTTCCAAAAAATATTATTTTTTTAATTTTTTTTCTAAGGTTTCAAATATGGTCTGGCATTGCGATGGCCCCCCTACCCGTGAAGTACTCAACGTATTTATCACGTACTTTGGGGGGCCAAGCCAGTACGGCCAGTGTCCAGGCCAGTAAGATTGTGCATGTCTGATACACCGGCCTCTGGCCCAACAGTAGATAGATATGAAGGAGAGTGTTGTCTCATAAAATTATGCAATATGCAGAAGGTTAAGATTATATTGAGTTTGTATTCCGCCATGTGTATGGCTGTCAGAAACAGGCGGAACTGGCTGGCCATTATGCCAAAGACATTCTCCACAACCCTCCGGGCTCTGGCCAGCCAGTAATTAAAAACCCTCCTCTCTGGGGTGAGGGTCCTCTGTGAGAACGGCCGCATCAGGTGTGGTACCAGTCCAAAGGCTTCATCCGCTATAAACACAAAAGGGAAGTTCATCCACGTTGTCTGCATCTGGAGGCAGTGCCAGGCCCCCAGACTGCAGACGGTGAGCAAACTCCGTCTGCGCGAACACTCCACCATCGGACATCCGGCCGTTCTTTCCCACGTCCACATACAGGAACTCATAGCGTGCCGACACCACCGCCATTACCACTATACTATTAAAACCTTTATAGTTATAATAGTAAGACCCCGAATGGGGTGGTGGCACTATGTGGATGTGCTTCCCATCAATTGCCCCTCCGCAGTTGGGGAAGTCCCACCACTGGGCAAATTGGGAGGCCACATTCTGCCATTCCTGTGGCAATGAAGGGAACTGTGGAGTCAAACAAAAAGAAGAAATTAGTAGATTACCCAAATACATTCTTGGCCAACGTCAGTATAACATTTATTGGGGAGTAAACACAAAAATAGAAGGCCCACTTATCAGATGACTCACCCCCGCTGATGGGCCATTGGAACAAATTATAAGGAGGGGATGTTGTTTAAGCAGATTTTGTGCCCCACAACAAAAGGCTCTACCACTCTGCTGACCTTGAATGTGCAAAAATCTTTATGACACATTTTAGGGGTGGGGGGGGTTCAAAACTACAATGGTGCAGACAAAAACATCATTAAAGAACAGACTAGGCTAGGTGGATATGGGCCCAGGATAGCATGCAGGAGAGGTTAGTGAAGGGAAATAGGCATGTAGGCCAAAAATCAAAACATATAAAAGAAAAAACATGCATGGGGAGAAAGGGGACATTCCCAGAATCTTACAATCATGGCAATTTGGGAAGGATGAAAGAAATACAATACTTTAGCAAACAATCAAAACATATAATGTGATGTTAAAGGATAAAAATTACCTTAATATAGTCCTTCTGCATGACTTGTATGATGGCAGAACACGTTTCAGGGATAATGATCCCAAGAGCCTGGGGGGAGCCTGGGGGGAGAACTTGAGGTCCTGCAAGCTTCTCCCAGTCGCCAGGTATCTCAACGTGGCAATAAGCCTCTGTTTGGCAGTGATCGCCTGGTGCATCACAGTGTCCTGCCTCATGATATAGGGGGACAGCAAATCCAACAGATGGTGAAAAATGGGGTCCGTCATCCGGAGATAATTCCTGAAATCATCAGGATTATTCTCATGGATTTCCCGCAGCAGAGGCATATGAGAGAATTGGTCCTGCTGGAGCAACCAATTCTTGGTCCATGAACTCCTCCTCACCCTGTTCATGGACTGAACTCGAGTAACAGTGTTAACCGCAACACCAAGTCCATAGCCAGCACGAGCTCTTCGACGAGAACGTACTTCAAACATGGCTTTAAACCGGTCGGCTGGTCAGAACGAACTCAAACAGAACGCAACGAGGAACAGCAAGGCCAGAGAAGAACGACCTGAAAAACAGTAACGAACGGCCAAGAAGGCAATGCAAAACAGTAACCGACCTGACTGCACGCACTGAATGACAAATACGAACCCACAAGCACAAACTGAACACCCGAAAATGATTTGAAAAGCACGGAGACTGAAAAGCGCGAATCGGCTCTCACCAAACTTTTACTAACACGCGGTAACACAAAATCAGCAAAAGCAGCCCAAAGGGTGGCACCATTAGATTTAAACTTCCCCTTTATAGTGCCATTGTACGTGGTGTACGTCACGTCGTTTTGGTGCGGTCGAAACGAGATTTATCACAGTGATACTAAGAGTGGATGAGAAGACATCAGTATAGGGTCGTCTCTCCTCCGAGGCCACCAGGAGTGGGGCACTTCCGTATCCCAGGAGAAGAGACGCCCGCAGTCGCTCTAGTAGTAGAGGATAAATCCTAACATGAATGTGTCCAAAATTACTATATAGGTGATGTTCACATGGCTTAGTAGGGTGTAACTTACAGATTGCTCAGTCAAGAAAATGTGTATCTAAACAGGGTGCTTAATGAGATAGCACAGCTCCGGACCGATTGGTCCACGGTACCCAGGCCTTCCGGGTCTTTTCGGCCTGACCGACGCTGCCTGCCATAATAGATTCATAGCTAAAGTGTAAATTCACATGGTCAATAATTTGGGAAGTAACCGGGATCCCTTCTGATCTCCATAGTCTTGTGATACATAGCCTGGACGCTAGGAGAATATGGGTTGTAACATACCTATGGGCATAGGGGATCTTCTCTATGTTTATATTTAGGATCGCCAACTCTGGTGAAGGGAGTATTTCACGGTGAGTGACACGAGACAAGAGTTTAAATATGTCTTCCCAAAATGGTTGTATGAGGGGGCAAGACCAGAGTGTATGAAGTAAGTCACCTTTAAGGTATTTGCACCGCCAACAAGTGTCTGAGGATTGGGGAGAAAAGTACGCTAATCTGGCAGGTGTCAGATACCATCGCAGGGTGATTTTTTGGGTAAGTTCCCATAAGGCAGAGCATTTGGTGGAAGAATATATGGATTTCAGTGCTGAGGTCCATTGATCTGTGGAGAAGCAGCAATTTAAATCCGCTTCCCAACGCAAGTGCGAGGATGTTCTAAGGAAGTGTTGTTTGCAGTGGAGGCGGTTATAAAAATGAGATATGCCTTTTGTCTTGGAGAGAACATTTGTGAGGAAATCCCAGGTTTTGGGCGGAATGGCGTATAAAGGAGTGGGTACTGCCTTTAGGCAATGGCTAATTCTTAAGTGGGTAAAAAGCTCCCTGGAGGGGAGGTCAAATTCTCTTTGTATGTCAGCGAATGGCTTGATGTGTGGCCCCAGGAGAAGAGACTGCATGAAGCGTATGCCTTTACTAGACCAGTGCGCAAGTGGCAGGTCTGGAGATAGATAGTGGAGAGATTCCAGAGGTATTTGGAATGGTGGTTTGGGGGAATGTAACCTGTGTGTGTGATCATTTTTTTCCATGCATGCACGGAAGCTTTCATGGTAGGGGGGAAATCTGACGGGATAGTTGTCCCGAAAGGGGTACTCATTAACCAAGATTTCAGATTTGAGCGAGGGAGGAAGGAGTTTTCTATTTGTCCCCATAGTGTGGAGGGGTGGGTACGAAACCAATCTTGTAATTGGGCTAGTATGGCAGCGAAGTAATAGTCCTCAAAATCTATAGAACCCACCCCGCCTGCTAGTTTGTTTTTGATCAGTTTAGTGTGGGCACATCTAGGTTTTTTACCTTTCCATAGGTGGAAATTCAGGACACGTTGAAGGGATCTGAAAAAAGAGGGGGGGACAGGAATGGGAAGTGTCCTAAAGTAGTATAAAATTTGCGGGAGGCAGATCATTTTGAAGGCCGCTAACCTGCCCGACCAGGATAGTTCATGTTTCACTATGTTCTGGGATTCACCTTGTATTTTAAGAAGCAGGGGTAAGAAGTTGGTGGAGAATAGGAGTGTAGTTGATCTGGTCAATTTAATCCCTAAGTAGGAGATATCTGTCTCTGCCCATTTGAAGTTGTGTTGCAGTAGTAGTAAGTTTTTTGTAGTAGCGTCTAGATTAATGTCGAGTATAAACGACTTTGTTGTGTTGACCTTGTAGTAAGATATCTCGCTAAACCAGGTAAGTAGTTTTTGTACCTCTGCCAGGGAAGAAGCCGGGTTTGTAAGGATTAGTATCACATCATCCGCGAATAGGCTTATTTTATGTGAGATCTGGCCTATTTGTATACCCGAAATGCAGTTGTGTTCTCGTATGCGTGATGCCAGAGGTTCCATAAGGAGGTTGAAAATAAGGGGTGACAAGGGGCAACCTTGTCGGGTGCCATTGGATATGGGGAATGGGTGGGATGTCATACCTTCCGTAAAGACTGTGGCCGAGGGGGATGAATATAGTGCCATGATAGCGTTAAGAATATATCCATCAAAACCAAATTTCTGTAGTACCGATCTGAGGTAGGCCCAGTGTACTCTGTCGAACGCCTTCTCTGCGTCCAAAGAGAGGAGCAGAGAAGGCGTTCCAGTAATTTCTGCTTGATGTATGATGTTTATCATTCTCCTCGTGGCGTCCGATGCCTGTCTGCCTTTTGTGAAGCCTGATTGATCTTTGTGGATCTGTGTGGGCATTATGTCGATCATTCTCGCTGCTATAGTTTTAGCGTATAGCTTTATATCCAAATTTAGCAGGGATATCGGGCGGAAATTTTGAGGACAGGTCGGCTCCTTCCCTGGTTTGGGTATCGTAATTATAAGAGCGTTTAACATGTCATTTGGGAACTGAGAAGAGGAGGCAGCGTTATTAAATATCTCAACCAAGTGTGGGATCAATTGGTCAGAGAATTGTCTATAATATTCTCCTGAGAATCCGTCGGGACCAGAGGCTTTGTCAGCGGGAATAGAACGGATTGTTTTCCGTATTTCATGTTCCGAGAACGGAGCATTCAAATGATTGATTTGATCGGGTGTTAAAACAGGCAGATGCAAGTCATTAAGAAAGCGGTTAATGTCGTCTTGAGAGGGTTGGGGGGTGTTCGGATCTGCATTCAAATTGTACAGGTCTTTATAATAGTCGCTAAATGCGTTGGCGATGTCCTGTGGGTTCGTCAAGGGGGTGTGAGTATGAGGGTGGTACAGGTGTTGTATTTTGGACTTTACGCGTCTACCTTTAAGACGCTGTGCCATGCGTTTCCCAGCCTTATTGGAAGTTGAGTAAGTGGTGGCTTTTAGTTTTCGTTGGATACGGTCAAAGGAATGTAGTAGTAAAGAGCGAAGCTCCTGTCTAAGGCACGATAGCTGGTCAGGTAAAGGGGTGTGGGGGTTAGTTTTGTGGTGCGTTTCTAGGTCTGCTATCTGGGAAGAAAGTTTGTCTATTCGCTGCATTCTCTTCTTCCCATGTACCGCATTAATTTTCATCAGGATTCCCCTCATATAAGCCTTGTGCGCACTCCACACCACGTTAGGGTCAGACACTGAGCCTTCGTTAAATTCAAAAAAATCACTAATATGGGCTGCTATCTCTGAAGCGTAGTCCTTGTGTTGTAGAATATAGTTATTAACTCTCCAGATAAATGAGTTGTGGGCGCGTTTAGAATCATCAATGGAAAGTGAGATAGGTGCATGGTCTGACCATGTGGTGGTGTGGATTGCGGAGGCAACAATTTTTTGTAGTACCCATTTGTCGGACAGAAACATATCAATTCTGGAGTAAGAATTTTGGCTATGAGAGAAGTAAGTATAGTCTTTTTCTGTGCCGTGATGGCACCTCCAAACGTCAAACAAGTCATGAGCCGTTAGTAGCCCTTTCAAAGGGGAAGGTCTCCTTTTCGCAGCAGAAGTGGAGTCTAAGTGAATGTCTGGGACTATGTTGAAGTCCCCGCAAATTATGAGGTGGCCCTTCTTCACAGATTTAATGAGTCTGAAGATCTTACGGATAAAGTTAATCTGGTGAGTATTGGGGGCATAGAGATTGACGATGGTGTATGGTGTCTTGCCGATGGTGCAGACCAGGATTATGTAACGCCCCTCCGGGTCAAGGGTTACAGAGGATAGGTGGAAATCAACCTTGTCTCTAATTGTTATCATAACGCCTCTGGCTTTAGAGGCGTAGTGTGCATGGAAGACGTGGGGAAACAGCCGGTTGGTGCACATCCGTATGTCGGTTTGTAGTAGGTGTGTTTCTTGAATGCAAACAACATCGCTGTGAAGAGCTTGGACAGTTTTCCACAGGGAGTGGCGTTTAGCTGGGTGATTAAGCCCATTAACATTCAAGGACAGAAAATTGATGGGCATTGTGTAAGCGTGGGCAAGACTATGGAGTTAGGGCTGCACTTACAGTTAGTTGATAGGTATCCGGTGTGTCGTCAGACGGGCCCAGGTAGTCGTGGGTGGAGAAGAAAGGATCCGGGTCCTCCCCCAGAGTGGATGCTAGAGCCGTGAATAGAGCAATATGTCAAAATGGTAACAGTATAAGAGAGAAAAAAAGAAATATAAAAAATAAAAAATAATGACTTTACAGGAAACAAAAATCTGGACACAGTCAGCGTTTAGCAGAATAAAGGCTCACCTCTGAGGAGCCTGCGCTATGCTAGTATGAAGTATTAACTGTAGCAAAAGACCACTATAGCTGTGGTGTTCAACTGAGGTGGTAAATAGAGGTGGAGCGTAATTCCGCTGCGACCTCCGGAAGGGGGTAAAAACAGTCTGAACAAGGAGAACTGAAGACTTCAAAAATAAACTCTGACATCCCAGAGGCGTATGAGAAAAAGAAAAAAAAAGTTGTTCGGCCCACCATAGTGGTGGAACTGGTGGTCACCTAGGTGAAGTTTTGGTCCAGGTTACGGCGTACTTGAGTGTTGCTGTTGCGTGGAGGAAGAGGAGCGGGTGGTACCGGCAATATACCCCAGGCATGGAGCAGATTCAGGCCTGCAGTAAGGTCTTTGACCACATGCGATTTGCCATCTTTAGTGATAAGGAGTGTGGCTGGGTGCCTCCATTTATATTGGATTTTGTGGTTTTGGAGCCCCTTAGTGATTGGGTTTAGTTGTCTTCTGAGTTGGAGTGTGAATTTGGACAGATCTGGGAACAATTGCACATCAGTAAAGGGAGCAGGAAGGGAGGATTTAGCTCGAACCCCAATCATGAGATTTTCCTTAACGTGAAAAAAATGCACTCTCATGAATACATCTCTGGGGACAGTGGCAGCAAGATGGGATGGTTTAGCAATCCTGTGTATTCTGTCAATTATTAAATCTCTGGGTGACGCTTCAGGGAGTATGATGTGCATAAGCTCTTTAGCGTATTTGGGAAGGTCAGCTGGTGGTATTGTTTCAGGAACCCCACGTAGCTTAACATTGTTTCTGCGAGATCTGTCTTCTAAATCGGACAGCTTGGTGCGCAGCCATGCTTGTTCTTCTTTAATGTCTTCATATGCATCTATGACCCCATTCACCGTGGAGGCACATTCAGTCATCCCCCTTTCTATGGTCGACACTCTTTCATCTAATGAGTGTATGTCAGATGTAACTTTTGTAAAGAGTGAGGAGAGATCAGTCATTAGGGAGGATTGTAGTGATAATAGCATATCTTTCAGGGTTGAATCTAGTACAGGCTGCCCTGAAGTGGGGAAAGACGCCACAGAGGAGTGCAGGGCCTGGTTTGAGAAGAAGGGGTTGAAAGCCGGGGCCTCAATTAGTGCATGTGCCGTCTGGTGCGGCAGCGCGTCGAGCCGCATTCTAGCCTTTGCGGGGCTGCCAGTGAGGGGGTCGCATTCGGGGAGGTGATCGGAGCTGCCTGGGGGCTCAGGGAGGCATGGATTATCCGGATCAGCGTCCGGAAGGTCCGTGTAAGAGGCCCGCTGGTCCCTCGGCGCGGCAGAGCCAGCGCAATCTTTGATCTCACTGACCTTCTCCGCAGGCATAAAGGCAAACTCGGTCAGTTTCTGCGGCTTGTAGTCCGTGTATCTCTTCCTGGACATGATTTCTGTATGCAGGAGAGGTTCTGCAGCTAGGTTGGCCGTGGATGGTGTAGATGTGTGGGCCGTAGTCGTTCCGCTGTCGTCTCTGGGATGAGGAGCTTTCAACTTAAGCAGCCATCTTCAACTCCGGTCGGCCACGCCCCCCCCGAAGGAAGACAGTTTCATCGGATTTCCGATGGAAAAATCCATTGGATTAGAATCCATAGGATATCCTATCGTGTGTGTACAGGGCTTAAGGCTACTAAATCAAGGTTGTGGACAATTTAAAGGAGGAATCCTTGAATCTTTCCTCTCTTCCAGTCCTTGCCCTCCCCAACTATACTATGCCTTTGGGAAGAAGGGTGACCCCTGAATGCCGCACATCCATAGTGTCCTACAGAAATGAGTGAATTGGCAACCTGAGCCTGGACTCTTACCAAGCCACACCTTTGTTACTATAATACCATGAAAGCAGAGGGCATGTCTCCGCCATTTTAATTCAGAGATAAGGGGATAAGAAGAGAACCTACTACTATACTGTAGCTATAACTGGAGCCAGTAACATTTGTTTTGCCTGCTTGCTATAGAATGGTGGATGCTACTTCTGGGATTGTTTAAAAAGTAGCTTGTAAAAGAAATTGCTTGATATTCTTAATCCTATTTTTTTTTTATTTGATATCCTTGTACCTAGCTGTAGCTGTCTGCTAGATTACAAGTTCCTCTTTTTACCTAGTTTATTTAGTGTTTGAGAATACTTGAATATTTCCTTTTAATGTACCCAAGTAAAACTGAATTTACTCTATAGCAGTTAGTTACTCCCGGAATTAGTTTGATTTATTTTGTTTTTCGTTAGAAATTGCATTCGTCCGAAAATCCGAATTAATTAAGGTTGACTCTGTCATTGAAGGCTTATGGTGTCTGTTGAATGTTCAAAGAAGATTCGATGGAGCAGCAAAACTGTACGTTTCCGGTCGAATGTTCCGCCTACAATCTAGCTATAGTAGAATTCTAATGCTGTATGAGTAGTAATAATTATATTTTTTATTATTACTAGTCAACCAACATTAGAATTTTCTTTTTCGTACATCACGGGACACAGAGCGACTTAGTCATTACTAATGGGTTATATAGTTTACCTTCAGGTGCTGGCACTGGCAACTTCCAAACCGGAAGTACCCTCCCCTATATAAGCCCCTCCCATCCGGGAGCACCTCAGTTTTTTTTTTGCCAGTGTCTAAGGTGTTGGCCAAAGAGTAACATGTGTTTTCACTGGGCTTGCGTACAGGTTCTTTTACGGGCCTTAGTAAGCTGTTCCGGATCCCACCAAAAAAGCTTCATAGCTAAACGGTCGGTACCCGGGCCTTGCAGCAGAAGAGCAAGGTTTTGCCTGTAATGCCTCTCTTAGGAGGGCTGGACCCTGGGATCCAGAGCTCTGGTCATACCCACGACCAAGATGTTTTCTGTGCAGGGTGCTATACAGGTCCAGGGGAGTGGAATCCTTGGGAACCCGGTCCCTGAAGGTTTAATTACAATGCCTGCCGTGATAGGTGAAGTTTGGGCTTCTGTGGACCAAACAGAGTCCTGCGGCGGGGAACAGGTAAGTGGGGGCCCCCAGGAACTTGGTTCTATTGGGGGACCCCCAAGCCTAATTTGTCTTTCTGTCTGTTACCTAACGGTATTCCCGCTAATATCTGTGTATGCCTGTAACTACTGGAAAATGTAAAATTTTAATAGTAGTCAAGAAAAAAAAAAAAAGATTACCGCGGTACCTGTGTTAAACCACTAGAGGCCGCTGTGGTCCATTTTTTCTTGTCATGTGGATCTTTGGTTTTCTCAAGTCAAAAGATCCAGGCAGTTGGTAAGTTCTCTGTGGGAATCCACTTCCTCTGCCCTGTTGCTGCGCTCATCCACCACACAGGCCCTCCGGCAAAAAGGGCCCTGGCTCCTAGTCCCTGCTTGGTTTCGAAAAGGGCGCCAATGGCGCACGGGCGCGCGCGGGCGCGTGCACGCGCCTCCTATGAAAAAAAAGGGGCGGGGATGACGCTCGATGCGCGCCGCGGCGCTTCTGCGCATGTGCAGGCGTCCCAGCATGTGTAAAAGACACAGTACAAGTGTCAGCTGGATGCAAGCAGAGCTAGCAACAAAACGGTGGCACACAGAGGCGGTTGATGCAGGCATCCCCATAGAAAGACACTTTAGTGGACACCAGCTGGTATATAGCAGCAACTGTGTTAGACTATTACCAGCAAAATTGGTGTATGACGACGGGAATACCTCAGCTTTGTGCTTATAGATATGTCGTCCAGACGCTCTGGAAATAAATCTTCCAAGAAGCGAAAGGGGTCTCCATCGGGCTCTGAGGATTTTGGGCATGCTGTACTGCGCCAATCTCCCCTGAAATTTCAGAGGTCAGTAGCCATAGGAAACCCCGCAGGAGTACCTGGTACTGCAGCTGTCCCCAGTCCACCTGCTCCTGTATATATAACAGAGGAGGTTTTATCCTCAACTCTGGAAGAGAGATTAACAGCATTGATCGCTGCTTCCCTGTCACAGGAAAAGCGCGTCCGATCTCCGTCTCCTCCTGCAGAGTGCCTGTTAGTGGAGGAACAGTCCCAGAGATCGACCTACCTGAAGGGGATCAGGTGAGGTTGATTCAGTTATAGAGGTATCAACAGTGGAAGAACCTTTCTCAGCATCTCAGGCTGAAAGATTATGGGTTCAGTCTCTGACTAGCATGGTCCGAGCAGCATTTTAAATGCCTCTGGCGGAACCATCAACCACTACTGTTTCCTCGCCTGGGGTCGCTGAAAGCTCCCCAGACTGTCTGTTCCTTCCCAATCCACCCTTTATTGGAAGGGCTTATTTACCAGGATTGGGAGCATCCTGACAAAATATTTACTCCCCCCAAGAGATTTCCAGTGATCTATCCCATGGAGGATAAGTTCATAAAAAAATGGAGGGTCCCTACAGTGGACACAGCCATCTCTTGTGTAAATAAATCACTGACAGGTCCAGTAGATAATGTTCCAATGTTCAAAGACCCAATAGATAAAAAATTGGAGTCTTTACTAAAATCTGCTTTCTCTACAGCAAGCATGGTGACACAGCCTGCAGAGCAGCGATTGGAGTCTGCCAAGCAATGAAAGATCAGTTGAAACAAGTCTTAAAGGACTTACCAGATCAGCAGGCTCTTGCCCTAGCTGACCTACCTAGAGCCTTGTGTTGCGGTGGACGCCATAAAGGATACAATCCAACAGGCCTCCCGCTTTACGCTGTCTATAGACATATGCGTAGACTTCTATGGCTCAAAAACTGGTCTGCTGAAGCTCCCTGTAAGAAATTGCTGATTAGCTTCCCATTTCATGGAGAACGCTTATCTGGAGAAGATCTGGACAAATATATCCAGAAAACTTCTGCCGGTAAAGGTACACTCTTGCCGGTTAAGAACAAGGGTAGAAGTCCTTCTTTTAAGAGGCCTACTTCTCCAGTCCCTGGCACATCGGCTGTGAAACAGTTCCGACGGCCTCCGCGGTCAAATCCAGGGGGCAGAAATCAGGGACAATCACAGGGTAACAAGAAACCCTGGGTCAAGAGAGGTACAAAACCTCCCCCCAAGTCATGAAGGGTTGCCCCCACTCAATCGGGTGAGGGGAAGACTTCAGTTGTTCACAGAGACCTGGCGGAACACCATCAGAGACAGATGGGTGATCTCCGCAGTAAGTCTGGGATACAGGCTGGAGTTAAAAGACATTCCTCCTGCCCATTTTATGAGGTCAAACGTGCCAAGCGATCCCCAGAAGAGAGGATCCCTCCTTCTGGCACTAGAACAACTATTGCTCCAAGGGTAATCATGAGGGTTCCCTTGGAAGAAAGCGGGTTCGGGTTTTACTCGAACCTTGTCACAGTCCCCAAACCAAATGGGGACGTGAGGCCCATATTAAATATAAAAGGGCTAAACAAGTTCCTACATATCAGGACTTTTTCGGATGGAGTCGATCCGATCGGTGGACACCGCCCTACAAGGGCAGGAATGGTTAGCCTCGATCGACATAAGGGATACTTATTTGCATAGTCCCATCTGTCCGGCCCACCAGCAATTTCTACGCTTTGCAGTAGAAGGGCGCCATTTTCAGTTCAGAGCCTTACCTTTCGGTCTGGCCACAGCACCACGAGTGTTCACAAAAATTCTGGCCCTACGATTGGCCAAACTAGGAACACAAGGTGTAACGATAATGGCATATCTAGATGACTTGTTGCTGATAGACCACTCAGTGAAAAAAACTAGAAGTGGTCGTTCACAAGACAATCAAGTATCTGGAATCTCACGGTTGCATTATCAACCGAGACAAGTCAGCCCTAAAACCAGTCAAAAGTCTGGAATACTTGGGGGCTAAGACTGGATTCAAATCAGAGAAAGATTTTCTTACCTCCAGAGAAGGTGTCGTCTTTGAAAGATTTGACCCACTTAGTGGGTACAAAAAAGAAAACCATCCATACGCCTGTGTATGAGGCTGCTGGGAAAAATGGTGGCTTCATTCGAAGCAGTACCCTACGGTCAATTCCATTCAAGGAACTTGCAGAGGGCCATACTGTCAGCCTGGAACAAAAAAGTTCAGGCTTAAGACTTACCAATGTCCCTGTCCCCTTCCGTTCGCAAGAGCCTCCATTGGTGGTTGGTGCCCCAGAATCTGGAAAAAGGGAAACCCTTCAGTCCGGTTTCTTGGAAGGTGGTCACTACAGATGCCAGCCTCATAGGCTGGGGGGCAGTACTGGAGCAATGGTCTCTCCAGGGCAAGTGGTCAGAAGCAGAGAAGGCCCTGCCCATCAATCTCTTAGAGATACGAGCAGCCCGGTATGCCCTAGTAGCATGGACATCCAAACTCCAAGGGTCCCCTGTCAGAATTCAATCAGACAATGCCACAGCAGTGGCATATATCAATCACCAGGGTGGCACCAGGAGACGTGCAGCCCAGAGGGAAGTGAATTGCATCCTGGAATGGGCAGAAAGATATGTCCCAGCCATATCCGCGGTTTTCATCCCAGGAGTGGAAAATTGGAGAGCGGACTTTTTAAGTCGCCAGCAATTATGCCCGGGGGAATGGTCTCTTCACCCCGAGGTTTTCCAGGCAATATGCCAGCGGTGGGGAACACCGGATGTAGATCTGCTAGCATCCAGATTCAACGCAAAGGTGGACAGATTTGTGTCTCGCACAAGGGATCCCCTAGCTTGCGGTTCGGATGCCCTAGTGTTCCCTTGGGATCAGTTCAAGCTGATATATGCATTCCCACCGCGATTAATCCGCAGAATCAGGGTAGAAAAGAAACCAGTGATTCTGGTGGCTCCAGCGTGGCCCCGAAGGGTATGGTACGCGGAGATTGTAAAAATGTCAGTGGGAAGTCCTGGGACCCTCCCACATCGTCCGGACCTGCTTTCGCAAGGACCGATATACTACCCTTCCTTACCAGCCCTAGGTTTGACGGCCTGGCTATTGAAGCCCACATTCTAAAAAAGAGAGGGCTCTCTAATCCTGTGGTA
The DNA here is from genome assembly GCA_029206835.1 of Rana muscosa. Classification (NCBI taxonomy): domain Eukaryota; kingdom Metazoa; phylum Chordata; class Amphibia; order Anura; family Ranidae; genus Rana; species Rana muscosa. The sequence goes on from CM055117.1 coordinate 414,394,585, forward strand.
TCTACCATGATCAATGCCAGGAAGCCGGTATCCAGGCAGATCTATTATAGGATCTAGAAGGCGTACATCACGTGGTGTGAGGCCAAGAAATGGCATCCACGTAAGTACGTAATAGGTAGGATTCTGGACTTCCTACAGTGGGCTGTACATAGGAAGCTTGCCTTGAGTACTATCAAGGGTCAGACGGCCTTGTCAATATTTTTACAAAGGCCCTTGGCTTTGCATTCATTAGTCAAAGCTTTCATACAAGGAGTGATGCGTATTAGCCCTCCGGTTAGTATTCCCATATGTCCATGGGACTTAAACCTGGTTCTGTCGGTTCTACAGAAACAACCATTTGAACCATTGCGGCACATTTCCTTGGTTCTTCTCACCAGGAAATTGATTTTCTTAGTAGCCATTTGTTCGGCTAAGAGAGTATCGGAATTAGCCGCCTTGTCCTGTAAGGAGCCATATCTGGTAGTAGTATTACGTCCTCATCCAGCCTTTCTTCTTAAGCTGGTATGGAGGTTCCATTTGAACCAAGATGTGGTTCTTCCTTCCTTTTTCCCCAAACCTAGCTCGGTAGAGGAAAAGTTATTGCATTCTTTGGATGTAGTAAGAGCAGTTAAAGCTTATCTAAAAGCCACTGCTCAGATTCGCAGAACGGATACTTTGTTTGTTCTGCCGGAAGGCCCCAGAAAGGGTCAGGCAGCATCAAAAATCTACTTTAGCCAAGTGGATTCGACAGGTCATAATACAAGCCTATGGCTTGAAAAGGAGACCGCCTCCGTTCAAAGTTAGGGCACACTCCACAAGAGCAGTTGGAACTTCATGGGCAGTGCATCACCAAGCCCCCCTGGCTCAAGTCTGTAAGGCCACAACATGGTCCTTAGTACACACGTTTACTAGATTCTACCAGGTAGACGTTAGAAGTCAGGAGGATGTCGCCTTTGGGCGCAGTGTGTTGCAGGCCGCAAAAGAGCCTCATGCCTGATGGCGCCCAGCTTATGTATAGTGTATCCCTCCCCTCATTTGGCATTGCTTTGGGACGTCCCATTAGTAATGACTAAGTCGCTCTGTGTCCCGTGATGTACGAAAAAGAAAAAGGGATTTTTATAACAGCTTACCTGTAAAATCCTTTTCTTGGAGTACATCACGGGACACAGAGCTCCCACCCCTCTTTTGGGGACACTTATTGCTTTGCTACAAAACTGAGGTGCTCCCGGATGGGAGGGGCTTATATAGGGGAGGGTACTTCCGGTTTGGAAGTTGCCAGTGCCAGCACCTGAAGGTAAACTATATAACCCATTAGTAATGACTAAGTCGCTCTGTGTCCCGTGATGTACTCCAAGAAAAGGATTTTACAGGTAAGCTGTTATAAAAATCCCTTTTTTCTATAGTCTATGGGCTGATGCATTTGACCGGAAATGTACGATTGCAGCGTCATACAGTTTAGCTGCCCTGTCGAATCGTCTTAGAACTTTCGACAGACACCATAAGCCTTCAATGACAGATTCAACGTTTGTATGTTTTTCGATGCTTTGTCGAATCTTCGTCGTTCATGTTGAATTGTCAAGTTAGTTCTAGCTATTTTACTGCTCCTCCTCCTTTGGTTACAATCAGCCAATAACATTCATCATCATCATTATTTTTATTTTATTTCCCCCACCCAATTCCAGCATCAATCTTTTCTCTCTATAATGTCAAATCTTTTCTCTCTATAATGTCAAATCTTTTCTCTCTATGTAGAATAATCTTGGACTAATAGAGTTAAAGCGGAGTTCCACTCTAAAAATGAACTTTCTATTAACAGCTTGCCTTTAATGTAAAAAAAATCTGTTCTGGCTGTTACTAGGCAGATTTCGTAATCTGCCTAGTTCCTGGTCCTAGGTGGTTCAACTTCCTGTCCTAAGACCCCATTGCCTCCTGGGAAATTATGACACTCATTTCCCAGGAGTCTCTGGGCATTACTGTGCCTAAAAAACGCCCAGCATGCACCACTCCATGAAAACCAGGAAGAAAAAGGAACTGGGCTTCACATGCCCACACATATGATGGATATGGCCACAACATGAGCTGGAGGATATAAGGCAAGTGTTTGCAATGATTTCTGGAACGATTGGGGAGCTATTGATATGTTTTAGGCACTATTTAATGTGATTAATTTTAGCTTGCAAAAAAAAATTATGCCCGGAACCCCGCTTTAAGGTTAGGCACATGCGACCACAGGTAGACACAGATTGTTATTGTCAGCGTCATGTCGAATCTCCTATCTATATTGAACTGTTGTCGCAACGAAAACGGAAAAAAAAAGCATTTGTTTATGTCGGATCTTTCGGTTTTCGGATTCTGAGCTTTAGTTTTCGTTTGTTAAAACGATAGCGAAAATACCTGAAATTCGGACGAAAACGAATGCACATGTCTACTATTTATTAGGGATGAGCTTCGAGTTTGAGTCAAACCCGACTCGAACATCGTCTGTTCGCCCGTTCGCCAAATTTCGAACATTATGGGCCGTTCGCGCCAAATTAGAGTGGCGCGTCACGGCCCATAATTCACTGCGGCATCGCAGTGCATTGCTGGCTGATGATTGGCCAAGCATGCACTATGACCCGCATACTTTGGCCAATCACAGCGTGGAAAAAACGGAGAGCCATAATTGGCCAAAGCCAGGGTGGTTTTGGCCATTTATGTCTCACGGGGTTTTGTACACGCCCCACACTATATAAGGCCGCCTGCGTGGCGGCCTTGTGTAGTGTGTTTCGGCAGTGGTTAAAGACAGAGAGAGAGAGAGATAGTGTCATTTAATTTGAGTTAGATAGAGCAGGCAGGCGAGTCAGTTACCTTCAGTTACAGTGTGTAGAGGATATATATGCATCCTAGGTGTTGTATATATATATTTACACACTTTATTCAGTTTAGCTACTGTTATTCTCTATACTGACAGGCAGGCGATTGTGCTAGCTGCAGTATTTTCACTTAGTGTACTGTGTCCTTTACACAGTGTGCACCTAAAGCTTACCTCAATACAATTGCTGGTGTTCTGATACAAATACAGGCAGGGAGCTGCAGTATTTTGCTTTAGTGTCCTTTGCACAGTGTGCACCTAAAGCTTACCTTAATGCAATTGCTGTTGTTCTGATACAAATACAGGCAGGGAGCTGCAGTATTTTGCTTTAGTGTCCTTTGCACAGTGTGCACCTAAAGCTTACCTCAATACATTTGATGGTGTTCTGATACAAATACAGGCAGGGAGCTGCAGTATTTTGCTTTAGTGTCCTTTGCACAGTGTGCACCTAAAGCTTACCTCAATACAATTGCTGGTGTTCTCATACAAATACCACAGGCAGGGAGCTGCAGTATTTTCAGTTAGTGTACTGTGTCCTCTGCACAGTGTGCTACTAAAGCTAACTGAAGACAATTGCTGGTGTTCTCATACTAATACTACCGGCAGTTGATTCTGCTAGCTGCAGTATAATCAGTATATATATATACACATCCCAGCTTTGTGCAGCTACATCTCCCTGCAGGCCATTAGTATGTCTGGAAGGACAACAAGGAGAGACAGACAGTCACGAGCCAATACAAGAGGGCAAGCAGGCTCTGTGTCTAGAGGCAACAGTGCTGGTCTTGGAGTGCATCCTCATCAGCATGTGGCCGTGGGACACGCTTGTCTTTTTTTTAGGCAGCTGGCCGCGTTGAGCCGCAACATGCCGAAGACTTGGTAGAGTGGATGACCAAGCTGTCCTCATCCTCCTCATCCTCTCTCATCCAGGGTCAGGGTACTTTGTCTGGCAAAGCGGCTGCCAAAGCGGCCTTTTCCCTCGGCTCAATGGCATTAGTCACTCCTTCCCTAGTCCCACCATGTCCTCCTGAGGAGTCCCCTGAACTGTTTGACCACAGGGTTGGGTACATGCTCCAGGAGGATGCCCAGCGTTTTGAAGGCTCTGATGATGGTACCCAGCTAGAGGAAGGCATTAAGGGGAGGGGATGATGAGGTCACGGACTCTAAGTGGGTGCCTGAAAGGAGAGAGGAGGAGGAGGAGGCAGGACATCTCCAATGAGGCATGTTCCCCTTCAGGGGCCAGCTTAAGGGCAGCACACCGACAGCATCACACCGCAAAGCTCCGCATGTGCAGGCCGCTGCTGTCTCTGCGTGTTATTCTAAAAGTTCTTTGGTGTGGGCCTTTTTTGAGACGAGTGCATCAGATCGCAGCACTGCTATTTGCAACATATGTCTCAGGCGTATGTCGCGTGGCCAAAACATCACCCACTTGGGCACCACATGTTTGATCAGACATATGTCGACCTCAGTGGCAGGTTCCCAAACGCCACTTTTTCTCTTGGAAGGCGATTACGGCTCTCTACCGGCACATGGAAGGCAATGTCTTGGCCTCGCTGGACAGGGCAGTCAGCGGTAAGGTGCATATTACTGCTGACTCATGGTCCAGCAGGCATGGACAGGGACATTACCTATCTTTCACGGCGCATTGGGTGACTCTGTTGGCAGCTGGGAAAGGATGCAGGACAAGGTTCAGTAGTGTTGAAGGTTATTCCGCCACCACGCCTCCAAAACGCTACTACTGGTGATTCTGACACACCTCTCTCCTCCACCCCCTCTTCTTCCTCCATGACCTCTTCCTGTGCTGCTTTGTCCTCTGAACCAGCGGTGCTCCGCAGGCGTTCAAGGGGCTATGCAAGTACGTAGGCAAAGAGATGCCATGCGGTGCTTGAGCTGGTGTGCTTGGGGGACAGGAGCCACACTGGGGCAGAGATTCTGTGAGCTCTGCAGGGGCAGGCTCAGAGGTGGTTGACGCCACACCAGCTTAAGCCAGGAATGGTGGTTTGCGACAATGGCACCAACCTCCTCTCCGCCCTCCGACAGGGACAACTGACCCATGTGCCCTGTTTGGCTCACGTCCTTAGGTACCCAGGCTTACAGGATGTCCTGAGCCAGGCCAGGAAAGTCTGTGTACATTTCCGCCGGTCATATAATACCAGTGCTCGGCTGGCTGACCTGCAAAATGAATTTAACCTGCCCAAGAACCGCCTAATCTGTGACATGCCCACCAGGTGGAACTCAACGTTTGCCATGCTGCAGCAGCTGCACACGCAGCAGAGGGCCATCAATGAGTATCTGTGCCAATAAGACTCAGGGGAGCTTGTTTGTTTTTTTTGCCACGCCAGTGGGTCATGATCAGGGATGCATGCACTATCCTGACACTATTTGAGGAGGCCACGAGGATGGTGAGCAGTGACAGTGCATGCATCAGTGACACTGTCCCTCTTGTCCACCTGTTGGAGCACACGCTGCATGGAATAATGGACAGGGCACTTGAGGCAGAACAGAGAGAGGAAGAGGAGGACTTCCTTAACTCTCAAGGCCCCCTTTATCCAGAGTGTTCCTGCTGGCCCGCCTATCACACAGGAAGCGGACGAGGAGGAGGATTGTGTCAGCATGGAGGTGGAGCCTAGCACTCAGCATCAGCTGCAGTCTTCAAGGGATCAATTACAGTCCCAAGACATCCATGGACTTCTACGTGGCTGGGAGGAGGTGGCTGCAGATCATGTCTTCCTGAGTGACCCAGAGGACTCCGGACCGAATGCCTCAGCAAACCTACGCTGCATGGCCTCCCTGATCCTGCAAAGCCTGCAGAAGGATCCTCGTATTCATGCTATCAAGGAGAGGGATCATTACTGGCTGGCAACCCTCCTTGATCCACGTTACAAGGGTAAGGTTGCGGACCTTATCTTGCCGTCGCAGAGGGAGCAGAGGATGAAACATCTTCGGGGAAGCCTTGCAGATAGGTCTGTGCAATGCGTTCCCAGAGACTGGGAGGTTACAAATTCCTGGTCCTGGTTGCTGAGGCTTCAGTCAGTCAAAGAAGGAGTGGTGGAGAAGGTGGCCGTCTGACCGATGCGTTCAGACAATTTTTTAGTCCGCAGCCCCAAGGTATGATCGGTTCCAGCAACCATCGCCAGCGTCTGGTTTACATGGTGCAGGAATACCTAAGGGCAAGATCAGACTTGGACACCTTTCCCACCGAAAATCCTCTAGGTTACTGGGTCTTGAGGATGGATCACTGGCCAGAGCTTGCACAGTATGCAATTGAGGTACTGGCCTGTCCTGCATCCAGCGTTCTTTTGGAACGCACATTCAGTGCTGCTGGAGGCTTTGTAACCTATCACAGGGTGCGCCTGTCCACCGACTCGGTCGATCAACTGAACTTCATAAAAATGAATCAGTCTTGGATCGCCACCAGCTACCAAGCACCTGATGCGGATGTAACCGAATATTTTTTTTTTAAATGTCAGATCCCTTCAAGACTGCCTATGCTGATGCTGAGTGACTATCCTGTTATGCTGAGTGACTATCCTCTTCCTCCTCAATGATCATGCTGATAGCTTGTAAGAACATTTTTGGTTCTGGGCACCGCCACCAGTGGCTAAGGCACAATTTTACAGGGGCGTGTAATTAAATTTTTTGATGCAATACTTTGCAGCAGGGCTCATTCCTGCGCTCCAACTAGAGTATCTGTGAGGGGTTGCAGTGTTGTGGCACCAGCGCCTAAGGCCCTTGTGGGCACGTCACATATGAGGCGGTGAGCGGGAAGGCCGAAGTTACGCTACAGCGCTGACAGGCGAGCAGCGGCAGGGTGAGAAGTGCGCACAGACAGCCCGCACTTTCTGCAGCAGCTCTGGCATATCGGGGTAATTTTTAAGGAACCTCTGCACCACCAAATTCAGCACATGCGCCAGGCAAGGGATGTGGGTCAAACCGACTAGGCCCAGAGCTGCTACGAGATTTCGCCCATTATCGCACACCACCAGGCCGGGCTTGAGGCTCACTGCCACCAACCACTCACCGGTCTGTTGTTCCATGTCCCTCCACAACTCCTGCGCGGTTTGGCGTTTTTCCCCCAAACAGGAAAGTTTTAAAACTGCCTGCTGTCGTTTACCCCTGGCTGTGCTGAAGTTGGTGGTGAAGGTGTTACGCTGACCGGATGAGGAGGTGGTAGAGGATGAGGAAGCGGATTAGGAGTTAGCAACAGGAGGCAAACTGAAGCGCCCTGCAATCCTCGGTGGTGGAAGGACACGCGCCAAACTGCTATCCGCCTCAGGCCAAGCCGCCACTGCATTTACCCAGTGTGCTGTCAGGGAGATATAACGTCCCTGAACCGTGCTTACTGGTCCACGTATCCGTAGTTAGGTGGACCTTGCCACAGATGGCGTTGCGCAGTGCACACCTGATTTTGTCCCCCACTTGGTTGTGCAGGGTAGGGATGGCTCGCCTGGAAAAGTAGTGGCGGCTGGGCACGACGTACTGTGGGACAGCCAATGCCATCAGGTGTTTAAAACTCTGCGTCTCCACCAGACGGACTGACAGCATTTCAAAGGCCAGGAATTTTGAAATGCTGGCATTCAGGGCCAGGGATCGCGGGTGGGTAGGGGGGTACTTCCTCTTCCGCTCCAGTGTTTGGGAGATAGAGACCTGGACGCTTCCATGGGACATTGTGGAGATGGTTGATGACCCAGGTGGTAGTGTTGCTGGCAGATCCTCTGTTTGCGGGGTGGCAGGTGCCACTGTCACTACAGAGGTGGATGAAGAGGCTGAGACTGCAGCAGAAGAGGAAGCAGGAGGAGCCAGAGACCTTTCTTGGTTTTTGAGGTGTCTACTCCACTGCAGCTCGTGCTTTGCACTTAGATGCCTGGTCATGCAGGTTGTGCTCAGGTTGAGAACGTTTATGCCTCGCTTCAGGCTCTGATTGCACAGCGTGCAAACCAGTCGTGTCTTGTCACCAGCACATTGTCTGAAGAACTGCCACGCTAGGGAACTCCTTGGACCTGGCTTCGGTGTGCTCGGTCCCTTGCTGCTTTGGGCAGTAGCAGCCGTACTGTCTAGGGGACGGACGCTCCGCTTTTGCACCCTGCTCCCTCTTCTGCTGTGCTGGTGGCTCTGTGCGACCACCGCCTCTTCCTCCGAACTACACAGGTCACCTGCATGACATTGATTCCATGTGGGGTCAAGGACCTCATCATCCTCCACATCATCTTCCACCCAGTCTTCACCCCTGCCCTCCTTGTCGGTCTGCACAATTGTGAAAGCAGCAGCAGTTGGCACCTGTGTTTCTTCATAATCCGAGACGTGCTGCGATGGTCCTCCCATGTACTCATCTTGAAACATAAGTGGTTGGGCATCGGTGCACTCAATCTCTTCCACTTCTGGCAGAGCTAGGTGGATGGCCCTGGGAAACCCTGCTAACAGAGTCATCAAAAAGCAGAAGAGACTGCTGCATGACTTGGGGTTTAGACTGCTTGGCTGATTTGCAAGGGGTGAGGTGAAAGACTGATGACATTGGCTGCAGGTGCCAACTCTGATCTTTCAGCAGTAGACTGGGTGGGAGACAATGTGAAGGAACTGGAGGCACTGTCAGCAACCCAATCTACTATCGCCTGTACTTGTCCTGGCCTCAACATTCGTAGAGCTGCATTAGGCCCGACCAAATATCTCTGCAGGCTCTGTCGCCTACTCGCACCTGAGGAAGATGTTTCACTTGTGCGTGTAGCTGGCACAGATCGACCACGTCCTCTCCCTGCAACAGGAGCTCCACCAGCAGCACCACGACCGGGGCCATGTCCCTTATTTGACTTTCTCCTCATATTTCTGAAATATAGGATCTTGCCCTAAATGGGTGTTTTTTGAATAGCAGAATAGAGCAACAGTATCTAAAGGGTGTATCTCACAGGTACAGATATGCAGAAAATGCACCAAAATATATTTTTTACCCTAATTTATTATTTTTTTGAATAGCAGAATAGGAGAACAGTATCTAAAGTGTGTATCTCACAGTAACATATGCAGTGCTGGTGCACTGAGCTTGCATAAAATGCCCGCCGACGCCAACCTAACTAACAGACGGATAAAATTTATCTTTTCTCTGGCACTGGGCTCAGGGCAGGATAAAAAGATTGTGCACTGCACCCACACAACAAAAGCAAGGTAGATCGTTGAGTAATTTCATTTCTGAATCAGGACTCCTATCTAATTCTCTCCCTCAAAGCAGCAGCAGCAGCAACCTTTCCCTACACTATCTAAAGCAGAGTGACGTGCTGTGATATGTGCCTCTAGCTTATATAGAGGCTGGGTCACATGCTGCACTGGCCAATCACAGCCATGCCATTAGTAGGCATGGCTGTGATGGCTTCTAAGTTTAAACAACGAGTTAAAAAAATGTTGATTGGCTGCCCTGCAGCTTTTTAAAATGCGGCATTACATTGCCGAACACCGAACCCGAACATACAGTAAATTGTTCGGGTCCGGGTACCAAAAACCCAAAAGTCCGGTACGAACCCGAACTTTACAGTTCGGGTTCGCTCAACCCTAGCTCAACCCTAGCTCAACCCTAGTTGTAGGTTTATATATAAAGACAGTTAATTAAAAAATGGGAAACCACATCAGCAGGAGGAAGACTGAGGGAGGTGAGCAACCAGAGGGTTGGATAACACCAAAGAATACATGCGTAGAATATGTGGGCCCCAATACACTATACTGTTAGGAATTTTTATAGAGTCAACAAAGAACTGGGGTACGCCTATTCCACTTCGAAATAATGTGCGCAGGAGTTAATAGAAAATGATCTTAACCAAGTTGTACTTATGTGGAAAGGAGTTATTGAAGACATAGGATAGAGTATAATCCACAGGTATATTTCATAATGTGCCAATAAGCAAGGAAAATAATTGTCCTCCACTACCATATGGGCTTTTGGAGGCTATTTATGCCCTTACGGTACTATACCAAGTTGTGTCACGTAATAGTAATCATTGCAACTTTGAGCCCACATTTATAGATTCACAATTGCAAGTTCCACCTGCGCAGATACAAGACTCTGCACCTCTATACCCCACAATGGCAGAAGTAAAAGCAATTGTAGATAAGTGACAGACACAGACCATAGGAGATGGAGAAAAGGTTATTGACAATCAAGTTATAAATAGGTACCCGCAGAATTACATTGGAGAGAATAAATCTACACTTCAGACATAATGTGCCCAAAGTAACTTTTCTTACAAGGGAAAGGACAAGAAGGTAGATTTGAAGAGAAAATTCACTTTAGATGATTTTTTCCCAAGATAAAGATGAACAGGGAACAGGGTGTTACATATATTTTGGTTGTATGATAATGGTATGTTATGTAGTTTGGAAGAAGGTGATGAAGAAGGAAAAAAGATTGAAGTAGGGGCAGCCCAGCTGATAGCTCCAGTAAGATCACAGAATGTAATATGGAAGGAAAATGAGAATGAAGTTGTAGACAGAGTTATCAGATGGTATGAACCCTTCACACCTTCAGAATTAAGATGCATTCTGTATGACTTAACCAAGGCTAGAACTTTTCCAATACATTTTTATAAAAATTGGTCACACTGGTGTCTGGCCGGCGCTGCAGATCGCTGCTCTCCTCTGAGGCTCATTGCCTTCCCTGCTACATTGCGACTATTAGGGTGCTTTTAGGCTCCACAGCAGTGGATCTCTCCCTGCATCACCCAGTTGACATGACTCAGTGGCAAAAGACACCCGGACAGTTTCGGAAACTGACTGGCTTTTACCTGACCCACGGATCAGGACAGATCCAAGAGGGCACTGGTGGCTCACAGCTCTCCTCTCCTGCACCACTCTAGGGGCAGGGACATCACACTCTGGCTTTCCCGCTCTACGAGGGCAACCCTGGTGAGTCCTCTCTTCCCCTGTCTCCCCCATCCCACAGCCCAGTGAAATCTAGACCTCGGCTTCCACAAGACACTAATGTCCCTGCTTTTCTCCCCTCCATCATGTCCACGCTACAGCTGCAATCTGCTATAGATTATTTTCCTGTAACTGATCAACCAGTTTCTGAAGGGGCAATGAAAACCTTGCACACTTTCGCTGCGGGACATACTGTGCAGGAACATGACCAGAGACTGACAAATGTTGAAGCCAAAATTGGTGAAATGTTCATAGCTCACAATGAGCTAGTGGATGCTCACACAGATCATGATGCAGAATTACAACAATTGAAACAAAAAATAAAAAAAATAAGAATCGCAGACCTGGAAGACCATTCCAGATTAAATAATATTGAATTTCACAGTATTCCGGAAACTGACACCAGACACACTTGTCCCCTACATTCAGCAAATCATTAAATAACTTCTTCCATCACTCACTGATCTTGAATTGGCCATTGACAGAGCCCATAGGATACCTAAACCCGACTTCTTGCCTGCCACAGTCCCTAGAAATGTGTTAGTGCACATTAATTTCTACCACATCAAGGAAAAGATGATGTTTGCCGTGAGACATATGTCACCACTTCCTGCACCCTATACTGGCTGTCAGAATGTTTATACTGAAATATAAAAATATTATTGTACTTATGGAAATATGCAAATCTTTGATTTGGGAGATTTACAACCACCTACAATATCAACAAGAAATTCAAAGTTCTTTTTATCCGTGCTAGTTTGAAGACAAGTAACACAAATGAATATTTAAAACTATGTATATATTTATTAACTAAAGATACAGTGCAAAATTTCAAATCAGGTATAATTCATGATAAAACAAATGAATGATATACTTCTACAATCAGAGATAAATGGTGATTAATGTTCCGATAATATTCACATATATTTCTATGCAAACTCTATATGACAAGGTATATTCACAGTTCTTGTACTTAAACAATACTTGTACATTTAAAACTTGGTAACTCTTGAAATGTCTTTCCGTGACTTCACGGCTTTATGTAAATACTCATTTACATTATGTTATCTCTTCTCAAAAACAAACAGATCTTCTCTTACCCTCTTAAATGCATAAACAAAAAATGTATATTATGCACAGCTTGACAATACAATCAAAGCTTATTTTAAATTTAGAGAGAATCTATTTTACACATATATCATAATAAAACCATTGTACAAACTTAGCTCCAGGGATGAGCCGAACACCCCCCTGTTCGGTTCGCACCAGAACCTGCGAACAGACAAAATGTTCGTGTAAACTTTAGAACCCTATTAAATACAATGGACTCGAACGTTCGAAATCTAAAGTGTTAATTATAAAGGCTAATATGCAAGTTATTGTCCTAAAAAGTGTTTGGGGACCCGGGTCCTGCCCCAGGGGACATGTATCAATGCAAAAAGAAGTTTTAAAAACGGCCGTTTTTTTGGGAGCAGTGATTTTAATAATGCTTAAAATGAAAAAATAAAAGTGAAATATTCCTTTAAATTTCGTACCTGGGGGGTGTGTATGATATGCATGTGAAGTGGCGCATGTTTCCCGTGCTTAGAACTGTCCCTGCAAAAAATGTCATTTTTGAAAGAAAAAAATGCATTTAAAACTGACTCGCGGCTATTAATGAATTGTCGGCTCCCGGCAATACATAGAAAAGTCATTGATAAAAAAAAAAAAAAAAAGCGTGGGGGTTCCCCAGAATTCAATTACCAGGCCCTTCAGGTCTGGAATGGATATTAAGGGGAACCCTGCCGCAAATTAAAAAAAATTGACGTGGGGTTCCCCCAAATATCCATTCCAGGCCCTTCAGATCTGGCATGGATTTTAAGGGGAACTCCACCCCAAATTTAAAAAAAAAATGGCGTGGAGTCCCCCTAAAAATCCATACCAGACCCCTTATCCGAGCACGCAACCTGGCCGGCCGCAGGGGAAAAGGGGGGGACGAGAGAGCGGCCCCCCCTCCCTCCTGAACCATACCAGGCCACATGCCCTCAACATGGGGAGGATGTCCCCATGTTGATGGGGACAAGGGCCTCATCCCCACAACCCTTGCCCGGTGGTTGTGGGGGTCTGCGGGCGGGGGGCTTATCGGAATCTGGAAGACCCCTTTAACAAAGGGGACCCCCAGATCCCGGCCCCTCCCTATGTGAATTGGTAAGGGGTACATTGTACCCCTACCATTTCACGAAGAAAGCGTAAAAAAATGTTTAAAAAAACACACAAACACCTTGAAAAAGTCCTTTATTTAAAAAAAAAAAAAAACATTCCAGCGGTGAAATCCAGTGTCCCGCGGCGATCCCGATGTCCAGCGCTGTCCTTCATTGGTTGTGCCTGAGCGGACCTGATGGGGAACTCCCTCTCAGTATTTTAAATGTATAGACCCGCCCCTTCTAAAGTTCCCCATCAGGTCCGCTCAGCGGACCAGATGCGGAACATGAGAAGGGGCGGGTCTATACATGTATTACCAAAGTGAGAGCAGTCCCCCATCAGGTCCGCCCCCTCGGTATGTCAGACCCGCCTACGTCATTGGCTTGAGCGGGGAACTTCCTTCACTATGTAAATTTAAATTACACAGTGAAGGAAGTTCCCCGCTCAAGCCAATGACGTAGGCGGGTCCGACATACCGAGGGAGCGGACCTGATGGGGAACTTTAGAAGGGGCGGGTCTATACATTTAAAATACTGAGAGGGAGTTCCCCATCAGGTCCGCTCAGGCACAACCAATGAAGGACAGCGCTGGACATCGGGATCGCCGCGGGACACTGGATTTCACCGCTGGAATGTTTTGTTTTTTTTTTTTTTTTAATAAAGGACTTTTTCAAGGTGTTTGTGTGTTTTTTTAAACATTTTTTTACGCTTTCTTCGTGAAATGGTAGGGGTACAACGTACCCCTTACCAATTCACATAGGGGGGGCGGGATCTGGGGGTCCCCTATGTTAAAGGGGTCTTCCAGATTCCGATAAGCCCCCCGACCGCAGACCCCCACAACCACCGGGCAAGGGTTGTGGGGATGAGGCCCTTGTCCCCATCAACATGGGGACATCCTCCCTATGTTGAGGGCATGTGGCTTGGTACGGTTCAGGAGGGAGGGGGGCCGCTCTCTCGTCCCCCCCTTTTCCCCTGCGGCCGGCCAGGTTGCGTGCTCGGATAAGGGGTCTGGTATGGATTTTTAGGGGGACTCCACGCCATTTTTTTTAAAAATTTGGGGTGGAGTTCCCCTTAAAATCCATGCCAGATCTGAAGGGCCTGGAATGGATATTTGGGGGAACCCCACAGCAATTTTTTTTAATTTGCGGCGGGGTTCCCCTTAATATCCATTCCAGACCTGAAGGGCCTGGTAATTGAATTCTGGGGAACCCCCACACTTTTTTTTTTTTTTTTTTATCAATGACTTTTGTATGTATTGCCGGGAGCCGACAATTCATTAATAGCCGCGAATCAGTTTTAAAAGACTTTTTCTTTCAAAAATGACATTTTTTGCAGGGACAGTTCTAAGCACGGGAAACATGCGCCACTTCACATGCATATCATACACACCCCCCAGGTACGAAATTTAAAGGAATATTTCACTTTTATTTTTTCATTTTAAGCATTATTAAAATCACTGCTCCCGAAAAAACGGCCGTTTTTAAAACTTCTTTTTGCATTGATACATGTCCCCTGGGGCAGGACCCCGGTCCCCAAACACTTTTTAGGACAATAACTTGCATATTAGCCTTTATAATTAACACTTTAGATTTCTCCCATAGATTTTTCGAATTTGCCGCGAACACCCTAATTTGTTCGCTGTTCGGCGAACAGGCAATGTTCGAGTCGAACATGAGTTCGACTCGAACTCCAAGCTCATCCCTACTTAGCTCTAGCTTCATAAAGACAACCAAATTGGTGTATGTCTCTTAATATTTGGAATATAATTATTTGATACTGCAGTTAAAAATAATACAACTCCAACACTAGGCTATATATATTTAAATGGTTTTAGTTATGTGTATGCAAAAACAATTCCATTACCAAAAGGTAAAATAAATAAACTAATACGTTACCAGTAGAAGTCTGTCAGTTTGAGAAGATTCTGTTATGAGTCCCACAGGACTCCTTCCAACACTGCTACATGTTTGCGTTTCAAGATCTCCTCCTTCCAGCTTCATTCAGATGTAGACCCCCGAGAGAGATCTTTTCAGAGAGCGAGTGCCTTCAGAGATCATCCCTGTGTAGAGCGACCTGTTCCCTCAGAGATCCTTTCAGAGAGAGAGTTCCCCAGGGTACCCACTCCTGAATACATCTCAGGTGACCGAAGGGAGTTCAGAGCGTTCAGGGTTTCCTGTTTACTCTATACATGGACCATCAGCCAAGAACTTTCTCCCTAGAGACTGTTAAGGTGGGATTTGTAGGTCTACAGTGACCTACTTTGGATATACCGGACCTTTTGAGACCACACCTCTCATGTCACCACCTTGAAGGCCCTACTTCTGCCATCACAGATTCACCAGACCTCTTTTGTCTACTCTGTCCAACCGGAAACATTCTCACAACGCCTACTTCCCAGCAAGACATTACGGCACAATGCCTCTTAAATTTATCTCCCTCCACATACAATGTCTTAATCCCCCCCTTTTTAAAAAGGTCATCTCTTGCTTAAGAGGCCGAACAATTAAAGCAGATGTCCTCCTAGTCCAGGAGACACACTTTGCCAAACTCAAGATGCCTGATATCACCCTAAAGCACTTCCCTCATATTTTCATCCTCTAATGATTGCAAGAAACATGGGGTTCTCACAGCCATCTCGCTCCACTTTCAGATCCATTCATAACACAATGATCATCTAGATCGCTTCCATGTTCCCATATGTGATATAAACCAGTCTCGTTTCACAATTGTCAATGTCTAAACAGCTTCTGCAAGAACCTCTGTGCAAAAATTCTGTCCTATAAGGGCGGCAGATTGATTATAGAAGATGACTTAACACAATCTGTGATCCTATCCTTGACTCTTCTACGGACAAGAGATCTACTCACCAGACCATCAACCACCTTCTACGCTTGCACGACACACCAAGGATCGTCCAATTACATCCAAAAAAATCACATCACAAAGGTGCAACTTTTCGGAGTCATGCAGGACCCCTTCATCAGGCATGTGATTAACCCAGGGTTTTGGTGCACCCTGACCACCACCGGAGGATTGAAGAAGCTCATACCATTTTTTTTAAACAAACACCTCACCAGACATCTCTGTCGCTACCCTGTGGGTCACTTATAAAGCCTACATGAGAGGCATCCTAATACAAATACAAGCTGTTATTAAGAGCCAGAGGAGGTGGCAAATTGAAGAGGTTCTAGCCTTGATTAAAACCAAAGAGGAGCAGAATAAATTAAATCCCACTTCTGCTCAATCCTCCTTCCTGCTAGTGGACAGAAGCAAGCTCCGTTCCTTTCTCTGACTAACCAATTTGACTTGAACCTGAAAAAAACTCTAAAGCGATTTACTATTCTCTAGGGAACAAAGCTGGTTCTCTCCTAGCTAAATTGGTTTAAGCAACAGTGTCAAAGGGTGAAAATGAACTCCGTTCTCCATCTGTTTTCTAAAACCCCTGTGGCCAACCCCTCAGACATTGCTGACACATTCAGCGACTTTTACCAAACTTTATATAATCTGAAAGATGACCACGGCACTCCTCAACCAACCTCCCCAGCAATCCAAGCCTTTTTGGAGTCTGTAAATCTCCCTACATTAATCGGCTTCCCAATTGCAATCCATCTCTGAACCTTTCTCCCCCTCAGAAATTGAACAAGGCTACACCAACGAGTATTACTGTAAGGTACCTGTGATAGGTAGTGTCCGAAGTTGAGCTTGTGTGCGGAGGATTCAAGCGAAAACTTAGTCAGGCAAAAAATTTATGCGTGGGGTTCCCCGCAAATATCCATACTAGGCCCTTCAGGTCTGGTATGGATTTTTAGGGGAACTCCACCCCAAATTAAAAAAAAATGGCGTGGAGTTTTCCCAAAAATCCATACCTGACCCTTTATCCGAGCACACAACCTGGCAGGCCACAGGAAAAGAGGGGGGACGAGAGAGCACCCCCTCCCTCCTGAACCGTACCAGGCCACATGCCCTCAACATTGGGAGGATGTCCCCATGTTGATGGGGACAAGGGCCTCATCCCCACAACCCTTGCTTGGTGTTTGTGGGGGTCTGCGTGCAGGGGGCTTATCGGAATCTGGAAGAACCCTTTAACAAAGGGGACCCCCAGATCCCGCCACCCTATGTGAATTGGTAAGGGGGTACATTGTACCCCTACCATTTCACAAAGAAAGTGTAAAAAAAAAAAGTTGAGGGCATATGGCCTGGTACGGGCATGTGGCCATGTTGAGGGCATGTGGCCTGGTACGGTCTCTCGTCCCCCCTCTTTTCCTGCTGCCTGCCAGGTTGCGTGCTCAGATAAAGGGTCTGGTATGGATTTTTGGGGGAACTCCATGCCATTTTCTTTTATTTGGGGTGGAGTTCCCCTTAAAATCCATACCAGACCTGAAGGGCCTGGTATGGATATTTGCGGGGAACCCCACGCATTTTTTTTAAAAATTTGCGGCAGGGTTCCCCTTAATATCTATACCAGACCTGAAGGGTCTGGTAATTGAATTTGGTGGGACCCCAACGCATTTATTTATTTATTTTTATCAATGACTTTTCTATGTATTGCCGGGAGCCGACAATTCATTATAGCCGCAAGTGAGTTTTAAATGACTTTTTTTTCCCCTTCAGAAATTACACTTTGTGCAGGGACAGTTCTAAGCACGGGAAACAAGCGCAACTTTACAGGCATACTATACACCCCCCCCCCCCCCCCAAGGTACGAAATTTAAAGGAATATTTCACTTTTATTGTTTCACTTTAAGCATTATTAAAATCACTGCTCCCGAAAAAATTTCAGTTTTTAAAACTATTTTTTGCATTGATACATGTCCCCTGGGGCAGGACCCGGGTCCCCAAAACACTTTTTGAGACAATAACTTGCATATAAGCCTTTAAAATTAGCACTTTAGATTTCTTCCATAGACTTTTACAGGGTGTTCCGCGGCTTCTCAAATCGAATTTGCTGCAAACACACCAAATTCGAACCGAACTCAAAGCTCATCCCTACCCAGGAACGGTCTGTGACAGGATATCCCTTCCAATGAACCAGATACCGTAGGCTACGACCCTGTCTTCTAGAATCAAGAATCTTAGAGATTGCAAACTCATTTTGTCCATCAACAAGAACAGGAAGAGGTAGCTGTTGCGTTCTGGAGTAGCGATTGAAAATTCCCTTTTTGAGGAGGGAAATGTGGAATACGGGGTGTACCCAGAGAGAGAATGGCAATTTCAAATGATAGGAGACTGGCCTGACTCGAGCAATAATTCTGTAGGGACCGATGAATCAAGGGCCCAATTTGGTAGAAGGTTGTTTCAGTCTCACGTATTTGGTTGATAGCCAAACTCTGTCCCCCAACACAATTGGAGATATATGGTGTCTTCGTTTGTTGGAGAAAAGCACATACTTGCCTGCTGACTTCTGTAGTAATAAGCAAATCTTTTTCCAATGTAGCAGAATATTTTTCACCCGCTGATCTGCTGCTGGTACACCAGAAGAAGGCTGAAGTAGGGGAAAAGTCTGAAGGTGATAGCCTAGGGCTGCGTAGAATGGTGTGGTATGAAGAGCACTGTGTCACCGGGAATTAAAGGCGAACTTAGCCAAAGGCAAATACTCAGACCAGTTGGAGTGTAAGGCATTGACATAATGTCGAAGATAGGTTTCCAGGGTCTGGTTCATGCGTTCGGTTTGACCATCTGTTTGAGGGTGATGTGAGGTAGAGAGTGAGAGCGTTACTCCCAATTTCTTTCAGAATGCTCTCTAGAATCGGGAAACAAACTGGGATCCACGGTCTGAGACGACATTGGTAGGTATGCCATGATATCTCACAATATGGGAAAGGAAAAGGGTAGTGTGGCAGTGGGATCCTGTGCGTTCTTAAAGTGTATTGGTTTACACCAGATTTGGTAGAGAAAGACATGCTGATTGAACAGCTGTGTGTTTGGCTATTTAATTCTGACATGACTATGGATCAGGGCCCCACCCAACAGACAGGAAGTCTGTGCTTGGAGAGTCAGGTGGACTCTCCCATCCCTCTGAAGTGGAGTCAGAGGCTATCTACGCTGCATGGGTGCAGCCAGAGTATGCATGTTTGCAGGAGGCAGATGTCATTGGTGAATTAAGCAACCAGGTGCTGACCGGGAGTAAGCGAGGAGTGAGCTTATCTCTTGGAAACTGTTTGTTCTGAGGAGCAGACCTAAGGCCTAGGCTAAAGGCCTGAATAGCCAGGTCGCAAGAGTGGAAGCCAGGAGGTAAACTGTTGAGTATGCAAGACACAGTAATGGTGGAACCCCCCTGCGAGGGCAACTGATCTATTTGTGAACTTTTTGTGCTTTTAAATAAAAGTGGGCTACCATGCCCTTAAATAGAGTTCCTGACTGGCTGGAATCACTGAAAAAACGCATCTACTATGAGAGCTAACAACCCCCAATCTTACAGTAGACATTCATTCATTCATTCACAGTGCTTCTGCTGTAGGTAATCCCGGGACCGGCACAAAATGAGACATTTTGGAAAAGCGATCCACTATGACCCATAAAGCAGTCATGCCCTCGGACTTGGGTAAGTCTGTAATGAAGTCCATAGTCAAATGGGTCCAAGGCTGGCGAGGTGCCGGAAGTGGTTTTAACAGTCCAGTAGGCAATGTTCGGGGTACTTTATTAGCAGCACAAGTTGGACAGGCAGCCACATAGTCAGTAACATCCCTTTTCATATGAGGCCACAAGACATGACGCTGCAAGGTCTTAAGGTCCGCTTTTATGTTTGCTCAGAGTAATAAAATCTCTCTATGTCTATCGCCCTCTCTTTCTTTCCTTGTGCTGCAATTTGTATTAGTTTACCTCGAATGGTCACCTTGTGGGCAGCCCATAGAGTCTCTGCAGAAACATCTCCCACGTCATTAAGGCGAAAGTATTCCTGCAGAGCCCCCTGTATTTCAGATACCTTAATAGGATCCTTCAAGACGGACTGAATGAGAGTCCAATGAAAGGCGTGTTGTCTACAAATGTCTCGACGCAATGCCAATAGAACCATGGAATGGTCTGACCAAGCTACTTCTAAGATAGAGGATGTAAGGGCCAATGGAATGTGATGGGTTGAGAGCAGGATGTGATCTATACGAGAATAAGATTGGTGTGGGTTTGAGAAATGGGTAAAATCTTGTGCGTTTAGATTTAGTTCCCTCCAAATGTCAGTTAATCTAGACTGAAAAATCAGTCGCGCTATTTGGACACTAGCTTTGCTGGGTCTAACTAATTGTGCTTTAAGTAGTTTAGACTTGTGTAGTGCCCTGCTCCTGTTGGGTAGGCGCTACGTGTTAAATTTAGTTGTCTGAGCTATAGTTTAGCTCAGAAGGTTTATGCTAAATTGGCTCTTTCAGTCCAGCTGGGTTGCACATTTTTCCACTTGACAGTAGGTGTCACTGTCACCATGGGTCAAGGTTGGAAATGCAGCGGGCTGGATGTATTGGGTATTCCTTTCCCAGAAGTGGCTCAGGGGGCATAGTCAACCCGCTGTGCATTCCTGGGAGGGGTACTTAAGGGACAGAGACCGCTCTAGCAGGGTTCGTTTGCCGGATCCTGACCTGAGAGCCCTCCTGGCCTCAGGGATGTGTGAGCTGTTTCTCGGCCTCTGGGCCTGCTGGCCCGAGGCTCTGCTACTGAGAGTAGGCCCAGGAGCTTCTGGGGCCTACTAGTCCAGGGATGGTCCTACGCGGTTTTGCCTGCAGGAAGAAGCGGAACAAGTGGGGACTCAATTGAAGGACGCATCCTGGCCAATTTACCTCACGGTGCTGCCAGCTGGCTGAAAGATTCTGGCACCATGAGCTGTGTATTTCCTGAAGGAACCACAAGTGTCAGTGTGGTTGCAAGATCTTGAGGCAGAAGATTGTGAAACGACTCAACGGCACTCATCAAGTCTGTGGCAGAGACTTTGGACGAGCTTCGCACCGGTTGCTAGGCCAATGAGAGAAGGCCTATCCGGTGGTTGCTGAATTCAGTGTGGAACCGATTTGTCCTCTGGTTCTAAGATTGTGTCCGTGATCCACAAAGCAAGGTACCTGAACCTCCCCTATCCCTCTACCCCTCTGTTGAAACTTTTTAATAAAACTCTTGAAGAAAAAGAAACCAAGTGTTGGTGTGGACATTCATGAAAGCTCTTCAAGAGGGACCCCTGAGACGAGTGTGGTGAACAGAAAGGCAACGGCAGGCCCAAATCCTAAACCAGTGGGGGTATTGCTACACTTATTAAGACCAGTATCGAAGGCTGTATTAGAGTCACCTCCCATAATTATGACACCCTCCGTAAGTGGGCCAAGGGTGTTAAAAATTTGTCGGAAGAACTGTATCTGTCCTCTATTGGGAGCATAGTAAGAAATGAATGTATATAATCTATCGTCAATCGTACCTTTTACTAGTAGGAATCTTCCCTCCGGGTCTCTGTGTTCCATTTTAAAGTTAAATTTACAGTGTTTGGAAAATAGAATCGCCACTCCCTTCATCTTGTCTTCAGCATTGTTCAAGTAAAACATAGGGAAATGTGCATGTAAGAACGAGGAGGTGAACTGCTGTGGAAAGTGAGTCTCCTGCAGGATGACCACATCTATGCGACAAGAACGGTAGACCTGAAAGGCCTTCCTTCTCTTGACTGGTGAATTCAACCCCTGAGTGTTTTGAGAGATTATGCGTAGGGGAGGTGGTGTAGTATTGTCATTAGCCATGGAGCAGAAGGGAATGAACGCTGACCAACCTACGGTCACCTACCTTATTCCATGTAGAAGATATGATAGGATTGTTTAATGTTAGAGGGCTAACACGTCTGAGTTCACCTTGCAGGGAAATCACATCAGTAGATAGGCTAGAAAAGAAAAGAAGTTAGTAAGGAAGGAAAAGAAAGAACATATAGAGAGACACAATATTTCATAAACTGTAAGGCCATAACCAGGCCCATAATGGGGGGAGGCGGAAGACTCCCTCCCCTTATTCAGAATAATTTTTTTAGTATAGCCCATATGTAGGGCTAGTTACCTACTACACAGTGTAGAAAACATCCTGCCTGAGTGGAGGCGCAAGGCATCAGCCCCGGCCATTGACAGCATTGAAAAAAAAAACTATAAAACTTTCAAATGTGCGGGAACAGCTAACAGTCACTCCCTTTGATATAGTATTCTGAAAGATTTAACTAGGGGAGACATTGTAAATAGGGGGGGAGTTCAAACTGATTAGGTTTCCAGGTAAGAGGTGCAGTCTTGGCAGTGAAAACGATGCGAAGACCTCTAAACTGTACCCTAGCAACTGTCCCATTTGGAAAGGACAAAGTCAATTCAAATTCGGTATTGGTGAACAGGCAACATTTTCCGTAGTGAAGAAAAAAAAAAATTCTTTACACAGGTGAGTTATGCATCCCCTCGTCAGGGGGGTAGGTTATCCTTGACTCTCTTGTGTTTGGTCGTGCCCCATAGTGGAGAGGTGGGGCTTGGTGGGGAATGGAGTTTAGCAGATCCCTGATGTGTGTTTGACGTATCCATCTCTGACTCTTGGGTGATGACGAGCTTCAGGTCCAGCAGTAGACACTCACCCTCTGGAAAACTGTGGATTGCATGTCGTTTACATTTGTAGGCGAATTTCAGGGCAAATGGGAATGCCCAGCGGTATTTGATGTCCTTCTTGGTGAGGGCCGCCAGGAGGGGTTTAAATGATCGTCTCTTTTGGATGGTGAAAAGGGAAATGTTGGCGAATATTTGGATGGCTTTTCCTTGGAACTGTATCTGGTTCTGTTGGCGGGAGAGTTTCATCACTTCTTCCTTAATGGAGTAAAAGTGTTGTTTTACTACAATGTCCCTTGGGGATCCATCCTTCCTGGGAGGGCCAAGGGCCCTATCCTGCAGTCCTGTACTGCAGACTGTACATCAATAATGGTTTCTGGTAACCCTCTGATCCGAAAATGGTCTCTCCTTGAGTGATTCCCGAGATCATCGATCCGGGCTTGAGCAGTGTCAAGCTGTTCTTGCATAAAATGCAAATGGTCAGTATTCTGGTTCGCCCTGGATATAGTAATTTCCAGCTTGTGCTCTACAGTATGTGTTCATGTCTGGTTCCCAGGTTCTGAAAATCTGCTCTGATTTCCCCTGTGAGCCTGTCAGCATTTTGGGTCAAGCCTTTGTCCAGCAATTCTGAGATTTTGGAAAACAAGTCAAATACATTGAAGGTAACATCAAGAGCCTGCGCAGCTTGTGTAGATATAGAGTCTAGGTGAGTGGGGGTTACTTCCAGAGAGGACAGTCCAAAAGGCTCCATAGAGCGCTCAATTAGGGACACTGTGGATGCAGGGGAGGTGGTGGCAAGCGAGGGGTCGAGGCCCGGTAACTGTGGGGCATATGTGGGGGTTGCAGGGTTACACAGGTTTTTAAAGTAATTTATTACACACCTCCGGGGGTCTTCTCCCGACGCCGGGGGTCTTCCAACTTCGGGGGTCTTCTTCCAACTTCGGGGGTCTCCGGTGTCATCTCCGCGCTCTCCGGTTCTTCTCTCGCTCTCTGGTTCTTTCTTCCTTCTGCTGGGCCTCCGCTATCATCTTCCAGCTCTTTTGCTAGCGGGGGCCCGGTCTTCTTCGTCGCCTTCTTCCCTCTTCTCCTCCTCGATGTTCACTCATCGCTTCCTCCCGCTGTAATGCTGGGTGTGCGGTGCGCAACGATTTATATAGGCCTCTCATGATGTCACAGTCACATGCTCTGGGTGGCCACATGCTCCCATGATGTCACAGTCACATGCTCCGGGAACACCTGGAGCTTGTGACTGTGCCGTCATGAGAGGCCTATATAAATCGTTGCGCACCGCACACCCAGCATTACAGCGGGAGGAAGCGACGAGTGAACATCGAGGAGGAGAAGAGGGAAGAAGGCGACGAAGAAGACCGGGCCCCCGCTAGCAAAAGAGCTGGAAGAAGATAGCGGAGGCCCAGCAGAAGGAAGAAAGAACTGGAGAGCGAGAGAAGAACCGGAGAGCGCGGAGATGACACCGGAGACCCCCGAAGTTGTAAGAAGACCCCCGAAGTCGTAAGATGACCGCCGAAGTCGGAAGAGACCCCCGGAGACGGAAGAAGACCCCCGGAGCTGTGTAATAAATTACTTTAAAAACCTGTGTAGTGTTTTTTTATTGACATTTTTTTCCACCAGGTGAATGGGTAGGGGTACGATGTACCCCATACTCATTCACATAGGGTGGGGGGCCGGGATCTGGGGGCCCCTTATTAAAGGGGGCTCCTGGATTCCGATAAGCCCCCCGCCAGTAGACCCTGACAACCAACGGCCAGGGTTGTCGGGAAGAGGCCCTTGTCCCCATCAACATGGGGGCAGGGTGCTTTGGGGTAGGGGGGCCGCAGGTCTCCCCCCTGCCCCAAAGCACCAAACCCCCCATGTTGAGGGCATGTGACCTGGTACAGTTCAGGAGGGAGGGAGGCCGCTCTCTCGTCCCCCCCTCTTTTCCTGCGGCCTGCCAGGTTGCATGCTCGGATAAGGGTCTGGTTTGGATTTTGAGGGGGACCCCCACGCCGTTTTTTCGGCTTAGGGGCTTCCCCTTAAAATTCATACCAGACCGAAGGGCCTGGTATGCTCCTGGAGGGGAACCCATGCCATTTTTTTTAATTTAAAATTTGGTGTGGAATTCCCCCTCAAGATCAGCAGAGCACAAGTCGCATGCCAAAGTCGGATCATGCAAGACCGCGGTCCGACTTTGATCCGACTTCAATGATAGTCAATGGCCTGAAGTAGGATCAAAGTCGGGCCAAAGTAGTACAGGGAGCATCTTCAAAGTCGGACCGACATGTGTCGGACCAGTTAAGACGGCTCCCATAGGGAAACATTGATTTTCACACGTCATGCGACATGTCCGACAAACGCTCCGACATTGGGAGCTCAAGTGTGAACCCGGCTCAAAGGATGATTCAGACTGTATGGCCCATAGGCTGGTTTCACACTGGGGCGGTGGGTGCGGTGCGTGCGGTGGCGGTATAGCGCCGCTATTTTTAGCGGCACTATACCGTCGGGATTCCTGAGGTATTCGGCCGCTAGCAGTGCGGTTTTAACCCCCGCTAGCGGCCGCAAAAAAGGGTTAATACCACCTGCAAACCGCGGCTACAGCCACGGTTTGCGGGCGGTATTACCGCGGTGTCCCATTCATTTCAATGGGAAGGAGCGGTAAACACACCGCTCCTCTCACTGCTCCAAAGATGCGGCTAGCAGGACTTTTTTTCACGTCCTGTTAGCGCACCGCTCCAGTGTGAAAGCCCTTGGGGCTTTCACATTGGAGAGACAGCAGCCGCTGTTTAGGCTCGGTTTGCAGGCGCTATGTTATTAACATCTCAAATAGAACTTTGAATGAAGAAGAGACACGACTTTTATCGAGGGGCCTGAACTTTTGCCCAACAAGGCACTTTGATCTTTTCAGTACGTTATTGGACGTTAATACATTTTCCCGTAGTCTCACACTCAAAAAACACTATTTTGACCTTCCCGTGGGTGAACATGATACTTCCTCCGGCGACCAGGATACGGGTGAGTCCCTTTCTTCCCCAGTTTCATTTAAAGAGGTGTGTGCTCTTCAGGAGCTTGCAGATTTGGCTTCAGAATCCAGTCCCTGCCCCGTTGACCCCACAGATGCCTTTAATAGCATATTGTTTAAACTCAGATCTGATTTTTATCCAGTGGGGTCACGGGGCAGAGATCTTGATCTCTTCCAAAAGATGGTGGAAAGGGACCTCACCCGATTAGCTCGTGATTGCCGCAGAAAAACTGCACCCTCTAATCTGTCCACATCAGAAAGGAAAGCTTTGAAAAATCTAGAGATGGACACCAGCATTGTAATTAGGAATGCTGATAAGGGTGGTTTGGTGGTTGTGCTCAATTCTGACACATACAGGGATGAAGCTTTACGTCAGTTGTCGGATGGCACAACCTATCAACCACTCAAAAGTGATCCAACCATCCCATTTTCCACAGCGCTCTCTTTGTTATTGGACAAAGCAGTTCATGTGGGCATTTTTTCAGAGAAAGAAAAATCATTATTCATCCCCGCTAGTCCAGTAATGCCCGTGTTTCACCACCTGCCCAAAATACACAAAGGATTACATCCTTTGTTAGGCAATAGGCAGACCAATAGTGGCAGGGATTGGGTCTCTTAACGAACGCCTGGGAGATTGGATTGATGGCCAACTTCAACCTTTGGTCACCAATCTCCCAGGCTACCTACGCGACACGAAACACCTGCTAGTCAAACTCCAGGAGTTTAAGTGGGAGTCACATTTCAGATGGATTACATGCGATGTTACGAGTCTTTACTCGAGTATTCCCCATGACTTAGGTATATTGGCAGTCTCTGTGTTTCTTAGGGAATCCGGGAAGTATTCCCTGGCTCTGCAGGAATTCATCTTGTTGTCTTTGGATTATTTACTTTCACACAACTTCTTCATGTTCGACGGGGGCTATTATCTCCAGAAATGCGGGGCCTCTATGGGGGCCAAATTTTCACCCTCCCTAGCCAATCTCTACATGGGATTCTGGGAGAGGTCCCGCATTTTTGGACAGGATAGCCCCCGCCGTCTGGACACGGTCTTTTTTTGTAGATTTATAGATGATCTGCTGTTCGTCACCTCTGAGGGGGACACTGAGTTGGAGGTGTGGCTTGACTTCCTTAATGACAACTTCATGAATTTACGGTTCACGGGGAAGCTCAGTGCCACCTCCATGGACTTCCTGGACGTCAACCTATCGGTCGCCCATGGTAGAGTGACCACTAACATTTTTAGGAAACCCACAGCGGGGAATGCACTCCTCAGGGCAGACTCAGGTCACCCCAGCCACACAGTTAGAGGGGTGCCGGTTGGTCAATTTTTAAGACTCCGGCGTCTATGTAGTAGACCTGAGGATTTCACTGTAGAGGCTGCCAACATGACACAAAGGTTTTTGGACAGAGGTTACCCCCCTAACATCGTTGAGAGGGCGTTAACAACTGCAAAAGCCACCCCTAGAGAGACACTTCTGTGGGGGCATCACAGCAAATATAAACAGCAGTCTAATACATCATTTAGTAAGGTTCCTGTATTCTCTACTCCTTACAGTTTGGAATTTGGTAGAATTAAACTAACTGTAGAGAAATACCTACCTATCCTGCTGAATGACCCCATCTACGAAGAGATACTCTCCAGGGGCATTAAATCTGTGTCGCGAAGAGCCCCCACTCTAGGGAGTCACCTTTCACTGAGTCTATTTACGAGCAAATCGTCAACGGCCAATTGGCTGCATTTCCAGGGTACGTTCAAATGTGGTGTTAACTATTGCAATTACTGTAAATACATTAAAACAGGCCAGGTGGTACAGTCTAGTACTAACCACAGAACCTTTGACATCAAACAGTTTGTTAATTGCAACACGAGGTTCCTCGTGTATGTCATCAAATGTGAGTTGTGCAACATCCAGTACGTCGGGCGTACTACACGCCGACTAAATGATAGGTTGTACGACCACTTGTTTGACATACAGAAGGACAGAAACACCAATGTCGCAAGACATTGGGTATCTGTACACCACAAGAACACATCATGCCTTTCCATCCAGGGGATTGAAAAAATCAACAGTCCCATTAGAGGGGGTGAC
This sequence comes from Rana muscosa, assembly GCA_029206835.1. NCBI lineage: Eukaryota > Metazoa > Chordata > Amphibia > Anura > Ranidae > Rana > Rana muscosa. Next base: position 414,422,115 of record CM055117.1, read on the forward strand.
AAGTTCAGGACACTGTGCAGGCGAGAAGTATTTTGGATTTTTTCATTAGAAACAAGAATACCAGCTGGTTTAAACTTTGAGTGGGATGTATCCCATTATTATGATTAGTTTCCTTTCCTGCACAGTGTCCTTAAAGTCGAGCCACATTAAAACATCTGTTTTTTTTTTTCTGTGACCCCCTCGGCATAGCATTATATGGCACTGTGGATTTCTTTTTATTTCACATGCAGCACATGTCATTTTTTGCTGCAAACATAGGAGTTCCTGCTATTACATATGTTTCTTAGGTCTTAGGGATGCCCCAATATTCGTAATATTCTTCATATTCTCTATATACTTCAACATCGTTGCATGTTGACCGGAGGCTTCTCCGGTCATGATGTATATAACACACAGAAAGAATATAGTTGAATAAGATTTTTTTTTATATTATTTGATACATTGCAAGTGACGGCTGTTTATGTGGTCATATTTACCTGATTCCATCGCAATCTTCCTGCACTTGACCATATAGAACCACATATCCCCACACACCACAGATCTAATTTAGTTGCATTTTGCCTTTAAATCGCACACAAATTTTATTTTTCCTTTTTCTATATTAGATTTTAATATCATATATATTGGCAACGTATGGCCATATATTAACCATTGTGGGCACATGCGTGTATGTTTAGACATATTTAGACACATTTGTTTATCCACTACATGCATGTATACATTCCCACGTTTGAGCTATTCATCATCATCCATCCAATATATACGGCACTGATATATAGTCACTTTAGATTGGCAACTTAAAGGAATATTAGTAGGACATCTTTATCAGTGATATATGGCTACAAGTCCTTTCTTCCCTTTTCTGTTAATCTTAGCATCTTTTCATCATGCATATACACTATATGATTCCATCATTGATACATTATAATAGTTTTTGATTTTATCTCATCCCTCCCTGCGTTATTTTTTACATTAATGTTCTTTGGGACATAACCACTCACTATTTTTACATATTTATTAAAAATTGAAAATTGATTGACTTCTTTTAATTTTTATTTCAATTTTGAGGTTATTCCCTACATGAACCTTGAACAATGTTGCCACACTTGAGCAACTATTGTAGCGCAACGTATACCATTGATAACTATATACCACAGGGTTGTGGGCTGGTTGTTTACACATAAATGTATTAATCTTTCTTGGTCAACTTTTTATATATATATCTTTCCTACATTACATTATGACACTTTTTGATGAACAGACTGACAATTTACCTTTGCATCTTTTACTATTTGTGTGCTATGGATGCATTTGCCTTTGCTTATGCATCCATTTCAGCACGTTGCACATGCATTATGTGGAGATTTAGGCTGTTCATCTATTGTGTTCCATATATTCACATTTATTTAATTTACACATTCCCCACTTTTTTGCACCAATCACAAGTCTTTTCACAAATATTTAATTTGCTGCACACCTTTTCAAGGATACTATGTACATATATTTTTAGAATAGTTGGTACAATGAAACCATACACTTTTTAAAAAACATTTATTTCTTGGACACAGGTTAGTCAGCATGCAATCAACTTTCAATTAACACTTGTCAGCACTTAATCACCTACACTTGTGGTTGGGTCATATGACCTTTTTTGGGGATATATCATGGGAATCATTTGTGCATTAGGCAGCTATGATTAAACACTAAGAAAGTGTGAAACTAGTCAGCTCTAACCAGAATTTTGTGACTTGCTGTGCTGTATTTGGATTTTTGAAGATTTTACATAATAAAGGCTTTTTATTGGAGTGCTGCTGTCCAGAAGACTTGATCTTTTGGTTCACACCGCTCCTCTCACTGCTCCAAAGATGCGGCTAGCAGGACTTTTTTTCACGTCCTGTTAGCGCACCGCTCCAGTGTGAAAGCTCTTGGGGCTTTCACATTAGAGAGACAGCAGCCGCTGTTAGGCTTGGTTTGCAGGCGCTATTTTTAGCACAACAGCGCCTGCAAACCGCCCCAGTGTGAAAGCGGCCTTACTGAGCCCTGATCACAGCATAATTGAACCAGTCTTGAATTATTTAAAGGAAGTGAGCCAAAGTCTGAGGTGAAATTGTGGCAAGTTCTTTAGGATGGTTGGAACAACCTACTATGCAAGTGCCTTCAGAAACTGAATGCAAGTGAACTAAATTTGCTGTGAAAGTCAAAGTGTGATCACGCCAAATATGATTTATTTTGTTTTTATGTTGTTATGCTTATTGCAATTTCTAGGACGTCCTTGAAAAAAAATTATTCATGGCATTTTTTTGTATAGTTTTAGCACTCATAAGTCATAGTATTTCTGTCACAAAACATTTGCTTTGTACTGTACTACTGCAAGATGAATTATTAAAAGGTGGCATTCAGTTTTAACAAATTAGCCAATTAGAAGGTATAACATAACATACTATCATACATTAAACACAACAAAATCTTTTTGCACAGATTTTCTAGTGATGTCTTGCAATTTTACACACTGGGGTTAATTTACAAAACTTGGAGAGTGGAGCTGTGCATGGGAGCAAAGCAGCTTTTAACTTCAGCTTGTTCAATTAAGCTTTGACAAAAAATCCTGATTGGTTTCAGTGCAGAGCTGCACCATAGTTTGCACTCTCTAGTTCAAGTAAATCAATCCGACTGTGTCACCATTAAATATATAACTGAAGTTGTAGAAATATGCAAAGACACAGTACCAGATAGGTAGCTGGCTGGACACTTAAAAAACATGAGAACTATAAGTTTATATTTAGTTTTACACACTGTGACAGTCTAAAATTGGTTTTGAGGTTTTAAAATTGATTACAGATGTACCAATAGTTGAAATGTATGCAAATCCTAGTAGTAGTACATAGTACCCCTTTTTACTCACTTACAAAAAAAAGTGATTAAGTAAAAAAAAAAAAACACACACACCATAAAAAAAAGTAATTTTTTAGAAAAAAATAAATACATAGTCCCTTGCCAAAATACAACATCAATCACAGTGCCCACGATTGTAGGCCCACGTTAGTCAAAATTACCTGCCGATATGATAACCCAGCACATCTGATGACTTATATCAACAATTAGTCCCATTAAAAATCTGTGGCTTGCTGCTGTAGGTCAACAGACTGAGGTTTCTGGGTGATGTTATTGACCAAGTATACATGTCAACACTTGACCAATGACGTCACCCCAGATACCCAGCCCACTAAATGGTAGATCCCCTGGCTTACAAACAGATGCCTGCAGTGGATCTGTCATTTAGTGGTGGTAGTGCTACCACCACTAAATGATAGATCCTCTGCCGATGATCGTAAACAATATCATTTTCAAAAGAACAGATTTCACTGTTAAACAGCTCCCCACTGAACGGTATTTTTGAAACTTTGTTTGCATTTGCAAATTGGCCAGAGACTTCAATGAGGTTTGGCACTATGTTCGGTGTCAGCAGAGTTTTTGCTTGGTTTGATGAACCTCCTGCAAACCAAAGCCGTTAAACACACTTTTAAGTCTGCACAAGCTACTGTATATGCCCACTCTGCAGACAACATGCATTCTACTAAATGTAGGGGGGATCAGCTTCACTCAGTTGAACCCTGCTAAATTTGAATGGAAAATGTGACCAGCATACAGGTAATTTTGGTTCAATGTGCAAAGCTCTTTATTCTTGTATGTTTACATAGAAAAGCAATGTTTCGGGACCACGTAGGAACCCTACATTTTCTGTGCATAATTGAATATAGTATATAACAGAGTAATTTCCTTTTCTTTTTTTTTTTGCTATTTTAATTATTACTATTGTTTTACTTTTTTTTTTTTTTTACTGCTCATCAGCATTCAGGAGGACCAGAGCAGCAAGGGAAGCACTCTCGTCAACTTGGCCTCCAACCAAGGTATGTGACAATAGGGCATGAATGGTTTGAAATACCTGTACTACCTGTCTCTAGATGAGAATTATAGAAGCTATTTGGTGTTCCTGCAATGCTAATGATCGCTATTGGCTCCTGTATACCGTATTTGCCGGTGTATAAGGCGACCGGGTGTATAAAACGACCCCCTAATTTTACAGTTTTTTAAGATTTTCTACACAAGAGGACATTTAAAAAAAAAATAATAATAATAAAGGAATTATCAACGGGATTGATCATGTTGGTAGTAGTGATGAGCCGAACACCCCCGGGTTCGGTTCGCACCAGAACCCGCGAACGGACCGGAAGTTCGAACGAACATTAGAACCCTATTAAATACAATGGATGCGAACGTTCGAATTCTAAAGTGCTAATTATAACAACTATTATGCATGTTATTGTCCTAAAAAGGGTTTGGGAACCCGGGTTCTGCACCAGGGGACATGTATCAATGCAAAAAGAAGTTTTAAAAACGGTCGTTTTTCGGGAGCAGTCATTTTAATGATGCATAAAGTGAAAAAAAAAAAGTCAAATATTCCTTTAAATATCGTACCTGGGGGGTGTCTAAAGTATGCCTGTGAAGTGCCACGTGTTTCCCGTGTTTAGAACTGTCCCTGCACAAAATGACACTTCTAAAGGAAAAAAAAGCCATTTAAAACTGCTTGCGGCTTTAATGTAATGTCTGGTCCCGGTAATATGGATGAAATTCTTTAAGAAAAATGGCATAGCTACCCCATGACCCCCCCCCCCCTACCCCAGCCCATTACCAGCCCCTTTGGGTCTTGTATGGATATTAAGGGGAACCCCGCACATAAAATAAAAAAGGCCCTATATACTCTGAACAGCCGTATACAGGCGGTGCATACAAGACAGGGACTGTAGGTTTGTTCTTATGTAGAATCTGTTTGTAATTTTGAACAGGTACATTGTTGAAGTGTAGCTCCAGCCCAAAAATCTATTTTTAAACTTTTTGGAAAACATAGGTAAGGGTTATCACCCCTGTAACATTTGTTTTGCTGTCTGTGCCCCTGTTCAGAACATTTCACCTCACTTTCCGTCCCAATGACAACTGTTTTTGAAATGTGGTGTTTTTCTTGAAACAAGGATTGCTGATAAAGCATCAGTACAGAGGAGACACCTTTCTCCCATATTTATTCTTACAGGAGAGAATTTTCCTTCCTAGTGGTAGATTTCCTCTCACTTCCTGTTGTCTTCTTGCGTTTGCAAGTAGGAGTCGTTTGTAAGTTGGATGTTTGAAAGTAGGGACCTGCCGTATATACTCTGCAGAAATAGGCCCCTTAGTTGTTGGTGTTGGCACAACACTGTAAGCACTCACAGTTACTCTTGGTTGGTGCTGGAACGCCCTGCTGTCAACTATTATATCAGGAATTTTAATTACATATAATTGTTGAACAGTGGTAGTAAAAATTGGGCCTTTGATGGTGGTGCTGGTGCCACAACACTGTAAGCCCTGACAGTTACTCTTGGTGGGTGCAGCAATGGGCCCTGCTGTGAATTATTAGATCAAGAATTGTAATTACATGCCCCTGTTGAACAGGGGCTGAAAAATTGGGCCTTAGGCACTGGTGGCACAACACTGCAACCCCTCACAGATACTGTACTTGGAGCACAGCAATGAGCCCTGTTGCAAAGTATTGCTTCAAAAATTGTAATGACACGCCCCTGTTAAACAGGGGCTGAAAAATTGGGCCTTAGGCACTGGTGGCACAACACTGCAACTCCTCACAGATACTGTACTTGGAGCACAGCAATGAGCCCTGTTGCAAAGTATTGCTTCAAAAATTGTAATTACACGCCCCTGTTAAACAGGGGCTGAAAAATTGGGCGTTAGGCACTGGTGGCGGCACCCATAAACAAAAATGATCTTCCAAGCTATCATCATCAATCGTATCATTGAGGACTCGGAGGAGGAGGATAGCCAGTCAACATAACAGCACAGGCACTCAGCATCAGCATCAGTCTTGAAGGGATGTGACATTTTAAAATCAATTAGTCTGTTATATCAGCATCAGGTGTGTGGTAGCTGGTGGTGATCCAAGACTGGTTCATCTTGATGAAAGTCAGTCGATCAACCGAGTCGGTGGACAGGCGCACCCTGTGATCCGTGACAAATCCTCCAGCAGCACTGAATGTGCGTTCCGAAAGAACGCTGGATGCAGGACAGGCCAGTAGCTCAATTGCATACTGTGCAAGCTCTGGCCAGTGATCCATCCTCAAGACCCAGTAAGCCAGAGGATTTTCGGTGGGGAAGGTGTCCAAGTCTGACCTTGCCCCTAGATATTCCTGCACCATGTTTATCAGACGCTGGCGATGGTTGCTGGAACCAATCATACTTTGGGGCTGCGGACTAAAGAATTGTCTGAACGCATCGGTCAGACGGCCACCTTCCCCACCGCTCCTTCTTTGACTGGCCGAAGCCTCAGCAACTCGTTGTCCAGGACCAGGAGTTTGCAACCTCCCAGTCTCTGGGAACGCGTTGCACAGACCTTTCTGCAAGGCCTCCCGGAGTTGTCTCATCCTCTGCTCCCTCTGCGACGGTAACATAAGGTCCGCAACCTTACCCTTGTACCGTGGATCAAGGAGAGTGGCCAGCCAGTAATGGTCCCTCTCCTTGATCCGAAGAATACGAGGATCCTTCCGCAGACTTTGCAGGATCAGGGAGGCCATGCAGCGTAGGTTTGCTGAGGCATTCGCTCCGGAGTCCTCTGTGTCACTAAGGACGACATGATCCGCAGCCACCTCCTCCCAGCCACGTACAAGTCCACTGGTTTCTTGGGACTGTAAATCATCCCTAAAAGACTGCTGCTGATGATGCTGAGTGCCAGCCTCCACCTCCATGCTGACACAATCCTCCTCCTCCTCCTCCTCCTCCTCCTCCTCTTCCTGTGCGATGGGTGGGACAGAAGGAACACTGTCTGGGTAAAGGGGGCCTTGAGAGGCAAGGAAGTCCTCCTCTTCCTGCCTCTGTTCTGCCTCAAGTGCCCTGTCCATTATTCCACGCAGCGTGTGCTCCAACAGGTGGACAAGAGGTACAGTGTCACTGATGCATGCACTGTCACTGCTCACCATCCTCGTGGCCTCCTCAAATGGTGCCAGGACAGTGCATGCATCCCTGATCATGCCCCACTGGCGTGGAGAAAAAAAACCAAGCTCCCCTGACCCTGTCCTGGTGCCGTAGTCGCACAGGTACTCATTGATGGCCCTCTGCTGCGTGTGCAGCCGCTGCAGCATGGCCAACGTTGAGTTCCACCTGGTGGGCATGTCACATATAAGGCGGTTCTTGGGCAGGTTCAACTCCTTTTGCAGCTCAGCCAGGCGAGCACTGGCATTATAAGATCTGCGGAAATGCACACAGACTTTCCTGGCCTGCCTCAGGACATCCTGTAAGCCCGGGTACCTGCCCAAGAACCGCTGCACCACCAGGTTAAGGACGTGAGCCACACAGGGCACATGGGTCAGTTGTCCCTGTCGGAGGGCGGAGAGGAGGTTGGTGCCATTGTCGCAAACCACCATTCCTGGCTTAAGCTGGCGTGGCGTCAACCACCTCTCGGCCTGGCCCTGCAGAGCAGACAGGACCTCTGCCCCAGTGTGGCTTCTGTCCCCCAAACACACCAGCGCAAGCACGGCATGGCATCTTTTTGCCTGCGTACTTGCGTAGCCCCGTGAACGGCTACGGAGCACCGCTGGTTCATAGGACAAACCACAGGAAGAGGCCATGGAGGAAGAAGAAGAGGAGGGGGTGGAGGAGAGAGGTGTGTCACAACCAGTAGTAGCATTTTGGAGGCGTGGCGGTGGGACAACCTCCAACACTACTGCACCTTGTCCTGAATCCTTCCCAGCTGCCAAAAGAGTGACCCAATGGGCCGTGAAAGAAAGGTAACGTCCCTGTCCATGCCTGCTGGACCATGAGTCAGCGGTAATATGCACCTTACCGCTGACCGCCCTGTCCAGCGAGGCCAAGACATTGCCTTCCACATGCCGGTAGAGAGCCGGAATAGCCTTCCGTGAGAAAAAGTGGCGTTTGGGAACCTGCCACTGAGGAACCGCACATTGCACAAACTCACGGAAGGGGGCCGAGTCTACCAACTGAAAAGGCAGCAGTTGAAGCGCTAGCAATTTAGCCAAGCTAGCATTCAACCGCTGGGCATGTGGATGGCTGGGAGTGAACTTCTTTCGACGGTCCAGCAGCTGGGGCAGGGAAATTTGCCTGCTAGAATCGGACGTCGGTGTACTGCTAGCAGAGTGGGCGCAAGTACTTGGCTGTGACACACCTAATTCTACACCTTCATTCCTCTCAGTGCATGTTTCAGAGAGGACTGAAGTTATAGTGGGGTTGGAGATCCCAGCTGATGCGGTGCAAGGAGAGGTCCGCTTTGTTCTTTGGTGTGGGTCTTTGAGGTAGGCTTGCCAACGAGCTGCATGGCAGGTCAACATATGTCTGGTCAGGCATGTGGTACCCAAGCGGCTGATGTTTTGGCCACGCGATATACGCTTGAGACATATGTTGCAAACAGCAGCTGTGCGATCTGATGCACTAGCCTCAAAAAAGGCCCACACCAAAGAACTTTTTGAATGACGGGCAGAGGCAGCGCCCTGCACAGGCGGAGCTCTGCGGTGTGATTCCGTCGGTGTACTGCCCTTACGCTGGCCACCAAAGGGCATCCTGCCTCGTTGGAGATGTGCCTCCTCCTCATCCTCCTCCTCCTCCTCTCTCCTATTAGGCACCCACGTGGAGTCATTGACCTCATCATCCCCTCCCTCCTCATCACTGGAGCCAATCTGGCAGTATGCTGCAGCTGCTGGAACATGACTGCCAGATTGGTGTCCTTCTTGAGCATCCCCTCTGTCTGCTCTCACGCTACTGCCTTCCTCTAGCTGGGTTTCATCATCAGACCCTTCGAAACGCTGGGCATCCTCCTGGAGCATGTACCCAACACTGTGCTGAAACAGTTCGGGGGACTCCTCAGGAGGAGGACATGGTGGGTCTAGGGAAGGAGTGACTGATGATTTGTCTGACATTGATACCAGGGAAGACGACGCTTTGGCAGCTGCTTTTCCAGTACCCTGAGCCTGGGTGAGAGAGGATGAGGAGGAGGAGGAGGGCTTGGTCATCCACTCTACCAAGTCTTCGGCATGATGTGGCTCAACATGTCCAGCTGCCGAAAAGAAGGACAAGCGTGTCCCATGGCCATGTGCTGATGACAATGCACCGCGTCCACGACCAGCACTGTTGCCCCCAGACACAGAGCCTGCTTGCCCTCTTTTATTGCCTCCTGACTGTCTGCCTCTCCTTGTTTGCCTTCCAGACATTCTAATAGATGGCCTGCAGGGAGATGGGAAAAAAGCAATAAGGGCTACCTTCAGGTGTCCTTCTCTGTCCCTGGAAACAAGGACTTGCAGAGTGAAAGAAAAAAAACACTCTCCCTACCTACAGTTTTCTGTCCCTAGAAAAAATGTTTTTTTTAATCACAATATAGCACAAGGAAAATTAACTCACTGTCCTTACAGGTCCCTGGAAACAAGGACTTGCAGAGTGAAAGAAAAAAAACACTCTCCCTACCTACAGTTTTCTGTCCCTAGAAAAAAATGTTTTTTTTAATCACAATATAGCAAAAGGACAATTCACTCACTGTCCTTCCAGGTCCCTGGAAACAAGGACTTGCAGAGTGAAAGAAACTGACACTGTCCCTACCTAGAGTTTTCTGTCCCTAGAATAAATGTTTTTTTTAATCACAATATAGCAAAAGGACAATTCACTCACTGTCCTTCCAGGTCCCTGGAAACAAGGACTTGCAGAGTGAAAGAAACTGACACTGTCCCTACCTAGAGTTTTCTGTCCCTAGAATAAATGTTTTTTTTAATCACAATATAGCAAAAGGACAATTCACTCACTGTCCTTCCAGGTCCCTGGAAACAAGGACTTGCAGAGTGAAAGAAACTGACACTGTCCCTACCTAGAGTTTTCTGTCCCTAGAATAAATGTTTTTTTTAATCACAATATAGCAAAAGGACAATTCACTCACTGTCCTTCCAGGTCCCTGGAAACAAGGACTTGCAGAGTGAAAGAAACTGACACTGTCCCTACCTAGAGTTTTCTGTCCCTAGAATAAATGTTTTTTTTAATCACAATATAGCAAAAGGACAATTCACTCACTGTCCTTCCAGGTCCCTGGAAACAAGGACTTGCAGAGTGAAAGAAACTGACACTGTCCCTACCTAGAGTTTTCTGTCCCTAGAATAAATGTTTTTTTTAATCACAATATAGCAAAAGGACAATTCACTCACTGTCCTTCCAGGTCCCTGGAAACAAGGACTTGCAGAGTGAAAGAAACTGACACTGTCCCTACCTAGAGTTTTCTGTCCCTAGAATAAATGTTTTTTTTAATCACAATATAGCAAAAGGACAATTCACTCACTGTCCTTCCAGGTCCCTGGAAACAAGGACTTGCAGAGTGAAAGAAACTGACACTGTCCCTACCTAGAGTTTTCTGTCCCTAGAATAAATGTTTTTTTTAATCACAATATAGCAAAAGGACAATTCACTCACTGTCCTTCCAGGTCCCTGGAAACAAGGACTTGCAGAGTGAAAGAAACTGACACTGTCCCTACCTAGAGTTTTCTGTCCCTAGAATAAATGTTTTTTTTAATCACAATATAGCAAAAGGACAATTCACTCACTGTCCTTCCAGGTCCCTGGAAACAAGGACTTGCAGAGTGAAAGAAACTGACACTGTCCCTACCTAGAGTTTTCTGTCCCTAGAATAAATGTTTTTTTTAATCACAATATAGCAAAAGGACAATTCACTCACTGTCCTTCCAGGTCCCTGGAAACAAGGACTTGCAGAGTGAAAGAAACTGACACTGTCCCTACCTAGAGTTTTCTGTCCCTAGAATAAATGTTTTTTTTAATCACAATATAGCAAAAGGACAATTCACTCACTGTCCTTCCAGGTCCCTGGAAACAAGGACTTGCAGAGTGAAAGAAACTGACACTGTCCCTACCTAGAGTTTTCTGTCCCTAGAATAAATGTTTTTTTTAATCACAATATAGCAAAAGGACAATTCACTCACTGTCCTTCCAGGTCCCTGGAAACAAGGACTTGCAGAGTGAAAGAAACTGACACTGTCCCTACCTAGAGTTTTCTGTCCCTAGAATAAATGTTTTTTTTAATCACAATATAGCAAAAGGACAATTCACTCACTGTCCTTCCAGGTCCCTGGAAACAAGGACTTGCAGAGTGAAAGAAACTGACACTGTCCCTACCTAGAGTTTTCTGTCCCTAGAATAAATGTTTTTTTTAATCACAATATAGCAAAAGGACAATTCACTCACTGTCCTTCCAGGTCCCTGGAAACAAGGACTTGCAGAGTGAAAGAAACTGACACTGTCCCTACCTAGAGTTTTCTGTCCCTAGAATAAATGTTTTTTTTAATCACAATATAGCAAAAGGACAATTCACTCACTGTCCTTCCAGGTCCCTGGAAACAAGGACTTGCAGAGTGAAAGAAACTGACACTGTCCCTACCTAGAGTTTTCTGTCCCTAGAATAAATGTTTTTTTTAATCACAATATAGCAAAAGGACAATTCACTCACTGTCCTTCCAGGTCCCTGGAAACAAGGACTTGCAGAGTGAAAGAAACTGACACTGTCCCTACCTAGAGTTTTCTGTCCCTAGAATAAATGTTTTTTTTAATCACAATATAGCAAAAGGACAATTCACTCACTGTCCTTCCAGGTCCCTGGAAACAAGGACTTGCAGAGTGAAAGAAACTGACACTGTCCCTACCTAGAGTTTTCTGTCCCTAGAATAAATGTTTTTTTTAATCACAATATAGCAAAAGGACAATTCACTCACTGTCCTTCCAGGTCCCTGGAAACAAGGACTTGCAGAGTGAAAGAAACTGACACTGTCCCTACCTAGAGTTTTCTGTCCCTAGAATAAATGTTTTTTTTAATCACAATATAGCAAAAGGACAATTCACTCACTGTCCTTCCAGGTCCCTGGAAACAAGGACTTGCAGAGTGAAAGAAACTGACACTGTCCCTACCTAGAGTTTTCTGTCCCTAGAATAAATGTTTTTTTTAATCACAATATAGCAAAAGGACAATTCACTCACTGTCCTTCCAGGTCCCTGGAAACAAGGACTTGCAGAGTGAAAGAAACTGACACTGTCCCTACCTAGAGTTTTCTGTCCCTAGAATAAATGTTTTTTTTAATCACAATATAGCAAAAGGACAATTCACTCACTGTCCTTCCAGGTCCCTGGAAACAAGGACTTGCAGAGTGAAAGAAACTGACACTGTCCCTACCTAGAGTTTTCTGTCCCTAGAATAAATGTTTTTTTTAATCACAATATAGCAAAAGGACAATTCACTCACTGTCCTTCCAGGTCCCTGGAAACAAGGACTTGCAGAGTGAAAGAAACTGACACTGTCCCTACCTAGAGTTTTCTGTCCCTAGAATAAATGTTTTTTTTAATCACAATATAGCAAAAGGACAATTCACTCACTGTCCTTCCAGGTCCCTGGAAACAAGGACTTGCAGAGTGAAAGAAACTGACACTGTCCCTACCTAGAGTTTTCTGTCCCTAGAATAAATGTTTTTTTTAATCACAATATAGCAAAAGGACAATTCACTCACTGTCCTTCCAGGTCCCTGGAAACAAGGACTTGCAGAGTGAAAGAAACTGACACTGTCCCTACCTAGAGTTTTCTGTCCCTAGAATAAATGTTTTTTTTAATCACAATATAGCAAAAGGACAATTCACTCACTGTCCTTCCAGGTCCCTGGAAACAAGGACTTGCAGAGTGAAAGAAACTGACACTGTCCCTACCTAGAGTTTTCTGTCCCTAGAATAAATGTTTTTTTTAATCACAATATAGCAAAAGGACAATTCACTCACTGTCCTTCCAGGTCCCTGGAAACAAGGACTTGCAGAGTGAAAGAAACTGACACTGTCCCTACCTAGAGTTTTCTGTCCCTAGAATAAATGTTTTTTTTAATCACAATATAGCAAAAGGACAATTCACTCACTGTCCTTCCAGGTCCCTGGAAACAAGGACTTGCAGAGTGAAAGAAACTGACACTGTCCCTACCTAGAGTTTTCTGTCCCTAGAATAAATGTTTTTTTTAATCACAATATAGCAAAAGGACAATTCACTCACTGTCCTTCCAGGTCCCTGGAAACAAGGACTTGCAGAGTGAAAGAAACTGACACTGTCCCTACCTAGAGTTTTCTGTCCCTAGAATAAATGTTTTTTTTAATCACAATATAGCAAAAGGACAATTCACTCACTGTCCTTCCAGGTCCCTGGAAACAAGGACTTGCAGAGTGAAAGAAACTGACACTGTCCCTACCTAGAGTTTTCTGTCCCTAGAATAAATGTTTTTTTTAATCACAATATAGCAAAAGGACAATTCACTCACTGTCCTTCCAGGTCCCTGGAAACAAGGACTTGCAGAGTGAAAGAAACTGACACTGTCCCTACCTAGAGTTTTCTGTCCCTAGAATAAATGTTTTTTTTAATCACAATATAGCAAAAGGACAATTCACTCACTGTCCTTCCAGGTCCCTGGAAACAAGGACTTGCAGAGTGAAAGAAACTGACACTGTCCCTACCTAGAGTTTTCTGTCCCTAGAATAAATGTTTTTTTTAATCACAATATAGCAAAAGGACAATTCACTCACTGTCCTTCCAGGTCCCTGGAAACAAGGACTTGCAGAGTGAAAGAAACTGACACTGTCCCTACCTAGAGTTTTCTGTCCCTAGAATAAATGTTTTTTTTAATCACAATATAGCAAAAGGACAATTCACTCACTGTCCTTCCAGGTCCCTGGAAACAAGGACTTGCAGAGTGAAAGAAACTGACACTGTCCCTACCTAGAGTTTTCTGTCCCTAGAATAAATGTTTTTTTTAATCACAATATAGCAAAAGGACAATTCACTCACTGTCCTTCCAGGTCCCTGGAAACAAGGACTTGCAGAGTGAAAGAAACTGACACTGTCCCTACCTAGAGTTTTCTGTCCCTAGAATAAATGTTTTTTTTTAAGCACACTATAGCAGAAGCACAAAACACACTGACACTCTCCCTACCTATCCTTCTCTTTCCCTAAACTAAAGGAATCCAGGTTAAGCAAGAAAGAAATAACAGTCACTGTCCCTGCCTATGCTACTCTATCCCTGCTCCGGAACACACTACACTAGGCCGCCGTGCTGGCGGCCTTTTATAGTGTGGGGCGTGTACTAAACACCCTCAGCAATAATTGGCCACAGGCATCCTGCCTGTGGCCAATCATTGCTCTCCTCGCTGCCGGCGCTGTGATTGGCCAAGCATGCGGGGTCACAGTGCATGCTTGGCCAATCACAGCGCCTGGATGACACTGCGATGGCGTAGTGCATTGTGGGCCGTTCGCGTCACTCGAATTTGGCGCGAACGGCCCAAATCGTTCGATCTTCGTCGAACGATCGAACAGCCAATGTTCGAGTCGAACGTATGTTCGACTCGAACACGAAGCTCATCCCTAGTTGGTAGGTTTATCTTTTGGCAAGTCATTTTGTCATGATTAATGAGGATCTTCAACACTGGAAACCATGATTGATGGTGAATGTACATGGTGGTAGATTTTTTTATTTTATTTATTTATTTATTTTTAATTTGGAACCCACACCTCTTTGTTTGCATTCATCTGTCAACTGGGAATCTCTGGTTGACAGATACATGGGTCGGATGGGGATTAGTCACTGTTTGTTAGAAATTCCTGTGACTGCCAGCTCACTAACAACAACAAGCCCTGGGATGGAAGCTGTTACATTTAGTAGCAGTAATACCACTGCAAAGTGGTTTATATTCTGCTGCATCCTGAGGTACAGGTCAACTGAATACCTGTTATGTTTGACCATTCACCAATTCCTACAAACAAGCCAAACCCATGTTAGAACTGGTACTCAAGTCCCTGTTCTTAGCACAGCAGAAAGAGGTGAGAGAATTTATGAAGTGGAGCAAGGATATATTCTGAAATACATGGCATTATTATGCAGCATGTAGGAGGTTAAGCACTAGCCATACCTTTTTATTCTACATGGGACACATCTTAAATTTTCTCTAAGATGAGAGAGGTGATACTGCATGCAGGCTGTGTTGAAACAGCTTGCAGGTCTAAGCAAACCAAAACTGTCTCAGAGCTAGCAGAAAGCTGGATGTTTTGTTCTGTATTAAATTGTGCTGACACAGACCCCCCTGCAGGGCGATTTTGCTTGTTTTGAGTTTGATGTAACGGTGATGAATAAACACTGGCATAAATGCACTTTGGAGTATAGACTAACACTCTTCAGGCTATGTTTGCAAATTGATCCTCTACATGCCTTGACATTGTGTAAAATGCAACATCATTACTAGTGTAACTAAGGTGTAAAAATGATTTTTGGCATCCCTGCATTTCAAAGAGCTAGGTGGGATCCTGTTGAGGAAATTCTGTGTGCAGCAATTGTCTGATAATGTCTTACGAATGTACACTCTGAAGTGTAATACAATTTTGTTCTTCTGTCTAAATAAAAAAATATATATTTTGTATTCATGTAATATGCACAGTCTTGTTTTTTGTGTGATTGTGTGTAGGGATGCTGAGTGCCCTTATTTTTTTGGTGTATGCAGTCATCTAAAGCCTCATACACACAATCTGACTTTTCCGTGGATTTTGGTCTGAAGGGTGTTGGCCGTGAACTTGGTATGCATACACACGACAGGACTTTTTCAGCCAACTTTCACCAAATCATGTGGTTTTTCAGCTCTTTACTGCCACCCTGTGGGCAACCTCTGCTATTGTTGTCTGATCTTTAGCATTGGTTCTGAGCATGCGTGTTTGTACGTTGGACTTTAGTCCGATGGACTTGTGTACACACGATAGGATTAGCCGACGTAGTACATTTGTTGCCGGAAAGTTTGCCTGGTCTCACAGCGAACATTTGTCTGATGGAAAAGCAAAAAAGTTTGTCCGATGAAGCGTACACACAGTCGGATTGTCCGCTAAAACAGGTCCATCGGACGTTTGTTGTCAGAAAGTCCTATCGTGTGTATGGGCCTTAAAAGACAGACCCAGAAACCGAGCAGAGGTATTTCCCTAAACTCTCTCCCTCTCTTCTCATTTAGTTCTTCTCTATTCAAACCCCTAATTCTGTCCATGATTAGTCTGGGAGCCTCTATGCCTGTACTAAGTTGTCACATATGTCATCTACCTATACAGTGAATTAGTCATCACCAAAGAAACCTTGGTAAATTTATTCTTCACTGCTTTAGAAAATAAAAAAAAAGTTCTGTTTTTTCCTTACAGAATATGTCCTGGTTTGGGTAAATTAATTCAGTAATCATTGAACTTTTCACATTATCATGTATACCTTTGTGTTACAGTGTGCCTTGAGTATGGTACTTTCATAAAATGGCCTTTATTAGATAAATGACCAAGAAAGCTATATGGACATTTATAGTTGTTGGTGAGCATACCACATATAACATTACAACAAAACACCACAAGATTCAGCGCTCCTACTATACAAAAATACAAAAAATATCTATTGAAACTGGGAGAAGATAGATGAGTCTTTAGTGGCAATAAAAGTCGCAATAGTGCTGGCTAATGACATTTTTAAACAAGCTTACAGTGTCTAGTTCACAGGTTTCATCTATTAGGACAAACTTTTAGAAAATAAACTTTAACAATGTTTATGGTAATGAGCCCTATAAAACAATATTAGAAATCACTGGTCACTGCACATAAATAAATACAGTATTATATAAATATAGTTTTTCTTTCAGGAGGATCCATGAATTCTATTCCCCCCCAGAGGAGGCACTTCTTATCTTATTTGTGTCGGCCAAATTTAACTTGACAGAAGCATCATCCTGTATTAAGCTGTGATCCAGCAGGTCATGCCGCCCAATCCATTTGCATATGATGCTTTTAGTGTTTCCTATAGCATTTATTTTGGGAAGGATGGATACATGAGGACAAAGAGTGAAGTAAATCTGATTGATTACATAGAGACATAAATATAACAAGACAGAAATAAATTATTAAAAAAATAAAAACCCACAAACAGCACAATGGAATAGCTTCACTGAACTATTACATAGATTACTTTTTATACTTCAATCTGTTTATTGGTTTTGTACAAGAAAGTTAAACTGTATGGAATTGCAATGTCAGCATACACAACAATGCATTAATAAAGAATCTGTTTAAACTCTGCATTCAGAATTGGTGATATTAACCCCCAGTGATTGTGAAAAAGCATTCCCTCAGGAAAAAATAAAACATTGAACTGGACTTTCGTAACAAGAATGAGCTTTAAGCCTAGGTTTACATTGGAGCGATTTGTCATGCGATTTGAGAGATCAAATCGCATGACAAGTCGCAGCATATTGGCGGCAATGGCACTGTTCCAATCGGTGCGACACCGATTTGCAAAAGTAGTTCCTGCACTACTTTTGCAAAGTATGAAGCCACACAGATGTCTATCAAGTAGCACCTAAAATCGTGCAGAACTCGCTACTTTGAAATCGCGCTACTTCAAGTGAAGTAGCGGGATTTCAAAGTAGCATCAATGTGAACCAGGGCTAAGTTTGGGTCTACCAGAAGATTTACCTGAACCCAATGTGGATGAAGTTCACCAAAGGGGCAAACTTAATGGCCAGATTTAGCATTAAGGTAAAAAAAATGTTTGCCTTTAGAGACACTTTAATTCACAGTTTTAACTATTTCATTATTATTTTGTGTGACTTTCATGTATAGGCTAGAGCACTGAAATGAGTAGGCTGCCCTAAAAGTGACATGCACAAACACATTCGCACCCATGCACCTGTATAGGTATGAACTGAGCCTAATGGGGTTTAGAAAAGTTTGTTAGATGTAGATGTAAAGGGAGACTAATGGTGTGGTAAATATTCTGCCGTTATACAATTCCGTGACAAACTCTTAATCCCCATATACATGGACCGAAAGTAACCTGCCAACATTTGGTCCGTTGGTACTGCAGCCAGTCCAACAGAAACTGACAGTTCAGGTGGCTTCTGTTGAATGACCAAAAATTGTTTGCCGATTGCCTTCCGCTCAGCGCTTAATACTAATGGCTGAAAACTCTGACCGGAGTGTTCTGGGGGGGCTTCCCCCCCTCAGAACACAATAGAACATCATGGAAGATCACTGTAGTAACATCATATTGTTAGTATAGCGGCTCCGACCTGAGCTGTCAGTTTTCTTTTTGTTTGGCCTGCTGGGTTGAAGGAAAAAAAATTGCAGTGTGTACTAGGCTTTAACCTGCAAATGCACCATACAATCTGAATGTGCAGCCAAGTAATAAACTACCACTAATCAAGTGGTTTATTTGGATTTGTCCTCATGTTGAATGGTTTTGGTGAACCTTAGGGGGATTATGCAAACATTGCATAGTGTATTGTTTAATTTCTATACATATTAACCTTTAGATACATTTTATTTACATATTCATATTTAGTCCATATTTTAAATCAGGGTGTAGTATTAATATTGATGTAAAAGGGGGGGTTTTACCGCGCTAACTCCCTGTACTAAAAACAAAACATATCCTGAGTGTGAATACACTAAGTGCAGGTTATATTGTAAAAACAAAAACAAAAGAAAAACGTGTGTGCATAAGTAACAAAAAACTAGCACAAAAAAAAAATTGAATAAGAATATGACTGGTGCTGCAAATAAACCTTTGGCTGGAATACTCAGCCAAAAAACACATATGCATAAAAATAAAATATATTGCGCAACCCTGTAAAAGGCAAAACAAAGTGCCGAACAAACTATTGATGACCTGAAAAGAAGTGCAACTATATGAATATACACTTAATAACGTCCAATTACTGATGCTGCTCCAGCAGCATACACATGAAAAGTTCAAAAGAAAAAATCCATAGAAAAAAATATCACCAAAGTGTGTAAAAACACCAAAGTGTGTAAAAAGGACAGCAGATATGGATCTTCAAACACAGGTATAGACTTCAGCGGCAAAGAATGTATACACAGGAGGCTTACCAGAACAGATGGGTCCTTATTACGGGGACCAAACGGGCTCAGCAAAGAAAACCGATCAAGGTGTCAGCGATGTGATCCTATAGGTCCTCGCTCAGCTCCAACACCGGTCAACAAACGTTGGTACTCCCCACAGTAGTGTGAACACTCGTCCAGCGTGATGTTGTTTTCAGAAGGAAAAATAATAAAGAGGCTTCATGGTGTAGATTTGTTTAAAAAGACAAATACCCTTTATTTCAATGTGCGGGTAAACAGACGTCCATACACGATAAAAAACAAACGTTTTCAAAAAGGCACTGCAACCCCGCCAGGCGTCAGCCGATCAGCTGGGGGCGTGGTGACGTCAGGGTCCTGAGCTCCACCCTACGCTGCGTTTCTCCGTAAGAGGCGTCGTCTGGGAAAGGAGGCTGGATCAGGACGTCACGCACCACGATATTTATATGCAAGGCAGGAGAGTGACACCGGAAGTCCCGATGATTCCATCGAATCATCAGTTCCCCGGCGCACTGTACCCTAAATATAGCGGGCGAACACCGCAACACAGAGGTATCATCCTACATGTCAGCAATGTACACCTCACTTAGTCCGTATCTCCGAAGAGATACAGTAAATAAAAATAAAAAAATAAATAATTACATCTGAACATTATGATTGCAATATAGCTCCCTATTGAAAAAATACAATTTTTTACAGTTGCAACCATACTTATAATAAATGTAAAGCAATTTATAAAAAATGTAAAGCAATTTATAAAATATTGTAAACACTTAACCCTACGTGGTGCTGTACTCTGGGAAAGGGTAAACATTTGACAAAATGAAACTACATTTGGTAATGCTAGCTCATAAAAATTACCCCCCACATCCCAACAGTGTCCGCAGACCCAACGGGCACTGAAAGGGGTGGTGCAGCAAACACACATAAAACACCTGGGTACCTATACACTACAGACCTATGTCACAGGAGGCCACCTCCCCTCCTAACAATGCCAGTGCGTGTTACGCAGTGCGCATCGAGGAAGTTCGGCATATTGGGCATTCCGTGACATAAATTATCATATATATAATGGCCAAAGATTGCATATATTCAAAATAATCCTGTACATATATATAAAAAAAAATATTAAAATAAACATTAAAAATTAAACCTCCTGATCATATTTATCTCACCAAGGAAGCCTAAGCTTACCCAGCCCCATTGTACTACAATCCCCCCTTGGCTATCCAAAGATACCAAAATAGTGGGAACAAAGGGACAAAGGGAAAAAAGGAAAAAAGGAAAAAAGGAAAAAAGGGGGGGAGGGGGAAAAAAGCACACACATGTGCATGTGTGCACGTGTCCATTAAGCATGAAGATGGCAATTATGTATAAAACATACAGAAACATGGAAGAATATATATATATGTGGATACTGTAGATGAAACTGGTGGTTTTGATGGGACCCATCAGCTGTTATTGATGTAACAGTTTATGTCCCATTCAATGTTAAGGCCCCACGGGCTATAACACTGTATATCAAAGATCCACCGAGTCTCCCTACGAGAAATTTGGCATTTCAAATTGTCACCCCTCCAGTGGGGGACATATTTCTCAATACCAACCACTTCCAACAAAGAGGGGTCTCTATTGTGGCATTGGCGAAAATGCCAAGACACGCTGTGTTTCCTAAAACCCCTACGTATGTTGGACAGGTGTTCCCCTATTCTGACTTTCAGGGCGCGAGTAGTCCTGCCAATGTATTGAAAACCGCACGGACAACGCAAGAGGTAAATTACTCCCGTAGTACCGCAGGTTATAAATTCTGATATGTTATATTGTTGAGAGGTAACATGTGAGGTAAAGGTAGAAGTTCTCAAGGTTTTAGATGTTCTACACACCTTACACCTCTTGCACGGAAAAAAGCCTTTCAATTGACCAAACATCTGAATTTTAGGTGGGGGGTCAACCACACTTGGTGCCACCAAATCTTTCAAATTTTGGTTTCTCCTATATAGGACTTTGGGGCACTCAGGCAGCGAGGGTCCCAGTACCTTATCACTTTTCAAGACCAACCAATGTTTCTTTATTATTTTATTAACCCACCAGAAGTGAGACGAAAAAGTTGTCAGGAAGGACCATTGCAGGTCATTAGGTGTATTATGTTTATCCCTCATCTTGGGGACAAGTAAATCCTGTCTATCCATAGATGTGATCTCCCTGAGATCTTTGTCCAACATAGTGGATTGATACCCTTTTTCTAGGAACCGGTTTTTCAAAATGGTGGCTTGAAATTCAAAATCCTCCACCCGTGAACAATTTCGCCTGATTCTCTGAAACTGACCCCTAGGTATAGCTTTGAGACAGTTAGGGTGGTGACCACTGTCAATTGGGATATACCCATTACGGTCGGTATCCTTGAAGAAAGTTCTGGTCAGAAGGGCACCATTCTCTTTAAATATTGCTAAATCCAAAAAGTTAACAGAAGAAAAACTTGACTCATATGTAAATTTGATCCCCCAATCGTTCGAATTTAGAAGAGTCATAAAAGTGTTTAGTGATCCTACGTCTCCCTTCCACAGAAAAAAGGCGTCGTCTATATAGAGACGCCAAAAAAGGAGGCGGGGCTCATCCTGGGAAAAAAGTTTGTCATGTTCCCATAAGGCCATAAACAGACCAGCAAGACTGGGGGCAAACTTGGCCCCCATGGCTACTCCTGTGCCCTGCAGAAAAAATTGACCACTGTAATAGAAATAGTTGTGTTCCATTGCGAAACACAACAATTTCATAACAAACTCCAGGGTAGACGTTTTCACTGAAAGTTATTTTTTAAGAAAAAATTTGGCTGCCTTATAACCCAATTCATGGGGTATTATGGTGTATAGGGAGGCAACATCTGCTGTTACCAGTAGAACATCCTCATCCACCACACACTGAGATAACTCTCTAATTATTTGCATAGAATCCTTCAAAAAGGCCGGGGTCTTGGTTACCACCGGTTGCAAAAATACATCCACAAATTTTCCCACTCTCGATGTAAGGGAGTCTATGCCACTTACTATCGGGCGACCAGGGGGTTGTAATGGGTTTTTGTGCACTTTGGGGATGTAATATATAATGGGGGTGCGGGGGGCCAAGGGGACCAGGAATTCAAGTTCTTTATCATTAATCACTCCCTTCCTATGTCCCGCCATTACAATGGTATTCAGAGATTTTTTATATTTTTCAGTAGGATCTTTATCCAAGACTTTATAAGTGTCCCGGTCTGATAATATAACCTCCATTTCTTTCAGGTAATCCTCCTTCTTTAGTATTACCACCCCCCCCCTTTATCCGCCGGTCTAATCACCAAATTTTTCCTTTTACATAGGGACGAAATTCCTTCCTCAGCACTTTTTGGTTTCTCTTTTTTGAATTTAATTTTCAACAGGTCCTGCAACACGAGGTCTTTAAACACCGCTATGCTAGGAGCTGGTTTCCCTGGGGGGTTAAACAAAGATGCATTCCTTAGTCCAGTTCCCCCCCTGGTGGGCCCTTCTTCTTGGTTAGCATTCCTAATAATAGGATTGGACAAAAAATGACGTTTGATGCTTAGTTTCCTAGCGTATTTTTGTACGTCTAAAAACATTTGGAATTTATTTAAAGGCTTCCTAGGTGCATATTTTAATCCCTGATTGAGAGTGATTTTTTCTGCTCTGGTCAGTTCTTTCCCACTGAGAATAAAAACACCCTGACATTCTACCTCCTTGATTTTTTGGGAGTGGCACCACTGCCCTCCTCTGCATCCTCTCGTAGTCTTCCCTTTTTTCCTCGGCCTCTTCCTAAAAAATTATCTATTTTACTCCTCAAGGGAGCCGCCACAGGGGGACCATCATATGTACGAATCTGTTGGTTCCCTGTATTCCGAGGATCCATATTAACAGAATCCTCCTTCTGATTCTCATATCCCTGGAGGGGTCCATATTGGTTCCTTAGGGGGACATCCTGTCTCCAAGGCACCTGTGGAGAAGGAGGACCTCCTTCCCTATACCCATCATTAGGGTGAATTCTATAAGCGGGATCGTCATAATACTGGTCCCTATAGGTGGGTCTATTTTGAGAATATGTATAGGTATCAGGTGGATATTGGTTATATCCCTGGTGATGTCTATTTCCCCTATTACTTCCAGGGTTAGGGAACCTGCCCTGATTTCTAGGGTTTTGATACGGAAGTGGATAATAATTATTATTATTACCTCCACTAGGTGGGGGTCTTCCAGGGTTCTGATTACCCTTTTTCCCATTTCGTTGGGGGGTCCGGTTACCCCCTGATCTAGTAACTCCCTGTTCCCTAAACCCTTGACTGGAAGAAGAGGGGAGAGGGGGAGGGCCTAGTGAGGGTCTTGAATACTCACAACTAGGAAGTAGAGGTATAGGTACCTCAACTGTCCCTTCCTCCATGTCTATACTTTCTTCCGATTTTTCAAACATATTCCGATAGTTCTCCTGCCACTTAAACACGTTGTGTGATTTATAATCCTCAACGTCTCTAAGATATTTCTTGCGCTTTTTGACACGTTGTTCTTCCTCTTCCTCTATTAGGATTTCCTTTAATTCCTTAGTGTATACCTGGTACAGGCCTTCTTTGCTCATGGGGATCAATTTTTCCTTAATATCATTGATCTCCAGTTGCAAATTGGCTGCCTTAGTTTTCTTTCTTGTAACGAGAAACTCAAGGAAGGCTAAACCCACACCATTAAAGTAGAGAAACCACTCCTTCAGTTCCGCGTCTCCCTTATCGGGATAAACATGCCACCGTAGGCTTCTAGGAATCATCTTTTCCTTAATATATCGCTCTAGGAAAACTATGTCCCAAATTGTATGCAATTCTGCTATGAGTACATTTTTCAGTCTCATAAAAATCCCACGGATCCCATCCACCTCAGTATTGGTCTGATCAAAGACCTCATCTGGGTTGATTATCCTATTTTTATGAAATTCAAAAATATCCATTCCGAACAAAAATATATTGAAATAAGAGGGAGAAGCTGCGAGATAAAAATATTCTCAATAAGATAGATGTAAAAGGGGGGGTTTTACCGCGCTAACTCCCTGTACTAAAAACAAAACATATCCTGAGTGTGAATACACTAAGTGCAGGTTATATTGTAAAAACAAAAACAAAAGAAAAACGTGTGTGCATAAGTAACAAAAAACTAGCACAAAAAAAATAATTGAATAAGAATATGACTGGTGCTGCAAATAAACCTTTGGCTGGAATACTCAGCCAAAAAACACATATGCATAAAAATAAAATATATTGCGCAACCCTGTAAAAGGCAAAACAAAGTGCCGAACAAACTATTGATGACCTGAAAAGAAGTGCAACTATATGAATATACACTTAATAACGTCCAATTACTGATGCTGCTCCAGCAGCATACACATGAAAAGTTCAAAAGAAAAAATCCATAGAAAAAAATATCACCAAAGTGTGTAAAAACACCAAAGTGTGTAAAAAGGACAGCAGATATGGATCTTCAAACACAGGTATAGACTTCAGCGGCAAAGAATGTATACACAGGAGGCTTACCAGAACAGATGGGTCCTTATTACGGGGACCAAACGGGCTCAGCAAAGAAAACCGATCAAGGTGTCAGCGATGTGATCCTATAGGTCCTCGCTCAGCTCCAACACCGGTCAGCAAACGTTGGTACTCCCCACAGTAGTGTGAACACTCGTCCAGCGTGATGTTGTTTTCAGAAGGAAAAATAATAAAGAGGCTTCATGGTGTAGATTTGTTTAAAAAGACAAATACCCTTTATTTCAATGTGCGGGTAAACAGACGTCCATACACGATAAAAAACAAACGTTTTCAAAAAGGCACTGCAACCCCGCCAGGCGTCAGCCGATCAGCTGGGGGCGTGGTGACGTCAGGGTCCTGAGCTCCACCCTACGCTGCGTTTCTCCGTAAGTGGCGTCGTCTGGGAAAGGAGGCTGGATCAGGACGTCACGCACCACGATATTTATATGCAAGGCAGGAGAGTGACACCGGAAGTCCCGATGATTCCATCGAATCATCAGTTCCCCGGCGCACTGTACCCTAAATATAGCGGGCGAACACCGCAACACAGAGGTATCATCCTACATGTCAGCAATGTACACCTCACTTAGTCCGTATCTCCGAAGAGATACAGTAAATAAAAATAAAAAAATAAATAATTACATCTGAACATTATGATTGCAATATAGCTCCCTATTGAAAAAATAAAAATTTTTACAGTTGCAACCATACTTATAATAAATGTAAAGCAATTTATAAAATATTGTAAACACTTAACCCTACGTGGTGCTGTACTCTGGGAAAGGGTAAACATTTGACAAAATGAAACTACATTTGGTAATGCTAGCTCATAAAAATTACCCCCCACATCCCAACAGTGTCCGCAGACCCAACGGGCACTGAAAGGGGTGGTGCAGCAAACACACATAAAACACCTGGGTACCTATACACTACAGACCTATGTCACAGGAGGCCACCTCCCCTCCTAACAATGCCAGTGCGTGTTACGTAGTGCGCATCGAGGAAGTTTGGCATACTGGGCATTCCGTGACATAAATTATCATATATATAATGGCCAAAGATTGCATATATTCAAAATAATCCTGTACATATATATAAAAAAAAAAATATTAAAATAAACATTAAAAATTAAACCTCCTGATCATATTTATCTCACCAAGGAAGCCTAACTTACCCAGCCCCATTGTACTACAATCCCCCCTTGGCTATCCAAAGATACCAAAATAGTGGGATGAGCCCCGCCTCCTTTTTTGGCGTCGCTATATAGACGACGCCTTTTTTCTGTGGAAGGGAGACGTAGGATCACTAAACACTTTTATGACTCTTCTAAATTTGAACGATTGGGGGATCAAATTTACATATGAGTCAAGTTTTTCTTCTGTTAACTTTTTGGATTTAGTAATATTTAAAGAGAATGGTGCCCTTCTGACCAGAACTTTCTTCAAGGATACCGACCGTAATGGGTATATCCCAATTGACAGTGGTCACCACCCTAACTGGCTCAAAGCTATACCTAGGGGTCAGTTTCAGAGAATCAGGCGAAATTGTTCACGGGTGGAGGATTTTGAATTTCAAGCCACCATTTTGAAAAAACGGTTCCTAGAAAAAGGGTATCAATCCACTATGTTGGACAAAGATCTCAGGGAGATCACATCTATGGATAGACAGGATTTACTTGTCCCCAAGATGAGGGATAAACATAATACACCTAATGACCTGCAATGGTCCTTCCTGACAACTTTTTCGTCTCACTTCTGGTGGGTTAATAAAATAATAAAGAAACATTGGTTGGTCTTGAAAAGTGATAAGGTACTGGGACCCTCGCTGCCTGAGTGCCCCAAAGTCCTATATAGGAGAAACCAAAATTTGAAAGATTTGGTGGCACCAAGTGTGGTTGACCCCCCACCTAGAATTCAGATGTTTGGTCAATTGAAAGGCTTTTTTCCGTGCAAGAGGTGTAAGGTGTGTAGAACATCTAAAACCTTGAGAACTTCTACCTTTACCTCACATGTTACCTCTCAACAATATAACATATCAGAATTTATAACCTGCGGTACTACGGGAGTAATTTACCTCTTGCGTTGTCCGTGCGGTTTTCAATACATTGGCAGGACTACTCGCGCCCTGAAAGTCAGAATAGGGGAACACCTGTCCAACATACGTAGGGGTTTTAGGAAACACAGCGTGTCTTGGCATTTTCGCCAATGCCACAATAGAGACCCCTCTTTGTTGGAAGTGGTTGGTATTGAGAAATATGTCCCCCACTGGAGGGGTGACAATTTGAAACGCCAAATTTCTCGTAGGGAGACTCGGTGGATCTTTGATATACAGTGTTATAGCCCGTGGGGCCTTAACATTGAATGGGACATAAACTGTTACATCAATAACAGCTGATGGGTCCCATCAAAACCACCAGTTTCATCTACAGTATCCACATATATATATATTCTTCCATGTTTCTGTATGTTTTATACATAATTGCCATCTTCATGCTTAATGGACACGTGCACACATGCACATGTGTGTGCTTTTTTCCCCCTCCCCCCCCTTTTTTCCTTTTTTCCTTTTTTCCTTTTTTCCCTTTGTCCCTTTGTTCCCACTATTTTGGTATCTTTGGATAGCCAAGGGGGGATTGTAGTACAATGAGGCTGGGTAAGCTTAGGCTTCCTTGGTGAGATAAATATGATCAGGAGGTTTAATTTTTAATGTTTATTTTAATATTTTTTTTTTTTATATATGTACAGGATTATTTTGAATATATGCAATCTTTGGCCATTATATATATGATAATTTATGTCACGGAATGCCCAGTATGCCGAACTTCCTCCATGCGCACTGCGTAACACGCACTGGCATTGTTAGGAGGGGAGGTGGTCTCCTGTGACATAGGTCTGTAGTGTATAGGTACCCAGGTGTTTTATGTGTGTTTGCTGCACCACCCCTTTCAGTGCCCGTTGGGTCTGCGGACACTGTTGGGATGTGGGGGGTAATTTTTATGAGCTAGCATTACCAAATGTAGTTTCATTTTGTCAAATGTTTACCCTTTCCCAGAGTACAGCACCACGTAGGGTTAAGTGTTTACAATATTTTATAAATTGCTTTACATTTTTTATAAATTGCTTTACATTTATTATAAGTATGGTTGCAACTGTAAAAAATTGTATTTTTTCAATAGGGAGCTATATTGCAATCATAATGTTCAGATGTAATTATTTATTTTTTTATTTTTATTTACTGTATCTCTTCGGAGATACGGACTAAGTGAGGTGTACATTGCTGACATGTAGGATGATACCTCTGTGTTGCGGTGTTCGCCCGCTATATTTAGGGTACAGTGCGCCGGGGAACTGATGATTTGATGGAATCATCGGGACTTCCGGTGTCACTCTCCTGCCTTGCATATAAATATCGTGGTGCGTGACGTCCTGATCCAGCCTCCTTTCCCAGACGACGCCTCTTACGGAGAAACGCAGCGTAGGGTGGAGCTCAGGACCCTGACGTCACCACGCCCCCAGCTGATCGGCTGACGCCTGGCGGGGTTGCAGTGCCTTTTTGAAAACGTTTGTTTTTTATCGTGTATGGACGTCTGTTTACCCGCACATTGAAATAAAGGGTATTTGTCTTTTTAAACAAATCTACACCATGAAGCCTCTTTATTATTTTTCCTTCTGAAAACAACATCACGCTGGACGAGTGTTCACACTACTGTGGGGAGTACCAACGTTTGCTGACCGGTGTTGGAGCTGAGCGAGGACCTATAGGATCACATCGCTGACACCTTGATCGGTTTTCTTTGCTGAGCCCGTTTGGTCCCCGTAATAAGGACCCATCTGTTCTGGTAAGCCTCCTGTGTATACATTCTTTGCCGCTGAAGTCTATACCTGTGTTTGAAGATCCATATCTGCTGTCCTTTTTACACACTTTGGTGTTTTTACACACTTTGGTGATATTTTTTTCTATGGATTTTTTCTTTTGAACTTTTCATGTGTATGCTGCTGGAGCAGCATCAGTAATTGGACGTTATTAAGTGTATATTCATATAGTTGCACTTCTTTTCAGGTCATCAATAGTTTGTTCGGCACTTTGTTTTGCCTTTTACAGGGTTGCGCAATATATTCTGTAGTATTAATATTACCGTATTTTTCGTCGTATAAGACGACTGGGCGTATAAGACGACCCCCTATTTTTCCAGTGAAAACTTAGGTTTTGGCCTATACTCGCCGTATAAAGCCCCGTACACACGGACTTCCATCTGACTTTTCCGTGTTTTTTTGTCCGAACGGAGTTGGTCGGGAACACCCATAGCATACACATGCCCGGACTTTTCTGCAAACTTTCCCAAAACTTTATCCAACATCACATGGTTTTTCTGCTCTTTTCTGCTCTTTACCACCACCCTTTGGTCAACTTCTGCTATTGTTGGTTGATTGTAACATTATTTGTTTTGTCCATCGGACAAAAGTCCGATGGTTTTCTGTACACACGGTTGGACTTTGCTTTTGCAGACCCAACATTTGTCCGATAAATACAAAAAAAACAAAAAAGGTTTGTCCGATGGAGCGTACACACGGTCGGATTGTTGGTCCAACTTGCTCAAAATGAAGTTTGTTGGCCAAAAGTCCGACCGTGTGTACGGGGCTTTAGACTACCCCTTTCCGAGGCGACACCATTTAAAAAAAAAACATCAGAAACATAAAAAAAACATCAGACTTAACATCAGATTTGATTTAAACATGGTAATTTTAATGAAAGTGGTTAACTTTCTGGTACTTAAAATCACCAAAAAACATCAGACTTAACAGCAGATTTTATTTAAACATGGTCATTTTAATGGGACTGTAGGCCACACATAGTCCCCAAACTCTTAACACTTTACTCCAGGTACTATCAGAAAAAAACATACTGACTCAAATTTGGCAGTTAATGGCCGCGGCGTTCTTTATTGGTTTTAAAACATGAATTAAATCAACCATATATATTTTTATTATTCAACATCAAAAATCATATTTTAATGAAAACCAACCAACTGTGTAACTGCTTAGTTCTCATAACTCAAGCAGCATTACCTCAAATATCATGAAATAACATGTCCCCCCTGGATCCAGGGTGACCCGACCACATAAAGATCGCACGCGACTGGGAAGGGGGGTAGGGAGTTCTTCACTGGTGCTTGCTGACAGGAAAGAGGGAGATTCCCAGCCCAGCCAATCCTTATAAAGCCTTCCTGGCTTCCAGTACCTTCTGTCGCATCCCATTGGCTGGCTGTTGATCCCAAATTTAAAGACACAGTACATCAATTCAAATACATTTATACTTATACTGTATTCTATCACATTGCGTTTTAACCCTCAAAACACCATTGAAGCATGTGGTGGCCACAATCCCAATTAAGTGGGCTTCTATTGTGCCCCCTTTTCTATGAAAACGGTTGACTTTCTGGTACTTAAAATCCTTCAAAATCCTCTTCATGTTCATCCTCTGACATTAGAAGTTCATCAATGACATCTTGTGTTACATTTGTAAGACAATCATCATATGGATCTAGTTCCACATCAGATGGTGTGGCTTCAGCTTCGGCTTCCCCTTCATCTTGCCACAAGTACTCGTCCTCCATACCATCCAATGAATTTGATATGCCACACTTCTTGAAAGACTTGATTACTTTTTTTGCATCAATATCATTCCAGGCTTTTCTTGTCAAATTTGTTTATTACATTTTCAAACTTACAAGCATATATTGTCAATAAACATAGTCACTATAAATAGTTGCAGTTAAGGAGAACACAAATTAGATATTTATGTCAAGCTCCAGTGATTTTTGAAGGCAACAACAACAGAAGAGGAGAAAAAAAAAACAGTAATTTAAGTTTAACATACAGGTCCTTCTCAAAAAATTAGCATATTGTGATAAAGTTCATTATTTTCTGTAATGTACTGATAAACATTAGACTTTCATATATTTTAGATTCGTTAAACACAACTTGAAGTAGTTCAAGCCTTTTCTTGTTTTAATATTGATGATTTTGGCATACAGCTCATGACAACCCAAAATTCCTATCTCAAAAAATTAGCATATCATGAAAAGGTTCTCTAAACGAGCTATTAACCTAATCATCTGAATCAACTAATTAACTCTAAACACCTGCAAAAGATTCCTGAGGCTTTTAAAAACTCCCAGCCTGGTTCATTACTCAAAACCGCAATCATGGGTAAGACTGCCGACCTGACTGCTGTCCAGAAGGCCATCATTGACACCCTCAAGCAAGAGGGTAAGACACAGAAAGAAATTTCTGAACGAATAGGCTGTTCCCAGAGTGCTGTATCAAGGCACCTCAGTGGGAAGTCTGTGGGAAGGAAAAAGTGTGACAGAAAACGCTGCACAATGAGAAGAGGTGACCGGACCCTGAAGAAGATTGTGGAGAAGGACCGATTCCAGACCTTGGAGGACCTGCGGAAGCAGTGGACTGAGTCTGGAGTAGAAACATCCAGAGCCACTGTGAACAGGCGTGTGCAGGAAATGGGCTACAGGTGCCGCATTCCCCAGGTCAAGCCACTTTTGAACCAGAAACAGCGGCAGAAGCGCCTGACCTGGGCTACAGAGAAGCAGCACTGGACTGTTGCTCAGTGGTCCAAAGTACATTCAGAAATCAAGGTGCCAGAGTCTGGAGGAAGACTGGGGAGAGGGAAATGCCAAAATGCCTGAAGTCCAGTGTCAAGTACCCACAGTCAGTGATGGTCTGGGGTGCCATGTCAGCTGCTGGTGTTGGTCCACTGTGTTTTATCAAGGGCAGGGTCAATGCAGCTAGCTATCAGGAGATTTTGGAGCACTTCATGCTTCCATCTGCTGAAAAGCTTTATGGAGATGAAGATTTCATTTTTCAGCACGACCTGGCACCTGCTCACAGTGCCAAAACCACTGGTAAATGGTTTACTGACCATGGTATTACTGTGCTCAATTGGCCTGCCAACTCTCCTGACCTGAACCCCATAGAGAATCTGTGGGATATTGGGAAGAGAAAGTTGAGAGACGCAAGACCCAACACTCTGGATGAGCTTAAGGCCGCTATCGAAGCATCCTGGGCCTCCATAACACCTCAGCAGTGCCACAGGCTGGTTGCCTCCATGCCACGCCGCATTGAAGCAGTCATTTCTGCAAAAGGATTCCCGACCAAGTATTGAGTGCATAACTGAACATAATTATTTGAAGGTTGACTTTTTTTGTATTAAAAACACTTTTCTTTTATTGGTCGGATGAAATATGCTAATTTTTTGAGATAGGATTTTTGGGTTTTCATGAGCTGTATGCCAAAATCATCAATATTAAAACAAGAAAAGGCTTGAACTACTTCAGTTGTGTGTAATGAATCTAAAATATATGAAAGTCTAATGTTTATCAGTACATTACAGAAAATAATGAACTTTATCACAATATGCTAATTTTTTGAGAAGGACCTGTATGTTGACCATTATCTGGAGACTTGCTAAAATATATGCTTAGTGTTGAATTTAGTAATTACAAACCAGATTTAGTAATAATATATAACATGTAAGGTAATATAAGGATTTATAAAGAAAAAATGAAGGGTCATAATTTCTAGACCTCATATAATGTTATTGTAATATATAAGGTTTGTATTGTTTCAAAGGAGCTCTAAAGCTGAAATATACTGATAAATAAAAAACATAAAAAAAAAAAAATAATTGTTGCTACCATTTTTGCATATAATAACAATATATGCTAAGAAAGAAAAAACAACAAAAAAAGAGCTAAAGAGCGAAGATATAAGAGAGGGAAGGGTAAGAAGAAGAAGAAGAGAAAAATAAATAAAGATAGTAGGTAGAAAAGGTCGAAAAGGTCCCCGGGGTATCTTATAATGTTGGTCTGATAATATTAGTATATTAAATAGCTATTAGTAGTTATATTACCAAGGTCTTAATAATGTGATGTCAAAGTTGGGAGGGAAAAAATTAGTCACCCAAGGATTCCAGATTTTTTCAAATTTTCCAATATTATCATTGGTAATGGCTATCATTCCAGGCTTTTATGACAAAGTTGCACAAAACATCTAATTGTGGAGCACGCATGTTTCCTCCCTTTGTGAATGACTTTTCGCCGCTAACCATCCACTCATTCCACCGTTCTCGAATGCGATCTTTAAATGGCTTGTTTAGGCACACATCCAGTGGCTGTACCAACAATGTCAATCCTCCAGGAATAACCGCTGCATCTGTGTTTATTCTTGTCAGCCTTTCCTTTGTTCTGGGAGTGAAATGAGCCCTGAACATATCCCACACCAGTAGGCTACGTTCTTGACAAGGTCCACCTGGTCGTCTACTCCATACATTTTCAAGCCATAGCTTTACCCCTTCTTCATCCATCCAGCCTTTTTCATTCACATGTACAAAAACTCCAACAGGGAACTTGGTTTTCGGCATTGTTTTTCTTTTGAAGATAATCATGGGTCTTAGTTTGGCACCATCAGCTGTACGTGTACCACTGTAAAACTGGACTTCTCATGTCCTGTTGTTTTAATTAACACGGTTTTTGCACCTTTTGAATTTATTGTTTTATTTCCAACCATATTGAAATTCATTGGAGTTTGATCCATATTTCCGATCTGACTTAACGCATAGCCATGTTTCTTGCGCTGTTGTATTACATATCAACGGAAATTGCTTACCGTATATACTCGAGTATAAGCCGAGATTTTCAGCCCTTTTTTTTGGGCTGAAAGTCCCCCCTCGGCTTATACTAGAGTCAATGTACCTTCTACGTCTATTTTTAAAATTTTGCGCTCCCTCCTGGTCCCGTGCGGCTCTGTGATATGCGATTGACACTGTGTTTAGTGATCCGCCAATCACGGACCTTCTCCTCTTGTTCGAGGATGAAAGAACGTTCATGATTGGCGGATCACTAAACACAGTGTCTGCTGGGAAAGCTTGAGGATGAGAAGATGGCCGCGATAGGCGGAACACTGTCCGCCCATCACGGGACCAGGAGGAAGCCGCAAATTTTTTAAAATGGACGCCCGCAGCGCGATGGACATGGGAGGTGATCCTTAGAAGCCTGATCTTCGCTGTAGCAGCAGAAGGTGAGTGTGGAGGGTAATGGGGTAATGGGCACAGTGAGGTAATAGACACAGTGAGGTAATGGGCACAGCAAGGTAATGGGCACAGCGAGGTAATCGGCACAGTGAGGTAATGGGCACAGTGAGGTAATGGGCACAGTGAGGTAATAGGCACAGTGAGGTAATGGGCACAGTGAGGTAATAGGCACAGTGAGGTAATAGGCACAGCGAGGTAATGGGCACAGCGAGGCAATGGGCACAGTGAAGCTGCAAATGGGCATTGTTGACCCTCTTTTCCGCTTACAGTAGCTGCTGCATTTTTACCCTCGGCTTATACTCGAGTCAATACGTTTTCCCAGTTTTTTGTGGTAAAATTAGGGCCTCGGCTTATACTCGGGTTGGCTAATACTCGAGTATATACGGTACTTTGCCGTCGAGATCTGCAGGTAATTTTTGTGCAATTTTGGTCTTTTGCCTCAGTACCAGATCATGCCTTTTGAAGAACCTAGTAAAGCAGGATACAGTGGCCTTAAACCCTTTGCTGTGATCTGGGTGAGATTTGGCCCACTGAAGTGCAGAAATCCGTATGTTGTTTCGTGTCACTACAAAACCATTGTGACGATGCTCATGCACCATGTCTGCTACATTCTTCTCGAGTTCTGCCCAATGTGGGGTGCCACTTCTTAATGCACACTTAGCCCTTGGCATACTCTTTAATGCATCTTCCTTTGCTTTCCAGTAGGGATGGGCCCGGTGCTCGATTCGAACCCATGTTCGAATCGAGCATCGGGCGTTCGCTCGCTCGTCGAGCCCAGAACTATTTGGGCCGTTCGCATCACATTCGTGTGATGCGAGCGGCCCCGCAATGCATTGCGGCCGGCGCGGCCGGCGCAGTGCATTGCTGGCTGATGATTGGCCAAGCATGCACTGTGACCCCGCATGCTTGGCCAATCACAGCGCCCGAAACTCGGAGAGCAATAATTGGCTACAGGCAGGACGCCTGTAGCCAATTACAGCTCAGGGGCTTTAGTACACGCCCCACCATTTAAAAGGCCGCCACGCCATCGGCCCCGGTCACATGAGTTCCGGCTTTAGGAGAGATTAGTCTGCTGATTCTGTCTTTGCTTGATACTGAAAGATTTGCTCTTCTTTGCTAAACCATTGGCTATTTCTTTGCTAAACCATTGCTACCTAAGTCATTGATCGTTCATTGCTGCTGATTGCACAGTTAGTGTGTTATTAGCTGCTGCTGGGGATTAGTCTGGTGCGTGCTTACTGTTAGTACAGTATTGCAGTAGTACCAACCGCAGTGCTGTTAGCACAGCATTGCACCCCAACAGCACCCATAGGACTTCTAGTGTGTTAGTGGCAGCAAACAGAGCTCCTATATTTTCTTCTCAGCAGCACCCATAGGACTTCTAGTGTGTTAGTGGCAGCAAACAGAGCTCCTATATTTTCTTCTCAGCACCACCCATAGGACTTCTAGTGTGTTAGTGGCATCACACAGAGCTCCTATATTTTCTTCTCAGCAGCACCCATAGGACTTCTAGTGTGTTAGTGGCAGCAAACAGAGCTCCTATATTTTCTTCTCAGCAGCACCCATAGGACTTCTAGTGTGTTAGTGGCAGCAAACAGAGCTCCTATATTTTCTTCTCAGCAGCACCCATAGGACTTCTAGTGTGTTAGTGGCAGCAAACAGAGCTCCTATATTTTCTTCTCAGCAGCACCCATAGGACTTCTAGTGTGTTAGTGGCATCACACAGAGCTCCTATATTTTCTTCTCAGCAGCACCCATAGGACTTCTAGTGTGTTAGTGGCAGCAAACAGAGCTCCTATATTTTCTTCTCAGCAGCACCCATAGGACTTCTAGTGTGTTAGTGGCAGCAAACAGAGCTCCTATATTTTCTTCTCAGCAGCACCCATAGGACTTCTAGTGTGTTAGTGGCATCACACAGAGCTCCTATATTTTCTTCTCAGCAGCACCCATAGGACTTCTAGTGTGTTAGTGGCAGCAAACAGAGCTCCTATATTTTCTTCTCAGCAGCACCCATAGGACTTCTAGTGTGTTAGTGGCATCACACAGAGCTCCTATATTTTCTTCTCAGCAGCACCCATAGGACTTCTAGTGTGTTAGTGGCAGCAAACAGAGCTCCTATATTTTCTTCTCAGCAGCACCCATAGGACTTCTAGTGTGTTAGTGGCAGCAAACAGAGCTCCTATATTTTCTTCTCAGCAGCACCCATAGGACTTCTAGTGTGTTAGTGGCAGCAAACAGAGCTCCTATATTTTCTTCTCAGCAGCACCCATAGGACTTCTAGTGTGTTAGTGGCAGCATACAGAGCTCCTATATTTTCTTCGCAGCAGCACCCATAGGACTTCTAGTGTGTTAGTGGCATCACACAGAGCTCCTATATTTTCTTCTCAGCAGCACCCATAGGACTTCTAGTGTGTTAGTGGCAGCAAACAGAGCTCCTATATTTTCTTCTCAGCAGCACCCATAGGACTTCTAGTGTGTTAGTGGCAGCAAACAGAGCTCCTATATTTTCTTCTCAGCAGCACCCATAGGACTTCTAGTGTGTTAGTGGCAGCAAACAGAGCTCCTATATTTTCTTCTCAGCAGCACCCATAGGACTTCTAGTGTGTTAGTGGCATCACACAGAGCTCCTATATTTTCTTCTCAGCAGCACCCATAGGACTTCTAGTGTGTTAGTGGCAGCAAACAGAGCTCCTATATTTTCTTCTCAGCACCACCCATAGGACTTCTAGTGTGTTAGTGGCAGCAAACAGAGCTCCTATATTTTCTTCTCAGCAGCACTCATAGGACTTCTAGTGTGTTAGTGGCATCACACAGAGCTCCTATATTTTCTTCTCAGCAGCACCCATAGGACTTCTAGTGTGTTAGTGGCAGCAAACAGAGCTCCTATATTTTCTTCTCAGCAGCACCCATAGGACTTCTAGTGTGTTAGTGGCATCACACAGAGCTCCTATATTTTCTTCTCAGCAGCACCCATAGGACTTCTAGTGTGTTAGTGGCAGCAAACAGAGCTCCTATATTTTCTTCTCAGCAGCACCCATAGGACTTCTAGTGTGTTAGTGGCAGCAAACAGAGCTCCTATATTTTCTTCTCAGCAGCACCCATAGGACTTCTAGTGTGTTAGTGGCAGCAAACAGAGCTCCTATATTTTCTTCTCAGCAGCACCCATAGGACTTCTAGTGTGTTAGTGGCAGCAAACAGAGCTCCTATATTTTCTTCTCAGCAGCACCCATAGGACTTCTAGTGTGTTAGTGGCAGCAAACAGAGCTCCTATATTTTCTTCGCAGCAGCACCCATAGGACTTCTAGTGTGTTAGTGGCATCACACAGAGCTCCTATATTTTCTTCTCAGCAGCACCCATAGGACTTCTAGTGTGTTAGTGGCAGCAAACAGAGCTCCTATATTTTCTTCTCAGCAGCACCCATAGGACTTCTAGTGTGTTAGTGGCAGCAAACAGAGCTCCTATATTTTCTTCTCAGCAGCACCCATAGGACTTCTAGTGTGTTAGTGGCATCACACAGAGCTCCTATATTTTCTTCTCAGCAGCACCCATAGGACTTCTAGTGTGTTGGTGGCAGCAAACAGAGCTCCTATATTTTCTTCTCAGCAGCACCCATAGGACTTCTAGTGTGTTAGTGGCAGCAAACAGAGCTCCTATATTTTCTTCTCAGCAGCACCCATAGGACTTCTAGTGTGTTAGTGGCAGCAAACAGAGCTCCTATATTTTCTTCTCAGCAGCACCCATAGGACTTCTAGTGTGTTAGTGGCATCACACAGAGCTCCTATATTTTCTTCTCAGCAGCACCCATAGGACTTCTAGTGTGTTAGTGGCAGCAAACAGAGCTCCTATATTTTCTTCTCAGCAGCACCCATAGGACTTCTAGTGTGTTAGTGGCATCACACAGAGCTCCTATATTTTCTTCTCAGCAGCACCCATAGGACTTCTAGTGTGTTAGTGGCATCACAAAGAGCTCCTATATTTTCTTCTCAGCAGCATCCATAGGACTTCTAGTGTGTTAGTGGCATCACACAGAGCTCCTATATTTTCTTCTCAGCAGCACCCATAGGACTTCTAGTGTGTTAGTGGCAGCAAACAGAGCTCCTATATTTTCTTCTCAGCAGCACCCATACGACTTCTAGTGTGTTAGTGGCAGCAAACAGAGCTCCTATATTTTCTTGTCAGCAGCACACATAGTACCTATAGTGTGTTAGTGTCAGCACCCATAGGACCTACAGTGTGTTGTGAGCACACATAGGAGTTCTATTTTTTATACTATATACACTACCGACTACAATGGCTGGAAGACCGCCAAGGAGAGGCAGAGCGTGCCGAGGCAAGAACACAGGGCAGGCAGGCTCTGTTTCTAGAGACAACAGTGCTGACCGTGGACGTGGTCGTGCATCGTCATCAGCACGTGGCCATGGGACACGCTTGTCTTTGTTTTCGGCAGCTGGACATGTGGAGCCGCATCATGCCGAAGGCTTGGTAGAATGGATGACCAAGCCCTCCTCATCCTCCTCATCCTCTCTCACCCAGGCTCAGGGTACTGGCAGAGCAGCTGCCAACGCGTACTCAATGGCATCATCAGCCACCCCTTCCCTAGACCCACCATGTCCTCCTGAGGAGTCCCCCGAACTGTTTGAGCACAGTGTTGGGTACATGCTCCAGGAGGATGCCCAACGATTCGAAGGCTCGGATGATGATACCCAGCTTGAGGAAGTCAGTAGTGTGCGCGCAGAGAGAGGGGATGCTGAAGGACAGCAATCTGGCAGTAGTGTTCCACCAGCTGCAGCTTACTGCCAGGTTTGCTCTAGTGGTGAAGAGGGAGGGGATGATGAGGTCACTGACTCCACGTGGGTGCCTGAAGGGAGAGAGGAGGAGGAGGAGGAGGATGCAGCGTCACATGTCCAACGAGGCAGGATGCCCCCTGGAGGCCAGCTAGAGGCCAGCACAGCAACTGTACCACACTGCAGAGCTCCGCCTGTGCAGGGCGCTGCCTCTGCACATTATCACAAAAGTTCTTTGGTGTGGGCCTTTTTTGAGACGAGTGCATCAGATCGCACCACTGCTATTTGCAATATTTGTCTCAAGCGTATCTCGCGTGGCCAAAACATCAGCCGCTTGGGCACCACAAGCATGAGCAGACATATGTCGACCTGCCATGCAGCTCGTTGGCAAGCACACATAAAAGACCCACACCAAAGAACAAAGCGGACCTCTCCTTGCTCCTCATCAGCTGGGATCTCCATCCCCACTATATCTTCAGTCCTCTCTGAAAGCTGCTCTGAGAGGACTGAAGGTGTAGAATTAGGTGTGTCACAACCAAGTACTTGCAGTACACCGACGTCCGATTGTAGCAGGCAAATTTCCCTGCCCCAGCTGCTGGACCGTCGAAAGAAGTATACTCCCAGCCATCCACATGCCCAGCGGTTGAATGCTAGCTTGGCTAAATTGCTAGCACTTCAACTGCTGCCTTTTCAGTTGATAGACTCGGCCCCCTTCCGTGAGTTTGTTCAATGTGCGGTTCCTCAGTGGCAGGTTCCCAAACGCCACTTTTTCTCACGGAAGGCGATTCCGTCTCTCTACTGGCATGTGGAAGGCAATGTCCATGCCTCGCTGGACAGGGCGGTCAGCGGTAAGGTGCATATTACCGCTGACTCATGGTCCAGCAGGCATGGACAGGGACGTTATCTTTCTTTCACGGCCCATTGGGTCACTCTATTGGCAGCTGGGAGGGATGCAGGACAAGGTGCAGTAGTGTTGGAGGTTGTTCCGCCACCACGCCTCCAAAATGCTACTACTGGTTGTGACACACCTCTCTCCTCCACCCCCTCCTCTTCTTCTTCCTCCATGTCCTCTTCGAGTGCTCTGTCCTCGGAACCAGCGGTGCTCCGTAGGCGTACAAGGGGCTACGCGAGTACGCAGGCAAAAAGATGCCATGCCGTGCTTGCGCTGGTGTGTTTGGGGGACAGGAGCCACACTGGGCCAGAGGTTCTGGCAGCTCTGCAGGGGCAGGCCGAGAGGTGGTTGACGCCACGCCAGCTTAAGCCAGGAATGGTCGTTTCTGATAATGGCACCAACCTCCTCTCCGCCCTGCGACAGGGGCAGCTCACCCATGTGCCCTGTATGGCTCACGTCCTCAACCTGGTGGTGCAGCGGTTCTTGGGCAGGTTCCCAGGCTTACAGGATGTCCTGAGGCAGGCCAGGAAAGTCTGTGTGCATTTCCGCCGATCTTATAATGCCAGTGCTCGGCTGACTGAGCTGCAAAAGGAGCTGAACCTGCCCAAGAACCGCCTAATATGTGACATGCCCACCAGGTGGAACTCAACGTTGGCCATGCTGCAGCGACTGCACACGCAGCAGAGGGCCATCAATGAGTACCTTTGCGACTACGGCACCAGGACAGGGTCAGGGGAGCTTGGCTTTTTTTCCCCACGCCAGTGGAGCATGATCAGGGATGCATGCACTGTCCTCTCACCATTTGAGGAGGCCACGAGGATGGTGAGCAGTGACAGTGCATGCATCAGTGACACTGTACCTCTTGTCCACCTGTTGGAGCATACGCTGCGTGGGATAATGGACAGGGCACTTGAGGCAGAACAGAGGCAGGAAGAGGAGGACTTCCTTGTCTCTCAAGGCCCCCTTTATCCAGACAATGTTCCTTCTGTCCCACCCATCACACAGGAAGAGGAGGAGGAGGAGGAGGAGGATTGTGTGAGCATGGAGGTGGAGCCTGGCACTCAGCATCAGCAGCAGCAGTCTTTTAGGGATGATGTACAGTCCCAACAAACCAGTGGACTTGTACGTGGCTGGGAGGAGGTGGCTGGCGATCATGTCATCCTCAGTGACCCAGAAGACTCCGGACCGAATGCCTCAGCTAACCTACGCTGCATGGCCTCCCTGATCCTGCAAAGCCTGCGGAAGGATCCTCGTGTTCTTCGGATCAAGGAGAGTGACCATTACTGGCTGGCCACTCTCCTTGATCCACGGTACAAGGGTAAGGTTGCGGACCTTATCTTGCCGTCGCAGAGGGAGCAGAGGATGAGACATCTCAGGGAGGCCTTGCAGAAAGGTCTGTGCAACGCGTTCCCAGAAACTGGGAGGTTACAAACTCCTGGTCCTGGACGACGAGTTGCTGAGGCTTCGGTCAGTAGCAGAAGGAGCGGTGGGGAAGGTGGACGTCTGACCGATGCGTTCAGACAATTTTTTAGTCCGCAGCCCCAAGGTATGATCGGTTCCAGCAACCATCGCCAGCGTCTGATATACATGGTGCAGGAATACCTAGGGGCAAGGTCAGACTTGGACACCTTTCCCACCGAAAATCCTCTGGCTTACTGGGTCCTGAGGATGGATCACTGGCCAGAGCTTGCACAGTATGCAATTGAGCTACTGGCCTGTCCTGCATCCAGCGTTCTTTCCGAACGCACATTCAGTGCTGCTGGAGGATTTGTCACCGATCATAGGGTGCGCCTGTCCACCGACTCGGTTGATCGACTGACCTTCATAAAAATGAATCAGTCTTGGATCACCACCAGCTACCAGACACCTGAAGCGGATATAACGGAATAATTTATAATGTCACATCCCTTCAAGACTGCCTATGCTGATGCTGAGTGACTGTCCTGTTATGTTCACTGACTATCCTCTTCCTCCTCCTCAATGATCCATGCCACCACACCAGTGCCTAAGGCACAATTTTTCAGCCCCTGTATAACAGGGGCGTGTAATTACAATTTTTTAAAAAGATGCTTCGCAACAGGTGTGACTGCTGTGCTCAGAGTACAGTATCTGTGAGGGGTTGCAGTGTTGTGGCACCAGCACCAGTGCCTAAGGCACAATTTTTCAGCCCCTGTTGGGGCGTGTAATTACAATTTTTAGGCAATGCTTTGCAACAGGTCTCATTGCTGTGCTCAGAGTACAGTATCTGTGAGGGGTTGCAGTGTTGTGGCACCAGCACCAGTGCCTAAGGCACAATTTTTCAGCCCCTGTATAACAGGGGCGTGTAATTACAATTTTTTAAAAAGATGCTTCGCAACAGGTGTGACTGCTGTGCTCCAAGTACAGTATCTGTGAGGGGTTGCAGTGTTGTGGCACCAGCACCAATGCCTAAGGCACAATTTTTCAGCCCCTGTTTAACAGGGGCGTGTAATTACAAATCTTGATCTAATAGTTCACAGCAGGGCCCATTCCTGCGCCCACCAAGAGTAACTATGAGGGCCTACAGTCTTGTGGCAACACCGTCCACCACCACCACCACCACCAAAGGCCCAATTTTTCTGCCCTGTTCAACAGGTGCATGCAATTACAAATCTTGATCTAATAACTCACAGCAGGGCCCATTCCTGCACCCACCAAGAGTAACTGTGAGGGCTTACAGTCTTGTGGCAACACCGTCCACCACCACCACCACCACCACCAAAGGCCCAATTTTTCTGCCCGGTTCAACAGGTGCATGCAAGTACAAATCTTGATCTATTAACTCACAGCAGGGCCCATTCCTGTGCCCACCAGTCTTGTGGCTACACCAACATCTAATAGGGCAAATTTCTGCAGAGTATATACGGCAGGCCCCTACTTTCAAACATCCAACTTACAAACGACTCCTACTTGCAAACGGCAAGAGAAAACAGGAAGTGAGAGGAAATCTACCCCTAGGAAGGAAAATTCTATCCTGTTAGATTTAATTTGGGAAAAAGGTATCTCCTCTCTACTGATGCTTTATCACCAATCCTTGTTTCAATTAAAACCCCACTTTTCCAAAAACATTTGTCATTGGGACGGAAAGTGAGGTGACATGTTCTGAACAGATGTGCAAAGACAGCAAATGTTACAGGGGTGATAACCCCTCCCTATGTTCTCCAAAAAGCTTAAAAATTGATTTTTTTTGGGATGTAGCTACACTTCATAATGTACCTGTTCAGATTCTACTTAAGAACAAACCTACAGTCCATGTCTTGTTTGCACCACCTATATACTGCTGTTCAGAGTATATAGGGTTGTAGGTATAGGGTTTTATTTTGGGTGCGGGGTCCCCCTTAGTATCCATACAAGACCCAAAGGGGCTGGGGTGGGGGGGGGGGGGTGATGGGGTAGCCATGCCATTTTTCTCAAGGATTTTCAGCCATATGGCGGCCAGGACAAGACATGACATTAAAGCCGCAAGTGGTTTTAAATGGCTTCTTTTTTTCCTTTACAAATGTCATTTTGTGCAAGGACAGTTCTAAACACGGGAAACACATGCCACTTCACAGGCATACTTTAGACACCCCCCAGGTACCATATTTAAAGGAAAATTTCACTTTTTTTTTTTCACTTTATGCATCATTAAAATGACTGCTCCCGAAAAAACTTTAGTTTTTAAAATTTCTTTTTGCATTGATATATGTCCCCTGGGGCAGGACCCGGGTCCCCAAACCTGTTTTATGACATTAACATGCATATTGGCCGTTGTAATTAGCAATTTTGATTTCGAACGTTCGCGTCCATTATAACGAATAGGGTTCGAAAATTCGCGCGACCTTTCGGTCCGTTCGAAGGTTCTGGTGCGAACCGAACCCGGGGGTGTTCGGCTCATCCCTACTTTCCAGTCTCGGACCATCTTTTCCGTTACTCCATATTGTCTTGCAGCAGCGCAGTTATTATGTTCCTTCGTAAAGTTTACAACTTTAAGCTTGAAACTGGCTTCATGTTTCCTTCTCCTTGCTCCTTGCTGGAGCCATGCTGAGGCCATGTCTATCAGACATTTCTGAAATCTGTCAGGTATTGTAATCTGTCAGGTATTACGGTATCACTTTTATGATATCAAAAAGGAAACTGGTGAACTACAAGTCCAAGAGATCCCACAATTGGTAGGTAGCAACAATACCGGTAAATCCTCTCCTCCAAAGCACCATAAATCATATCGGTATTTTATATGAAGGGGAGATCTGGAGCTGTATGTGCAGTACAGGATGTATATGATGCTTTTGTAATACCGCATACAGTAGCGCCAGGTACACACAGTATATGATGCTTTGTAATATACGCCAGGTACACACAGTATACGGTAATATCATGCTTTGTTAGTACCGTAGGTACAGTATATATGATGCTTTGTTCCAGGTACCGTAAACTTTTGATGTAGGCCTTTAAATCAATGACCTTTATAGTATAGACAGTATAATATAATATATACTGTAGTATATGGTACCGGTATATGCTTTTCTTTTTCGTTACACTGCAGAATACAGTGCACATACAGTGTGCACCGCTGAGCCAATCACGGCAGGCAATGCATTTTACTAATTTGTTGATGGATGCAAAGCCTGCTCGGATTGGCAGAGGCTGTGACATCATCAGCCTGCGCGGCTCCAATCCAAGCAGGCTTAACAGGCTCTGCATTCAGCAACAGAGTGCATTGCCCGACGGGATTGGCTGAGCAGCGCACACTGTATACACAGCGAATTGTCGAGCACCCGGCGGCCTCTTCACCAGGTACCGAGCACCCGGCGGGCTTTAAATCCATATTGTGGCCTCTGCACCCGGCGTATAAGAAGACCCC
The DNA here is from genome assembly GCA_029206835.1 of Rana muscosa. Lineage (NCBI taxonomy): Eukaryota > Metazoa > Chordata > Amphibia > Anura > Ranidae > Rana > Rana muscosa. The sequence continues at coordinate 414,466,297 of CM055117.1, forward strand.
CGCTTTTTGGCAGTATAATTTGGGTGTAAAAAGTCGTCTTATACGCCGGAAAATACGGTATATTAATATTCAATCCATATTTTAATCAGGATGTATTATTATATTCAATTCATATTATAATCAGGATGTACTATTATTATTAGTTTTATTACTTTCACCTATACTATAGGCCTGGTTGACCAACTCTTGTAACTCCAATTTATACACAGGCAGAGGGTCCTCACTGATAAGAGCCTATGGACTTCTCTCAGATAGGTGTCCATTTATGAAACCGAGAAGAGCCGAGATCCTGATCATAACAGATGTGCCCGTTTATGAAGCTGAGATGAGGAGTGGAGAACATGTTCTTCACTTCTCATCACAGGACACACCCTTCTGTCATTAACTTTTACACAGATGACCAGTTTATGAAGGTGAGATCTAAAGGTCCTGCTGGCCATCTCTGTAAAATATCTCTGTCCCAGATTCTCCAGCTCAGAGGTGGAGAATTTGGGTCAGAAGCTGCTGTGATGTGAGGACAAAATGCTTCTTTCTTTCTAATATCAGCAACAGCATAGCTTAAAGATTGATATATACACACACATAAACTTATATAGTTATTATTTATATGTGTTTTATATATACAGTGTATATATTTTTAGTGTGTGTGAGTGTTTACACACACACACACACACACACACTATAGTTATAATGTATTGTCTTTTAGGAACCATTCACATCTCGGTAATGCAGAATTGCGCGATTCTTGCCCCGGTTCCAAATTTCTGTTAAATTGTGTCAAAATATGCAATGCACTTTTGGGTGCCATTCATTGTTGATGTCACCCCAAATGCAGTTAGCCAACATACATTTTGTCACACATTTTGTCATTTAAAAAATACACTACCAACGTGCCAAAATGCGCATTGAAAAAATGCACAACGCTCCATGCCCAAAAAAATTTCAATTTAGCTTTTTGGCCTTTTTTGTGCACATTTTGGTACAGTTATTAATGCACCCTTTGCTGCTTTTTTCATCACACATTTTGGCGTGTTTTTTAAAATGCATTTTAGCATTTTTATGTGCATTTTGGTGCTTTTTTTACATGTATTTTCGCTCTTTTATTACCTGTGTTTTTGTGTTCATTGCTGAAACACATGCAAAATGTATGATCTGCTTGCCATTAATTGTTAATGGCATCTCAGAAGTGGCTAGCAAATGTGCTGTACGCAAAATACGTATAAAATTCATGTTACAATAAAAAAAAAAAGTGTAGAGACTTCCGGTTGTGGCGACACATGAGGAGGAGGTGAGCAGAGCCAGCTCCCGTAGCACTCCTCACAAAATCGGCTTACAAAGCCCGCTCATGCCTCCGCTTCCTCAAGGGACCCCGATGAATTGCTTTGTGGAGCGATCCCACTGCCGCTCATTCTCCTCCGCTTTGCAACCCGCGGGAGACACGGTGGCGGATACAGACAACATTGAGCTCCAGGCACAGGCTCAAAGGCTCACTCACGCAGAGGAGCGGATTTTTTCTTTAGAGGATGAGGCCAAAGCTAGCTTTGCAACGCTAGCACGCATTTCAACCACCCAGAGGGACATATGGGAAAGATTAGATGGCCTGGAGAACCGTTTATGAAGAAATAATCTGCGCATTATCGGTCTGCCAGAACTGGTCTCTAATGCTCAGCTCACGAACCTTTGCGCTAAAGTCATTCCTGAGAAATGAGGCCTTTGGATCCCATGCACTATTGAACGTGCTCACCGCATTGGCCAATATGCAGAAAATCGCACCAAACCCCATCCAGTAATTGTCAGATATCTCAACTATGCTGACAAAAATGCCATTATGCAGAAATTTTGACGTTCGTTTTCCCTATCCGTTGACGCTGCAAATCTACTGCTATTTGCGGACTACTTGGTGGAAGTAATGAAACAACGCAAGGCCTTCTCTGCGATCTGTTCAGCGCTATATAGCAGTCAAGTTAAGTTCATCCTAGCATATCCAGCTGTTCTGTCCAATCCCATACAGGAGACCATTTTACTTTTACCTCCTCTGATGACGCGGAGCACTACATCAACAGTACCATGGAACAGTACCAGTAGCATGGAAACCGAATACTCCAACTCTACTGATGGCTCTTCTTCAAAATGCACCAAGGCTTCATTCGCTATGCCAACACAACAACGCAGTCCGATTAAGCCTCCGTATAAACATGGCCGCTTCAATACCCAGGAGGACCACTCAGGAATTCGCTGAAAGACTCCCTGAACTTTCACATTGCTGGAACTACATAGGAGATGGGTAACTCTACCCTTTCTCTTCTTTGCCTCTGAACTCCCTGTTACATTTTCTGGGTTATAACCGTTTCATTATCATTTTTTTTTTGTTTTTGGTTCTACACTTGGTTTGCAATTAACCTGCAATGCTGAATATCTAGGTGGCTACCTCTCAGTTCAATGTCGCTAGCCAGCTCCTTGTTCTTCTTACGGATTGAACCCGGAGTCACATTTTCACTCTGCTGAGCCTGTCCCCTGACCCAGCTTTCATGGGGTCCCTCCCTACCCCCATCTCCCCTATCCTTCCCCTCTATTCCTTGGTTGCTCTTCCCCATCTCCCCCTTCCCCTCTCCCCCCCAAAGCTCACTCTTGACCCCTAGGGGTACCATGTATAGGTAGGTGGATGTCTATCTGGCCCCCCTTCTTCTAAAGCGGGCTTCAAGATTCTGATAAGCTGAAAAGTTCCCCCCCAGACCCCCGCATCCCACAGGCCAGGGTAAAGACCCTTGTTCTCATCAACATGGTGCTTTTTTGGATCTCCCAGCAATTTACCCTCCCAATATTGAGGGCATGTGGCCTGGTATGGTTCTGGAAGGGGACGGGGGTGCACACACACCTTGATAAGGTCTGGTATGGATTTGGAGGGGGAGTGCAGACAAAAATCCATACCAAATTGCTCCTTATCCAGGCGTGCAGCCTGGCTGCCCATGAAAAGGAAGTGTAGCAAGCATATTTTGCCCCTCCTAAACTATACCAGGCCACATTCCCTCAACATTACCATGATGCCATGTCCCCATGTTGATGGAGGTCAAGGACCTTATCCCCACATCCCTGGCTTCACGTTTGTGAGGATCTGCAGGAAGAAATTAGCTGAATTAAGATGTCCTTTTTAGAATAAAGCACCTCCAGATGTTCGTCAACCCCCACATGAATATGTAAGGGGCCCCACAGTGAAAATGCACAAGACAGTGATGCTGGCTGATGTCATTGACCAAGTATTGTCATGACCATATGTTGTCAACAATTTCACTGGGGATACCCCAGCCACTTACTTCATAAACAGAAACAGACAATGGAGGGAAATGTAATTTAGCAGATATTTCATTTTTTTTTCTAACTGTCACATTTCCTGTATTACATCCTACAGGTATGCCACTTTACACGCAGGTTTATCCACTTTTGTACTGGCCTGTAATACTCATTCATCACCATGCCAGTTTTCAGTTTTTCTGATTTCATCACGCAACACTATAGCCAAATTAATTTGAAATCATTATGAGACAGATACAGTAGAGCTTTCTTTTGGTGGTATTTATTTAGTAAACTCTGTTGTTTTTATTTTTTACTATAAGAAGAAAAAAAACAAATGTGTTTACAACTGAGCGGATCTGATGGGGAACGTGAGAAGGGGCGGGTCTATTAATTTTTTACACTGCGGAAGAAGTTCCCCATTCCTCAGCCAATGATGTAGGCGGGGTCTGAGATACGAGGGCGCCCCCGCCCCCTCGTACCTCAGACCCCGCCTACGTCATTGGCTGAGTGGACCTGATGGGGAACTTCCTCCGCAGTGTAGGTCCGCTCAGACAATGACGTTTCGTGTGGAGTGCAGACTGCAGCGCTGGACATCGGATCACCGCGGGACACTGGAATACATCGCTGGAATGTTTTTTTGTTTTTTGTTTTTAATAAAGGACTTTTCCCAACGGTGTCTGTGTGTTTTCTTTACATTTTTTTTTACACTTTCTTTGTGAAATGGAAAGGGGTACAATGTACCCCTTACCAATTCACATAGGGGGGGTGGGATCTGGGGGTCCCCTATCTTAAAGGGGTCTTCCAGATTCCGATAAGCCCCCTGCCCGCAGACCCCCACAACCACCGGGCAAGGGTTGTGGGGACGAGGCCCTTGTCCCCATCAACATGGGGACATGGTGCTTTGAGGGGTCACAGACCCCCAAAGCATCTTCCCCATGTTGAGGGCATGTGGCCTGGTACGGTTCAGGAGGGGGGGCGCTCTTTTGTCCCCCCCTCTTTTCCTGCGGCCTGCCAGGTAAAGGGTCTGGTATGGATTTTTGGGGGGAACTCCACGCCATTTTTTTTAATTTGGGGTGGAGTTCCCCTTAAAATCCATACCAGACCTGAAGGGTCTGGTATGGATATTTGGGGGGCACCCCAAGTAATTTTTAAAAAAAATTGATGCAGGGTTCCCCTTAATATCCATACCAGACCTGAAGGGTAATTGAATTTGGGGGGACCCCACGCATTATTTTATTTTTTTATCAATGACTTTTCTCTGTATTGCCGGGAGCCAACAATTCATTATAGCCGCGAGTGCTTTTAAATGACTTTTTTTCCTTCAGAAATAACACTTTGTGCAGGAACAGTTCTAAGCAAGGGAAACAAGCGCTGCTTTACAGGCATACTATACACCCCCCAGGTACGAAATTTAAAGGAATATTTCACTTCTATTGTTTCACTTTAAGCATTATTAAAATCACTGCTCCCAAAAAAACGGCCGTTTTTAAAACTTTTTTTTGCATTGATACATGTCCTCTGGGGAAGGACCCGGGTCCCCAAACACTTTTTATGACAATAACTTGCATATAAGCCTTTAAAATTAGCACTTTAGATTTCTCCCATAGACTTTTACAGGGTGTTCCGCGGCTTTTGGAATTTGCCGCGAACATCCCAAATTGTTTGCTGTTCAGCGAACGAGCGAACAGGCAATGTTCGAGTCGAACATGAGTTTGACTCGAACTCAAAGCTCATCCCTACTCCTCTCTCTTACCCTAGGTTGACATTTGTTCATTGCAGGAATGTGCACAAAAATGCATGCATTCCTGCAATGTAAAAAAACACAGGCGCTATTGCGCTGAAAATGCGCTGAAAATAGCGCCTGCAAACCAACCTGAAACAGCGGCTGCTGTTTCTCCAGTGTGAAAGCCTGAGGGCTTTCACACTGGAGCGGTGTGGTGCGCTAGCAGGATGGTAAAAAAAGTCCTGCTAGCCGTTTCTTTGGAGCGGTGTGTTTACCGCTCCTCCATCGCTCCTGCCCATTGAAAGCAATGGGGCACCGCGGCTATATCGCCGGCAAAGCGCCTCTGCAGACGCACTTTGCAGTGATTTTTAACCCTTTTTCGGTCGCTAGCGGGGGGTAAAACCACATCGCTAGCGGCTGAATAGCGCCGCAAAATTGGCGGTAAAGCACCGCCGACACACCTCCCGCTCCAGTGTGGAAGGGGCCTTATGCTGCTGTGCAGTGGTACCATTATTTCTTAATGGGTCCCCCATGTACCTTGCTTTTGCACTCGTTTTTAAAAGGTTCTTTTGTGCATTTTTTTGCAAAGAGCAGCAAATTGAAATTGATAAGCTGCCCTATACATGCTGTACAACAGCATGCATGCTCCATCACGTCTGCAAAGGTGTGAATGGAGCCTAAAGCCCTGTACACACGATCGGATTTCCTATGGTTTTTTACCATCGGAAAACCGATGAAGCTGACTTTCATCAGTCTTGCCTACATACCATCAGTCAAAAAACCGACCGTTCCAAATGCGGTGACGTAAAACACTCCGATGAGCCGAGAAAAATTAAGTTCAATGCTTCTGAGCATGCGTCGACTTGATTCTGAGCATGCGTGGGGTTTTTATCCGATGAAGTTCCCCACAGACGATAGTAATTTGCTATCGGTTATTTAACCATCGGATAAATTTAAAACATGTTCTATTTTTAAACACTGATGGAAAAAAGACCGATGGGGCCCATACACGATCGGTTTGTCCGATGAAAAAAGTCCATCGGACTGTTCGTGTGTACAGGGCTTAAGGGCTAGTTTATACTCGTAGTAGCCCGCTGAAGAGAGATTTGCATTGACTAACTTTTAAGAGGGCATTTGACAGGCGATGGGGATGTTTTATGTCTCCTGCTCAAATTCAGTCTTAACCCCCGAAAATCCCGCACCACTGTGCCAAAACTGTATGAATTGTATGCTGATGCAACTTAGCTGTTCTGCAGTTGGTACTGCCTGTCAAACATGATGGGGGATATAATTTTTTCTGTACAAGTGTACAACCACATTTGGGAGACAATACAAACAAGGCTCAACCACCTGGTTTTTACCCCCCCAAACTGCAAGTGTAAACAAGGCCTATGGGTTAGTTCACATAAGTGGATGGAGGGTGGTAAAAGCAAGGAACTGAGCAGTGGCAGCCCGTTAATTAGGGGTGTATGGCGTTGACCCCCTGATCTACATGCAGGGCGCTGGATGCATGGATTCCAATAGGGGGGTTTTAGCACCTGATTAGAGCCAGAGGCTCTAATAGGCTTCGAAAAGGTGAAATTGGGTGCAGAGTCCCAGGGTAAGTGTGGGGCCCTGACTGACTGATCAACCAGGGGGAGTGCCACCAGTGACCCCCGCGACTGAAATTGAGACCCATTTTTTCTGACCACCAACCTGTATAAGGAGATGCAGCAGATCAGAGCTGTACACATTCCATGACCTGATGATTTCCTTTACAGCCACATCAAAGAACTAATGGAACAGGGCCACATTGCAACTGCATGCAATGCACACAGCTGCAGCACAGTGGGTCAGTGGGTTAAAACAGGCAACAATGAGGTGGCATATCACCTTCTCACTGACTATCAAATAGCCTCTGAAAATTGATCTGCCACCGATCATTTTTCAGAGGGGCAGAAATAATAGCTGCACATCTGAACGAGCTCCTAGAACTCTTTAGGCACCTCAGAGCCCACCTAAATCCCTTTTAGTTCTATGCACCGCTCATAGCCCATGTTCCCTTCTCTCCTTTATCCCACTGACAGTCCTCGAGTCCTAAGACTGACACCAGACTTGCAGCAGCAGTTTTTCCCCACTGACTGTTAGCCCCTTTATTTGTGCCCTGATTTTAATCACTTCAATTCCGGACACTTTCACCCCCTTCCTGCCCAGGCCAATTTTCAGCTTTCGGTGCTGTCGCATTTTTGAATGACAACTGCGCCGTCATGCAATACTGTACTGACATGAAATGTTTATCGCTTTTTTGCCCTGATTCACATTGATGCCACTTTGAATTTGTGCTACTTCAATTGAAGTAGCACGATTTCAAAGTAGCAAGGTCAACGTAATTTCAGGTGCTACTTGATAGACATCTGTGTGGCTTCATGCACAGATGTCTATTGAAGTCGCACCTGAAATCGGCAAAAGTAGTGCAGGAACTACTTTTGCAAACCGGTGCGGCGCAGCAAAATTGGTGTCGCACAGATTGGAACAGTGCCATTGCCTCCAATAAGCTGCAACTTGTCATGCGATTTGATCTCTCAAATCGCATGACAAATTGCTCCAATGTGAACCTAAGCTTAGAGACAGATAGAGATTTCTTTTGGTGGTATTTAATCACTATTTTAATTTTTTTTATTTTTTTTCTACACAAGTGATAAAAGACAGAACATTTTGAAAAATATTATTTTTTTAGTTTCTGTTATATAATTTAGCAAAAAGGTAATTTTTCTCCTTCACTGATGGGCACTGATGGGTGTCACTGATGGGGCTGCACTGATAATCAGGGCACAATTACCGACTCTTCTTTTATCATGAGCTGTCACACGATAACCGGCAAGTTTGTTTACATGTGATCAGCTGTGATTGTAAAGATTGGTCCTTTGGAGGTTGCTAATGGACATCTTTTGGCTATAGAGCGGTCGGGATCTAGTTAAACTCTTCCATTGTCTGCATTGTACCACAACTATTGGTACTATTTCTAGTGATCCTATGGGGCTGATTTACGAAAACATTTGCGCCATGAGTATCGGCGCATCTGCGTGCGCAACGGCAGTTTCGGTATTTATGAAACATTAGCGCCGGTAACGCAGCGCTATTCGTATTTACTATAGTGTTCTCGGCGCACGGGAGGAGGCACTCAGTGCGCCACTATGGACCTGGTGCACGGCATCTTCAAATTAAAATATAAAGAAGCTGGAAGTGCTAATATAATGGGGGTGATGTGAGGAGGTATAGTGACAACTACCCAAGTAACAAATATGCCCAAAATAGAATGAGAAAGTAACTTTTTCTGAACCAGCCTGCTGCACCTGCAAGTATGTTTAGAACTCCAAGGGATCTCTTGTGCTCTGCATGGCAATTTTACTCGTTCAAATGTGCCGGTTTACTGTGCCAGCAAAATCTTAGTAAATGTCAAGTCACCTAAATCAATTTGCATAAGTTGAACAGGCGCACCTCCTAAACTTGCCATTCTATAAGTGTCCGACAGCAAAATTACATTTCTAAAGGGAAAAAAAAGGCATTTAAAAGCACTCGCGGCTATAATGAATTGTCGGCTCCCGGCAATATAGAGAAAAGTAATTGAAAGTCTTTGAAAAAAAAAGAAAAAATGCGTGGGGTCCCCCCAAATTCCATTACCAGGCCCTTCAGGTATGGTATGGATATTAAGGGGAACTCCACGGCAATATAAAAAAAAAAATTATGTGCGGGTCCCCCTCAAAATCCGTACCAGGCCCTTCAGGTCTGGTATGGATTTTAAGGGGAACCCCCACGCCAAACTTAAAAAAAATGGTGTGGAGTCCCCCTAAAAATCCACACCAGACCCTTTATCCGAGAACGCAACCTGGCAGGCTGCAGGAAAAGAGGGGGGGCGAGAGAGTGGCCCCCCTCCCTCCTGAACCGTACCAGGCCACATACCCTCAACATGGGGAGGATGTCCGGTGGTTGTGGGGGTCTGCGGGCGGGGGGCTTATCGGAATCTGGAAGCCCCCCTTAACAAAGGGGACCCCCAGATCCCGCCCCCCCTGTGTGAAATGGTAATGCGGTACAAATGTACCTTTACCATTTCACAAAAAAAGTGTCAAAAATGTTAAAAATTACAATAGCCGGTTTTTGACAATTCCTTTATTAAAGACTTCTCCTTTCTTCCATCTTCTTCCATCTTCTTCTTCCATCTTCTTCTTCTTTTCTCCATTCGAGTTTCTTCCTCCATCTTGTTCTTCATCTTCACCTTCATCTTCCTTCTTCCTTCGGTGTTCTCGTCCGCATCTTGCTTCAGCTTCTTGTTCCCTTCTTCTTTCTCCGGCCGCTCCGCTTGAATTCGAGGTTCCCGCTTCAGTTCTTCAGTTCTCCTCTGGGTCCGCTGCCACCCGGTGACCCCGCCCCCCACTGACACCACGGGGAAAGTCTCAGTGAAATCCATGTGCGTCAGAGGGGGGCGGGGTCACCGGGAGGCAGCGGACCCAGAGGAGAACTGATGAACTGAAACGTCACACAGCGGGAACCTCGAATTCAAGCGGAGCGGCCGGAGAAAGAAGAAGGGAACAAGAAGTCGGAGCAAGATGCGGACGAGAACACCGAAGGAAGAAGGAAGAAGGAAGATGAAGATGAAGATGAAGAACAAGATGGAGGAAGAAACCCGAATGGAGAAAAGAAGAAGATATAAGAAGAAGGTGGAAGAAGATGGAAGAAAGGAGAAGACATTAATAAAGGAATTGTCAAAAACCGGCTATTGTCATTTTTAACATTTTGACACTTTTTTTGTGGAATGGTAGGGGTACATTTCACATGGGGGGCGGGATCTGGGGGTCCCCTTTGTTAAAGGGGGCTTCCAGATTCCGATAAGCCCCCCGCCCGCAGGCCCCCACAACCACCGGGCAAGGGTTGTGGGGGTGAGGCCCTTGTCCCCATCAACATGGGGACATGGTGCTTTGAGGGGTCACAGACCCCCAAAGCATCCTCCCCATGTTGAGGGCATGTGGCCTGGTACGGTTCAGGAGGGGGGGGCACATTCTCGTCCCCCCTCTTTTCCTGCGGCCTGCCAGGCTGCGTGCTCGCATAATGGTCTGGTGTGGATTTTTATGGGGACCCCCACGCCATTTTTTTTAAGTTTGGCGCGGGGGTCCCCTTAATATCCATACCAGACCTGAAGGGCCTGGTAATGGAATTTGGGGGAACCCCCACGCATTTTTTTTTTTCAAAGACTTTCAATGACTTTTATCTGTATTGACGGGAACCAGCAATTCATTACAGCTGCGAGTACTTTTAAATGACTATTATTTTACTTTAGAAATGTCATTTTGCTCTCGAACTGTTATAAACATGGAAAACATGCGCTACTTTACAGGCATACTATAGACACCCCCCAGGTATGATATTTGGGGCCAGTTCACACGATATGCAGTGCAGTGCGTTTTTTTGATGCATAAAAAACGCAAATAAAGTTGATCACATTAATGCCAATAACATAGTTCACACCACTGCAGTCCGTTCCAGTGCGTTTCAGAGAGGAAAAAAAAAATTGGTCATGCTGCATTTTTATGTACAGAACTGTACTGGACCACAGTAAAACACATCAAAAACGCTACGGAACTTACCAAAAATGCACTGGAATGCACCGGAACGCACCTAAATGCACCAAAGACGCACTGCAACACACTTTTCCTAAGTGAAAACCATTGGACTGCATCAAAAACGCATCAAAAATGCACTGGAACGCGCCAAAAACGCGCATGCAGAAAAGCACCTGGAACGCATCCAGACTGCGTTTCTATGGTGTGAACTAGGGCCAGTTCACACCATAGAAACGCAATCCGGATGCGTTCCAGGTGCTTTTTTGGTACGTTTTTGATGCAGTCCAGTGCTTTTTTTCACCCCTATTTTTTATTAACCATAGATAAGGACAAGTGTGTTCCAGTGCATTTTTGGTGCATTTAGGTGTGTTCTGGTGAGTTCCAGTGCGTTTTTGATGCGTTTTGCAGCGTTCCAGTACAGTCCAGTGAAGGTAAAATGCAGCATGTTCTACTTTTTTTGTGGAACTGGAACGCACTGGAACAAACGGTGCCATTTAGAACCATATAACCAACTTTCCATGCATTTCTGATGCATAAAAAACGCAATGCACTGCATGTGGTGTGAAATGGCCCTTAAGAAAGCACTGGAATGCATTATGTACCCTGTAGCTTGTCCTAATTCTTTTGTTTGGTGATATGCTGAAAACATTTTCAATAAAAATTTTGAAACACAAAAAAAAAAAAAAAAAAAAAGAAATGGCCCTTAAGCAATTTGGCATATTTAAAGGCACTTCTTCTTGTTTTGTTTTTGGTGTTGTCCAAATTGGTGACATTGATATATGTCCCTTAGGGTGGGACCTGGGCCCCCATTTTAAGGCCAATAACTAGAAGATAAGCCAGCCAAGTGGGGACTAGCAAAATTAACAAATCAGTTCCCATAGACTGCAATGGTATTTGTTGTATAACTTTTGCCCATGTTCCCCCCTGGACCGATGGGTGCTTGTCCCGTCTCTAATTTTGTAGCATGCTGGATGATGTGCTTAATTTTGGACGGGGGCGGGCTTATTTTCTACTAGCTGCATTTGTGTTGGTCTCAGCATGGTCAGGAACTTAGGTTTTTTTTTTTGGTGCTTTTTGTGTGTGAACAGCACCTGGATATTTGTGGGCATGCTCAGAGAGAGTGTGTTTTTTGGGTTAGTAATTGAAGAACTTCCTTAACAGGTGTACTCACTTTGAAGTTCAGTCTCTGCATTGGGTGAACTTGCATTTTGGGTGTTTCATGTGTTTTCAATTGCCTCATTAGCACACAAACCTATGTTATATAAAACTTGCAGATAGCATTCTCTCCCTTGCCCTGAAAAGAGGCAAGATTGTGTGTGTTTTGCCGTACATTGTACATTTTGGTGTCATTATCAAGTTTGTAACACGTGCATTTTATTTGTTATGTCTTTGCAAAACAGATGTTTGTTTTACTTTGGTTGATTATTATTTTTTTTGTGTGGGGGATATGTTCCCCTGAAATATTTTTGATGTTGTTAATGTGTGTCGTTTGTTCACTTTGATTTAATTGTCTGTGCTGCATTATTTTGCTAAATCTTTCTCAAGATCTGACTAATGTTTCACATGTACCTTCATGTCTTTTTTATTTATTTATTTTTTTGCATCCCTTTGTTTTCCAAGTCCTGTTTTGTTGACCAATAAAATTTGATGCAAAGTTTGATTTTTGATTTTTTTTTTTGTTTTCTATGCAACATATGTGACAGCTATAGCTTAACTATGCTTATTGGCATGTCAAAATAAAACAGGTGTGATTTGTCTACCCTGGTGCCTTCATGGTAGCATATGCATGTATTGTGTGCTGTCATGGATAGTCACCAGGAAATAAAAAATACAGAGCGGTAAGTATTCAATTTTCCTTTTTACTGCAGTGGTTCTCAGCCTCAGTCCTCAAGTACCCCCAACAGGACATGTTTTGTGAATTTATCTTATTGAGAATTGCTGTCCAAAATACCAAGCTATTGACTGTGATTTAAAGCACATGTGCAAGATGAAGGAAAACCTGCAAACATGGCCTGTTGGGGGTACTTGAGAAGCACTGATTTAGAGCACTGCACTTAAAAATAGCTCAAGGTAATATGATTCTAATTGTGGGCATTTTGAGGGAAACCAAGTAAATGTTAGAACTCCTGCTTTTTTTTTTTTTTTTTTTTTTTTTTTTTTTTAGGTTGGGCTTTGTGTCCCTTTTTAGTAAAATTGGCTTCACTTCCTGTCACACAGATAAACAGGAAGTGAAGGTAAAACCCTACCAATGTCTTTTCTTGGGGACCCACAGATCAATCTAACTGGTGTTCCCATTAAGCAAATTGCACTCTAGCACGTTGTTGTGTACACCCCAAATCATTAGGTAGTTTGGGGTTTAGTAAAGGCAAATCCACTCTGCAGTACAAGTGTAGTGGCTGAAATTCTGAGGGGAAGCACCGGCGATTGTAACATCCAATCATGTAAAAGCAAAGATGGTGTTTTTTTTGTTTCCTTGCATGTCCCCCTCGGATATCCAGCAAGTGCACTTGTTGTGCAAAGTGGATTTACCTTTAGTAAATAAACCCCAAAGTCCAAAATACCTAATAATTTGGGGTGTACCCAGCAAAATGCTGGAGTGCAATGTACATAATCGGGAAAGTATTTACTGTAGATTGACCTGTGTGTCCCCAAGGAAAGACATTGGTAGGGATTTCCCCTCACTTTCTGTGTGACAGGAAGTGAATCATTTGGAAGGATAAAGTGGCCAAATTTGGGAGTTGTCTTCACCCTATCAGGGGTGCAGACATCCCCAAAAACTGTCTAGACTTCTAATCCCTCTGCATGCTATCCCCAAGCAAAAATAAGAAAAAGGATTTTGTAATGTTTGTGCTGGAACACTGTGTGACCCTTCACCTTTTTCTCCTGATGCATGCTGGGAAGGGGCTGTACCAGGAAGTAGTGAGAGTGGTGTGTGAGACTGGAAGCAGCAGCAGCATGATGGACAGAAGGGATTACATCTGGTAATGACAGAATCCTGTTGTATTAGGACTCTATGTAACAAGTCATCATGTTCTGAGTGAGTAATAAACCCTTCCATGGTTAAGAAGTTCATCTGGCCTGTGTGTAACTTGCTGAGCAGATACTTTAGCATTGCTAGCAAAACTCTGCGAGACCCCGTGTCTAAGGGACATAACAGATTTCATTTAGTTTAACTTTGCAGACACATTCCTAAGTTGAATTGTGATGCATGTCAATGGCCCATTTAGACCCTCTTTAACCACTTGAGATCAACGCTATAACTGATGGACGGCCACAGCACGGTCCTCAATTGCCGGGAGTCCATCAATAGACGTCCTCCCCTTTCCGTGCGCGCACGCTGTAGTCACGAGTCACTGAGACTCGGGTGATGACAGATCCGAGTAAGGGGCTGATCCCTGCCCCTTACCACGTGATCAGCTGTCAGCCAATGACAGCTGATCATGTGATGTAAACAAAAGCTTGGTAATGGTTTTTGTTTTCTCCTTGTGCTGACAGCGTGAGCATAAAAAAAGGCAATCACCGGCTTATGTGCAAGGGACATCAGGCCCGAAGAGGAAGAGGCAATTCTGCGTCATCTGTGACAATCAGTAGCCCCTGCCAGTGCCACCTATCAATGCCCACCACTGGTGCCAATCAGTGCCACCTACCAGTGCCACTTCTCAATGCCCACCAGTGCCAACTAGAAATGCCACCTCTCAGTGCCCACCCTTGTAACATTATCGGTGCCCATCAGTGCAGCCTCATCAGTGTACATCAATGAAGGAGAATTTTTTTCGAACAAAATATTAAAATATCCAATTTTTTTTTCTTTTAGTCAGTCTTTTGTATTTATAGAAAAAAAAACCCAGAGGTGATCAAATAGCACCAACAGAAAGCTCTATTTGTGTGCAAAAAATGATTACATTTTCATTGGGTTACAGTGTTGTGAAAGTTGAAAATTTGTCTGGGCAGGAAGGGGGTTTAAGTGGCCAGTAAGCAAGTGGTTAATATAAGGCTACATGCACACAGACGTTTTTCCAGCCGCTTGTTTGAGTGTTTTTTGCAGCTTAAAAACGCCTCTCCATGTTAGCCTATGGCCTCATGGCCACCATGGCGTTTTTGAGCTGTAAATGGAATAGCCGTTTTTATGCCCCATGTACACGGGACGCTGGTGCAAAGTCTTCAGAACTGAGGTTGAAAGCGGCGTTTCTAAACGTGCGTTTTGTTGCGTTTGCATGCCGCGTTTTACCGCATTTGCGTCTATAAGCGTTTAGTTAGTTAACATTAGGAATGACCTGAACCTGCGAACAGACAGAAAGTTTGCGTGAACTTTAGAACCCTATTAAATACAATGGACTCGAAAGTTCGAAATCAAAAGTGCTAATTATAAAGGCTAATATGCAAGTTATTGTCCTAAAAAGTGTTTGGGGACCCGGGTCCTGCCCCAGGGGACATGTATCAATGCCAAAAAAAGTTTTAAAAACGTCAGTTTTTTCGGGAGCAGTGATTTTAATAATGCTTAAAGTGAAACAATAAAAGTGAAATATTCCTTTAAATTTCGTACCTAGGGTGTGTGTATTGTATGCCTGTAAAGCAGCACTTGTTTCCCTTGCTTAGAACTGTGCCTGCACAAAGTGTCATTTCTGAAGGAAAAAAAGTAATTTAAAACTCATTCGCAGCTATAATGAATTGTCGGCTCCCGGCAATATATAGAAAAGTCATTGGTAAAAAAAAAAAAAGCGTGGGGGTCCCCCTGGGTTCAATTACCAGGCCCTTCAGGTCTGGTGTGGATATTAAGGGGAACCCTGCCGCAAATTAGAGGGAGACGAGAGAGCGGTGGTTGTGGGGGTCTGCGGGCAGGGGGCTTATCGGAATATGGAAGACCCCCTTAACAAAGGGGACCCTGAGATCCCGGACCCCCACCCTATGTGAATGAGTATGGGGTACATCGTACCCCTACCCATTCATCTGGTGGCAAAAAAAGTCAACAAAAAAAACACAACACAGGTTTTTAAAGTAATTTATTAGGCAGCTCCGGGGGTCTTCTTCCAACTTCGGGGGTCTTCTTCCAACTTCGGGGGTCTTCTTCCGACTTCTCTGGTTCTTCTCCCGCTCTCCGGTGCCTTCTCCACGATCTCCGGTTCTTTCTGCCTTCTGCCGGGTGCCCCACTATCTTCTTCCAGCTCTTTTGCTAGCGGGGTCCCGGTCTTCATCGTTGTCTTCTTCAAGCCGTCTGCTTCACGCTCAAGTCGTGTCCAAGTTGCCTTGCAAAGTCGCGCTGCCCCTCTGTCAACCGGAACACGAGTCGCCCCACAAGTCGGATCGTCTTGATCCGACTTCCCAGGCGACCTCTATTCAAATCAATGGGCTCCCATAGGGAACCATTCATTTTGAATAGAGATACAAGCGCAGCTGACATTTTTATTTACTATCACAGTGCGCCCCCTGGTTCATGTGCCCAATTAAGGATTTACCCAGCGCACCAATTAAGGTATGAACCGGCGCAGCGCACTGTTGATAGTAAATCACCTCCACGTGTCTCTGTTTCCCTCTTATCAGTAAAAAATTCTAGCCCAAGGGCTAACGCTGCGCTAGAAATGTAGAATATAAAATACAGCTGCTAGCACCTTCAAGTCAGATACAAACTCAATAGATATAAAATACAAAGTACAGTGCAGCGCTAATACAGTTAAAACTATATAGGTGAAAAAAGGAAAACGAATGAGGAGTCCCAAATGCACAGTCCATGTATATAGGAAAAAGCAGAAATCAAAATCTGTGCTTCATATAGATGGAAAAGCCACAGGTCAGGAAAAAGGTGATGATCCTTCACACAAGATAAATCCTGCTCCAAACTTACCAGCTTCCCATGACCACTATAAAATGGTCTCACCAAACACAGGGAAATGGGTCTCTCCAAAAACCTTTAGTAATGGCTGGGATCTCCACTTTGCAGATGAAATTTAGAGATCAAAGATTATTATAATTATTATTCAGGGTTTATATAGCGCCAATAGTTTACGCAGCGCTTTACAACATGAGGGCAAGACAGAACAGTTAAAATACAAATCAATACAGGAGGAATCAGAGGGCCCTGCTCATTAGAGCTTACAATCTAGAAGGGAGGGTCAAGTGGAACAAAAGGTAATAACTGTGGGGGATGAGGTGATGGAGAAAATGAAAATAGTTGTTAGGTGTGTGTAGGATAGGCTTCTGTGAAGAGAAGTGTTTTCAGTGATGGTCTAAAAGCTAATAAAGTAGGAGATAACCGGACAGATTGGGGTAGGCGTTCTGTAGGATTGGAGAGGCTCTAGAGAAGTCCTGGAGGCGAGCATGGAAGGAGGTGACAAAGGAGCTAGAGAGCAGGAGGTCTTGAGAGAAACAAAGAGAACAAATAGGTTGGTATTTAGAGACTAGGCTAGTGATGTAGCTGGGGGCTAAGTTGTGGATGGCTTTGTAAGAAGTTGTTAGTATTTTGAATTTAATTAGTTGGGTGAGCGGAAGCCAATGGAGGGATTGACAGAGAGGGGTAGCAGTCACAGAGCGATTGGTAAGGTGGATGAGTCTGGCAGCAGCATTCATGATGGACTGAAGGGGGGATAACCTATGTAGAGGTAAGCCAATGAGAAGGGAGTTACAGTAGTCGAGGCAAGAGATGACCAGGGAGTGAATGAAGAGCTTATGTTTGTGTCATTGGTTAGAAAGGGGCGTATTTTGGAGATGTTGCGGAGGTTGAGGCGGCAAGATTTGGACAGTGATTGAACGTGGGGCTTAAAGGAGAGTTCAGAGTCCAGGAACTTGGCAAGCGGGATGGGCTTATAGATGTGCCATCAATTTTGACAGAGAGATCAGGGGAAGGGGAAGGGGCACATGGGGGGGAGGAAAAATTATAAGTTTGGTTTTGGATAGATTGAGTATGAGGAAGTGGTGTGACATCCAGAATTTGATATATCTGTTATTAAATTAGTGATACATGAGGCAACAGAGGGAGTGAGCTGAAGGGTAGAGAAATAGATTTGGGTATTGGAAGCCATGGCAGGCTATCAACTGACCCAGGGAGGAGGTGTGGTTAGAAAATAGTAGAGGTCCAAGAACAGAACCTTGGGGGACCCCAACAGAGAAGGGAAGAGGAGAGAAGGAAGCAGAATTGTAAGTAACGCTAAAGGTGCAGTTGGATAAGTAGGAGGAGAACCAGCGAAGAGTACAGTCACGGAGACCAAAGGCATGGAGTTTTTTTTTTTAGGAGGAGGGGGTGGTCAACTGTATCAAAGGCAGCAGAGAGGTCCAAGAGTAGGAGTACAGAGTACAGCCATTGGTTTTGGCTGTTAGTAGATTGTTTCGTTAGTTTTAGGAGAGCAGTTTCTGTGTAGTGTTGGGGACGAAATCCAGGCTGAAGGGGATCAAGAAAACTATTATCAGCAAGGTGGTCGCTCAGTCGGTTGTAGACCAGACGTTCAAGGAGTTTGGATAAAATGGGGAGAAATGCTCCCATAGTGCAATAATGTAAGTGTCTACCCGACACTAGGGAACTAATAATGTGATTGTCTACTCCAGTTCTAAAACCCGAGCGCCTGATCTCTGGAAAAGGGCTTGATGGTGTCAGCATCCTAGCCCCCGCTCCGCTCTCTTTCCTTTTTCACCTATATAATTTTAACTGTATTAGCATTGCACTGTACTTTGTTTTACCTCTAATCAGTGTCCACCTGAGTTAAATAGCCTTGCAGGATTGAAATGCCATTTTTGTATGTGTGCACTGTAATTTTTTGTTCTGTTTGTACAGTATGTTCTTATAGCAGCACCATCTTTAATGCAATGCATTTTTTAGGGTGTGCCCCCAAGTCTTTGTCTGTTATATTGGTCCTGACCAGATCCCTTGGGCTGGAGCACCCCATCCCCCCCACCATTACCTTTAATCAGTATCCACCTGAGTTATAGGAGGAGTCCTTTTAGTTCTCCCGTAAAGAGGAGTGTATTTCTCCCATGGTTGAGAAGCAGGATGTTTCATTCTATGAATAGTGTAGGACCCACTGATAATGGGGTACTCTGACGCAGTAGTGGGCTTAAGCACTGTATGGCCATATGGTGTGACCATATTTTTGCTTGATATGTTCAGGTGCTTTAAATAGCCTTGCAGGATTAAATGTAATTTTTGTTTTGATTGGATGATATAGAGGACCCTAACCTAGGAATCATCTGGTATACAACCCAACCCATCTCCAACTTCTGGAGCTCTAGAATAGACAAAGTGGTTCCTTAAATGCTGTGCCTTGGCATTCCCAAAGGCTCTCACTTTTTCTGGGCATGCAGGCAGGCTGGGTTCTCCTGCATCAATAATATTAGGTATACTGTCCTAACTCCTTATGCACCCCTACCCTTTCCTGTGTGCCTGCATTCTCTGGGACCCCTGTTTGCATCCATACTGCTTATGCATACTGTAACCTTTGTGTTCCTGTATGTTCAGCATCCTACTGCTGTACGATATTCCTGTGTTCCTGTCTCCCTGTGAGCTCTTCACCCCAGTGCTCTAAGTGTCTCTTACCAGTTTTACATGCTATGCCTGCCTTTAGGGTCAACACCGTAGCGCTGCTCAATATTCCAGTATTGCGTGCTCTCCGAGAACCTCAGCCATACCTCCCAACTTTTCGAGATGGGAATGAGGGACACCTATTAGGAAAAGTAAGTAGGCATAGGGCACACCCCCTGTCACTCTCTCTTAAAGGAGAACTATACAAAAAAAATTAGTTCAACACATAAGTGCTTTTTTTTTTACCACTACTATTCCTTTATACTGCCTTTTGAAATTTACAAATGCAGCAATTTAGAAATTGGACGATAGATCTAGCACTGGGAAACATGTTTTGAAAGATAAAAATGTTCATTTTATATATTACTATACAGTCATGGCCAAAATTGTTGGCACCCCAGAAATTTTTCCAGAAAATCAAGTATTTCTCACAGAAAAGTATTGCAGTAACACATGTTTTGCTATACACATGTTTATTCCCTTTATGTGTATTGGAACAAAGCAAAAAAAGGGAGGAAAAAAAAAAGCAAATTGGACATAATGTCACACAAAACTCCAAAAATGGGCTGGTCAAAATTCTTGGCACCCTTAACTTAACCACTTTCCACCCGCCCTATAGCGGATTGACGGCGGCAAAGTGGTTTCGAAATCCTGACTGGACGTCATATGACGTCCTCAGGATTTTGAGCCGCTGTGCGCCCCCGGGGGCACGCATCGCGGCGATTGTTGTGTTGCAGGGTGTCAGTCTGACACCCCGCAAAACCGATCTACTGTAGGTAAAGAGTCTCCGACGGAGACTCTTTACCATGTGATCAGCCGTGTCCAATCACGGCTGATCACAATGTAAACAGGAAAAGCCGGTCATCGGCTTTTCCTCACTCACGTCTGTCAGACGCGAGTAGAGGAGAGCCAATCGGCTGCTCCTCTGACAGGGGGGGTTTGTGATGATCCATTATCAGCGCAGCCCCCCCGAGGATGCCCACACTGGACCACCAGGGATACCACTGGACCACCAGGGATACCACCAGGGATGCCCACCACCAGGTATGCCTCCCTAGACCACCAGGGATGCCATTCTGTGCCCCTAATGGATGCCAATCAGTGCCCACAATGGATGCCAATCAGTGCCCACAATGGGCATCACTGATTGGCAGGCATTATTGTTTGGCACTGATTGGCATCCATTAGTACCACATTACAGTACAGTGCCACCTATCAGTGCCCATCCATGCCCATCTGTACCACCTATCAGTGCCCATCCATGCTGCCTATAAGTGCCCATCCGTGCCGCCTATCGGTGCCCATCCGTGCCGCCTATCGGTGTCCATCCGTGCCACCTATCTGTGCCCATCTGTGCCGCCTACCTGTGCCCATCAATGCTGCCTACCAGTGCCCATCCGTGCTGACTATCATTGCCCATCCGTGCTGCCTATCGGTGCCCATCCGTGCTGCCTATCGGTGCCCATCCGTGCCGCCTATTGGTGCCCATCCGTGCCGCCTATCGGTGCCCATCTGTGCCGTCTCATCTGTGCCCATCCATGCCGCCTTATCAGTGCCCATCAGTGCAGCCCCATCAGTGCCCATCAGTGAAGGAGAAAACTTACTTAAGTTTTGTAACTGAAACAAAAAAAAGTGTGTTTTTCAAAATTTTCGGTCTTTTTTTTTTTTTTTGCAGAAAAAAAAATCGCAGAGGTGATCTAATACCACCAAAAGAAAGCTCTATTTGTGGGAACAAAATGATAAAAATTTCGTTTGGGTACAGTGTAGCACAACCGCGCAATTGTCATTCAAAGTGCAACAGCGCAGAAGGCTGAAAATTGGTCTGGGCAGGAAGCTGTATAAGTGTCCAGTATGGAAGTGGTTAATATTTGGTTGCACACCCTTTGGAAAAAATAACTGAAATCAGTCTCTTCCTATAACCATCAATAAGCTTCTTACACCTCTCACCCGGAATTTTGGACCACTCTTCCTTTGCAAACTGCTCCAGGTCTCTCTTATTGGAAGGGCGCCTTTTCCCAACAGCAATTTTAAGATCTCTCCACAGGTGTTCAATGGGATTTGGATCTGGACTCATTGCTAGAACTCTCCAGAGCTTTGTTGCCACCCATTTCTGGGTGCTTTTTGACGTATGTTTGGGGTCATTGTACTGCTGGAAGACCCAAGATCTTGGACGCAAACCCAACTTTCTGACACTGGGCTCTACAGTGCGACCCAGTGCCAGAGGCAGCAAAACAACCCCAAAACATCATTGAACCTTCACCATATTTCACTGTAGGTACCGTGTTCTTTTCTTTTGTAGGTCTCATTCCGTTTTCGGTAAACAGTAGAATGATGTGCTTTACCAAAAAGCTCTATCTTGGTCTAATTTGTCCACAAAACGTTTTCCCAGAAGGATTTTGGCTTACTCAAGTACATTTTGGCAAACTGTAGTCTTGCTTTTTTATGTCTCTGTGTCAGCAGTGGGGTCTTCATTGGTCTCCTGCCATAGCGTTTCATTTCATTTAAATGTTGATGGATAGTTTGCGCTGACACTGATGCTCCCTGGGCCTGCAGGACAGCTTGAATTTCTTTGGAACTTGTTTGGGGCTGCTTATCCACCATCCATCCACCATCCATCAATTTTTCTCTTCCGTCCACGCCCAGAGAGATTAGCTACAGTGCCATGGGTTGCAAACTTCTTGATAATGTTGCGCACTGTGGACAAAGGCAAATCTAGATCTCTGGAGATAGACTTGTAACCTTGACATTGTTGATATTTTTCCACAATTTTGGTTCTCAAGCCCTCAGACAGTTCTCTTCTCTTCTTTCTGTTGTCCATGCTTAATGTGGCACACACAGACACACAATGCAAAGACTAAGTGAACTTCTCTCCTTTTTATCTACTTTCAGGTGTGATTTTTCTATTGCCCACACCTGTTACTTGCCCCAGGTGAGTTTAAAGGAGCATCACGTGCTTGGAACAATCTTATTTATTTTGAAAGGGTGCCAAGAATTTTGACCAGCCCATTTTTGGAGTTTTGTGTGACATTATGTCCAATTTGCTTTTTTTCCTCCCTTTTTTTGTTTCGTTCCAATACACACAAAGAGAATAAACATGTGTATAGCAAAACATGTGTTACTGCAATACATTTCTGTGGGAAATACTTGATTTTCTGGAAAAATTTCTGGGGAGCCAACAATTTCGGCCATGACTGTATATATCAGACCAAAATGAGGGACACATTAGGAGTAAAGGGGGACAGAGGGACTTTGT
Source organism: Rana muscosa (assembly GCA_029206835.1). Classification (NCBI taxonomy): domain Eukaryota; kingdom Metazoa; phylum Chordata; class Amphibia; order Anura; family Ranidae; genus Rana; species Rana muscosa. Next base: position 414,488,661 of record CM055117.1, read on the forward strand.
GCCAAATCAGGGACAGTTGGGAGCTATGACCTCAGCTCTAGTGCTTTCCTGGTCAGCTGTAACCGGTCTGAGTATGCTCCCTAAGGCTCACACTAGCCCGCACTGTTTGTTCCAGTTGCGGGAATCTCATTGATACCCACAACCAAGTCGCACCGCTCATGCAAGGATTGGTCTGAATGGCACCCCCACACATCTCAGCCCGCAGTGCAATGGCAGGTGCAAGAATCACAGGGTCAAAAAGACCATGCGGTTTCCTTGCGGCCGCATTTTTAAAAAGGTGCATGCACCTTTTTTCTGTGGTTCACATGGCACAGCTGCCAAATGAATGAGCTGGCGTGTCCGAGCAAATGGGAGCTGCATAGCCCACAATAGTGTGAACTGAGCCTAAAAACACCGCTTTCCATCGTACAGGCTGCACAGAGGGCCCAAAGGTTCCAACCATATTTAACAGCATCATTCATGGCATTTATTTATTACCGGAAACTGGAATAAACTGTCAGTTTTATGGTAAATGAAGCATAATAATATATGAAGACATTTTATTTAATTGTGTTTTTAATTTGATTGATTTTCTGTATTAGATTACAATTTTTCAATCAGTAATTAGGATCAGAAATTCCTCAGAAAGGTTTATGTAATGCTGGAGATAATAATTACAGTGCCTGAGATAGGGAAAGTGTATGAAATGATTGAAAATAGAGAGGGAATTAGGGTGTGCTAGCAAACAGCCTGGAAAGTTACAAGAATAATTGAATGATTGTTCTCCATAATTTGGTATCAAAATATCTAATCAGGAAGAAAATAACTGCATTAAAGGATGCATTATATTTAGAATAAATAGCTTTCAATAGTAATTTTCTTTACACACATATTTAAATGTAGTTTGGATTATTGACCTGAAATATTTAATGTTTATGCGAATGTATTTGAAAGTAAATTATGATCATAACTTATCATAAAATGCTCCTATACAATAATATACAGTATGTATAACATTCATAACAATATAAATAGCCATTGCTTTGGTAAGCATAATTTAACTACTTTATTCCCAGGGCCATTTTCTCATTATATTTCCCTTGAGTCCCATTCAGTGTTTTCCATTTTGTAGATGTCTCCAAATTGATCTATTAAAGAACATCTTGTGATCACTGATGATTCACTAATATCAATAAATTTTAATGCACAAGACAAAATTGGAATTCCTCAGAAGGGGTGTGGTAAAACCAGTATATAGCCCGATGACAACTTGCACAGATCTAAATGGCAATTAATACCCCAAATTAATCTTTTACAGTATACAATTGAACAGGAAATGAATGCCCCGTGGTTGTCAACTATAAACCTATGGCTGTTTCCAAGAAAAATCACAGATTTCCATCTCCCCTGAACACCCCGCAGAATGCCCTGCAAGCGCTGCACAGTGCATTCTGCCCCCTGATTGGGCAAAGCTTTGTCCAATCAGGGTGCAGTAAAAGCTGGTTGTTAAAGAGCAAGGCTAGGAAGCCAGCTGCAGCATCCTTAACAACCGATTAGTCACCAGCTATCAATGGGCTTCTCCACTGAAAGCTGAATAAAAAAAATAATAATAATGTACCGTAAAAAAAAAATATTTTAAAAAAATTGGCCTGGTCTGGTATGGATTTTAAGAAGACCCCACGCCAAAATTTTAAATAGAAACGGCATGGGGCTCCCACCAGAATCCATACCAGATCCTTATCCGAGCATGAAGGTCAGGAAAGAAGCCCCCAGATCCCACCCCCCCATACATAGTATCCATTCACCAAAAAAGTGTCAAAAAGTAATAAAAACACAGACAGTTTTTGACAATACCTTTATTAAAAAATAAATGGGGGTGTGATTGACGATGGATTTACATCGGGGGAACATTGTTTTTCTTTCTCGTACATCACGGGACACAGAGCGACATAGTCATTACTAATGGGTTATATAGATACCTTCAGGTGCTGGCACTGGCAACTTCCAAAACCGGAAGTACCCTCCCCTATATAAGCCCCTCCCATCCGGGAGCACCTCAGTTTTTTGCCAGTGTCTAAGGTGTTGGCCAAGAGGAAACATGTGTTTTCACTGAGCTTGCGTACAGGTTCTTTTGGGCCTCAGTAAGCTATTCCGGATCCGACCAAAAAAGCTTCATAGCTAAACGGTCGGTACCCGGGCCTTGCAGAGAAGAGCAAGGTTTTGCCTGTAATGCTTCTCTTAGGAGAGCTGGACCCTGGGACTCTGGTCATACCCACGACCAAGATGTTTTCTGTGCAGGGTGCTATACAGGTCCAGAGGAGTGGAATCCTTGGGAACCCGGTCCCTGAAGGTTTAATTACAATGCCTGCCGTGATAGGTGAAGTTTGGGCTTCTGTGGCCAAACAGAGTCCTGCGGCGGGGAAAAGGTAAGTGGGGGGCCCTCAGGAACTTGGTTCTATTGAGGGGACCCCCAAGCCTAATATGTCTTTCTGTCTGTTACCTAACGGTATTCCCGCTAAATATTATGCATGCCTGTAACTACTAAAAAATTTAATAATTTTAATAGTGGTCAAGAAAAATATATATATATATATATATATAATAGACTGCGGTACCTGTGTTAATCCACTAGAGGCCGCTGTGGAACGTTTCTTGTCATGTGGACTAGTTTCTTTTCATCAGAGCAAGTCCAGGCAGATGGTGAGTTCTCTTGTGGGAAACTGCTTCCTCTGCCATGTTGCAATGCTCGTCCGTCCCCCGGCCTGCGGCAAAAGGGGCCCTGGCACTTGTCCCTAGTTTCCCTCTTCAAAATTAGCGCCGAAGGCGCACGTGGCCGTGCGCGTGCACGCGCCTCTATATATAGAGGTGAGCTGGGAAAGGGGGCGGAGCTTGGGGGATGACGCTCTGTGCGCGCCGCAGCGCTTCTGCGCATGTGCGGGCATCCCAGCATGTTAAAAACCACAATTATGTGTTGTGAGCTGGCTATGGAGTGCAGAGACAGAGCTGGCAACATTTAAAAAAGGCATACAGCAAGCGGTTGATGCAGGCATCCCCATAGAAAGGCACATTAGTAGACACCAACTGTTTTTATAGCAGCATTTGTGCTAGACTATTGTCAGTAAGTGGTGTATTTCGGCTGGAATACCTCAGCTTTGGGCTTAGGAATATGCCGTCTAAAAACTCCGGGACTAAAAATCCCAGGAAGCATAGGGGGTCTCCATCGGGCTCTGAGGATCTTGGGCATGCTTTGGCTGCACCTATCTCCCCTGAAGAATCAGAGGTTAGTGACCGTAGAGCACCCTCAGGAGTACCTGGTACTGTGGCTGTCCTCAGTTCACCTGCTCCTGTGTATGTAACAGAGGAGGTTTTTTCCTCAGCTCTGGGAGGGCTGGAAGAGAGATTGTCAGCATTGATCGCTGTTTCCCTGTCACAGGAAAAAAGCGCTCGATCTCCGTCTCCTCCCTCAGAGTGCCTGTTAGCGGAGCAACAGTCCCATACAGGGATCGACCTACCTGAAGGGGATCAGGATGAGGTTGATTCTGTTGTAGAGGAATCAACAGTGGAAGAGCCATTCTCAGCATCACATGCTGAAAGATTATGGGTTCAGTCCCTGACTAACATGGTCCAATCAGCATTTAAAATGCCCCTTGCGGAGCCATCATCCACTTCTGTCTCCTCGTTGGGGTCGCTAAAAGCTCCCCAGACTGTTTGTTCCTTTCCGATCCATCCTTTACTGGAAGGGCTCATTTACCAGGATTGGGAGCATCCTGATAAAATGTTTACTCCTCCCAAGAGATTTCAAGTGGTCTATCCCATGGAGGATAAGTTCATCAAAAAATGGAGGGTCCCTACAGTGGACGCAGCCATCTCTTGTGTGAATAAATCACTGACATGTCCAGTGGATAATGTCCAAATGTTCAAGGACCCAATAGATAAAAAATTAGAGTCCTTATTAAAAACTGCTTTTTCTACAGCAGGCTTGGTGACACAACCAGCAGTGGCAGCTATTGGGGTCTGCCAAGCAGTGAAGGATCAGTTGAAACAAGTCTTAAGGGACTTGCCAGATCAGCAGGCTCTTGCCCTAGCTGATCTACCTAGAGCCTTATGCTTTGCGGTGGACGCTATAAAGGATTCAATCCATCAGGCCTCCCGCCTTACGCTGTCTGTAGTACATATGCGCAGGCTTTTATGGCTCAAAAACTGGTCTGCTGAAGCTCCCTGTAAAAAATTGCTGGTAAGCTTCCCATTTCATGGTGAATGCTTATTCGGGGAAGACCTGGACAAATATATCCAGAGAATTTCCAGCGGTAAAAGTACACTTTTGCCAGTTAAAAACAGAGTTAGAGGTCCCTCTTTTAAGAGGCCTGCTTCTCCAGTCCCTAGGACATCGGCTGTGAAACAGTTCCGACGGCCTCCTCGGTCAAATCCCGGAGGTAAGAATCAGGGACAATTGCAGGGTAACAAGAAGCCCTGGAGCAGGAGAGGTACAAAACCTCCCCCAAAGTCAAATGCATGAAGGGTTTCCCCCACTCAATCGGGTGGGGGGAAGACTACAGTTGTTCACAGAGACCTGGCGGGACACGATCAGAGACAGATGGGTGCTCTCCGCAGTAAGTCTGGGATACAAATTGGAGTTAAAAGACTCCCCTCCTTCCCACTTTATAAGGTCAAACGTGCCAAGGGATCCCCAGAAGAGAGGATCCCTCCTGTTGGCACTAGAACAATTATTGCTCCAAGCAGTAATTATAGAGGTTCCCCTGGAAGAATGGGGGTTCGGGTTTTACTCAAACCTCTTTACAGTCCCGAAGCCAAACGGGGACGTGAGGCCCATATTAAATCTAAAAGGGCTAAACAAATTCCTACATATCAGGACTTTCCGGATGGAGTCGATCCGAGCGGTGGCCACTGCCCTACGAGGGGAGGAATGGTTAGCCTCGATCGACATCAAAGATGCTTATTTGCACATTCCCATCTTTCCAGCCCACCAAAAATTTCTACGCTTTGCGGTAGAAGGGCGCCATTTTCAGTTCAGAGCCTTACCCTTCGGTCTGGCCACAGCACCACGAGTGTTCACAAAAATTCTGGCCCCATTATTGGCCAATCTAAGAACATGAGGTGTAACGATAATGGCATATCTAGACGACTTGTTGCTGATAGACCACTCAGTGGAAAAACTAGAAGTGGTTGTTCATGAGACAATCGAGTATCTGGAATATCACGGTTGGATTATCAACCGAGACAAGTCAGCCCTAAAACCAGTCAAAAGTCTGGAATACTTGGGGCTAAGGCTGGATTCAGACCAGAGAAAAATTTTCTTGCCTCAAGAAAAGGGGTCGTCTTTGAGAGATTTGATCCACCTAGTGGGTACAAAAAGACAGCCATCCATACGCCTGTGCATGAGGCTGCTGGGAAAAATGGTGGCATCATTCGAAGCAGTACCCTACGGTCAATTCCATTCAAGGAATTTGCAAAGGGCCATACTGTCAGCCTGGAACAAAAAAGTTCAGGCCCTAGACTTACCAATGTCCTTGTCCCCTTCCGTTCGCAAGAGCCTCCGTTGGTGGTTGGTTCCCCAGAATCTGGAAAGAGGGAAATCCTTCAGTCCGATTTCTTGGAAGGTGGTCACTACAGATGCCAGCCTTATAGGCTGGGGAGCAGTACTGGAGCAATGGTCTCTCCAGGGCAGATGGTCGGATGCAGAAAAGGCCCTGCCCATCAATCTCTTAGAGATACGAGCAGCCCGTTATGCCCTAGTAGCATGGACATCCAAACTCCAAGGGTCCCCTGTCAGAATTCAATCAGACAATGCCACGGCAGTGGCATATATCAATCATCAGGGTGGCACCAGGAGTCGTGCAGCCCAGAGGGAAGTAAATTGCATCCTGAAATGGGCAGAAAGATATGTCCCAGCCATATCTGCGGTATTCATTCCAGGAGTGGAGAATTGGAAGGCGGACTTTCTAAGTCGCCAACAATTATGCCCAGGGGAATGGTCCCTTCATCCCGAGGTTTTCCGGACAATATGTCAGCGGTGGGGAACACCGGATGTAGATCTGCTAGCATCCAGATTCAACGCAAAAGTGGACAGGTTTGTCTTTTGGACAAGGGATCCCCTAGCTTGCGGCTCGGATGCCCTAGTGTTCCCTTGGGATCAGTTCAAGCTGATATATGCATTCCCACCGCCACAATTGTTACCTCGATTACTCCGCAGAATCAGGGTAGAAAAGAAACCAGTGATTCTGGTGGCTCCAGCGTGGCCCCGAAGAGCATGGTACGCAGAGATTGTAAAGATGTCTGTGGGGAGTCCTTGGACCCTCCCACATCGTCCGGACCTGCTTTCGCAAGGACCGATATACCACCCTTCCTTACCAGCCCTAGGTTTGACGGCCTGGCTATTGAAGCCCACATTCTAAAAAAGAGAGGGCTCTCTAATTCTGTGGTATCTACCATGATCAATGCCAGTAAGCCGGTATCCAGGCAGATCTACTATAGAATCTGGAAGGCGTACATCGCCTGGTGTGAGGCCAAGAAATGGCATCCACGTAAATACGTAATAGGTAGGATTCTGGACTTCCTACAATGGGCTGTAGATAGGAAGCTTGCCTTGAGTACTATCAAGGGTCAGATTTCGGCCTTGTCAATATTTTTTCAAAGGCCCTTGGCTTCGCATTCACTAGTCAAAGCCTTTATACAAGGAGTGATGCGTATTAGCCCTCCGGTTAATATTCCCATATGTCCATGGGACTTAAACCTGGTTCTGTCGGTTCTACAGAAACAACCATTTGAACCATTACAGCATATTTCCCTGGTTCTTCTCACCAGGAAATTGATTTTTCTAGTAGCCATTTGTTCGGCTAAAAGAGTGTCGGAATTAGCCGCTATGTCCTGTAGGGAGCCATATCTGGTTATCCATAAGGACAGAGTAGTGTTACGTCCTCATCCAGCCTTTCTTCCTAAGGTGGTATCGAGGTTTCATTTGAACCAAGATGTGGTTCTTCCTTCTTTTTTCCCCAAACCTAGTTCGGTAGAGGAAAAGTTATTGCATTCTTTGGATGTAGTAAGAGCAGTTAAAGCTTATCTAAAAGCCACTGCTCAGATTCGCAGAACGGATACTTTGTTTATTCTGCCGGAAGGCCCCAGAAGGGGTCAGGCAGCGTCAAAATCTACTTTAGCCAAGTGGATTCGACAGGTCATAATGCAAGCCTATGGCTTGAGAAGGAGACCGCCTCCGTTCAAAGTTAGGGCACACTCCACGAGAGCAGTTGGAACTTCATGGGCAGTGCATCACCAGGCCTCCCTGGCTCAAATCTGTAAGGCCGCAACATGGTCTTCAGTACACACGTTTACTAGGTTCTACCAGGTGGACGTTAGAAGTCAGGAGGATGTCACCTTTGGGCGCAGTGTGTTGCAGGCCGCAAAAGATCCTCATGTCTGATAGCGCTCAGCTTATGTATGGTGTATCCCCCCCCTCGTTGGGCATTGCTTTAGGACATCCCATTAGTAATGACTATATCGCTCTGTGTCCCGTGATGTACGAGAAAGAAAATAGGATTTTTATAACAGCTTACCTGTAAAATCCTTTTCTTGGAGTACATCACGGGACACAGAGCTCCCGCCCCTCTTTAGGGACACTTATTGCTTTGCTACAAAACTGAGGTGCTCCCGGATGGGAGGGGCTTATATAGGGGAGGGTACTTCCGGTTTTGGAAGTTGCCAGTGCCAGCACCTGAAGGTATCTATATAACCCATTAGTAATGACTATGTCGCTCTGTGTCCCGTGATGTACTCCAAGAAAAGGATTTTACAGGTAAGCTGTTATAAAAATCCTATTTTTTATTTTTTTATTAAAAAATTGTTAAAAAATTTCTGTTTTTATTACTTTTGACACTTTTTAGTGAATGGGTAGAGGTACTATGTACCCCATTCCCATTCCCATGGGGGGGGAAAGATCTGGGGCCCGCCTTCTTAAAGGAGGGTTTCCAGATTCGCATAAGCCCCCTGCACATAGACCCCCACAAGCACAGCCCAGGGTTGTGGGGATGAGACGCTTGTCCCTGCCCCAAGAACCCCCCATGTTGAGTGCATGTTGTCTGGTATGGTTCAGGAGGAGGGGCGCTCGCTCACCCCCCCTCTTTCCTGACCTGCCAGGCTGCGTGCTCGGAAAAGGGTCTTGTATGGATTTTGGTGTGGGGTTCCACTTAAAATCCATCTGGTTTGTAATTTTTTTCCTGCAGCATGTTCTATGCATGCTATAGATGCACCACTTTACAGGCAGACTAAAAGGACCCCCCTGGCACTATATTTACAGGATTTTATTATTTTTATTGTTGCACTTTAAGCATCATTAAAATCGCTGCTCCTAAAAAAACAATAGTTTAAAAAAAAAATTGTATTGATACATGTCCCCCAGGGCAATACCCGGACCCCCGTACCCCTTTTATGGCCAATTACATGCATAAAAGCATGCAAATGGGCCCTTTTGATTTTTCCTGTTCAGCTCCCATAGACATCAATGGGGTTCACCCTTCGGGTCAGAACTTTTCCCCTGTTCAGGCGTTCTCCTGCAAATAAAAACAGGGGAGTGTTCGGCCAATTTCTACACTAGAGAGACTTTTGCATTGATTTACTAAAACTGGAGCGTGCAAACTCTGATGCAGCTGTGCATTGTGGGCAATCAGCTTCTAACTTCAGCTTGTTCAATAAAGCTTTGACAAAAAACCTGAGGCTGGGTTCACACTTGTGCGACACGACAGCCGTCCTACTTTGGATCTGACTTTGCCCTGCGACATGAAGCCGACATATGTCCGACTTTCAATGAACGGGGATCCGACTTGCATCCTCGCCAATACCAGGTACTGTGTTTGGTATGAAGCTTGAGGGGGAACTCCACGCCAAATTTTAAATAAAAAACCGGCTTGGGTTCCCCCTCCAAGAGCATACCAGGCCCTTCGGTCTGGTATGGATTTTAAGGGGGACCCCTACGCCGAAAAAACGGCTTGGGGGTCCCCCCAAAATCCAAACCAGACCCTTGTCCAAGCACGCAACCTGGCAGACTGGCGGGAGAAGAGGATGGGACGAGAGAGCGGCCCCCTCCCTCCTGAACCATACCAGGCCGCATGCCCTCAACATGGGGGGTTTGGTGCTTTGGGGCAGGGGGGTGACCTGTGGCCCCCCTCCACCCCAAAGCACCCTGCCCCCATGTTGATGAGGACAGGGCCTCTTCCCAACAACCCTGGTCGTTGGTTGTCGGGGTCTGCGGGCGGGGGGCTTATCGGAATCCGGGAGCCCCCCTTTAATAAGGGGGCCCCCAGATCCTGGCCCCCACCCTATGTGAATGAGTATGGGGAACATCGTACCCCTACCCATTCACCTGGTGGAAAAAAATGTCAATAAAAAACACACACAGGTTTTTAAAGTAATTTATTACACAGCTCCGGGGGTCTTCTTCCGACTTTGGGGGTCTCCGGTGTCGTCTCCACGCTCTCTGGTTCTTCCTTCCTTCTGCCGGGCCTCCGCTATCTTCTTCCAGCTCTTTTGCTAGCGGGGGGCCCGGTCTTCTCCGTCGCCTTCTTCCCTCTTCTTCTCTCGCTCTCCGGTTCTTTCTTCCTTCTGCCGGGCCTCCGCTATCTTCTTCCAGCTCTTTTGCTAGCGAGGCCCGGTCTTCGCCATCGCCTTCTTCCCTCTTCTCCTCTTCGATGTTGACACGTCGCTTCCTCCCGCTGTAATGCTGGGTGTGCGGTGCGCTCCGATTTATATAGGCCTCTCATGACGTCACAGTCACAAGCTCCGGAGCATGTGACTGTGACGTCATGGGAGCATGTGGCCACCCGGAGCATGTGACTGTGACGTCATGAGAGGCCTATATAAATCGGAGCGCACCGCACACCCAGTATTACAGCTGAAAAAAAAAGTGAGTCGTGCGCATGCGCGGGACTTCCGGGAAGTCGCTCTGAACGGGAGTTCTGCACCGCTCCGGCCTTTCAGAGCCCCCTGAGCGTCCAGACCGAGCGGGAACCGGCCAGATCTTCCCCCATCGCCACCCAAGCGAACCAGGCGCAGTATCATATGCCGGGCGGCTCGCAAAAAAGCGAGGTGAGCCGCCAGCTGAACTTTACTCTGGCAGCCCCTGCTTCACCTAAGATGGCGGCCGCAGCACGAGGCAGCATGGAGGACCCGGACTACATGGCGGATTCTCCACCCCATCCCCAGCACCAGATCGGTATGCTGGCAACTCCTGTGAGTACCTCCCCAGCATCCACAGAGTCCCTGCTGAACCATACGTTTGGAAATCTCCCCCACTCTCCTATGCTGAGATCCCCCTTAGGCCTGGCAAGCCCCCACCTCTCCTCCCCCTTGCAGCCAGTCCACTCTGCTGACATGCAACTCATGCTACAGAACTTTTCTGAGATGCTAGCCACAGGCCTAGCTCATAATGCCACGCAGATCACTGCTACCATTAAGGCTGATTTGCAGAGCCTGGGAGCCCGCATGGATGCAATTGAGCAAGCAGTGGATAACACTGCTGCCCGCACTAATCAAAATACCACATGCATCCAAACCTTACAAGACCAACTTGAGACAGCTCTCTCTAAGATCGATGATTTAGAGAACAGAAGTAGGAGGTACAATTTCCGTATACGTGGAATCCCTGAATCTGTCACTGACGTTCCCAGCACAGTTAAACTGTTCATTAAAGAACTCATGCCAGACATCCAGGATCACAGATTGGAACTTGACAGAGCTCACAGAGCCCTCCAGCCCCCTCGCCCAGATGGCCTCCCAAGAGACATTATAGTTAAGCCCCATTACTATGGTGTGAAGGAAGACGTCATGAGGCAGACCCGCAACCTGGACAATCTAGCCTTCCAAGGGAATAAAATCCAAATTTCTTTCTCGTACATCACGGGACACAGAGCGACATAGTCATTACTAATGGGTTATATAGATACCTTCAGGTGCTGGCACTGGCAACTTCCAAAACCAGAAGTACCCTCCCCTATATAAGCCCCTCCCATCCGGGAGCGCCTCAGTTTTTTGCCAGTGTCTAAGGTGTTGGCCAAGAAGAAACATGTGTTTTTCACTGAGCTTGCGTACAGGTTCTTTTGGGCCTCAGTAAGCTATTCCGGATCCGACCAAAAAAGCTTCATAGCTAAACGGTCGGTACCCGGGCCTTGCAGAGAAGAGCAAGGTTTTGCCTGTAATGCTTCTCTTAGGAGAGCTGGACCCTGGGACCCAGAGCTCTGGTCATACCCACGACCAAGATGTCTTCTGTGCAGGGTGCTATACAGGTCCAGGGGAGTGGAATCCTTGGGAACCCGGTCCCTGAAGGTTTAATTACAATGCCTGCCGTGATAGGTGAAGTTTGGGCTTCTGTGGCCAAACAGAGTCCTGCGGCGGGGAAAAGGTAAGTGGGGGCCCTCAGGAACTTGGTTCTATTGAGGGGACCCCCAAGCCTAATATGTCTTTCTGCCTGTTACCTAACGGTATTCCCGCTAAATATTATGCATGCCTGTAACTACTAAAAAAATGTAATAATTTTAATAGTGGTCAAGAAAAAAAAAAATATATAATAGACTGCGGTACCTGTGTTAATCCACTAGAGGCCGCTGTGGAACGTTTCTTGTCATGTGGACTAGTTTCTTTTCATCAGAGCAAGTCCAGGCAGATGGTGAGTTCTCTTGTGGGAAACTGCTTCCTCTGCCATGTTGCAATGCTCGTCCGTCCCCCGGCCTGCGGCAAAAGGGGCCCTGGCTCTTGTCCCTAGTTTCCCTCTTCAAAATTAGCGCCGAAGGCGCACGTGGCCGCGCGCGTGCGCGTGCACGCGCCTCTATATATAGAGGTGAGCTGGGAAAGGGGGCGGAGCTTGGGGGATAACGCTCTGTGCGCGCCGCAGCGCTTCTGCGCATGTGCGGGCGTCCCAGCATGTTAAAAAACCACAATTATGTGTTGTGAGCTGGCTATGGAGTGCAGAGACAGAGCTGGCAACATTTAAAAAAAAAAGGCATACAGCAAGCGGTTGATGCAGGCATCCCCATAGAAAGGCACATTAGTAGACACCAACTGTTTTTATAGCAGCATTTGTGCTAGACTATTGTCAGTAAGTGGTGTATTTCGGCTGGAATACCTCAGCTTTGGGCTTAGGAATATGCCGTCTAAAAACTCCGGGACTAAAAATCCCAGGAAGCATAGGGGGTCTCCATCGGGCTCTGAGGATCTTGGGCATGCTTTGGCTGCACCTATATCCCCTGAAGAATCAGAGGTAAGTGACCGTAGAGCACCATCAGGAGTACCTGGTACTGTGGCTGTCCTCAGTTCACCTGCTCCTGTGTATGTAACAGAGGAGGTTTTTTCCTCAGCTCTGGGAGGGCTGGAAGAGAGATTGTCAGCATTGATCGCTGCTTCCCTGTCACAGGAAAAAAGCACTCGATCTCCGTCTCCTCCCTCAGAGTGCCTGTTAGCGGAGCAACAGTCCCATACAGGGATCGACCTACCTGAAGGGGATCAGGATGAGGTCGATTCTGTTGTAGAGGAATCAACAGTGGAAGAACCATTCTCAGCATCACATGCTGAAAGATTATGGGTTCAGTCCCTGACTAACATGGTCCGATCAGCATTTAAAATGCCCCTTGCGGAGCCATCATCCACTTCTGTCTCCTCGTTGGGGTCGCTAAAAGCTCCCCAGACTGTTTGTTCCTTTCCGATCCATCCTTTACTGGAAGGGCTCATTTACCAGGATTGGGAGCATCCTGATAAAATGTTTACTCCTCCCAAGAGATTTCAAGTGGTCTATCCCATGGAGGATAAGTTCATCAAAAAATGGAGGGTCCCTACAGTGGACGCAGCCATCTCTTGTGTGAATAAATCACTGACATGTCCAGTGGATAATGTCCAAATGTTCAAGGACCCAATAGATAAAAAATTAGAGTCCTTATTAAAATCTGCTTTTGCTACAGCAGGCTTGGTGACACAACCAGCAGTGGCAGCTATTGGGGTCTGCCAAGCAGTGAAGGATCAGTTGAAACAAGTCTTAAGGGACTTGCCAGATCAGCAGGCTCTTGCCCTAGCTGATCTACCTAGAGCCTTATGCTTTGCGGTGGACGCTATAAAGGATTCAATCCATCAGGCCTCCCGCCTTACGCTGTCTGTAGTACATATGTGCAGGCTTTTATGGCTCAAAAACTGGTCTGCTGAAGCTCCCTGTAAAAAATTGCTGGTAAGCTTCCCATTTCATGGTGAACGCTTATTCGGGGAAGACCTGGACAAATATATCCAGAGAATTTCCAGCGGTAAAAGTACACTTTTGCCGGTTAAAAACAGAGTTAGAGGTCCCTCTTTTAAGAGGCCTGCTTCTCCAGTCCCTAGGACATCGGCTGTGAAACAGTTCCGACGGCCTCCTCGGTCAAATCCCGGAGGTAAAAATCAGGGACAATTGCAGGGTAACAAGAAGCCCTGGAGCAGGAGAGGTACAAAACCTCCCCCAAAGTCAAATGCATGAAGGGTTGCCCCCACTCAATCGGGTGGGGGGAAGACTTCAGTTGTTCACAGAGACCTGGCGGGACACGATCAGAGACAGATGGATGCTCTCCGCAGTGAGTCTGGGATACAAATTGGAGGTAAAAGACTCCCCTCCTTCCCACTTTATAAGGTCAAACGTGCCAAGGGATCCCCAGAAGAGAGGATCCCTCCTGTTGGCACTAGAACAATTATTGCTCCAAGCAGTAATTATAGAGGTTCCCCTGGAAGAATGGGGGTTCGGGTTTTACTCAAACCTCTTTACAGTCCCGAAGCCAAACGGGGACGTAAGGCCCATATTAAATATAAAAGGGCTAAACAAATTCCTACATATCAGGACTTTCCGGATGGAGTCGATCCGATCGGTGGCCACTGCCCTACAAGGGGAGGAATGGTTAGCCTCGATCGACATCAAAGATGCTTATTTGCACATTCCCATCTTTCCAGCCCACCAAAAATTTCTACGCTTTGCGGTGGAAGGGCGCCATTTTCAGTTCAGAGCCTTACCCTTCGGTCTGGCCACAGCACCACGAGTGTTCACAAAAATTCTGGCCCCATTATTGGCCAATCTAAGAACACGAGGTGTAACGATAATGGCATATCTAGACGACTTGTTGCTGATAGACCACTCAGTGGAAAAACTAGAAGTGGCTGTTCACGAGACAATCAAGTATCTGGAATATCACGGTTGGATTATCAACCGAGACAAGTCAGCCCTAAAACCAGTCAAAAGTCTGGAATACTTGGGGCTAAGGCTGGATTCAGACCAGAGAAAAATTTTCTTGCCTCAAGAAAAGGGGTCGTCTTTGAGAGATTTGATCCACTTAGTGGGTACAAAAAGACAGCCATCCATACGCCTGTGCATGAGGCTGCTGGGAAAAATGGTGGCATCATTCGAAGCAGTACCCTACGGTCAATTCCATTCAAGGAATTTGCAAAGGGCCATACTGTCAGCCTGGAACAAAAAAGTTCAGGCCCTAGACTTACCAATGTCCTTGTCCCCTTCCGTTCGCAAGAGCCTCCGCTGGTGGTTGGTTCCCCAGAATCTGGAAAGAGGGAAATCCTTCAGTCCGATTTCTTGGAAGGTGGTCACTACAGATGCCAGCCTTATAGGCTGGGGAGCAGTACTGGAGCAATGGTCTCTCCAGGGCAGATGGTCGGATACGGAAAAGGCCCTGCCCATCAATCTCTTAGAGATACGAGCAGCCCGGTATGCCCTAGTAGCATGGACATCCAAACTCCAAGGGTCCCCTGTCAGAATTCAATCAGACAATGCCACAGCAGTGGCATATATCAATCATCAGGGGGGCACCAGGAGTCGTGCAGCCCAGAGGGAAGTAAATTACATCCTGAAATGGGCAGAAAGATATGTCCCAGCCATATCTGCGGTATTCATTCCAGGAGTGGAGAATTGGAAGGCGGACTTTCTAAGTCGCCAACAATTATGCCCAGGGGAATGGTCCCTTCATCCCGAGGTTTTCCGGACAATATGTCAGCGGTGGGGAACACCGGATGTAGATCTGCTAGCATCCAGATTCAACGCAAAAGTGGACAGGTTTGTCTCTTGGACAAGGGATCCCCTAGCTTGCGGCTCGGATGCCCTAGTGTTCCCTTGGGATCAGTTCAAGCTGATATATGCATTCCCACCGCCACAATTGTTACCTCGATTACTCCGCAGAATCAGGGTAGAAAAGAAACCAGTGATTCTGGTGGCTCCAGCGTGGCCCCGAAGAGCATGGTACGCGGAGATTGTAAAGATGTCTGTGGGGAGTCCTTGGACCCTCCCACATCGTCCGGACCTGCTTTCGCAAGGACCGATATACCACCCTTCCTTACCAGCCCTAGGTTTGACGGCCTGGCTATTGAAGCCCACATTCTAAAAAAGAGAGGGCTCTCTAATTCTGTGGTATCTACCATGATCAATGCCAGGAAGCCGGTATTCAGGCAGATCTACTATAGAATCTGGAAGGCGTACATCGCCTGGTGTGAGGCCAAGAAATGGCATCCACGTAAATACGTAATAGGTAGGATTCTGGACTTCCTACAATGGGCTGTAGATAGGAAGCTTGCCTTGAGTACTATCAAGGGTCAGATTTCGGCCTTGTCAATATTTTTTCAAAGGCCCTTGGCTTCGCATTCACTAGTCAAAGCCTTTATACAAGGAGTGATGCGTATTAGTCCTCCGGTTAATATTCCCATATGTCCATGGGATCTAAACTTGGTTCTGTCGGTTCTACAGAAACAACCATTTGAACCATTACAGCATATTTCTTTGGTTCTTCTCACCAGGAAATTGATTTTTCTAGTAGCCATTTGTTCGGCTAAAAGAGTGTCGGAATTAGCAGCTATGTCCTGTAGGGAGCCATATCTGGTTATCCATAAGGACAGAGTAGTGTTACGTCCTCATCCAGCCTTTCTTCCTAAGGTGGTATCGAGGTTTCATTTGAACCAAGATGTGGTTCTTCCTTCTTTTTTCCCCAAACCTACTTCGGTAGAGGAAAAGTTATTGCATTCTTTGGATGTAGTAAGAGCAGTTAAAGCTTATCTAAAAGCCACTGCTCAGATTCGCAGAACGGATACTTTGTTTATTCTGCCGGAAGGCCCCAGAAAGGGTCAGGCAGCATCAAAATCTACTTTAGCCAAGTGGATTCGACAGGTCATAATACAAGCCTATGGCTTGAGAAGGAGACCGCCTCCGTTCAAAGTTAGGGCGCACTCCACGAGAGCAGTTGGAACTTCATGGGCAGCGCATCACCAGGCCTCCCTGGCTCAAATCTGTAAGGCCGCAACATGGTCTTCAGTACACACGTTTACTAGGTTCTACCAGGTGGACGTTAGAAGTCAGGAGGATGTCGCCTTTGGGCGCAGTGTGTTGCAGGCCGCAAAAGATCCTCATGTCTGATGGCGCTCAGCTTATGTATGGTGTATCCCCCCCCTCGTTGGGCATTGCTTTAGGACATCCCATTAGTAATGACTATGTCGCTCTGTGTCCCGTGATGTACGAGAAAGAAAATAGGATTTTTATAACAGCTTACCTGTAAAATCCTTTTCTTGGAGTACATCACGGGACACAGAGCTCCCGCCCCTCTTTAGGGACACTTATTGCTTTGCTACAAAACTGAGGTGCTCCCGGATGGGAGGGGCTTATATAGGGGAGGGTACTTCCGGTTTTGGAAGTTGCCAGTGCCAGCACCTGAAGGTATCTATATAACCCATTAGTAATGACTATGTCGCTCTGTGTCCCGTGATGTACTCCAAGAAAAGGATTTTACAGGTAAGCTGTTATAAAAATCCTATTTTTTGCTGACATCTCGCCCACCACGGTCCAGAAACGGAGGTCCCTTAAACCCCTCCTGGAGGTCCTCAATCAGAATTCCATCAAGTACCGCTGGGCTTTTCCATTCCGCCTACAATTTTATTTCAGAGACAAACCCTTTGGCTTTTCCACCTTTCAAGATGGCGAACGTCTCCTGCTTCAACTTGGTCTTATCTCCCATGAACAAGGGACAGCCAAATTAGGCTCCTCAAAGCGTCCACCCCCAGGCAGTCCTCTGACCCCGTTATGGAACAAACAGCAACCGAAGAGACAGAGGGAATCCCGCCCCCCGAGATGAGAGACTTCTTTCTTCTTTTACCCCTGTACAGGAGTTGTGCTGTTTTTGTCTACCCCTAATGTCTCAGAGGGCTAACCACTCTCCCTCTCTAGTAAGGTGGTAGACAGCCCCGCACAGCCCTGACTCGCATTGGGCGGGCTAAGGTCCTGTTCTGTTTGGTATGGGTCCCACTTGCCCACCTAATGGCTAGTTGGGACTCCCAATACCTCCTGTTCCTCCTACCTCGGTGAGGAGGACACTTCCACTGACTTTCTAACTTGTTGCATTTATGATATGATATGCCTGTTCTAGTTCCTACCCATGATTAAGCCTAGTAGCCTAAACTTCTCCTCCCCCCTACCCCCCCATCCCCTTCTTACCCTCCCTACCCATCTTCCCTTTCCCCCTCTTGCAGGCTCCACTCCTTGCAATGGTGATGCTCTGGTTAATCAAACTTGCAGAACGTTATATTGGTTTATCTAGAATATTTTTTGCACTTTGGCCGTTCCTATACTGATTTACCCCCCATTGGGGGATCTGACGGCAGGAGCGGCTCATCATGCCGCTCTCTCTGTTGTGACGCGGAGGGACTTTTGATCCCTCTGGTGACATCAGGTAGACAACCCCTACTGGGGTTGCACCCTCTCCAAGACCCCTCTTGCAGGTGTCCTTGGACTTGGACCCGGCTAGCCGGTCCTGTTGAATTTCTTCTGTATTGTTGTTTTGAATATGTTTGTTTTGTTCTCTTTTTGTGAATTAATTAACCAACATAATGACATCTCTGATCTTTTTTCCTTTCTCTCTTCTATCTCTTCACCTACGCCTTCTCTCCTCCTCACAGTATTATCCTTCCCCTCCCTCCAGGACCCCTCGCAGAGACCTCCCCCAGAACTTGCTTCAAGGGCGTTTGTTGTTAACCTACTTCACGCTGGATATCCGAATTCTCCCTTCTCTTCAGGTAAGCTCCCCTTTTACATTCTCGCACCCCCCCCCTCGGGCACTCATGGCTGAGACTGACACTTACAAGCTGCCTTTAAAGGTAGCTACGCACAATACACAGGGACTTAATTCTCCCTCTAAACGCCGGAAAGCCTTTCAGAGCTACCACGCCAGAAGCCTTGATGTTGTCTTTCTCCAGGAGACCCATTTCCCTGCTAGCTATACCCCTTCCTTCCTCCACCGCAACTTTCCCACTTTCTACCTTGCGAATGCAGATACCAAACAGAGAGGGGTGGCCATTCTCTTGGCTAAACGTATCCCATTCACCCACATCCACACGATACGTGATGAAGATGGTAGGTTCCTACTGGTCAAGGGACTCATAGAAGGGGTGACATACTCTTTTGTATCATACTATGCCCCCAATCGGGGCCAGGCAAAATTTTTTGCATCCATGTTCTCAACCCTATCCCCTCATCTAGAAGGTAGAATCCTAATAGGGGGTGACTCCAACATCACGTTTGACCATAAACTTGATAAATCCCACCAGGACAGGCCCCGCCTTAAGAGACCCTCCAAACAAAGCCTTAGAATAGCCCGCCTCCTACACGACTTGGGCCTGATTGACTCATGGAGGGAGTTGAACCCCACGGCCAAGGACTACACTCATTATTCTGCAGCCCACAAGACATATGCCAGGATTGACCACATCCTCATACCCAATTCAGATATCCACACGGCTACTCACTCCTCAATTCAAGAAGTTCCGTGGTCGGACCATTCCTTAGTAACCCTTAGACTCTCTAGCGCCCTATCACTCCCAGGCCCCCCTCAGTGGCGCTTGAGTAAATCCCTCCTGGCCAACCCGGTCCACTGCACCATGCTGGAAAAGGACATACAAGAATTTTTCCTCCTCAATGACACCGGAGACATAACCCCTAGTTCTCTCTGGGGAGCTCATAAAGCCGTCTTGAGGGGGAAGATGATTCAGATGGCCTCCAACCTGAAAAAAGGAAGGAAGGCGGACGTAGAAAAATTGGAAAGGAATTTTAAACTACTTAGTAAAGCCCATAAGTCTAAACCCACTCCCGCCAGTCTAACCAAACTAGAATCCGCTCGCATCGCTTTAAATCTAGCCTTAACCTCAAACGCAGACAAACACTTGAGCTGGTTAAGCGGCAAATTCTACTTACAATCTGATAAAATAGGCACACGCTTGGCGGCCAAACTCTCCCCAAAGATCAAAAATTTCTCCTTACCCAAGATTAAATCGTTATCAGGCTCTCTCACCCAGAACCCTCATAAAATCCTAGAAACCTTCCAGGCTTTCTACTCCAAACTATACCCATCTTCCTCCTCGGCTGACCCTGTTCCCGTAGAATCCTTTTTGGCGGACATTGATCTCCCCAAAATTTCAGAGTCCCATAGATCCATGATGGAATCACCTTTTCGTACTGAGGAGGTCCAGGAAGTTATCAAACATATCAACACAGATTCAGTGCCAGGGCCGGACGGCTTCTCCGCCCTTTACTACAAAACCTTCTTGGGGGTCCTCGCTCCTCGTCTGGCCCATCTCTTTAACTCCATTCGTGAAGGCTCCACTCTCGAACCCGCTGCCAATATCGCATACATCTCTGTGATCCCCAAACAGGGAAAAGATCCTAGTGATGTAGGCAACTATAGGCCAATCTCATTGATCAACAATGACCTGAAAATCATGACCAAGATTTTGGCCAACAGAATGGCCTCCTTCATAGCTTCCTATGTGCATAAGGATCAGGTGGGTTTCATCCCCGGGAGACAGGGACCGGACCAGATCAGGAGAGCGGTAGATTTGATTTCCCTCTTGCAATCCTCCTGGGATGGCGGATCCCCCCAGGAGGGATACATTCTCTCCATTGACCTTCAAAAGGCCTTTGACTCGGTCACCTGGCCATATCTCTTTACCACTCTACGCCATTGGGGCTTTGGCCCAGAATTCCTAAGAACCCTGGAATCTCTATACTCTTCCCCGAAAGCCCAGATCAAATTGCAGGGACACCTCTCCGATCAATTCCCAATCTCAAAAGGTACCAGACAGGGCTGCCCACTCTCCCCTATTCTCTTTGCGATAGCGATAGAATCTCTAGCTTTAGCAATTAGACAACACCCAGACATTCATGGGGTTCAATGTGGCCAACACACACACAAATGTGCCCTCTTTGCGGACGACGTTCTCCTCTTCGTCACCTCCCCTCTCAAGTCGACCCCCAATATTCTCCAACTACTCAACACTTTTGGAACGGTCTCTGGCCTTCAGGTCAACATGTCGAAGTCAATGGCCCTGAATGTCACCACACCCCGAGACATGGTCGATAAGCTCAAGACTAACTTCCCCTTCTCCTGGAGCGCTTCTTCTCTTCCCTATCTGGGAGTCTTCCTCACCCCAAAAGTAGAGCTCCTATTCCAACACAATTATCCTATCATGTTCAAAAAACTCACAACTGAACTTACACAATGGTCTCTCTATAATTTGTCCTGGCTAGGTAGAGTCAATGCGGTCAAGATGACCCTCTTGCCCAAATTGCTCTATCTATTCCGTTCTCTGCCTATCCCTTTTAAAAAGCAAACACTGGATAGACTCCAATCGAAGATAATACAGTTCATATGGGGGAATAAAGGACATTGTCTATCTAAAAAGGTTCTGTATAGAGCAAGGAAGAAGGGAGGCCTTGGCCTTCCCAATATATGGTGGTACTACCAAGCGGCCCAACTCTGTCAATTCTAAGCGATATATACTAAAGGACCTAAACCAGACTGGGTAGACATAGAAAGGCAGACAACCCCTAACCACACATTGGACTATTTAGCCTGGAGACCACGTAGGGACCGCCCCTCGATCCTATCACCCGCCCTTTCGCACTCAATGGCCCTCTGTGATACCCTTCATAAACATTCCTCACTATCCTCTTCCTGGCACCCCCTAGCTCACATATTCCACAACCCCCAATTCCCCCCAGGTCTAAACATCAAGGCTTTTGGATGGTGGCTCGACAAGGGGCTATACAGAATAGGACAATATTTTAACAATGATGGCCCCATCTCGCTCAAATACTGCACTTCCAAACTGGACATGCCATCCTCCGAAACTTTCCGCTACTCTCAACTGTTACATTTTCTGCGGGGGGTCTGGAAAAGCTCAGAAAACCCACTTACTGTCACTAAATACGAGCTCTGGTGCTCCTCAGCCATGGGCGTCAGGGGAGGCATCTCCCTGATCTATTCAGCATTAGCTGATCCTCGGGGCAAAGCGAGCTATATGTCAAAATGGGAGCATGACCTCCAGTTTGATTGGGACCTAGACACTTGGCACACAAACTTCTTTCGCTCGTTTAAGGGTATCTTAAACACCTCTCTGATGGAAGCTGACGTTAAGGTTATCTCCAGATGGTACCTGGTCCCCACTCATCTTTCTAAGTTCTACCCGCAGTCTTCCCCCCTCTGCTTCAGAGGATGTGGCCTCGTAGGCTCTCACCTCCACACCCTCTGGGAATGCCCTAAAATTAGGGGGTTCTGCAATAGAATTTTCAGCCTCATTCGTAAAGTCACGGGTTTCGAGGTGAAACAAAACCCTACTATTGCCCTCCTTAATGATGATATCCCTAAGGTCCCTAAATTGTCCCGCTCTCTCATACACTTCATCCTATTAGGGGCCAAGATTACCTTGGCCCACGCCTGGAAATCGCCCTCGGTGTCATTCCGCCAAGCGAAACACAAGATCTCCTGGATAATGACACAGGAAAGGATCTCTAATAACTTACTAAACAAACCAGAAAAGTTCCGCCTTATTTGGGAACCCTGGGCTACACATGTAGGCATTTCCCTCCTTCTCCAATAGGTAAGCGATGGACATCCCATATTGGGCTTGTTGCCGGTCATTCTTCCTCCCTCTCCGCGAGGAGTCCTGGCTTTCCCCTCCCCCTCCTTTCCTTCTTAGTCTCTAGTTCGGCCCCCCTTTTCTTCCTCACCTCTACTTCCTCTTTTCTTTTCTTACTACTCTCAATATCTGTACTAGACTGTCGCTAGCAACTCAGGGAATACATATGTTCAGTCTTTCTTGTTTTATGTTGAGGGATACAGCTAGAGGCTCCACCTTACAGGCTTATGGAAACCACTCCATTATTTGGGCTCTTTAACCCGCTCAGACGATTAACAGAGGTTCGAGCTCAGACTTTTCCCGGATGACTCGCTCCAAAAGCTACCGGTTTAGGCAGACGGGTTGCCAAACCCCTTGTTCATACCCCTCCCTGGGTGTTCTGTTCCCGACCGCTCCGTGCACAGCAGGATCCCAATTGGGGTGCTTGGACTGGTTGGGAGCAGAAGTAGGGCCGTTGTCCCTCAGAGCCTCCTTTAAAATTTATTGGCGCCTAATTATTCTTTGTATACAGAGTCTGCTCTACCCTCTATATTAGGCATTGTGGTCTATGATATTGTGATGGAACATATTTCCAAGGGGCCTTCTCTAGTTTGTTACTGAAGATCATACTCTGTACCGACCTCAGATGAGGTCCTTTGTTACCTTCTTTTATTATTGTACTGCACTTAATTACAATAAACCTTTTTTGAAAATCAAAAAAAAAAGTGAAATATTCCTTTAAATATCGTACCTGGGGGGTGTCTAAAGTATGCCTGTGAAGTGGCACGTGTTTAGAACTGTCCCTGCACAAAATGACATTTCTAAAGGAAAAAAAGGCGAACTATGAACTAGGTGATAAATGTGGAAAAGTACTTGCAAGAAGGGTCAAAGAACATAAGTTATCAACATACATACCTCAAGTTGTCAATGACGCCGGTCAAAAGATAACATTACCAACACTTATCACTCAGGAATTTAAAGAGTACTATGTACAACTATATGATCTATCATTACTAGTGATGAGCCGAACACCCCCGGGTTCGGTTCGCACCAGAACCCGCGAACGGACCGAAAGTTCGTACGAACATTAGAACCCTATTAAATACAATGGATGCGAACGTTCGAATTCTAAAGTGCTAATTATAACAACTATTATGCATGTTATTGTCCTAAAAAGGGTTTGGGAACCCGGGTTCTGCACCAGGGGACATGTATCAATGCAAAAAGAAGTTTTAAAAACGGTCGTTTTTCGGGAGCAGTCATTTTAATGATGCATAAAGTGAAAAAAAAAAAGTCAAATATTCCTTTAAATATCGTACCTGGGGGGTGTCTAAAGTATGCCTGTGAAGTGCCACGTGTTTCCCGTGTTTAGAACTGTCCCTGCACAAAATGACACTTCTAAAGGAAAAAAAAGCCATTTAAAACTGCTTGCGGCTTTAATGTAATGTCTGGTCCCGGTAATATGGATGAAAATCTTTAAGAAAAATGGCATAGCTACCCCATGACCCCCCCCCCTACCCCAGCCCATTACCAGCCCCTTTGGGTCTTGTATGGATATTAAGGGGAACCCCGCACATAAAATAAAAAAGGCCCTATATACTCTGAATAGGGATGAGCTTCGTGTTCGAGTCGAACATACGTTCGACTCGAACATCGGCTGTTCGATCGTTCGACGAAGATCGAACGATTTGGGCCGTTCGCGCCAAATTCGAGTGACGCGAACGGCCCACAATGCACTACGCCATCGCAGTGTCATCCAGGCGCTGTGATTGGCCAAGCATGCACTGTGACCCCGCATGCTTGGCCAATCACAGCGCCGGCAGCGAGGAGAGCAATGATTGGCCACAGGCAGGATGCCTGTGGCCAATTATTGCTGAGGGTGTTTAGTACACGCCCCACACTATAAAAGGCCGCCAGCACGGCGGCCTAGTGTAGTGTGTTCCGGAGCAGGGATAGAGCAGCATAGGCAGGGACAGTGACTGTTATTTCTTTCTTGCTTAACCTGGATTCCTTTAGTTTAGGGAAAGAGAAGGATAGGTAGGGAGAGTGTCAGTGTGTTTTGTGCTTGTGCTATAGTGTGCTTAAAAAAAACATTTATTCTAGGGACAGAAAACTGTAGGTAGGGACAGTGTCAGTTTCTTTCACTCTGCAAGTCCTTGTTTCCAGGGACCTGGAAGGACAGTGAGTGAATTGTCCTTGTGCTATATTGTGCTTAAAAAAACATTTATTCTAGGGACAGAAAACTGTAGGTAGGGAGAGTGTCAGTTTCTTTCACTCTGCAAGTCCTTGTTTCCAGGGACCTGTAAGGACAGTGAGTGAATTGTCCTTGTGCTATATTGTGCTTAAAAAAAACATTTATTCTAGGGACAGAAAACTGTAGGTAGGGAGAGTGTCAGTTTATTTCACTCTGCAAGTCCTTGTTTCCAGGGACCTGGAAGGACAGTGACTGAATTGTCCTTGTGCTATATTGTGATTAAAAAAAACATTTATTCTAGGGACAGAAAACTGTAGGTAGGGAGAGTGTCAGTTTATTTCACTCTGCAAGTCCTTGTTTCCAGGGACCTGGAAGGACAGTGAGTGAATTGTCCTTGTGTTATATTGTGATTAAAAAAAACATTTTTTCTAGGGACAGAAAACTGTAGGTAGGGAGAGTGTTTTTTTTCTTTCACTCTGCAAGTCCTTGTTTCCAGGGACCTGGAAGGACAGTGAGTGAATTCTCCTTGTGCTATATTGTGCTTAAAAAAAACATTTATTCTAGGGACAGAAAACTGTAGGTAGGGAGAGTGTCAGTTTATTTCACTCTGCAAGTCCTTGTTTCCAGGGACCTGTAAGGACAGTGAGTGAATTGTCCTTGTGCTATATTGTGATTAAAAAAAACATTTATTCTAGGGACAGAAAACTGTAGGTAGGGAGAGTGTCAGTTTATTTCACTCTGCAAGTCCTTGTTTCCAGGGACCTGGAAGGACAGTGACTGAATTGTCCTTGTGCTATATTGTGATTAAAAAAAAACATTTATTCTAGGGACAGAAAACTGTAGGTAGGGAGAGTGTCAGTTTATTTCACTCTGCAAGTCCTTGTTTCCAGGGACCTGGAAGGACAGTGACTGAATTGTCCTTGTGCTATATTGTGATTAAAAAAAACATTTATTCTAGGGACAGAAAACTGTAGGTAGGGAGAGTGTCAGTTTATTTCACTCTGCAAGTCCTTGTTTCCAGGGACCTGGAAGGACAGTGAGTGAATTGTCCTTGTGTTATATTGTGATTAAAAAAAACATTTTTTCTAGGGACAGAAAACTGTAGGTAGGGAGAGTGTTTTTTTTCTTTCACTCTGCAAGTCCTTGTTTCCAGGGACCTGGAAGGACAGTGAGTGAATTCTCCTTGTGCTATATTGTGCTTAAAAAAAACATTTATTCTAGGGACAGAAAACTGTAGGTAGGGAGAGTGTCAGTTTATTTCACTCTGCAAGTCCTTGTTTCCAGGGACCTGTAAGGACAGTGAGTGAATTGTCCTTGTGCTATATTGTGATTAAAAAAAACATTTATTCTAGGGACAGAAAACTGTAGGTAGGGAGAGTGTCAGTTTATTTCACTCTGCAAGTCCTTGTTTCCAGGGACCTGGAAGGACAGTGACTGAATTGTCCTTGTGCTATATTGTGATTAAAAAAAACATTTATTCTAGGGACAGAAAACTGTAGGTAGGGAGAGTGTCAGTTTATTTCACTCTGCAAGTCCTTGTTTCCAGGGACCTGGAAGGACAGTGACTGAATTGTCCTTGTGCTATATTGTGATTAAAAAAAACATTTATTCTAGGGACAGAAAACTGTAGGTAGGGAGAGTGTCAGTTTATTTCACTCTGCAAGTCCTTGTTTCCAGGGACCTGGAAGGACAGTGAGTGAATTGTCCTTGTGTTATATTGTGATTAAAAAAAACATTTTTTCTAGGGACAGAAAACTGTAGGTAGGGAGAGTGTTTTTTTTCTTTCACTCTGCAAGTCCTTGTTTCCAGGGACCTGGAAGGACAGTGAGTGAATTCTCCTTGTGCTATATTGTGCTTAAAAAAAACATTTATTCTAGGGACAGAAAACTGTAGGTAGGGAGAGTGTCAGTTTATTTCACTCTGCAAGTCCTTGTTTCCAGGGACCTGTAAGGACAGTGAGTGAATTGTCCTTGTGCTATATTGTGATTAAAAAAAACATTTATTCTAGGGACAGAAAACTGTAGGTAGGGAGAGTGTCAGTTTATTTCACTCTGCAAGTCCTTGTTTCCAGGGACCTGGAAGGACAGTGACTGAATTGTCCTTGTGCTATATTGTGATTAAAAAAAACATTTATTCTAGGGACAGAAAACTGTAGGTAGGGAGAGTGTCAGTTTATTTCACTCTGCAAGTCCTTGTTTCCAGGGACCTGGAAGGACAGTGACTGAATTGTCCTTGTGCTATATTGTGATTAAAAAAAACATTTATTCTAGGGACAGAAAACTGTAGGTAGGGAGAGTGTCAGTTTATTTCACTCTGCAAGTCCTTGTTTCCAGGGACCTGGAAGGACAGTGACTGAATTGTCCTTGTGCTATATTGTGATTAAAAAAAACATTTATTCTAGGGACAGAAAACTGTAGGTAGGGAGAGTGTCAGTTTATTTCACTCTGCAAGTCCTTGTTTCCAGGGCCTGGAAGGACAGTGACTGAATTGTCCTTGTGCTATATTGTGATTAAAAAAAACATTTATTCTAGGGACAGAAAACTGTAGGTAGGGAGAGTGTCAGTTTATTTCACTCTGCAAGTCCTTGTTTCCAGGGACCTGGAAGGACAGTGACTGAATTGTCCTTGTGCTATATTGTGATTAAAAAAAACATTTATTCTAGGGACAGAAAACTGTAGGTAGGGAGAGTGTCAGTTTATTTCACTCTGCAAGTCCTTGTTTCCAGGGACCTGGAAGGACAGTGAGTGAATTGTCCTTGTGTTATATTGTGATTAAAAAAAACATTTTTTCTAGGGACAGAAAACTGTAGGTAGGGAGAGTGTTTTTTTTCTTTCACTCTGCAAGTCCTTGTTTCCAGGGACCTGGAAGGACAGTGAGTGAATTCTCCTTGTGCTATATTGTGCTTAAAAAAAACATTTATTCTAGGGACAGAAAACTGTAGGTAGGGAGAGTGTCAGTTTATTTCACTCTGCAAGTCCTTGTTTCCAGGGACCTGTAAGGACAGTGAGTGAATTGTCCTTGTGCTATATTGTGATTAAAAAAAACATTTATTCTAGGGACAGAAAACTGTAGGTAGGGAGAGTGTCAGTTTATTTCACTCTGCAAGTCCTTGTTTCCAGGGACCTGGAAGGACAGTGACTGAATTGTCCTTGTGCTATATTGTGATTAAAAAAAACATTTATTCTAGGGACAGAAAACTGTAGGTAGGGAGAGTGTCAGTTTATTTCACTCTGCAAGTCCTTGTTTCCAGGGACCTGGAAGGACAGTGAGTGAATTGTCCTTGTGTTATATTGTGATTAAAAAAAACATTTTTTCTAGGGACAGAAAACTGTAGGTAGGGAGAGTGTTTTTTTTCTTTCACTCTGCAAGTCCTTGTTTCCAGGGACCTGGAAGGACAGTGACTGAATTGTCCTTGTGCTATATTGTGATTAAAAAAAACATTTATTCTAGGGACAGAAAACTGTAGGTAGGGAGAGTGTTTTTTTTCTTTCACTCTGCAAGTCCTTGTTTCCAGGGACCTGTAAGGACAGTGAGTGAATTGTCCTTGTGCTATATTGTGCTTAAAAAAAACATTTATTCTAGGGACAGAAAACTGTAGGTAGGGAGAGTGTCAGTTTATTTCACTCTGCAAGTCCTTGTTTCCAGGGACCTGGAAGGACAGTGAGTGAATTGTCCTTGTGTTATATTGTGATTAAAAAAAACATTTTTTCTAGGGACAGAAAACTGTAGGTAGGGAGAGTGTTTTTTTTCTTTCACTCTGCAAGTCCTTGTTTCCAGGGACCTGTAAGGACAGTGAGTGAATTGTCCTTGTGCTATATTGTGCTTAAAAAAAACATTTATTCTAGGGACAGAAAACTGTAGGTAGGGAGAGTGTCAGTTTATTTCACTCTGCAAGTCCTTGTTTCCAGGGACCTGGAAGGACAGTGACTGAATTGTCCTTGTGTTATATTGTGATTAAAAAAAACATTTTTTCTAGGGACAGAAAACTGTAGGTAGGGAGAGTGTTTTTTTTCTTTCACTCTGCAAGTCCTTGTTTCCAGGGACCTGTAAGGACAGTGAGTGAATTGTCCTTGTGCTATATTGTGCTTAAAAAAAACATTTATTCTAGGGACAGAAAACTGTAGGTAGGGAGAGTGTCAGTTTATTTCACTCTGCAAGTCCTTGTTTCCAGGGACCTGGAAGGACAGTGAGTGAATTGTCCTTGTGTTATATTGTGATTAAAAAAAACATTTTTTCTAGGGACAGAAAACTGTAGGTAGGGAGAGTGTTTTTTTTCTTTCACTCTGCAAGTCCTTGTTTCCAGGGACCTGTAAGGACAGTGAGTGAATTGTCCTTGTGCTATGTTGTGCTTAAAAAAAACATTTATTCTAGGGACAGAAAACTGTAGGTAGGGAGAGTGTCAGTTTATTTCACTCTGCAAGTCCTTGTTTCCAGGGACCTGTAAGGACAGTGAGTGAATTGTCCTTGTGCTATATTGTGCTTAAAAAAAACATTTATTCTAGGGACAGAAAACTGTAGGTAGGGAGAGTGTCAGTTTATTTCACTCTGCAAGTCCTTGTTTCCAGGGACCTGGAAGGACAGTGACTGAATTGTCCTTGTGCTATATTGTGATTAAAAAAAACATTTATTCTAGGGACAGAAAACTGTAGGTAGGGAGAGTGTCAGTTTATTTCACTCTGCAAGTCCTTGTTTCCAGGGACCTGGAAGGACAGTGAGTGAATTGTCCTTGTGTTATATTGTGATTAAAAAAAACATTTTTTCTAGGGACAGAAAACTGTAGGTAGGGAGAGTGTTTTTTTTCTTTCACTCTGCAAGTCCTTGTTTCCAGGGACCTGTAAGGACAGTGAGTGAATTGTCCTTGTGCTATATTGTGCTTAAAAAAAACATTTATTCTAGGGACAGAAAACTGTAGGTAGGGAGAGTGTCAGTTTATTTCACTCTGCAAGTCCTTGTTTCCAGGGACCTGGAAGGACAGTGACTGAATTGTCCTTGTGCTATATTGTGATTAAAAAAAACATTTATTCTAGGGACAGAAAACTGTAGGTAGGGAGAGTGTCAGTTTATTTCACTCTGCAAGTCCTTGTTTCAAGGGACAGAGAAGGACACCTGAAGGTAGCCCTTATTGCTTTTTTCCCATCTCCCTGCAGGCCATCTATTAGAATGTCTGGAAGGCAAACAAGGAGAGGCAGACAGTCAGGAGGCAATAAAAGAGGGCAAGCAGGCTCTGTGTCTGGGGGCAACAGTGCTGGTCGTGGACGCGGTGCATTGTCATCAGCACATGGCCATGGGACACGCTTGTCCTTCTTTTCGGCAGCTGGACATGTTGAGCCACATCATGCCGAAGACTTGGTAGAGTGGATGACCAAGCCCTCCTCCTCCTCCTCATCCTCTCTCACCCAGGCTCAGGGTACTGGAAAAGCAGCTGCCAAAGCGTCGTCTTCCCTGGTATCAATGTCAGACTCATCATCAGTCACTCCTTCCCTAGACCCACCATGTCCTCCTCCTGAGGAGTCCCCCGAACTGTTTCAGCACAGTGTTGGGTACATGCTCCAGGAGGATGCCCAGCGTTTCGAAGGGTCTGATGATGAAACCCAGCTAGAGGAAGGCAGTAGCGTGAGAGCAGACAGAGGGGATGCTCAAGAAGGACACCAATCTGGCAGTCATGTTCCAGCAGCTGCAGCATACTGCCAGATTGGCTCCAGTGATGAGGAGGGAGGGGATGATGAGGTCACTGACTCCACGTGGGTGCCTAATAGGAGAGAGGAGGAGGAGGAGGATGAGGAGGAGGCACATCTCCAACGAGGCAGGATGCCCTTTGGTGGCCAGCGTAAGGGCAGTACACCGACGGAATCACACCGCAGAGCTCCGCCTGTGCAGGGCGCTGCCTCTGCCCGTCATTCAAAAAGTTCTTTGGTGTGGGCCTTTTTTGAGGCTAGTGCATCAGATCGCACAGCTGCTGTTTGCAACATATGTCTCAAGCGTATATCGCGTGGCCAAAACATCAGCCGCTTGGGTACCACATGCCTGACCAGACATATGTTGACCTGCCATGCAGCTCGTTGGCAAGCCTACCTCAAAGACCCACACCAAAGAACAAAGCGGACCTCTCCTTGCACCGCATCAGCTGGGATCTCCAACCCCACTATAACTTCAGTCCTCTCTGAAACATGCACTGAGAGGAATGAAGGTGTAGAATTAGGTGTGTCACAGCCAAGTACTTGCGCCCACTCTGCTAGCAGTACACCGACGTCCGATTCTAGCAGGCAAATTTCCCTGCCCCAGCTGCTGGACCGTCGAAAGAAGTTCACTCCCAGCCATCCACATGCCCAGCGGTTGAATGCTAGCTTGGCTAAATTGCTAGCGCTTCAACTGCTGCCTTTTCAGTTGGTAGACTCGGCCCCCTTCCGTGAGTTTGTGCAATGTGCGGTTCCTCAGTGGCAGGTTCCCAAACGCCACTTTTTCTCACGGAAGGCTATTCCGGCTCTCTACCGGCATGTGGAAGGCAATGTCTTGGCCTCGCTGGACAGGGCGGTCAGCGGTAAGGTGCATATTACCGCTGACTCATGGTCCAGCAGGCATGGACAGGGACGTTACCTTTCTTTCACGGCCCATTGGGTCACTCTTTTGGCAGCTGGGAAGGATTCAGGACAAGGTGCAGTAGTGTTGGAGGTTGTCCCACCGCCACGCCTCCAAAATGCTACTACTGGTTGTGACACACCTCTCTCCTCCACCCCCTCCTCTTCTTCTTCCTCCATGGCCTCTTCCTGTGGTTTGTCCTATGAACCAGCGGTGCTCCGTAGCCGTTCACGGGGCTACGCAAGTACGCAGGCAAAAAGATGCCATGCCGTGCTTGCGCTGGTGTGTTTGGGGGACAGAAGCCACACTGGGGCAGAGGTCCTGTCTGCTCTGCAGGGCCAGGCCGAGAGGTGGTTGACGCCACGCCAGCTTAAGCCAGGAATGGTGGTTTGCGACAATGGCACCAACCTCCTCTCCGCCCTCCGACAGGGACAACTGACCCATGTGCCCTGTGTGGCTCACGTCCTTAACCTGGTGGTGCAGCGCTTCTTGGGCAGGTACCCGGGCTTACAGGATGTCCTGAGGCAGGCCAGGAAAGTCTGTGTGCATTTCCGCAGATCTTATAATGCCAGTGCTCGCCTGGCTGAGCTGCAAAAGGAGTTGAACCTGCCCAAGAACCGCCTTATATGTGACATGCCCACCAGGTGGAACTCAACGTTGGCCATGCTGCAGCGGCTGCACACGCAGCAGAGGGCCATCAATGAGTACCTGTGCGACTACGGCACCAGGACAGGGTCAGGGGAGCTTGGTTTTTTTTCTCCACGCCAGTGGGGCATGATCAGGGATGCATGCACTGTCCTGGCACCATTTGAGGAGGCCACGAGGATGGTGAGCAGTGACAGTGCATGCATCAGTGACACTGTACCTCTTGTCCACCTGTTGGAGCACACGCTGCGTGGAATAATGGACAGGGCACTTGAGGCAGAACAGAGGCAGGAAGAGGAGGACTTCCTTGCCTCTCAAGGCCCCCTTTACCCAGACAGTGTTCCTTCTGTCCCACCCATCGCACAGGAAGAGGAGGAGGAGGAGGAGGAGGAGGAGGAGGAGGAGGATTGTGTCAGCATGGAGGTGGAGGCTGGCACTCAGCATCATCAGCAGCAGTCTTTTAGGGATGATTTACAGTCCCAAGAAACCAGTGGACTTGTACGTGGCTGGGAGGAGGTGGCTGCGGATCATGTCGTCCTTAGTGACCCAGAGGACTCCGGAGCGAATGCCTCAGCAAACCTACGCTGCATGGCCTCCCTGATCCTGCAAAGTCTGCGGAAGGATCCTCGTATTCTTCGGATCAAGGAGAGGGACCATTACTGGCTGGCCACTCTCCTTGATCCACGGTACAAGGGTAAGGTTGCGGACCTTATGTTACCGTCGCAGAGGGAGCAGAGGATGAGACAACTCCGGGAGGCCTTGCAGAAAGGTCTGTGCAACGCGTTCCCAGAGACTGGGAGGTTGCAAACTCCTGGTCCTGGACAACGAGTTGCTGAGGCTTCGGCCAGTCAAAGAAGGAGCGGTGGGGAAGGTGGCCGTCTGACCGATGCGTTCAGACAATTCTTTAGTCCGCAGCCCCAAAGTATGATCGGTTCCAGCAACCATCGCCAGCGTCTGATAAACATGGTGCAGGAATATCTAGGGGCAAGGTCAGACTTGGACACCTTCCCCACCGAAAATCCTCTGGCTTACTGGGTCTTGAGGATGGATCACTGGCCAGAGCTTGCACAGTATGCAATTGAGCTACTGGCCTGTCCTGCATCCAGCGTTCTTTCGGAACGCACATTCAGTGCTGCTGGAGGATTTGTCACGGATCACAGGGTGCGCCTGTCCACCGACTCGGTTGATCGACTGACTTTCATCAAGATGAACCAGTCTTGGATCACCACCAGCTACCACACACCTGATGCTGATATAACAGACTAATTGATTTTAACATGTCACATCCCTTCAAGACTGATGCTGATGCTGAGTGCCTGTGCTGTTATGTTGACTGGCTATCCTCCTCCTCCGAGTCCTCAATGATACGATTGATGATGATAGCTTGTAAGATCATTTTTGTTTATGGGTGCCGCCACCAGTGCCTAACGCCCAATTTTTCAGCCCCTGTTTAACAGGGGCGTGTAATTACAATTTTTGAAGCAATACTTTGCAACAGGGCTCATTGCTGTGCTCCAAGTACAGTATCTGTGAGGAGTTGCAGTGTTGTGCCACCAGTGCCTAACGCCCAATTTTTCAGCCCCTGTTTAACAGGGGCGTGTAATTACAATTTTTGAAGCAATACTTTGCAACAGGGCTCATTGCTGTGCTCCAAGTACAGTATCTGTGAGGAGTTGCAGTGTTGTGCCACCAGTGCCTAAGGCCCAATTTTTCAGCCCCTGTTTAACAGGGGCGTGTCATTACAATTTTTGAAGCAATACTTTGCAACAGGGCTCATTGGTGTGCTCCAAGTACAGTATCTGTGAGGAGTTGCAGTGTTGTGCCACCAGTGCCTAAGGCCCAATTTTTCAGCCCCTGTTTAACAGGGGCGTGTCATTACAATTTTTGAAGCAATACTTTGCAACAGGGCTCATTGCTGTGCTCCAAGTACAGTTGCTGTGAGGGGTTGCAGTGTTGTGCCACCAGTGCCTAAGGCCCAATTTTTCAGCCCCTGTTCAACAGGGGCATGTAATTACAATTCTTGATCTAATAATTCACAGCAGGGCCCATTGCTGCACCCACCAAGAGTAACTGTCAGGGCTTACAGTGTTGTGGCACCAGCACCACCATCAAAGGCCCAATTTTTACTACCACTGTTCAACAATTATATGTAATTAAAATTCCTGATATAATAGTTGACAGCAGGGCGTTCCAGCACCAACCAAGAGTAACTGTGAGTGCTTACAGTGTTGTGCCAACACCAACAACTAAGGGGCCTATTTCTGCAGAGTATATACGGCAGGTCCCTACTTTCAAACATCCAACTTACAAACGACTCCTACTTGCAAACGCAAGAAGACAACAGGAAGTGAGAGGAAATCTACCACTAGGAAGGAAAATTCTCTCCTGTAAGAATAAATATGGGAGAAAGGTGTCTCCTCTGTACTGATGCTTTATCAGCAATCCTTGTTTCAAGAAAAACACCACATTTCAAAAACAGTTGTCATTGGGACGGAAAGTGAGGTGAAATGTTCTGAACAGGGGCACAGACAGCAAAACAAATGTTACAGGGGTGATAACCCTTACCTATGTTTTCCAAAAAGTTTAAATATAGATTTTTGGTCTGGAGCTACACTTCAACAATGTACCTGTTCAAAATTACAAACAGACTCTACATAAGAACAAACCTACAGTCCCTGTCTTGTATGCACCGCCTGTATAGGGCTGTTCAGAGTATATAGGGCCTTTTTTATTTTATGTGCGGGGTTCCCCTTAATATCCATACAAGACCCAAAGGGGCTGGTAATGGGCTGGGGTAGGGGGGGGGTCATGGGGTAGCTATGCCATTTTTCTTAAAGAATTTCATCCATATTACCGGGACCAGACATTACATTAAAGCCGCAAGCAGTTTTAAATGGCTTTTTTTTCCTTTAGAAGTGTCATTTTGTGCAGGGACAGTTCTAAACACGGGAAACACGTGGCACTTCACAGGCATAATTTAGACACCCCCAGGTACGATATTTAAAGGAATATTTGACTTTTTTTTTTTCACTTTATGCATCATTAAAATGACTGCTCCCGAAAAACGACCGTTTTTAAAACTTCTTTTTGCATTGATACATGTCCCCTGGTGCAGAACCCGGGTTCCCAAACCCTTTTTAGGACAATAACATGCATAATAGTTGTTATAATTAGCACTTTAGAATTCGAACGTTCGCATCCATTGTATTTAATAGGGTTCTAATGTTCGTTCGAACTTTCGGTCCGTTCGCGGGTTCTGGTGCGAACCGAACCCGGGGGTGTTCGGCTCATCACTAACTCTGAACAGCCGTATACAGGCGGTGCATACAAGACAGGGACTGTAGGTTTGTTCTTATGTAGAATCTGTTTGTAATTTTGAACAGGTACATTTTTTAAGTGTAGCTCCAGCCCAAAAATCTATTTTTAAACTTTTTGGAAAACATAGGTAAGGGTTATCACCCCTGTAACATTTGTTTTGCTGTCTGTGCCCCTGTTCAGAACATTTCACCTCACTTTCCGTCCCAATGACAACTGTTTTTGAAATGTGGTGTTTTTCTTGAAACAAGGATTGCTGATAAAGCATCAGTACAGAGGAGACACCTTTCTCCCATATTAATTCTTACAGGAGAGAATTTTCCTTCCTAGGGGTAGATTTCCTCTCACTTCCTGTTGTCTTCTTGCGTTTGCAAGTAGGAGTCGTTTGTAAGTTGGATGTTTGAAAGTAGGGACCTGCCGTAGATACTCTGCAGAAATAGGCCCCTTAGTTGTTGGTGTTGGCACAACACTGTAAGCACTCACAGTTACTCTTGGTTGGTGCTGGAACGCCCTGCTGTCAACTATTATATCAGGAATTGTAATTACATATAATTGTTGAACAGTGGTAGTAAAAATTGGGCCTTTGATGGTGGTGCTGGTGCCACAACACTGTAAGCCCTGACAGTTACTCTTGGTGGGTGCAGCAATGGGCCCTGCTGTGAATTATTAGATCAAGAATTGTAATTGCATGCCCCTGTTGAACAGGGGCTGAAAAATTGGGCCTTTGGTGGTGGTGGTGGTGTTGACACAACACTGTAAGCCCTCAGAGTTACTCTTGGTGGGTGCAGGAATGGGCCCTGCTGTGAATTATTAGATCAAGAATTGTAATTACATGCCCCTGTTGAACAGGGGCTGAAAAATTGGGCCTTAGGCACTGGTGGCACAACCACTACAACCCCTCACAGATACTGTACTTGGAGCACAGCAATGAGCCCTGTTGCAAAGTATTGCTTCAAAAATTGTAATGACACGCCCCTGTTAAACAGGGGCTGAAAAATTGGGCCTTAGGCACTGGTGCCACAACACTCCAAGCCCTCACAGATACTGTACTTGGAGCACAGCAATGAGCCCTATGGCAAATTATTGCAAAAAAAATTGTAATTACACGCCCCTGTAAAACAGGGGCTGAAAAATTGGGCCTTAGCCACTGGTGGCGGCACCCATAAACAAAAATGATCTTCCAAGCTATCATCATCAATCGTATCATTGAGGACTCGGAGGAGGAGGATAGCCAGTCAACATAACAGCACAGACACTCAGCATCAGCATCAGTCTTGAAGGGATGTGACATGTTAAAATCAATTAGTCTGTTATATCAGCATCAGGTGTGTGGTAGCTGGTGGTGATCCAAGACTGGTTCATCTTGATGAAAGTCAGTCGATCAACCGAGTCGGTGGACAGGCGCACCCTGTGATCCGTGACAAATCCTCCAGCAGCACTGAATGTGCGTTCCGAAAGAACGCTGGATGCAGGACAGGCCAGTAGCTCAATTGCATACTGTGCAAGCTCTGGCCAGTGATCCATCCTCAAGACCCAGTAAGCCAGAGGATTTTCGGTGGGGAAGGTGTCCAAGTCTGACCTTGCCCCTAGATATTCCTGCACCATGTTTATCAGACGCTGGCGATGGTTGCTGGAACCAATCATACTTTGGGGCTGCGGACTAAAGAATTGTCTGAACGCATCGGTCAGACGGCCACCTTCCCCACCGCTCCTTCTTTGACTGGCCGAAGCCTCAGCAACTCGTTGTCCTGGACCAGGAGTTTGTAACCTCCCAGTCTCTGGGAACGCGTTGCACAGACCTTTCTGCAAGGCCTCCCGGAGTTGTCTCATCCTCTGCTCCCTCTGCGACGGTAACATAAGGTCCGCAACCTTACCCTTGTACCGTGGATCAAGGAGAGTGGCCAGCCAGTAATGGTCCCTCTCCTTGATCCGAAGAATACGAGGATCCTTCCGCAGACTTTGCAGGATCAGGGAGGCCATGCAGCGTAGGTTTGCTGAGGCATTCGCTCCGGAGTCCTCTGGGTCACTAAGGACGACATGATCCGCAGTCACCTCCTCCCAGCCACGTACAAGTCCACTGGTTTCTTGGGACTGTAAATCATCCCTAAAAGACTGCTGCTGATGATGCTAAGTGCCAGCCTCCACCTCCATGCTGACACAATCCTCCTCCTCCTCCTCCTCCTCCTCCTCTTCCTCTTCCTGTGCGATGGGTGGGACAGAAGGAACACTGTCTGGGTAAAGGGGGCCTTGAGAGGCAAGGAAGTCCTCCTCTTCCTGCCTCTGTTCTGCCTCAAGTGCCCTGTCCATTATTCCACGCAGCGTGTGCTCCAACAGGTGGACAAGAGGTACAGTGTCACTGATGCATGCACTGTCACTGCTCACCATCCTCGTGGCCTCCTCAAATGGTGCCAGGACAGTGCATGCATCCCTGATCATGCCCCACTGGCGTGGAGAAAAAAAACCAAGCTCCCCTGACCCTGTCCTGGTGCCGTAGTCGCACAGGTACTCATTGATGGCCCTCTGCTGCGTGTGCAGCCGCTGCAGCATGGCCAACGTTGAGTTCCACCTGGTGGGCATGTCACATATAAGGCGGTTCTTGGGCAGGTTCAACTCCTTTTGCAGCTCAGCCAGGCGAGCACTGGCATTATAAGATCTGCGGAAATGCACACAGACTTTCCTGGCCTGCCTCAGGACATCCTGTAAGCCCGGGTACCTGCCCAAGAACCGCTGCACCACCAGGTTAAGGACGTGAGCCACACAGGGCACATGGGTCAGTTGTCCCTGTCGGAGGGCGGAGAGGAGGTTGGTGCCATTGTCGCAAACCACCATTCCTGGCTTAAGCTGGCGTGGCGTCAACCACCTCTCGGCCTGGCCCTGCAGAGCAGACAGGACCTCTGCCCCAGTGTGGCTTCTGTCCCCCAAACACACCAGCGCAAGCACGGCATGGCATCTTTTTGCCTGCGTACTTGCGTAGCCCCGTGAACGGCTACGGAGCACCGCTGGTTCATAGGACAAACCACAGGAAGAGGCCATGGAGGAAGAAGAAGAGGAGGGGGTGGAGGAGAGAGGTGTGTCACAACCAGTAGTAGCATTTTGGAGGCGTGGCGGTGGGACAACCTCCAACACTACTGCACCTTGTCCTGCATCCTTCCCAGCTGCCAAAAGAGTGACCCAATGGGCCGTGAAAGAAAGGTAACGTCCCTGTCCATGCCTGCTGGACCATGAGTCAGCGGTAATATGCACCTTACCGCTGACCGCCCTGTCCAGCGAGGCCAAGACATTGCCTTCCACATGCCGGTAGAGAGCCGGAATAGCCTTCCGTGAGAAAAAGTGGCGTTTGGGAACCTGCCACTGAGGAACCGCACATTGCACAAACTCACGGAAGGGGGCCGAGTCTACCAACTGAAAAGGCAGCAGTTGAAGCGCTAGCAATTTAGCCAAGCTAGCATTCAACCGCTGGGCATGTGGATGGCTGGGAGTGAACTTCTTTCGACGGTCCAGCAGCTGGGGCAGGGAAATTTGCCTGCTAGAATCGGACGTCTGTGTACTGCTAGCAGAGTGGCCGCAAGTACTTGGCTGTGACACACCTAATTCTACACCTTCATTCCTCTCAGTGCATGTTTCAGAGAGGACTGAAGTTATAGTGGGGTTGGAAATCCCAGCTGATGCGGTGCAAGGAGAGGTCCGCTTTGTTCTTTGGTGTGGGTCTTTGAGGTAGGCTTGCCAACGAGCTGCATGGCAGGTCAACATATGTCTGGTCAGGCATGTGGTACCCAAGCGGCTGATGTTTTGGCCACGCGATATACGCTTGAGACATATGTTGCAAACAGCAGCTGTGCGATCTGATGCACTAGCCTCAAAAAAGGCCCACACCAAGGAACTTTTTGAATGACGGGCAGAGGCAGCGCCCTGCACAGGCGGAGCTCTGCGGTGTGATTCCGTCGGTGTACTGCCCTTACGCTGGCCACCAAAGGGCATCCTGTCTCGTTGGAGATGTGCCTCCTCCTCATCCTCCTCCTCCTCTCTCCTATTAGGCACCCACGTGGAGTCAGTGACCTCATCATCCCCTCCCTCCTCATCACTGGAGCCAATCTGGCAGTATGCTGCAGCTGCTGGAACATGACTGCCAGATTGGTGTCCTTCTTGAGCATCCCCTCTGTCTGCTCTCACCCTACTGCCTTCCTGTAGCTGGGTTTCATCATCAGACCCTTCGAAACGCTGGGCATCCTCCTGGAGCATGTACCCAACACTGTGCTCAAACAGTTCGGGGGACTCCTCAGGAGGAGGACATGGTGGGTCTAGGGAAGGAGTGACTGATGATGAGTCTGACATTGATACCAGGGAAGAGGACGCTTTGGCAGCTGCTTTGCCAGTACCCTGAGCCTGGGTGAGAGAGGATGAGGAGGAGGAGGAGGGATAGGTCATCCACTCTACCAAGTCTTCGGCATGATGTGGCTCAACATGTCCAGCTGCGGAAAAGAAGGACAAGCGTGTCCCATGGCCATGTGCTGATGACAATGCACCGCGTCCACGACCAGCACTGTTGCCCCCAGACACAGAGCCTGCTTGCCCTCTTTTATTGCCTCCTGACTGTCTGCCTCTCCTTGTTTGCCTTCCAGACATTCTAATAGATGGCCTGCAGGGAGATGGGAAAAAAGCAATAAGGGCTACCTTCAGGTGTCCTTCTCTGTCCCTTGAAACAAGGACTTGCACAGTGAAAGAAACTGACACTCTCCCTACCTACAGTTTTCTGTCCCTAGAAAAAATGTTTTTTTTAAGCACACTATAGCACAAGGAGAATTCACTCACTGTCCTTCCCAGTCCCTAGAAACAAGGACTTGCACAGTGAAAGAAACTGACACTCTCCCTACCTACAGTTTTCTGTCCCTAGAAAAAATGTTTTTTTTAAGCACAATATAGCACAAGGAGAATTCACTCACTGTCCTTCCAGGTCCCTAGAAACAAGGACTTGCACAGTGAAAGAAACTGACACTCTCTCTACCTACAGTTTTCTGTCCCTAGAAAAAATGTTTTTTTTAAGCACAATATAGCACAAGGAGAATTCACTCACTGTCCTTCCAGGTCCCTGGAAACAAGGACTTGCACAGTGAAAGAAACTGACACTCTCCCTACCTACAGTTTTCTGTCCCTAGAAAAAATGTTTTTTTTAAGCACAATATAGCACAAGGAGAATTCACTCACTGTCCTTCCAGGTCCCTAGAAACAAGGACTTACACAGTGAAAGAAACTGACACTCTCCCTACCTACAGTTTTCTGTCCCTAGAAAAAATGTTTTTTTTAAGCACAATATAGCACAATGAGAATTCACTCACTGTCCTTCCAGGTCCCTAGAAACAAGGACTTGCACAGTGAAAGAAACTGACACTCTCCCTACCTACAGTTTTCTGTCCCTAGAAAAAATGTTTTTTTTAAGCACAATATAGCACAAGGAGAATTCACTCACTGTCCTTCCAGGTCCCTAGAAACAAGGACTTTCACAGTGAAAGAAACTGACACTCTCCCTACCTACAGTTTTCTGTCCCTAGAAAAAATGATTTTTTTAAGCACAATATAGCACAAGGAGAATTCACTCACTGTCCTTCCAGGTCCCTAGAAACAAGGACTTGCACAGTGAAAGAAACTGACACTCTCCCTACCTACAGTTTTCTGTCCCTAGAAAAAATGTTTTTTTTAAGCACAATATAGCACAAGGAGAATGCACTCACTGTCCTTCCAGGTCCCTAGAAACAAGGACTTGCACAGTGAAAGAAACTGACACTCTCCCTACCTACAGTTTTCTGTCCCTAGAAAAAATGTTTTTTTTAAGCACAATATAGCACAAGGAGAATTCACTCACTGTCCTTCCAGGTCCCTAGAAACAAGGACTTGCACAGTGAAAGAAACTGACACTCTCCCTACCTACAGTTTTCTGTCCCTAGAAAAAATGTTTTTTTTAAGCACAATATAGCACAAGGAGAATTCACTCACTGTCCTTCCAGGTCCCTAGAAACAAGGACTTGCACAGTGAAAGAAACTGACACTCTCCCTACCTACAGTTTTCTGTCCCTAGAAAAAATGTTTTTTTTAAGCACAATATAGCACAAGGAGAATTCACTCACTGTCCTTCCAGGTCCCTGGAAACAAGGACTTGCACAGTGAAAGAAACTGACACTCTCCCTACCTACAGTTTTCTGTCCCTAGAAAAAATGTTTTTTTTAAGCACACTATAGCACAAGCACAAAACACACTGACACTCTCCCTACCTATCCTTCTCTTTCCCTAAACTAAAGGAATCCAGGTTAAGCAAGAAAGAAATAAAAGTCACTGTCCCTGCCTATGCTGCTCTATCCCTGCTCAGGAACACACTACACTAGGCCGCCGTGCTGGCGGCCTTTTATAGTGTGGGGCGTGTACTAAACACCCTCAGCAATAATTGGCCACAGGCATCCTGCCTGTGGCCAATCATTGCTCTCCTCGCTGCCGGCGCTGTGATTGGCCAAGCATGCGGGGTCACAGTGCATGCTTGGCCAATCACAGCGCCTGGATGACACTGCGATGGCGTAGTGCATTGTGGGCCGTTCGCGTCACTCGAATTTGGCGCGAACGGCCCAAATCGTTCGATCTTCGTCGAACGATCGAACAGCCGATGTTCGAGTCGAACGTATGTTCGATTCGAACACGAAGCTCATCCCTAATCATTACCTATACCATCTAGATCAGTCATAGATGAATATATTCAAGCGTCTCAAATGCCCTCTTTGACTAGTGCAGTAAAGGAGGAACTAGATGCCCCCATATCTTTAGTGGAATATCAACAAGCATTAAATTCCATGAAAGCAGGGAAAGCCCCGGGCCCTCATGGGTTTACGGTACAATATTATAGAATGTTATCAACAATACTAGGCCCGCGCTTTATTAATCTATTTAATGCGATAGATTCCGGAAGTTCATTTGCTAGGGATACTCTGGGAGCTCACATTGCTCTAATACACAAAGAGGGGAAAGATCCTACTTCATGTAGCAGCTACAGGCCTATCTCACTACTAAATGTAGATCTCAAATTGTATACTAAAATTTTAGCTACCCGTCTGGCAAATCATCTACAAAAATTGATCCATTTGGATCAAGTTGGATTTATTCCCACACGGGAAGCAAGGGATAGCACATCTAAAGTGTTAAACTTACTCTATATAACTCAGTCTACAAATACCCCTTGTATTTTGTTAAATACCGATGCGGAGAAGGCATTCGACCGGGTAAATTGGTCATTTATGTTCTCCGTACTCAGACATATTGGGTTAGGAGAAGTGATGATAGGCCGGATAGCCAGAATATATTCAAACCTGACCGCACAAGTGAAAGCAAATGGTGTGCTCTCAGAGTCGTTTCCAATTAAGAATGGTACTAGACAGGGATGTCCCTTGTCCCCTCTTTTATATGCTTTAACCTTAGAACCTTTTCTTTCCACAATAAGGTTAAACCCTGATATACAAGGAGTGATGGTAGGTAACAAACAATATAAGATCTCGGCTTATGCCGATGACCTGTTATTTTCTTTAACAAACCCAATAGTCTCATTACCAAACCTCCTTAAACAATTTGAGTTGTATGGAGTGTTATCTAATCTAAAAATAATTTTTTTGAAGTTAGAGGCGATGGGGGTTGGGTTACCTTCACGAATCCTGGAACAATTGCGAGGGGGTTTTCACCTCAAGTGGACTTTATCGGCATTAAATTACCTAGGTACAAATATCTCAACAAGTATAACTCGTACTTATGAGTTAAATTTCCTTCCTTTGATTATAAAATCTAGGCTATTACTGGAAAAGTGGCATATAAATTTTCACTCATGGTTCGGTAGATGTAACTTAATAAAAATGTGTATCTTGCCTAAATTCTTATACCTATTTCAGGCTCTACCGATATGGATACCACTATCTTATTTTAAACAAGTACAGGCAATGTTCACACGATTCGTTTGGGCCCATAAGAAACCACGTCTGTCTCGTACCTTATTAACACTGCCGAAGCAATATGGGGGCTTGGCATTGCCAGATATTCGGCGATATTATCAAGCAGTACACCTTAGCAGAGTAA
The DNA here is from genome assembly GCA_029206835.1 of Rana muscosa. Classification (NCBI taxonomy): domain Eukaryota; kingdom Metazoa; phylum Chordata; class Amphibia; order Anura; family Ranidae; genus Rana; species Rana muscosa. The sequence goes on from CM055117.1 coordinate 414,531,406, forward strand.
TAGACTGGCAACGCAATAAGGACCTGAAGCTATGGGTGCAAATAGAACAGCATCAATCCCCCATACCATTAGAGAGAGCAATATGGTGTTGGGAACATGTACCATCAGAGTTGAAATCACACCCCTTGATAGGGAATACCTTGAAACAATGTACACAAGCTATTCTACATGCGGGCCAAACGACTAAAACATCCCCTTTGACTCCGATTATTGGGAATCCCAAATTCCTACCAGGTCTTTCAATGACACAATTTTCGACGTTACGAGAGACTGAGCAAATGAGCGCATCACAATTTGTGAGAGGAAATAGATGGCCCACTATAGAGGAGCTGACAAATTCCGTGGGTCCATATAGACTCACATTTTGGAATGCAGCTCAGTTATACCACTTTCTACAGACCATACCAGATCCGCAAGCATATACTAGGCAACTAACCAAATTTGAGGAGCTTTGCTCTGGAACAGAATCACTACCTCATATTCTTTCTAAGACATACGCGCTACTTAATTCCCCACGAGAACAGCCAGAGTTAACATGTATATTAAATGGGGTGAAGACTTACATTGTACATTTACTCCAATACAAGTTCAATCTATGATTGGTCTCTTTTATAAATCTTCAATTTGCATTAAGGTACAAGAGACCAACTATAAAATATTAACGAGGTGGTATATGACGCCTAGTCGACTCCATACAATGTTTCCTGATACATCAGAATACTGTTGGAGATGTGGCAAAGATAGAGGAACGATGTTACACATATTTTGGATGTGCCCTAAGTTAACGGCCTTTTGGACAATGGTCCGTACTATATCTCAGAAGTTTAGTGATTCGCAGATCCCAAACGATCCTGCGTTATTTCTATTACATGTCTCTACCATATCAATCAAAAATTATAAAAAGTCTATTCTGGAAACAAAAGACCCCCCCGACCACAGCTTTATGGCTGAGGAAGGTAGAAGACATTAGAAGAATGGAAGACTTGATTTTGACAGCATCTGATAGACAGGAGGTGTATAGAGAGACCTGGACATCTTGGAATCTGTTTATCCAATCAGAGGAAGGGATATCCCTTCTAGGGACATAAAATAGCTATAGGAATTTGAGCTATGGGAAATGGCAGATGCGTGGTTCAATAGTAGCATATATATTCAGGTAACATCTTTGTTGATATATTTATTTATTCATTTATTATTTTTTTTTGTGTTTTCTGTTTTGGTTTAGCTTAATTTGATTTTGTTTTTTTTTAACCTAAGGTATAGGGAATGAGGAAGGGAGTTATATTATATAAGGTGGTATAAAGAAGGAGATAAAAGTTTTTGAGATAGTGAGATAAGAGGATATTCCTATATTAAATTTACCATATGTTATATATGTAATCTAATTAATGTTATGTGTATAAGTGAATCATCTTAGAGAATTAATAACCACCTATTGATAAACTATGTAATGTTATGTTAACCCTGTTCATTTCTGGATTTTTTTTTATAAAATTCATATTTGAAAAAATAAAACTGCTTGCGGCTTTAATGTAATGTCTGGTTCCCGCAATATGGATGAAAATCATTGAGAAAAATCGCATGGGTACCCCCCCAGCCCACTACCAGCCCCTTCTGTGTCTTGTGGTTCAATATTTTTTATTGTATTTTCAAAGTATTAACAAACATATAGTAGTTACACACAATGCAAAATTCCGGATAGTTACCACTTTACAAAGTTATAACAATAAGTTCAGTAGTAGGAATTCAATACCAGGAGGTTAGGTAGTGCAGAATGACAATGCAATCAAAATAGAGTTGAGTGGAGTGGAATAAAGGGATTTTTATAACAGCTTACCTGTAAAATCCTTTTCTTGGAGTACATCACGGGACACAGAGCGACTTAGTCATTACTAATGGGTTATATAGTTTACCTTCAGGTGCTGGCACTGGCAACTTCCAAACCGGAAGTACCCTCCCCTATATAAGCCCCTCCCATCCGGGAGCACCTCAGTTTTGTAGCAAAGCAATAAGTGTCCCAAAAAGAGGGGTGGGAGCTCTGTGTCCCGTGATGTACTCCAAGAAAAGGATTTTACAGGTAAGCTGTTATAAAAATCCCTTTTTCTTTTTCGTACATCACGGGACACAGAGCGACTTAGTCATTACTAATGGGACGTCCCAAAGCAATGCCCAATGAGGGGAGGGATACACTATACATAAGCTGGGCGCCATCAGGCATGAGGCTCTTTTGCGGCCTGCAACACACTGCGCCCAAAGGCGACATCCTCCTGACTTCTGACGTCTACCTGGTAGAATCTAGTAAACGTGTGTACTGAAGACCATGTTGCGGCCTTACAGACTTGAGCCAGGGAGGCTTGGTGATGCACTGCCCATGAAGTTCCAACTGCTCTTGTGGAGTGCGCCCTAACTTTGAACGGAGGCGGTCTCCTTTTCAAGCCATAGGCTTGTATTATGACCTGTCAAATCCACTTGGCTAAAGTAGATTTTTGATGCTGCCTGACCCTTTCTGGGGCCTTCCGGCAGAACAAACAAAGTATCCGTTCTATGAATCTGAGCAGTGGCTTTAAGATAAGCTTTAACTGCTCTTACTACATCCAAAGAATGCAATAACTTTTCCTCTACCGAACTAGGTTTGGGGAAAAAGGAAGGAAGAACCACATCTTGGTTCAAATGGAACCTCGATACCACCTTAGGAAGAAGGCTGGATGAGGACGTAATACTACTCTGTCCTTATGGATAACCAGATATGGCTCCTTACAGGACAAGGCGGCTAATTCCGATACTCTTTTAGCTGAACAAATGGCTACTAAGAAAATCAATTTCCTGGTGAAAAGAACCAAGGAAATGTGCCGCAATGGTTCAAATGGTTGTTTCTGTAGAACCGACAGAACCAGGTTTAAGTCCCATGGACATATGGGAATACTAACCGGAGGGCTAATACGCATCACTCCTTGTATGAAAGCTTTGACTAATGAATGCAAAGCCAAGGGCCTTTGAAAAAATATTGACAAGGCCGTCTGACCCTTGATAGTACTCAAGGCAAGCTTCCTATGTACAGCCCACTGTAGGAAGTCCAGAATCCTACCTATTACGTACTTACGTGGATGCCATTTCCTGGCCTCACACCATGTGATGTACGCCTTCTAGATCCTATAATAGATCTGCCTGGATACTGGCTTCCTGGCATTGATCATTGTAGATACCACAGGATTAGAGAGCCCTCTCTTTTTTAGAATGTGGGCTTCAATAGCCAGGCCGTCAAACCTAGGGCTGGTAAGGAAGGGTAGTATATCGGTCCTTGCGAAAGCAGGTCCGGACGATGTGGGAGGGTCCAAGGACTTCCCACTGACATTTTTACAATCTCCGCGTACCATGCCCTTCGGGGCCACGCTGGAGCCACCAGAATCACTGGTTTCTTTTCTACCCTGATTCTGCGGATTAATCGCGGTGGGAATGCATATATCAGCTTGAACTGATCCCAAGGGAACACTAGGGCATCCGAACCGCAAGCTAGGGGATCCTTTTTGCGAGACACAAATCTGTCCACCTTTGCGTTGAATCTGGATGCTAGCAGATCTACATCCGGTGTTCCCCACCGCTGGCATATTGCCTGGAAAACCTTGGGGTGAAGAGACCATTCCCCCGGGCATAATTGCTGGCGACTTAAAAAGTCCGCTCTCCAATTTTCCACTCCTGGGATGAAAACCGCGGATATGGCTGTGACATACCTTTCTGCCCATTCCAGGATGCAATTCGCTTCCCTCTGGGCTGCACGACTCCTGGTGCCACCCTGGTGATTGATATATGCCACTGCTGTGGCATTGTCTGATTGAATTCTGACAGGTGACCCTTGGAGTTTGGATGTCCATGCTACTAGGGCATACCGGGCTGCTCGTATCTCTAAGAGATTGGTGGGCAGGGCCTTCTCTGCTTCTGACCACTTGCCCTGGAGAGACCATTGCTCCAGTACTGCCCCCCAGCCTATGAGGCTGTCATCTGTAGTGACCACCTTCCAAGAAACCGGACTGAAGGGTTTCCCTTTTTCCAGATTCTGGCACCAACCACCAGCGGAGGCTCTTGCGAACGGAAGGGGACAGGGACATTGGTAAGTCTAAAGCCTGAACTTTTTTGTTCCAGGCTGACAGTATGGCCCTCTGCAAGTTCCTTGAATGGAATTGACCGTAGGGTACTGCTTCGAATGAAGCCACCATTTTTCCCAGCAGCCTTATACACAGGCGTATGGATGGTTTTCTTTTTTGTACCCACTAAGTGGGTCAAATCTTTCAAAGACGACACCTTCTCTGGAGGTAAGAAAATCTTTCTCTGATTTGAATCCAGTGTTAGCCCCCAAGTATTCCAGGCTTTTGACTGGTTTTAGGGCTGACTTGTCTCGGTTGATAATGCAACCGTGAGATTCCAGATACTTGATTATCTTGTAAACGACCACTTCTAGTTTTTTTCACTGAGTGGTCTATCAGCAACAAGTCGTCTAGATATGCCATTATCGTTACACCTTGTGTTCCTAGTTTGGCCAATCGTAGGGCCAGAATTTTTGTGAACACTCGTGGTGCTGTTTCCAGACCGAAAGGTAAGGCTCTGAACTGAAAATGGCGCCCTTCTACTGCAAAGCGTAGAAATTTCTGGTGGGCCGGACAGATGGGAATATGCAAATAAGCATCCCTTATGTCGATCGAGGCTAACCATTCCTGCCCTTGTAGGGCGGTGGCCACCGATCGGATCGACTCCATCCGAAAAAGTCCTGATATGTAGGAACTTGTTTAGCCCTTTTATATTTAATATGGGCCTCATGTCCCCATTTGGTTTGGGGACTGTGACAAGGTTCGAGTAAAACCCGAACCCGTTTTCTTCCAAGGGAACCTTCATGATTACCCTTGGAGCAATAGTTGCTCTAGTGCCAGAAGGAGGGATCCACTCTTCTGGGGATCGCTTGGCACGTTTGACCTTATAAAATGGGCAGGAGGAATGTCTTTTAACTCCAGCCTGTATCCCAGACTTACTGCGGAGATCACCCATCTCTGATGGTGTCCCGCCAGGTCTCTGTGAACAACTGAAGTCTTCCCCTCACCCGATTGAGTGGGGGCAACCCTTCATGACTTGGGGGGAGGTTTTGTACCTCTCTTGACCCAGGGTTTCTTGTTACCCTGTGATTGTCCCTGATTTCTGCCCCCTGGATTTGACCGCGGAGGCCGTCGGAACTGTTTCACAGCCGATGTGCCAGGGACTAGAGAAGTAGGCCTCTTAAAAGAAGGACTTCTACCCTTGTTCTTAACCGGCAAGAGTGTACTTTTACCGGCAGAAGTTTTCTGGATATATTTGTCCAGATCATCTCCAGATAAGCGTTCTCCATGAAATGGGAAGCTAATCAGCAATTTCTTACAGGGAGCTTCAGCAGACCAGTTTTTGAGCCATAGAAGCCTACGCATATGTCTACAGACAGCGTAAAGCGGGATGCCTGTTGGATTGTATCCTTTATGGCGTCCACCGCAACACAAGGCTCTAGGTAGGTCAGCTAGGGCAAGAGCCTGCTGATCTGGTAAGTCCCTTAAGACTTGTTTCAACTGATCTTTCATTGCTTGGCAGACTCCAATCGCTGCTACTGCAGGTTGTGTCACCATGCTTGCTGTAGAGAAAGCAGATTTTAGTAAAGACTCCAATTTTTTATCTATTGGGTCTTTGAACATTGGAACATTATCTACTGGACATGTCAGTGATTTATTTACACAAGAGATGGCTGTGTCCACTGTAGGGACCCTCCATTTTTTTTTTTTTTTTTTTATGAACTTATCCTCCATGGGATAGATCACTGGAAATCTCTTGGGGGGAGTAAATATTTTACAGGATGCTCCCAATCCTGGTAAATAAACCCTTCCAATAAAGGGTGGATTGGGAAGAAACAGACAGTCTGGGGAGCTTTCAGTGACCCCAGCGAGGAGACAGTATTGGTTGATGGTTCCGCCAGAGGCATTTAAAATGCTGCTCGGACCATGTTAGTCAGAGACTGAACCCATAATCTTTCAGCCTGAGATGCTGAGAAAGGTTCTTCCACTGTTGATTCCTCTATAACTTTATCAACCTCACCTGATCCCCTTCAGGTAGGTCGATCTCTGGGACTGTTCCTCCACTAACAGGCACTCTGCAGGAGGAGACGGAGATCGGACGCACTTTTCCTGTGACAGGGAAGCAGCGATCAATGCTGTTAATCTCTCTTCCAATCCTCCCAGAGTTGAGGATAAAACCTCCTCTGTTATATATACAGGAGCAGGTGGACTGGGGACAGCCGCAGTACCAGGTACTCCTGCGGGGTTCCTACGGCTACTGACCTCTGAAATTTCAGGGGAGATTGGCGCAGTACAGCATGCCCAAAATCCTCAGAGCCCGACGGAGACCCCTTTCGCTTCTTGGAAGATCTATTTCCAGAGCGTCTGGACGACATATCCTATAAGCACAAAGCTGAGGTATTCCCGTCGTCATACACCAATTTTGCTGGTAATAGTCTAACACAGTTGCTGCTATATACCAGCTGGTGTCCACTAAAGTGTCTTTCTATGGGGATGCCTGCATCAACCGCCTCTGTGTGCCACCGTTTTGTTGCTAGCTCTGCTTGCATCCAGCTGACACTTGTACTGTGTCTTTTACACATGCTGGGATGCCTGCACATGCGCAGAAGCGCCGCCGCGCGCATCGAGCGTCATCCACCCGCCCCGCCCCTTTTTTTCATAGGAGGCGCGTGCACGCACCCGCGCGCGTGCCCGTGCGCCATTGGCGCCCTTTTCGAAACCAAGCAGGGACTAGGAGCCAGGGCCCTTTTTGCCGGAGGGCCTGTGCGGTGGATGAGCGCAGCAACAGGGCAGAGGAAGTGGATTCCCACAGAGAACTTACCAACTGCCTGGATCTTTTGACTTGAGAAAACCAAAGATCCACATGACAAGAAAAAATGGACCACAGCGGCCTCTAGTGGTTTAACACAGGTACCGCGGTCCTCTTTTTTTTTTTTTTTTTCTTGACTACTATTAAAATTTTACATTTTCCAGTAGTTACAGGCATACACAGATATTAGCGGGAATACCATTAGGTAACAGACAGAAAGACAAATTAGGCTTGGGGGTCCCCCAATAGAACCAAGTTCCTGGGGGCCCCCACTTACCTGTTCCCCGCCGCAGGACTCTGTTTGGTCCACAGAAGCCCAAACTTCACCTATCACGGCAGGCATTGTAATTAAACCTTCAGGGACCGGGTTCCCAAGGATTCCACTCCCCTGGACCTGTATAGCACCCTGCACAGAAAACATCTTGGTCGTGGGTATGACCAGAGCTCTGGATCCCAGGGTCCAGCCCTCCTAAGAGAGGCATTACAGGCAAAACCTTGCTCTTCTGTTGCAAGGCCCGGGTACCGACCTTTTAGCTATGAAGCTTTTTTGGTGGGATCCGGAACAGCTTACTAAGGCCCGTAAAAGAACCTGTACGCAAGCCCAGGAAAACACATGTTACTCTTTGGCCAACACCTTAGACACTGGCAAAAAAAAACTGAGGTGCTCCCGGATGGGAGGGGCTTATATAGGGGAGGGTACTTCCGGTTTGGAAGTTGCCAGTGCCAGCACCTGAAGGTAAACTATATAACCCATTAGTAATGACTAAGTCGCTCTGTGTCCCGTGATGTACGAAAAAGAAAGAGTATTATAGAGTATTAGGTGTCTTTGTGATTTTCAGTCCATGATTTCCAATGGCTATCAAATTTTTTGCATGTCAGGGAGTTAATAGCCAACAGACGTTCAAAGGAATGGTTTCTGTTAACTAGTGTAATCACCTCAGATGGGTTAATGGCCAAGGTATTTTTCCAATTTCTAAGTATGAGGGTACGAGTTGCCAGTAGTATGTGGGTGGTGACAGATCTATATTCTGGGGGGAATCTCTCTATACCAATGTGGAGGATTGCTAGTGCAGGGTTCGGGGTTACTAAAATCTCTTTAGATGACGAGATCAGTTGAAAAGACTTGTTCCAGAGACTTGTAATGCTCGGGCATTCCCATAAGGTGTGTAACAGGTTACCTATTTGTCCACAGTTTCTCCAGCACATGGGAGATGTGTCTGGGAAAAAGGTGGCAATTCTATAGGGCGTATAGTGCCATCTATTGGTGATTTTAAGCATCATTTCCCAATGACTCACGCAGTGTGAATTTTTACATATTTCTTTGACAGCATGTATCCATTGTTCATCATGGAAGGTGATGCCCAGCTCTTTTCCCACTTCCTAATGGCAGCCGTTTTGCTAAAAGTATGTTTGTTGTGGATGAGATTGTAAAATAGTGATATACCTTTAGCGGAATGGTATGTGTTTGTGTAAAAGCGCCAGGCTGTGGATGGTATTTTGAATTTGGGTATGGGGTGGGCCCTCAGGAAGTGGGAAATGCGTACGCAGGAGAACAGCAAATTGTTAGGTAGGTTGTATTCAGTCATCATTCGTTCTGCTGGTTTGGGTTTCAGTCCTGTAAAAAGGTCTTGTATGTGTTTTATTCCCTGTGTTTGGAGTTTTGTGGTGGGGAGCATAGGAATATTTGCCTTTAAGAGGTCTGCAGGGAGGTCATAAGATATTTTGTGGGTTTCGCTACCGTCAAGTTTTTGGAGGAATCTCCATGCCTGTAAGGAAATTTGTACCGAGGGAGAGAGGCCCCTAGAGTCCCAGGGTTCCCAGATATCACTTATTAGGAATGTTATAGGGTCATTAATCGGGAGTGATGATCTTTCTATATCCACCCACAGTGGGCAGTCAGAGTCATGAAACCAGTATTTAAGTTGGTCTAGTCTTGTTGCCCATAAGTAGTCATGGATGTTTGCGAATCCTGCGCCCCCTACGTTTGTATGTGGGATAAGGTTGTTGCGTGAGCATCTAGCTTTTTTGCCCCCCCATGTAAAGTTCCATATGGTTTTGGACATGGTAGTGGGCGGTATGGGAATCGGCAGGGATCGGAAGATATATAAAATTTGTGGGAGGACAGACATTTTAAACGCCGCTATTTTGCCCAAGCAAGACAGTTCTCTTCTAGCGATGTCTGTGAGTTTGTTTTCTAATTTGACTAAGAACGGTTTAAGGTTGGCATCTGCTAGGGATGAGGTTGTGTTTGTTAGGGTTATACCTAGGTATGAAATACCCTTTTTACTCCACGAGTATGGTAAAGTATCTTATAGCAAGATCTTTGTGGATTGGGGGACTCCTACATCTAGTATCAGGGATTTGTTAAAGTTGACCTTGTAGTAAGATATGTCTCCAAAGTCAGTTAAAATTTTGTGGGCCTGTGGAAGGGATGTTTTTGGGTGTGTTAGTAATAGTATAACATCATCTGCGAACAGGTTGATAACATGTTTGTTAGAGCCAAAGGTAAAACCTGTGACATTGGTGTTTTTTCTGATGGTTTCCACTAAAGGTTCTATCATTAAATTAAATATTGTAGGGGAGAGGGGGCAACCCTGACGAGTGCCATTAGAAATGTGAAATGGTTTGGATAGAAACCCCAATGTATGCACTTGTGCTGATGGGCATGAGTAGAGAGCCAATATTGCTGCCAATATTGAACCTTTGAAGCCGAACTTGGTCAGCACCATTTCCATATAGGTCCAGTGTACTCGGTCGAATGCCTTCCCTACGTCTATAGATAGCAGCAGAGAAGGCGTTCGTGTTTTAACAGCGTGGTGGATAACATTAATAATACGTCTAGTAGCATCTGCAGTTTGTCTCCCCTTCACGAATCCCATCTGGTCTTGTTTGATTATAAAGGGAATTATATCCATCAGTCTCTTGGCTAGCAATTTTGCGTAAATTTTGATGTCCGAATTGAGAAGGGATGTTGGTCTAAAGTTGGCTAGGGTAGTGGGATCTTTCCCTGGTTTGGGTAAGGTGACAATGTGGGCTCTCAGCATCTCCGGTGGGAATGAAGAAGATACTTCGGCTTTAGTGAAAACTGTTTGCATGTGTGGGGCAAGGATGCCTTTGAATGTTTTGTAATACTCATTTACGAAACCGTCTGGTCCCGGTGATTTACCATTAGGTAGTGTTGATGTGATTCTTTCTATTTCTGAGGCCGAGAATGGGGAGTTCAGCTGCTGAAGCTGAACTTCTGTCAGTGAGGGGAGATAAATTTTCTGTAAGAATTGTTGTATGTTAGCTGCAGTTGGTTGTGGGGTTGATTCGTCCCTGTTTAAGTTGTAAAGTGCACCGTAGTAGTCTGCGAACTGATTTGCTATCTCTTGTGGGTTGGTGATTTTGTGGTGTAGGGTGCTATGTGTTAAATATGCTATTCTGGTTTTTGTGCGGGCGGCCTTGAGTCTGTTAGCTAGGTATCTCCCTGCCCTATTAGCATAGCGTAAGAATTTAGTTGTAGTCTTCTTAGGTGTTTGTCATATTGCTGTGTAAGGAGCTCCCTCAGGTTTTCTCTAAGTTTTGAAAGTGTGTTTGTCATGGCCTTTGTTGGTGAAATTTTGTTTTGGGTTTCCATTTTGTGTATGTCAGATAGTATGCTGTTCAGTTTAGTGGAGTGACGTTTCTTTTCCTTGGCCCCTAGCTGTATCAGTATTCCTCTCGTATACACTTTATGTGCGTTCCATAAAGTGAAAGGATCTATTGTAGGTGTGTAATTGTTCTGGAAGAAATCTTGGAGATTCTGAGAGATCACATGAGATGTTTGGGGTTCTTGTAGTAGCCTAACATTACAGCGCCAGATGGGGGGTGAAGGAGAGACGCCCTGCTCAGCAATGGATATCGATATTGCAGCGTGGTCAGACCATGTGATATCATGTATTTGTGTGGAACAAATACGTTGCAGGAGCCACTTGTCTGTGAGAAACATATCTATACGGGAATATGAGCAATGTCTAGCGGAAAAAAGGGTATAGTCCATTTCGTTGGCATGGAGGCATCTCCATTAGTGTTGAGCGGACCCGAACTGTAAAGTTCGGGTCCGTACCGAATTTTGGCGTTTTCCCGACCCCGGACCCGGACCCGGATTTTGCGCTAAAGTCCGGGTCCGGGTCCGGATTCGGGAATTTAATGGCGCAGTTAGAAATGCCTCAGGGGCCAGCCAATCACCATTTGATTAGCTGGTGTGCCCTTAGAAGCCATCATAGCCATGCCTACTAATGGCATGGCTGTGATTGGTCAGTGCAACATGTGACCCAGCATGTGACCAGCTTCTATATAAGCAAGAGGCACACAGCACAGATCGTCACTCTGCTTTTAGACAGTGTAGGGAAAGGATCCTGGCTGCTGTTGCTGTGAGGGAGAGAATTATATGATAGGAGTTAGTCCTGATTCTGCAATCTACTGATAGAAAAGATAGAGAGACAGTGTAGTGTAGTGTAGGGGCAGGATCCTGTTTGTGCTTTCAGGGAGAGAGATTTAGATAGGAGTCCAGATTGAGAGATATAATAGCTCAGCGATCTGCATAGGTTTATCTGTTTGTGTTGCAAGCTCAGTGCACCAGCACTGCATTACGTTGAGTGATACACCTATTCCATACTGTGGCTGTATTGTGCTCTTGCTAAAAGACCCATTTCGGGCAGAAAAAAAAAAAAAAAAAAGGCACTTTATTGTGCTTTTGCTAAAAAGACCCATTTTTGGGCCCCCCAAAAAAAAAAAGGCACTTTATTGTGCTGTTGCAAAAAAAAAAAAGGCACTTTGTTGTGCGCAAAAAAGACCTATTTTTGAGCAAAAAAAATATTTTGCAGTGTATATCTCTAGTTGTGTGAAATAACCAATTTCTATATATTTTTCTTGTACTATGCTATACTAAAAAAAAAAAACAACCTTTTTTTTGAATAGCATTCTCTGCAGCTGTGCGATTCAGCGGTTATATACTGTGGGTGTGTTGTGCTCTTCCAAAAAACGCCATTTAGGGCCACAGAAAATATTTTGCAGTGTGAAATACACATCTGGAGGTGTGTGAAAAAACAACATTATTTTTGAATAGCATTCTCTGGCCTCTGCAGCTGTGCGATTCAGCGGTTATATACTGTTGGGGTTGTTGTGCTCTTCCAAAAAACGCCATTTAGGGCCACAGAAAATAAATTGCAGTGTGAAATACACATGTGGAGGTGTGTAAAATAAACAATTTCTATATATTGTACAGTGCTATACTAAAAAAAACAAAATTTTTTTTGAATAGCATTCTCTGCACTTCTATAGCTGTGCGATTCAGTGGTTAAATACTGTGGTTGTGTTGTGCTCTCCCAAAAAACGCCATTTAGGGCCACAGAAAATATTTTGCAGTGTGAAATACACATCTGGAGGTGTGTGAAAAAACAACATTATTTTTAAAAAGCATTCTCTGGCCTCTGCAGCTGTGCGATTCAGCGGTTATATACTGTTGGGGTTGTTGTGCTCTTGCAAAAAACGCCATTTAGGGCCACAGAAAATATTTTGCAGTGTGAAATACACATCTGGAGGTGTGTGAAAAAACAACATTATTTTTGAATAGCATTCTCTGGCCTCTGCAGCTGTGCGATTCAGCGGTTATATACTGTTGGGGTAGTTGTGCTCTTCCAAAAAACGCCATTTAGGGCCACAGAAAATAAATTGCAGTGTGAAATACACATGTGGAGGTGTGTAAAATAAACAATTTCTATATATTGTACAGTGCTATACTAAAAAAAACAACATTTTTTTTGAATAGCATTCTCTGCACTTCTATAGCTGTGCGATTCAGTGGTTAAATACTGTGGTTGTGTTGTGCTCTTCCAAAAAACGCCATTTAGGGCCACAGAAAATATTTTGCAGTGTGAAATACACATCTGGAGGTGTGTGAAAAAACAACATTATTTTTAAAAAGCATTCTCTGGCCTCTGCAGCTGTGCGATTCAGCGGTTATATACTGTTGGGGTTGTTGTGCTCTTGCAAAAAACGCCATTTAGGGCCACAGAAAATATTTTGCAGTGTGAAATACACATCTGGAGGTGTGTGAAAAAACAACATTATTTTTGAATAGCATTCTCTGGCCTCTGCAGCTGTGCGATTCAGCGGTTATATACTGTTGGGGTTGTTGTGCTCTTGCAAAAAACGCCATTTAGGGCCACAGAAAATATTTTGCAGTGTGAAATACACATCTGGAGGTGTGTGAAAAAACAACATTATTTTTGAATAGCATTCTCTGGCCTCTGCAGCTGTGCGATTCAGCGGTTATATACTGTTGGGGTTGTTGTGCTCTTCCAAAAAACGCCATTTAGGGCCACAGAAAATAAATTGCAGTGTGAAATACACATGTGGAGGTGTGTAAAATAAACAATTTCTATATATTGTACAGTGCTATACTAAAAAAAACAAATTTTTTTCTGAATAGCATTCTCTGCACTTCTATAGCTGTGCGATTCAGTGGTTAAATACTGTGGGTGTGTTGTGCTCTTCCAAAAAACGCCATTTAGGGCCACAGAAAATATTTTGCATTGTGAAATACACATCTGGAGGTGTGTGAAATAAACAATTTCTATATATTCTTCTTGTACAGTGCTATACTAAAAAAAACAACCTTTTTTTTTGAATAACATTTTCTGTAGCTGTGCGATTCAGCGGTTACGTGCTGTGGGTGTGTTGTGGTCTGGCAAAAAACGCCATTTAGGGCCACAGAAAATATTTTGCAGTGTGAAATACACATCTGGAGGTGTGTAAAATAAACAATTTCTATATATTCTTCTTGTACAGTGCTATACTAAAAAAAAAAAAACTTTTTTTTTTAATAGCATTTTCTGTAGCTGTGTGATTCAGCGGTTACGTGCTGTGGGTGTGTTGTGGTCTGGCAAAAAACGCCATTTAGGGCCACAGAAAATATTTTGCAGTGTGAAATACACATCTGGAGGTGTGTAAAATAAACAATTTCTATATATTGTACAGTGCTATACTAAAAAAAAAAACATTTTTTTTGAATAGCATTCTCTACACTTCTATAGCTGTGCGATTCAGTGGTTAAATACTGTGGTTGTGTTGTGCTCTTCCAAAAAATGCCATTTAGGGCCACAGAAAATATTTTGCAGTGTGAAATACACATCTGGAGGTGTGTGAAAAAACAACATTATTTTTAAAAAGCATTCTCTGGCCTCTGCAGCTGTGCGATTCAGCGGTTATATACTGTTGGGGTTGTTGTGCTCTTGCAAAAAACGCCATTTAGGGCCACAGAAAATATTTTGCAGTGTGAAATACACATCTGGAGGTGTGTGAAAAAACAACATTATTTTTGAATAGCATTCTCTGGCCTCTGCAGCTGTGCGATTCAGCGGTTATATACTGTTGGGGTTGTTGTGCTCTTGCAAAAAACGCCATTTAGGGCCACAGAAAATATTTTGCAGTGTGAAATACACATCTGGAGGTGTGTGAAATAAACAATTTCTATATATTTTCCTTGTACTGTGCTATACTAAAAAAACAACCTTTTTTTTTTTGAATAGCATTTTCTGCAGTTCTGTAGCTGTGCGTTTCAGCCATTACGTACTGTGGGTGTGTTGTGGTCTTCCAAAAAACGCCATTTAGGGCAAGATCCTAAATTTGGAAAATATGAGGGGATGGTCAAAGGGACGTGGTGGCCCCGGTCGTGGTGCTGCTGGTGGAGCTCCTGTTGCAGGGAGAGGACGTGGTGGATCTGTGCCAGCTACACGCACAAGTGAAACACCTTCCTCAGGTGCGAGTAGGCGACCGAGCCTGCGGCGGTATTTTGTCGCGCCTAATGAGGCTGTACCAATGTTTAGGCCAGGACAAGTACAGGCGATAGTAGATTGGGTTGCTGACAGTGCCTCGGGTTCCTTCACATTGTCTTCCACCCACTCTTCTGATGAAAGATCAGAGTTGGCACCTGAAGCCCATGTCCATCAGTCTTTCACCTCACCCCCTTGCAAATCAGCCAAGCAGTCTGAGCCCCAAATCATGCAGCAGTCTCTTCTGCTTTTCGATGACTCTGTTAGCAGGGTTTCCCAGGGCCATCCACCTAGCCCTGCCCCAGAAGTGGAAGAGATTGAGTGCACCGATGCCCAACCACTTATGTTTCATGATGGGTACATGGGAGGACCATCGCAGCACGTCTCGGATGATGACGAAACACAGGTGCCAACTGCTGCTGCTTTCGCAATTGTGCAGACAGACATGGAGGGCAGGGGTGAAGACTGGGTGGAAGATGATGTGGAGGACGATGAGGTCCTCGACCCCACATGGAATCAACGTTATGCAGGTGACCAGTGTAGTTCGGAGGAAGAGGCGGTGGTCGCACAGAGCCACCAGCACAGCAGAAGAGGGAGCAGGGTGCAAAAACGGAGCATTCGTCCCCTAGACAGTACATCTGCTACTGCCCAACGCAGCAAGGGACCGAGCACACCAAAGCCAGGTCCAAGGACTTCCCTAGCGTGGCAGTTCTTCACACAGTGTGTTGATGACAAGACACGAGTGGTTTGCACGCTGTGCAATCAGAGCCTGAAGCGAGGCATAAACGTTCTCAACCTGAGCACAAGCTGCATGACCAGGCATCTAAGTGCAAAGCACGAGCTGCAGTGGAGTAGACACCTCAAAAACCAAGAAAGGTCTCTGGCTCCTCCTGCTTCCTCTTCTGCTGCAGTCTCGGCCTCTTCATCCACCTCTGTAGTGACAGTGGCACCTGTCACCCCGCAAACAGAGGATCTGCCAGAAACACTACCACCTGGGTCACCAACCATCTCCACAATGTCCCATGGAAGCGTTCAGCTCTCTATCTCCCAAACATTGGAGCGGAAGAGGAAGTACCCCCCTAGCCACCCGCGATCCCTGGCCCTGAATGCCAGCATTTCAAAATTCCTGGCCTTTGAAATGCTGTCATTCCGTCTGGTGGAGACGCAGAGTTTTAAAAGCCTGATGGCATTGGCTGTCCCACAGTACGTCGTGCCCAGCCGCCACTACTTTTCCAGGCGAGCCATCCCTTCCCTGCACAACCAGGTGGGGGACAAAATCAGGTGTGCACTGCGCAACGCCATCTGTGGCAAGGTCCACCTAACTACGGATGCGTGGACCAGTAAGCACGGTCAGGGACGTTATATCTCCCTAACAGCACACTGGGTAAATGCAGTGGCGGCTGGGCCTGAGGCAGATAGCGGTTTGGCGCATGTCCTTCCACCACCGAGGATTGCAGGGCGCTTCAGTTTGCCTCCTGTTGCTAACTCCTCCTTCTCCGCTTCCTCATCCTCTACCGCCTCCTCATCCATTCAGCGTAACACCTTCACCACCAACTTCAGCACAGCCAGGGGTAAACGACAGCAGGCAGTTTTAAAACTTTCCTGTTTGGGGGAAAATCCCCACACCGCGCAGGAGTTGTGGAGGGACATGGAACAACAGACCGATGAGTGGTTGCTGTCAGTGAGCCTCAAGCCCGGCCTGGTGGTGTGCGATAATGGGCGAAATCTCGTAGCAGCTCTGGGTCTAGCCGGTTTGACGCACATCCCTTGCCTGGCGCATGTGCTGAACTTGGTGGTCCAGAGGTTCCTTAAAAATTACCCCAATATGCCAGAGCTGCTGCAGAAAGTGCGGGCTGTCTGTGCGCACTTTCGGCGTTCTCACCCTGCTGCTGCTCGCCTGTCAGCGCTGCAGCGTAACTTCGGCCTTCCCGCTCACCGCCTCATATGTGACGTGCCCACAAGGTGGAACTCCACCTTGCACATGCTGGCCAGACTGTGCGAGCAGCAGCAGGCAATAGTGGAGTTTCAGCTGCAGCAATCACGCGTGAGTCGCTCTGCGGAACAGCACCACTTCACCACCAATAACTGGGCCTCCATGCGAGACCTGTGTGCCTTGTTGCGCTGTTTCGAGTACTCCACCAACATGGCCAGTGCCAATGACGCCGTCAGCGTTACTATCCCAGTTCTATGCCTCCTTGAAAAAACGCTTTGTGCGATGATGGAAGAGGATGTGGCACAGGAGGATGAGGAGGAGGAGGAGGAAGCGGGATCATTTCAAAGGCTTTCAGGGCAGTCTTTCACAAGTGGCTACGAGGGTGGGTTCCTGCACCAACAAACGCCAGGTACACAATTGTCCGGCAGAAAGGGCACAGTTTTGGAGGATGACGAGGTGGAGGAGGAGATGGAGGAGGAGGAGGAGGAGCCATGTTCACAGCAGGGTGGCACTCAGACCAGCTCATGGCCATTACTGGTGCGTGGCTGGGGGGATACAGAGGACACAGACGATACACCTCCCACAGAGGACAGCTTTTCTTTGCCTCTGGGCAGCCTGGCACACATGAGCGATTACATGCTGCAGTGTTTCCGCAACGACAGCCGAGTTGCCCACATTTTAACTGGTGCTGATTACTGGGTGGCCACCCTGCTGGATCCCCGTTACAAGGACAACGTACCGTCCTTAATTCCCTCACTGGAGCGGGATCGTAAGATGCGCGAGTACAAGCGCACGCTGGTAGACGTGCTGCTGGTGGCATTCCCACCTGACAGCGGGCGTACGGTGGAAGCACAAGGCGAAGGCAGAAGAGGAGGAAGAGGTCGCCAACGCAGCCGGGGCACCGGCAGCACCTCAGAAGGCAGGGTTAGCATGGCCGAAATGTGGAAAAGCTTTGTCAGCACGCCACAACAACCAGCACCACCAGCTGAGATGGAACGTCTTAGCAGGAGGCAGCATTTCACCAACATGGTTGAGCAGTATGTGTCCACAGGCCTACACGTACTGGATGACGGGTCTGCCCCCTTTAACTTCTGGGTCTCCAAATTGGGCACATGGCCTGAGCTTGCCGTTTATGCCTTGGAGGTGCTGGCCTGCCCTGCAGCCAGTGTATTATCTGAACGTGTATTTAGCACGGCAGGGGGCGTTATCACAGACAAGCGCAGCCGCCTGTCCAGAGCCAATGTGGACAAGCTCACGTTCATTAAAATGAACCAGGCATGGGGGCGGAGCTAGCCGGAGACTGAGGAGGACATGCTGTAGCTGAGCTCCGGTACCAGCGGCACTTCAACGGCTTGAAACGGACGATCCAGGCACCAATAAGCTGCCCAAATACAGCGTTTCAGCTCCCGCTGACCCGACAAACCGTTATACAACATGACAAGACGCAAGAAGGAGGGGAACCGGCCGACCAAACTCACGGCGTTCTTCTCTATGGGGCCTAAGCAAGATGGCGCCGGCTCATCCTCCACACCTGTACAAAACTCTTCCCAGCGCTCGTCTCAGAAGGGCATGAGCATGAAAAGAAGCAGCCCACCGAGGAACCCACACTCCCCACTAGCTACCCCTTCATCTGGGAGCCCGGAAAAGGCGAGATGCCGGCTGGATGCAGCGGATGCTGGACATGAGGTGAGCTCTCCCATAGACTCAGGGGATGAAACCAGAGACTTACCAGACTCCATTGACACATTCCCCACAAACGATAAACCTGTCTTAGATACAGTTTTGAAAGAGATGTTGGTGTCTCTCAGGAGCTCACTCCAGTCAGACATGGTATCATGCGTACACAAGTTTGGCACAGAACTGAGACATGTGGCTGAAAGGGTCTCTCACATAGAGAACAAGATGGAGGAGTATGCTTTCACTATCAATGACCTGGTTGATGCTAGTGAGAAGTCAGAGGATGATATGGAGTCAGTGAAAGCTAAGTTGGCAGAAATGGAAGATAGATCCAGAAGGAATAATGTGAAGATAAGAGGGATCCCTGAATCAGTTAAAAATCAGGAGCTGCGTAGCTATGCTGCACAACTGTTCGCTGCAGTTTTGCCGGACCTGTCTGCTCTGGACTTCACTGTGGATAGGATACATAGGCTCCCGAAGCCTACATACCTCTCTGATGCTATACCTAGGGATGTGATCCTTAGATTACATTTTTATCACACCAAAGAACAACTGATGGCAGTGTCGCGTCAGAAAGGACAGATCCCGGCTCCTTACTCTGACCTCCAGTTCTATGCGGATTTATCGCAGTACACGCTCCAAAAACGCAGAAATCTCAATACTATCACGAAGGCCCTCAGAAATCACAAACTGACCTATAAATGGGGCTTCCCGACCAAGCTGATAGTCACAAAAGATGACAAGGACTATATTGTGGACTCCCTGGCCAAAGGAGTGTCACTGCTACACTCCTGGGGAATTGTCCCTGATAATCAACCACAACCTCAGCGGGGACCCCCACCCACATCAAAAAACCTAGAACCTGAATGGCGCACTGTTGACCGCAGAAATGCTCGTTCTCACAACTAAACTGGATTGCACTCTGAAGATTGCATAGAGTGCCTGTTGGAATGGATCGGATTCCTGTTCCGAACTTTCTTCTTTTCCCCACCTACCGCTTGAGTGATAATGAGTCACACACTTATGCACTCTGTTACTTGGCCAGTTGCCATTGTTATTTTTTTTTCTCTTTTTCATGTTTCTCTTGAAATAACTCTCTTTTGCCCTAATAGCCTGAAGTACGGCCTCACATACCTCGCAGAAAGAACATTAACCGAGTATGAGCACGAAAGACCTATCTCGAGCAGAGCACCTGCAGGAATTAAACAGCGGCTCCCACCATCTGTAAGTAACTTTATTACCCGCACATGGCGGTACAGTTTATGTCTCTGAATACAAAGGGTCTTAATCACCCTGCCAAGCGGAGATCTCTGTGGAAGGAGGCCTTGCATCAACATTGTGACATTTTGTGTGTCCAGGAGACTCACTTTTTGCAGGACTCGCCTCCTAAATGCACACATCCCCAGTTTCCCCACGTCTATCAAGCTAATGCGCCCTCAAAGACAAGGGGAGTGATGATAGCAATAAGAGACACAGTCACTTTCCATCTACATGAAGCTATATGCGATCCTCAGGGACGTTTCATAATATTGATATGTGACATTAATTCCGTCACCTACACAGTGGCGAATATATATGCACCGAATGTGAGACAAATCAAATTTTTTCACAGGATTGTGAAAAAAGTAAGAAAGGTGCAGAGGGGAGGGGTGATTATATGTGGGGACTTCAACATCACACCTGACCCGGATGTAGACTCCACCTCTTCACCAAAGAGGCGGCCCCAATCTCTGTTGAAGTCCCTACAGAACCATAACCTATATGACTCTTGGAGATGCTTAAACGCAAACGAAAGAGATTATACCTTTTTCTCTAATTGTCATGGGTCCTATAGTAGAATTGACTTATTTTTGGTTGACAGATGGGCACTGATGAAATGTAAGTCGGTTAAAATCAATTGTATCACATGGTCGGACCATGCCTCGATATGCTTAACAATAGGGAACCCTTCCTCTCAAAAATCCACTTATCTATGGAGAGCCAATCATCGCCTACTGCAGGAAGGTCCGATCAGGTCATACATCCAGGTAAAACTGAGTGAATACTTTGACGTAAATCAAGGTTCAGTGACAAACCCTTTTATTCTATGGAACGCACACAAGGCGGCGATGAGGGGGGTGATGATGCAGCAGGGGGCGAGATACAAGAGGGAAATGCAGCAGCAAATCGTACAACTGATATCCAAAATTGAAGACATAGATAGACGAAACAAAGCTAATCCATCCCACATATTGTCTGACCAAGTAACACAACTTCGCACAGAACTACGACTAAAATTCCTTGACGATTTTGAAAAGACCTCTAGGAGGTTGAAACTGGCATACTATACCAGCGGAAATAGAGCAGGCAAATTGCTTGCCAACAAACTGAAGGGTCACAGAACTAGAACCCAAATCTCCCATATTCTACAACCAAAAATGCAGGTCAAGCAAACTCACCCCCAAGCAATAGCTGACGCATTTAGCCAATACTATAGCTCATTATATAACCTAAAAGACGATCTTGACACACCACAACCGACAAAAGAGGCTATCGACACATTCTTAGACAAACTCAATTTCCCCAAACTTACACAGGAACACCTCCAGAGCCTTAACTCTCCCATATCGGAACTAGAGGTGAAACAGACGATCCAGGCTCTCCCCGCTAACAAATCGCCCGGCCCAGATGGTTTTACAGGGGAATACTACAAGACGTTTCAGGACATTCTTTGCCCACATCTCACCAAAACATTCAATTTAGCTGCTGCATCTTCCTCTTTCCCTCCTGAAATGCTAACTGCTACAATCATAGCTTTGCCTAAACCAGGGAAATCTCCAGATGTGCCACAAAACTTTAGACCAATATCATTACTGAATAATGATGTCAAGATATATGCCAAACTTATAGCTACTAGATTGGTGGATATCCTACCTGACATCGTGGATATGGACCAGTCTGGATTCATTAAGGGGAGACAAACAGCTGATGCCACTAGACGTCTGGTGAACCTAATACACATTGCTAAGAGGAGGGGAACGCCTTCTCTGCTCCTCTCGCTGGATGCGGAGAAGGCGTTCGATAGAATTCATTGGGGATACCTTACAGAGGTGCTGAGCAGGTTTGGTTTTGGGGGCCTCATACTTTCTGCAATAAAGGCGTTATACACACTTCCTTCAGCTCAGGTTTACATTGCAGGTGCTCTGTCAACTCCCTTTGACATAACAAATGGCACGCGCCAAGGGTGCCCATTATCGCCGCTCATTTTTAACTTGTTGATGGAACCTCTGGCCATGTACGTGAGAGAACACCCCCGAATAGCAGGTTTGCAAGTGGGTAACAGGAAACATGTCATTAGTTTATTTGCCGACGACATCATTTTGTTCTTAACTAAGGTAGAAGACTCCCTGGCCAATGTTCACAATGCACTGCAGACCTTCTCATTAATTTCCTACTATAAGGTGAACGAAACAAAATCCTATCTGATGGGATTAGGCTTAGCTCCAGAAAATAAAACAGAACTACAGACCAAGTACCCTTATGCGTGGTCAGATGGAGGTTTAGGATATCTGGGCATAACATTAACTAAGGATACAACTGAACTAATCAATGCTAACTACACTCCATTCCTGAACTCCTTTCGAAACAAATTGAACAAAATTACTCACTCTGAATTGTCCTGGCTGGGTAGATTGGCGGCCTTCAAGATGATGGTCTTGCCTCAGCTGCTATATTTGTTCAGGACTCTCCCGATACCTCTGCCTGGTGCGTACTTTGCCTCCCTTCAATCGATCCTGAACAACTATTTGTGGCAGGGGAGGAGGGCGAGGTGCGCGTTTGGCAAATTGGTGAGGAATGGAGTGGCGGGGGGCATAGGCCATGTTGTACTGCAGGATTATTATTTTGCTTCAATATTAGCCCAGATCAAAGTCTGGCTAAGTCCTAACTGCATCCACTTATGGAAAAAACTAGAAGCCACACAAATACAGACAGACAACTTGGCTGATTTTTTGATGACAGCTCATCATTGCAAATCTCTTGACAGGAATCTATCGCCACCCATACTAGCTTCACTGAGGGCATGGGCCCATCTTTGTACAGCACAATCATGGGAGGAAGAGCTGATCCCCCTGAACCTTAACATACTGGCAGTCCGCCACATTATTCCAGATATAAATCTTAACACATGGAATTTTCAGGGTATTCAACATTTGGAAGATATAATTACTCACTCCAAAATTAAACCATTTCACTTACTACGACAAGAATTTAGCCTGCCACTGAGGGAGCATTATAGGTATATTCAACTAACTCAAGTAATTAGGAAGATCCCTACTCTGTTTACCCAACTTCCAAAGAAATTAACTGATTTTTACCAACAAGACACAAAAGGTTCCAAAGGGATATCAATCATTTACAGGGCGCTACAGAGCAAGGACATCTTAATTAAAACCCCAAACATTTTGGCATGGGAAAAAGACATTGGTCTGACATTCACTGCTAAAAAGTGGGAGAGGGCTATCAAACTTCACTTAACTGCTACCAAGAGTACAAATTTGTGGGAAATGCACCAGAAAATCTTGCTTCGATGGTACCTTACCCCACATAGATTGTCAAAAATCTTCCCAGGCACTTCCTCAGGGTGCTGGAGATTATGTGGAGAGAGGGGAACACTGTTCCACATATTGTGGTCATGCCCGAAGGTTAAACCTTTGTGGATGCAGATTGAGAGACTAATACAAACTATTTCACATATCACTTTACCCTTACGCTCCGAAATGGCCATACTCTCTTTGGAGTTGGACTCTGTACCTGTGGCACTTAGGACTGTATCAGCACATATATTAATGGCCACACGCCTAACTATACTTAGACACTGGAAGAACATTGAAGCCCCAAAATTCCCAGAAGTTATAACTACTGTACAAACACATAGTACATATGAAATTCTCCATGCTTCAGCAAGGGGGCAAATTGACAAGATATCCAAGCTATGGGCACCTTGGCAAGACTGGTATAACAAGCAAATAAACTAATGCAAGCTAATTAGGGCATACGTTACAACTTTAGTTAAGCTTAAAGTTATTTCATATGTTTGATTTTATTTTCTTTTATCCTTTTTCTCTTTCTTGGTTCCTACTGATGTAGTTACTAGCAACATGATATTTCATAGGAGTAGGGGCACTTTGCACTACTAATACTATTATACAAAGGAGGGGACCTCAGGGAAGGTAGTAGGTTGATCACTGCAACCAAACAGAGAGATTGCTAGTGGTCGACCATAGTTTGTGGAAACCAACAATTGTCCCTCTCTCACCTAATAAAGGGCTACTTAAGACGCTTAACGAATTGATTAATACATCAGGGGACTGGGTCCCTCTTTAACTCAGTTCTACATTATTTTGTATTATTTACTATATTATTTATATCTCTTTACTTTTTGTTTGCTAAAAAGTCTTTATCCTATGTATGCTTTAAACTTTCAATAAAAATTATTGATATAAAAAAAAATGAACCAGGCATGGATCCCACAGGACTTGTCCGTACCTTGTGCAGAATAGACATGTATACCGGTGTTGTGACAAAAACTGTCCGGCCATCGGATTGTGCCCGGCCCGTACTGCGCAGGCGCAGCGCAGCGCTTGTGCAGTACAGAGGACAAGGAGATTCACAAAATCTCCGAAGATGAACGGCGCCTGCGCTGTGAGTGCAGGTTCAAGCCCCACCATCCAAGAGGACATACGGTAGCACATAGTAACAGGGCCCCTCACGGGCTCGCTTCGATCGCGGCCTTGCTTGGCTCGGCTTGAACCACGGATGGTGTGGCCTTCACCTGAACTCAACACGCAGGCGCCGTTAGTCTTGGGAGATTTTTGAAATCCCCTTGTCCTACATACTCAGCAAGCGCAGTACAGGGCGGACACTATTCGACAGGGGACAGAATTTGACACATCACCGGCCTTACCCAGCCATTGTTGTATTTTTGAACCAGTGTTGGCTACCTCGTCCTCCTCCACCGCCGCTTCCACCTACACAGCCACATCCACCGCCACCTCAACCTCCTACTCCATATGGACCTCGTCCTGCTAGGCCAAGATTAAAATTTTTATTTTATTTTTTTGTAGCGCACAGATCCTTTCCCCCTTACCTGCCTTTATGTTGTTGGCTCTTCGCAGGAGGGAGAAAGGCACACCGCACTACCAGCCCGTATCCTCCTATATAAAGAGGTTGAGCGGTGTACTTGACGGGCCGTGTCCACAGCCGGAGTCAAAACTCCTCCAGAGGATGATTCTCACCTCTACTGTAGGTAGAGGCAAGTCCTTTAATTGCCAGTAAAGTCAATGTCCACACCAGCTGAAACTCCAACTCTTATTCTCTCATGGCAAAATAAACTGTACTCAGATAGAAAAGGTTAGAGCAAAGAAACAGGACAGCTTAAGGTGTGGAGGAGGTCCAGGCACAAACGTAGCACATTCACTTCACTGCTTAGGTTTCTCAAACAGTTTTTGGCGCACGGTCTCTGCCACAGACATTGAGGTTGGTCTCTGCCACAGACCGGGTGTACAAGGCCCCTGCCACGGGCCTGGAGAACTTTGGTCTCAGCCACAGACCAGGGTGTATAAGGCCCCTGCCACGGGCCGGTTCAATAAGGCCTCTGATACAGTCAAGGTGACCTTGAGCTTCTCCTTCTACGAACCTAGCCCATATCAAGGGGAAGACATCTCTCCAGGGAGTCAACAGACCATTCCTTCACCGTGACTCCCGCATCGGTCCATCAGAATGATCCTCCCTTCCCTGGAACAGGGTCCCCTACACGAGGCGGCTCTGGACTCCAGGCTTTACTCCCGCCCCTAGGCCTCCATACCCAGGGCAGCAAGAACTCCAGGATAGTACCTCACCCCGGGCTAAAGGTGCCCGAGATGGAACAGGAACACATGCACCCAGGCCGAAGGCACCTGGGCGCAGACCCCACTGGACATCAGCCCCCAGGCCAAAGGTCTGCCCCTTTTATATGCTCTCCCGGCATGCACAGCAGGTTCCCCGCCCCGCTGTACTACTGCCAAGAGGGGACACAAAAGGCGCCACCTGTAGGCCGCAGGGAACTGCACACCAATACTGTCCCCCGAGGACAAAATGGTCCATGAATCCTACAGAATTAGGGTATTTGAGCCTATTTACCACTCAAACACTTTCCTTAAATTTAGCACCCCGCTACATTTTTATTTCAAAGTATTTTATTTTCCCACTAGCTAATCCATTAAATTAAATAATTTATTCCATAAAGGGCGTATTCTGGGGCATTCCCACCATATGTGTGGCATCGTGCCGTTGAGTTTCTGAGATTCTTAATGACTTCCTGTACCTCTTCTGCTGAAAAGGGGGCCTCCAGCATATTTTTTTATTTTTTTATTTTTTTTATGTTCTTTTAAGTTATTTCCTATCCACATTTGTTTGCAGAGCACTTGCCATGTTCTTAACAACATTTTGCTGCCATTTGCAGCCCTCTAGCCCTTTCCATTACTTTTTTAGAGCCTTTTTAGTCGTCAGAAGTCCGGGTCCCCATTGACTTCAATGGGGTCCGGGTCCGGGTTCGGGTTAAAGTTCGGTCCCGAATCTGAACTTTTTTCCGAAGTTCGGCCGAACCCGCCGGACCCGAATATCCAGCTACCCGCTCAACTCTAATCTCCATGCATCGAACAGTTCCTGCGTATGAAGAAGTTGATGGAGGGCTGAAGATCTCTTTGGCTTATCTGTGTTGGTATCAAGAACGGGGTCCGCAATAAGGTTAAATTCACCCCCTATGATGAGGCTGCCGTACTGCACGGTTTTGGTTTTCTTGAGTACTTTCTTAAGAAAACGAATTTGGTGGTTGTTTGGGGCGTATACTGTGACAAGCATGTACGGTTTGGAATTGATGTCCCCGGTAATAATGATGAACCTGCCCCCTTCATCTATACAGGACTCTTTGATTTGGAACGATAAGGAGCTCCTTAGCGCTAACATCACCCCTCCTTTTTTGCTGTCAGGCGTGCATGCCAAGAAGATGTGGGGATATTCTCTGTGTGTACACTTTGGTGTTTTTTGTGTTTGAAAGTGCGTCTCCTGTACACAGAGAATATCAGCGCCTTGTTTAAGGGCTTCTTTCCACAATGAGAGTCTTTTGGCTGGATGGTTCAGGCCTCTGGCGTTAATAGACAGACAGGTGATGGTCATTTATAGTGATGGGGGGAGTATGATGGTTGGTAGTGTGGGTTAAGTACTCACTGTGTCCATGGATTCTTGTATTGGGGTCCTCCGTGGGTTGATGTGAGGTTTCAAGGGGCTCGTCTTCAAGCGCTGGTAACATTTCCATATGTCGAACATCACTGTGGGTAAAAAAAAAGCTAACGAGAAAAACAAAAAAGACAAAACGGGAAAAGGGTAAACTGGTAATTCGTAAAAAAAGGATCTTACAACGGATCCGCGTGCAGACATAGCTGCTGAACATAGAACGGGGGTTAAGGAGACTAAACTGTAGACTCCCTTGACCAGAGAGATGTGTGGTGAACCTTCTGGTGCTGTCATGAGCTGCCACCTGCATGTTTCTTATTGGCCAGCTTGTGTGATAGCACTTGCCATTCAGGTTGAAGCATCTGTGGCTGTGATGCAGAGTATGATGGTGCGGCTTGATTCGGGAGTATTCCCCATTGGCATAGGATTGCTATACCTTCTTCCATTGTTGTAATGGATTTTGTGATTCCATTGTGAGTGATGGATAGTGTTGCAGGATACTTCCATTTGTGAGGAACTTTGTGGTTTCTCAGTGCTTTTGTGGTCGTCGCCAGGTTGCGGAGTCTCTGCAGTGTTTGCCTGGAGAGGTCTGGAAGCAAATAGATGTCAACGTACTGAGGAGGAATAGCGTAGGGCCTGCGTGCTGCCTGAAGAATCTGTTCCTTTATGTGGTAGAAGTGAACTCTTAGAAGTACGTCTCTCGGAGTACCTTCTCGGAGGAAGGACGGTTTGGGGATTCTGTGAATCCTGTCAACTATGAGGTCCTGCGTGGTCAGCGTAAGAACCAGGGTGAAAAACAGAGCATGGGCATATGGCAGGAGTTGAGTGACAGGGACCGACTCTGGGACAACCCTCAGCTTTATATTGTTCATCCTGGACCTGTACTCGAGGTCAGCGACCTTATCTTTCAGCCATGCTATATCCTCTCCCTGGGCTGTATGTGCATCTACCATGGAGTTGTATGTGGTTGCATAGGTATCCATCTGATGTTCTACTCGGTCCACTCTGACCCCCAAATCCTGCACCTCTTTGTGGCATTGATTAATCCCCTTTACCAAGTCAGTTTGGAGGGAAGATCTGAGGGAGAGTAACCTCTCTTTGAGCATGGTGTCAGAGATAGGTCTGTCTGCTGTTGGAAAGTCCGTTATGGGGTCAGTCAGGCGTGTAGCTGGTGCAGTAATGTGCTCTTGCGGCCCACTTACCTCCATGTCATGGCTGCCATGCGGCCTAGCAGGGGATTCCATCCACGGCTTTGATTTGGCCGGGCTCCGTGTGGACGGACCGGAAGTTCCAGAGTAGTACCCGCTGTGTGTTGGATCCTGTGCAGCCGGTTTATGGGACCCTCCGTGCCCGTTGTTTCGGATCGCGCCCTCTGTCTGTAGCGTGTGGGAGCCGGCGCCATTTTGTTGAAGCCCGCGGGACTTCATTGTGAAGAAGCTCTGCATCTTGCTTGGTTGTGGCGGCGGCGGGTTCTTTCAGCGCCTCGTCATTCTCAGGCCGTTTGGCAGGCTAGTGAGGGTGGTTGTGGTCGTAGATAGGCTCAGTGGGCTCCGATGTTGGTGGATCTCTCCGGCGGCCGAGCAGAGCTCCTAGGTCAGGCGTCCATCTTGGAGCTCGGTCCCCACGCCCTCCCAGCCCCTTTGTGTCTTGTATGGATATTAAGGGGAACCCCGCACCCAATTTAAATAAAGGCCCTATATACTCTGAACAGCAGTATACAGGTGGTGCAAACAAGGCAGGGACTGTAGGTTTGTTCTTAAGTAGAATCTATTTGTAATTTGGAACAGGTACATTTTTTAAGTGTAGCTCCAGCCAAAAAATCTATTTTTAAGCTTTTTGGAAAACATAGGGAAGGGTTATCACCCCTGTAACATTTGTTTTGCTGTCTATGCACCTGTTCAGAACATTTCACCTCACTTTCCGTCCACATGACAAATGTTTTTTTTTTAAATTTGGGGTTTTTATTTAAAAACAAGGATTGGTGATAAAATATCAGTGGAGAGGAGACACCTCTTTCCCATATTAACTCTTACAGGAGAGAATTTCCCTTCGTAGGGGTAGATTTCCTCTCACTTCCTGTTGTCTCCTTCCGTTTGCAAGTAGGAGTCGTTTGTAAGTTGGATGTTTGAAAGTAGGGGCCTGCCGTATATACTCTGCAGAAATTTGGCCCTTAGGTGTTGGTGTTGCCACAACACTGTAAGCCCTCACAGTTACTCTTGGTGGGTGCTGGAACGCCCTGCTGTGAATTATTATATCAAGAATTGTAATTACATGACATTGTTGAACATTGGTAGGAAAAATTGGGCCTTTGGTTGTGGTGGTGGTGGTGCTGGTGCCACAACACTGTAAGTCCTCACAGTTACTCTTGGTGGGCGCAGGAATGGGCCCAGCTGTGAAATATTAGATCAAGAATTGTAATTACATGTCCCTGTTGAACAGGGGCAGAAAATTGGGCTTTTGGTGGTGGTGTTGCCACAACACTGTAAGTCCTCACAGTTACTCTTGGTGGGTGCAGGAATGGGCCCAGCTGTGAAATATTGGCTCAAGAATTGTAATTACATGCCCCTGTTGAACAGGGGCAGAAAAATTGGGTTTTGGTGGTGGTGGTGTTGCCACAACACTGTAAGTCCTCACAGTTACTCTTGGTGGGCGCACGAATGTGCCCTGCAGGGAATTATTAGATCAAGAATTGTAAATACATGCCCCTGTTGAACAGGGGCAGAAAAATTGTGCCTTAGGCACTGGTGCCACAACACTGCAACCCCTCACAGATATTGTACTTGGAGCGCAGCAATGAGCCCTGTTGCAAAGTATTGCATCAAAAAATGTAATTACACGCCCCTGTTAAACAGGGGCAGAAAAATTGGGCCTTAGGCACTGGTGCTGGTGCCACAACACTGCAACCCCTCACAGATACTGTCCTTGGAGCACTGCAATGAGCCCTGCTGCAAAGCATTGCATAAAAAATTGTAAATACACGCCCCTGTTAAACAGGGGCTGAAAAATTGGGCCTTAGCCACTGGTGGCGGTGCCCAGAACCAAAATGTTCTTTCAAGCTATCAGCATGATTATTGAGGAGGAAGAGGATAGTCACTCAGCACAACAGGATAGTCACTCAGCATCAGCATAGGCAGTCTTGAAGGGATCTGACATTTCCAAAAAAATTTGGTTACATCAGCATCAGGTGCTTGGTAGCTGGTGGTGATCCAAGACTGATTCATTTTTATGAAGGTCAGTCGATCGACCGAGTCGGTGGACAGGCACACCCGGTGATCGGTTACAAAGCCTCCAGCAGCACTGAATGTGCGTTCTGAAAGAACGCTGGATGCAGGACAGGCCAGTACCTCAATTGCATACTGTGCAAGCTCTGGCCAGTGATCCATCCTCAAGACTAGGAATGAGCCGAACACCCCCGGGTTCGGTTCGCACCAGAACCCGCGAACGGACCGAAAGTTCGCACGAACGTTAGAACCCTATTAAATACAATGGATGCGAACGTTCGAAATCTAAAGTGCTAATTATAACGACTAATATGCATGTTATTGTCCTAAAAAGGGTTTGGGAACCCGGGTTCTGCACCAGGTGACATGTATCAATGCAAAAAGAAGTTTTAAAAACCGACGTTTTTCGGGAGCAGTCATTTTAATGATGCACAAAGTGAAAAAAAAAAAGTCTAATATTCCTTTAACCACTTAACGACCGCTCACTGTATATATACGTCGGCAGAATGGCACCGACAGGCACAATCACGTAGAGTGTACGTGATTGCCTTTGTATAGTTGGGGGTCCAATCGCACCCCCTTTCTGTACAGTGAGTGGTGGCTAAGTGTCCGGGAGCGTTCCGGGATGAGGGGGCAGCCATTCGTTTCTGGCCACCCCCTCGCGATCGCTCCCGGCGAATGGAAATGCCCCCTCTGTCTGTGTCAGACAGAGGGAGCAGGAGGAAGTGATGTCATCTCTGGTGCGGCGCTCACATATAACGAGCGCCGTACAAGAGAAGACATCAGGTCAGTGCACACAACACTACACTGACACCAGGACACATAGGGACATAAATCGCCCCCCCAGGCCCCCCCAGACACCCCAGATCACCCCCCAGATCACCCCCCCAGCCCCCAGTTACAGTGTCACTGATTGCAGTGACCATTTATTTAGTGATCACTGCAATCAGTGACATTTGTGACTGTAAAAGTGTCACCAAAGTTTAGTCTTAGGTCCAGTGTAGCCCCCTAACCCCCCCTAATAAAGGTTTAACCCCCTGATCACCCCCCAGATAACCCTTTCACCGCCTATCACCACTGTCGCTTAGCGATCATTTTTCTGATCGCTGTCTTAGCGTCAGTGATGCCGATCGGCAGCCAGTAATTTTTTTTAGGTTCGCCGCAGGTTTTTATAGCGTCAGGTACCCCAATATATTATCTAATAAAGGTTTAACCCCCTTGATCGCCCCCCAGGTAAACCTTTCACCCCCTATCACCACTGTCACTAAGCGATCGTTTTTCTAAACGCTGTCTTAGTGTCTGATGCAGATCGGTAGCCGGTAATTTTTTTTAGGTTCGCCGCAGGTTTTTATAGCGTCAGGTACCCCAATATATTATCTAATAAAGGTTTAACCCCCTTGATCGCCCCCCAGGTAACCCTTTCACCCCCTATCACCACTGTCGCTAAGCAATTGTTTTTCTAAACGCTGTCTTAGTGTCGGTGATGCAGATCGTAGCCAGTAATTTTTTTTTTGGTTCGCCGCATGTTTTTATAGCGTCAGGTACCCCAATATATTATCTAATAAAGGTTTAACCCCCTTGATCGCCCCCCAGGTAACCCTTTCACCCCTATCACCACTGTCGCTAAGCAATTGTTTTTCTAAACGCTGTCTTAGTGTCGGTGATGCAGATCGTAGCCAGTAATTTTTTTTAGGTTCGCCGCATGTTTTTATAGCGTCAGGTACCCCAATATATTATCTAATAAAGGTTTAACCCCCTTGATCGCCCCCCAGGTAACCCTTTCACCCCCATCACCACTGTCGCTAAGCAATCGTTTTTCTAAACGCTGTCTTAGTGTCGGTGATGCAGATCGGTAGCTGGTAATTTTTTTTTAGGTTCGCCGCAGGTTTTTATAGCATCAGGTACCCCCATATATTATCTAATAAAGGTTTTAACCCCCTGATTGCCCCTAGTTAACCCTTTCACCAGTGATCACCATATAAGTGTTACGGGTGACGCTGGTTAGTTAGTTTGCTTTTTATAGTGTCAGGGCACCCGCCGTGTATATAACCCAATAAAGGTTTAACCCCCTGATCGCCCGGCGGGTGATATCAATTAGGTTTTAGCGTCAGAGAGGGTCTGTGTCACACCCCAGGCAGCGTCAGGTTAGTGCCAGTAACGCTAACACCCACGCGTGAAGCATACACCCCCTTAGTGGTATAGTATCTGAACAGATCAATATCTGATCTGATCAGATCTATACTAGCGTCCCCAGCAGTTTAGGGTTCCCAAAAACGCAGTGTTAGCGGGATCAGCCCAGACACCTGCTGGCACCTGCGTTTTGCCCCTCTGTCCAGCCCAGGCCACCCAAGTGCACTATCGATCAATCACTGTCACTTACAAAACAAAAACACACATAACTGCAGCGTTCGCAGAGACAGGCCTGATCCCTGCGACTCCAGTGCTGTAGGAGGTGATTTCACCACCACAGTTAAAAAAAAAAAGCAAATATGCCGAAGCATTGGGGCAGCAGGGGCGGAGGAGCGATTTTGCTCCTAATGCCGCGTACATACGGTCGAAATTCCGACGGAGGCTTGCCCGTGGAAAAGTCCGACCATGTGTGTGCGGCATAACTTTTTTGCGGGAGGATGCCCCCATGCTTCGGCATATATAAATGGTGCGTGTATGCCCATCATTGGAAGTGGGTGGATGAAGGGCGGTATTCTAATGGTGGGCATACCCACCGATCAATCTCTTTTTTCGTTCAGCCAACTGGCTGCATGAAATAAAAAGATTACAATACATGTCCAACAAGGACCAGCAACGTACTGGTATGTTGCTGGACTTTGAATGTTTATACCAGAATGATGCCTGCGGGTTTAGGTATCATCTTGGTATCATTCTTTTCAGCCTGCGGCCGGCTTTCATGTAAAAGCAATCGTAGCGGCTAATTAGCCTCTGGACTGCTTTTACAAGCAGTGGGAGGGAATGCCCCCCCGGATATAAAAAGCGCCATTGGGAAATTGGGAAAGCATTTTATCACACCGATCTTGGTGTGGTCAGATGCTTTGAGGGCAGAGGAAAAATCTAGGGTCTAGAAGACCCCAGTTTTTTCAAAAAAAGAGTACCTGTCACTACCTATTGCTATCATAGGGGATATTTACATTCCCTGAGATAACAATAAAAATGATTAAAAAAAAAATACTTGGAAGGAACAATTTAAAAATAAAATAAAAAAGCAAAATTAATAATAAAAAAAAAAGAAAAAAAAAAAGCACCCCTGTCCTGCCCTGCTCTTGCCCAATGGCGAACGCAAGCGTCGGTCTGGCGTCATATGTAAACAGCAATTGCACCATGCATGTGAGGTATCACCGCGAAGGTCAGATCGAGGGCAATCATTTTAGCAGTAGACCTCCTCTGTAAATCTACTGGGGTAACCTGTAAAGGCTTTTAAAGGCTTTTAAAAATGTATGTAGTTTGTCGCCAATGCGCGTTTGTGCGAAATTTTAAAGCATGTCGTGTTTGGTATCTATGTACTCGGCCTAAGATCATCTTTTTTATTTCATCAAACATTTGGGCAATATAGTGTGTTTTAGTGCATTAAAATTAAAAAAAGTGTATTTTTTAACCCAAAAAATGCGTTTGAAAAATCGCTGCGCAAATACTGTGTAGAAAAAAAAAATGCAACACCCACCATTTTAATCTGTAGGGCCTTTGCTTTAAAAATATATATAATGTTTGGGGGTTCAACATAATTTTCTTGCAAAAAAAAAAATATTTTCATTTAAACAAAAAGTGTCAAAAAGGGCTTTGTCTTCAAGTGGTTAGAAGAGTGGATGTAAGCTTCCTAATGTTGTGTATAAAATGCCAGAACAGTTCAAAACCCCCCCAAATGACCCCATTTTGGAAAGTAGACACCCCAAGCTATATACTGAGAGGCATGTCGAGTCCATGGAATATTTTATATGTTGACACAAGTTGCGGAAAAACAAAAAAAATTTTTTTTTTTTTGCACAAAGTTGTCAAATGTGGAATTACACCCCAAAATACATTCTGTTGCTTCTCCTGAGTACGGGGATACCACATGTGTGAGACTTTTTGGGAGCCTAGCCACGTACGGGACCCCAAAAACCAAGCACCGCCTTCAGGCTTTCTAAGGGTGTAAATTTTTGATTTCACTTCTCAATGCCTATCACAGTTTCGGAGGCCATGGAATGCCCAGATAGCACAAAACCCCCCCAAATGACCCCATTTTGGAAAGTAGACACCCCAAGCTATTTGCTGAGAGGTATTGTGAGTATTTTGCACATCTCGCTTTTTGTCACAAAGTTTTGAAAATTGAAAAAAAATATATATATATATATATATTTTCTTTCTTCATTTTCAAAAACAAATGAGAGCTGTAAAATACTCGCCATTCCTCTCAGCAAATAGCTTGGGGTGTCTATATTCCAAAATGGGGTCATTTGGGGGGGTTTTGTGCGACTTTGGCATTTTATGGCCTTCGAAACTGTGATAGGTAGTGAGGAGTGAAATCAAAAATTTGTGCCTAGAAATCCTGAAGGCGGTGCTTGGTTTTCGGGGTCCCGTACGCGGCTAGGCTCCTAAAAAGTCCCACACATGTGGTATCCCCGTACTCAGGAGAAGCAGAAAAATGTATTTTGGGGTGTAATTCCACATATAACCATGGCATGTGTGAGCAATATATCATTTAGTGACAACTTTTTGGAATTTTTTTTTTTTTTTTTGTCATTATTCAATCACTTGGGACAAAAAAAAATATATTCAATGGGCTCAACAGGCCTCTCAGCAATTTCCTTGGGGTGTCTACTTTCTAAAATGGGGTCATTTGGGGGGGTTTTGTGCTATTTTGGCATTTTATGGCCTTCGAAACTGTGATAGGTAGTGAGGAGTGAAATCAAAAATTTGCGCCCTTAGAAATCCTGAAGGCGGTGCTTGGTTTCCGGGGTCCCGTACGCGGCTAGGCTCCCAAAAAGTCCCACACATGTGGTATCCCCGTACTCAGGAGAAGCAGCAAAATGTATTTTGGGGTGAAATTCCACATATAACCATGGCATGTGTGAGCAATATATCATTTAGTGACAACTTTTTGTAATTTTTTTTTTTTTTTAGTCATTATTCAATCACTTGGGACAAAAAAAATAAAAAATTCAATGGGCTCAACATGCCTCTCAGCAATTTCCTTGGGGTGTCTACTTTCCAAAATGGGGTCATTTGGGGGGGGTTTGTACTGCCCTGTCATTTTAGCACCTCAAGAAATGAGATAGGCAGTCATAAATTTAAAGCTGTGTAAATTTCAGAAAATGTACCCTAGTTTGTAAACTCTATAACTTTTGCGCAAACCAATAAATATACGCTTATTGACATTTTTTTTACTAAAAACATGTGGCTGAATACATTTTGGCCTAAATGTATGACTACAATTGAGTTTATTCGATTTTTCTTATAACAAAAATTAGAAAATATCATTTTTTTTCAAAATTTTCGGTTTTTTCCGTTTATACCGCAAAAAATAAAAATCGCAGAGGCAATCAAATACCATTAAAAGAAAGCTCTATTTGTGGGAAGAAAAGGACGCAAATTTCGTTTGGGTACAACATTGCATGTCCGCACAATTTACAGTTAAAGCAGCGCAGTGCAAAATTCTGAATTCACCTCTGGTCCTTTAGCTACCAAATGGTCCGGGGCTTAAGTGGTTAAATATCGTACCTGGGGGGTGTCTAAAGTATGCCTGTGAAGTGCCACGTGTTTCCCGTGTTTAGAACTGTTCCTGCACAAAATGACATTTGTAAAGGAAAAAAAAGCCATTTAAAACTGCTTGCGGCTTTAATGTATTGTCTGGTCCCGGTAATATGGATGAAAATCTTTGAGAAAAATGGCATAGCTACCCCATTATTAGGCACTGGTGCTGGTGCCACAACACTGCAACCTCTCCCAGATACTCTAGTTGGAGTGCAGGAATGAGCCCTGCTGCAAAGCATTGCATAAAAAATTGTAATTACATGAACCTGTTAAACAGGGGCTGAAAAATTGGGCCTTAGCCACTGGTGGCGGCACCCAGAAACAAAAATGTTCTTCCAAGCTATCATCATCAATCGGATCATTGAGGAGGAGGAGGATAGTCAGTCAACATAACAGGACAGTCACTCAGCATCAGCATCAGTCTTGAAGGGATGTGACATTTGAAAATAAATTAGTCTGTTATATCAGCTTCAGGTGTTTGGTAGCTGGTGGTGATCCAAGACTGGTTCATCTTTATGAAGGTCAGTCGATCAACCGAGTCGGTGGACAGGCGCACCCTGTGATCCGTGACAAATCCTCCAGCAGCACTGAATGTGCATTCTGAAAGAACGCTGGATGCAGGACAGGCCAGTAGCTCAATTGCATACTGTGCAAGCTCTGGCCAGTGACCCATCCTCAAGACCCAGTAAGCCAGAGGATTTTCGGTGGGGAAGGTGTCCAAGTCTGACCTTGCCCCTAGGTATTCCTGCACCATGTATATCAGACGCTGGCGATGGTTGCTGGAACCGATCATACCTTGGGGCTGCGGACTAAAGAATTGTCTGAACGCATCGGTCAGACGGCCACCTTCCCCACCGCTCCTTCTTTGACTGACTGAAGCCTCAGCAACTCGTTGTCCAGGACCAGGAGTTTGTAACCTCCCAGTCTCTGGGAACGCGTTGCACAGACCTTTCTGCAAGGCCTCCCGGAGTTGTCTCATGCTCTGCTCCCTCTGCGACGGTAAGATAAGGTCCGCAACCTTACCCTTGTACCGTGGATCAAGGAGAGTGGCCAGCCAATAATGGTCCCTCTCCTTGATCCGAAGAATACGAGGATCCTTCCACAGACTTTGCAGGATCAGGGAGGCCATGCAGCGTAGGTTAGCTGAGGCATTCGGTCCGGAGTCCTCTGGGTCACTAAGGACGACATGATCCGCAGCCACCTCCTCCCAGCCATGTACAAGTCCACGGGTTTCTTGGGACTGTAAATCATCCCTAAAAGACTGCTGCTGATGATGCTGAGTGCCAGGCTCCACCTCCATGCTGACACAATCCTCCTCCTCCTCTTTCTGTGCGATGGGTGGGACAGAAGGAACACTGTCTGGGTAAAGGGGGCCTTGAGAGGCAAGGAAGTCCTCCTCTTCCTGCCTCTGTTCTGCCTCAAGTGCCCTGTCCATTATTCCATGCAGCGTATGTTCCAACAGGTGGACAAGAGGTACAGTGTCACTGATGCATGCACTGTCACTGCTCACCATCCTCGTGGCCTCCTCAAATGGTGCCAGGACAGTGCATGCATCCCTGATCATGCCCCACTGGCGTGGTGAAAAAAACCCGAGCTCCCCTGACCCTGTCCTGGTGCCGTAGTCGCACAGGTACTCATTGATGGCCCTCTGCTGCGTGTGCAGCCGCTGCAGCATGGCCAATGTTGAGTTCCACCTGGTGGGCATGTCACATATAAGGTGGTTCTTGGGCAGGTTCAACTCCTTTTGCAGCTCAGCCAGGCGAGCACTGGCATTATAAGATCTGTGGAAATGCACACAGACTTTCCTGGCCTGCCTCAGGACATCCTGTAAGCCCGGGTACCTGCCCAAGAACCGCAGCACCACCAGGTTAAGGACGTGAGCCACACAGGGCACATGGGTCAGTTGTCCCTGTCGGAGGGCGGAGAGGAGGTTGGTGCCATTGTCACAAACCACCATTCCTGGCTTAAGTTGGCGTGGCTTCAACCACCTCTCGGCCTGCTCCTGCAGAGCAGACAGAACCTCTGCCCCAGTGTGGCTCCTGTCCCCCAAACACACCAGCGCAAGAACGACATGGCATCTTTTTGCCTGCGTACTTGCGTAGCCCCTTGAACGCCTACGAAGCACAGGAAGAGGCCATGGAGGAAGAAGAAGAGGTAGGGGTTGGAGGAGAGAGGTGTGTCACAACCAGTAGTAGAATTTTGGAGGCGTGGCGGCGGAACAACCTCCAACACTACTGCACCTTGTCCTGCATCCTTCCCAGCTGCCAAAAGAGTGACCCAATGGGCCGTGAAAGAAAGGTAACGTCCCTGTCCATGCCTGCTGGACCATTAGTCAGCGGTAATATGCACCTTACCGCTGACCGACCTGTCCAGCGAGGCCAAGACATTGCCTTCCACATGCCGGTAGAGAGCCGGAATCGCCTTCCGTGAGAAAAAGTGGCGTTTGGGAACCTGCCACTGAGGAACCGCACATTGCACAAACTCACGGAAGGGGGCCGAGTCTACCAACTGAAAAGGCAGCAGTTGAAGCGCTAGCAATTTAGCCAAGCTAGCATTCAACCGCTGGGCATGTGGATGGCTGGGAGTGAACTTCTTTCGACGGTCCAGCAGCTGGGGCAGGGAAATTTGCCTGCTAGAATCGGACGTCGGTGTACTGCTAGCAGAGTGCCCGCAAGTACTTGGCTGTGACACACCTAATTCTACACCTTCATTCCTCTCAGTGCAGGTTTCAGAGAGGACTGAAGGTATAGTGGGGTTGGGGATCCCAGCTGATGCAGTGCAAGGAGAGGTCCGCTTTGTTCTTTGGTGTGGGTCTTTAAGGTAGGCTTGCCAACGAGCTGCATGGCAGTTCAACATATGTCTGGTCAAGCATGTGGTGCCCAAGCGGGTGATGTTTTGGCCACGCGATATACGCTTGAGACATATGTTGCAAACAGCAGCTGTGCGATCTGATGCACCCGACTCAAAAAAGGCCCACACCAAAGAACTTTTTGAATAATGGGCAGAGGCAGCGCCCTGCACAGGCGGAGCTCTGCGGTGTGATTCAGTCGGTGTGCTGCCCTTACGCTGGCCCCCCGAGGGAATCCTGCCTCGTTGGAGATGTGCCTCCTCCTCATCCTCCTCCTCCTCCTCTCTCCTATTAGGCACCCACGTGGAGTCAGTGACCTCATCATCCCCTCCCTCCTCATCACTGGAGCCAATCTGGCAGTATGCTGCAACTGCTGGAACATGACTGCCAGATTGGTGTCCTTCTTGAGCATCCCCTCTCTCTGCTCTCACGCTACTGCCTTCCTCTAGCTGGGTATCATCATCAGACCCTTCGAAAAGCTGGGCATCCTCCTGGAGCATGTACCCAACAGTGTGCTCAAACAGTTCGGGGGACTCCTCAGGAGGACATGGTGGGTCTAGGGAAGGAGTGACTGATGATGACATTGATACCAGGGAAGAGGACGCTTTGGTAGCTGCTTTGCCAGTACCCTGAGCCTGGGTGAGAGAGGATGAGGAGGATGAGGAGGGCTTGGTCATCCACTCTACCAAGTCTTCGGCATGATGCGGCGCAACACATCCAGCTGCCGAAAATAAGGACAAGCGTGTCCCATTGCCACGTGCTGATGATGATGCACCGCGTCCACGACCAGCACTGTTGTCTCTAGACACAGAGCCTGCTTGCCCTCTTTTATTGGCTCCTGACTGTCTGTCTCTCCTTGTTTGCCTTCCAGACATTCTAATGGCCTGCAGGGAGATGGGAAAACCAGCAATAAGGGGTAGCTTCAGGTGTTTATTTTGCAGGAAGCACACTACGCCCACTGTAAGTGCTGCAAATGCCTGTTAGTGTAACACACCAGGAAAACACAGCAATACAGACTAGCTTCAGGTGTATATTTAGCAGGAAGCACACTCCGCCCACTGTAAGTGCTGCAAATGCCTGTTAGTGTAACACACCAGGAAAACACAGCAATACAGACTAGCTTCAGGTGTATATTTAGCAGGAAGCACACTCCGCCCGCTGTAAGTGCTGCAAATGCCTGTTAGTGTAACACACCAGGAAAACACAGCAATACGGGCTAGCTTCAGGTGTATACTGTGCAGGAGGCTTAGCAACAATGACACTGACACTGTCCCCTGCCTGTCCTTCTCTCTTCCTGCACACAAGGTTTATCAAAGAATATGACACTGACACTCTCCCTGCCTATCCTTCTCTCTCCCTGCACACAAGGTTTAGCAAAGAATATGACACTGACACTCTCCCTGCCTATCCTTCTCTCTCCCTGCACACAAGGTTTAGCAAAGAATATGACACTGACACTGTCCCCTGCCTATCCTTCTCTCTCCCTGCACACAAGGTTTAGCAAAGAATATGACACTGACACTCTCCCTGCCTATCCTTCTCTCTCCCTACATACAAGAATAGCACAAAGAATAGCACAATGACACTGTCCCTGCCTATCCTTCTCTTTCCCTGCGCCGGAACACACTACACAAGGCCGCCGCGCTGGCGGCCTTTTATAGTGTGGGGCGTGTGCTAAACCCCCTGAGCTATAATTGGCCACAGGCAACCTGCCTGTGGCCAATTATGGCTCTCCTAGCTGCCGGCGCTGTGATTGGCCAAGCATGCGGGGTCACAGTGCATGCTTGGCCAATCACAGCGCCGGGATTGCACTGCGATGGCGCAGTGTATTGTGGGCCGTTCGCGACACTCGAATTTGGCGCGAACGGCCCAAATAGTTCGATCTTCGTCGAACGATCGAACAGCCGATGTCCGAGTCGAACGTATGTTCGTTTCGAACACCGAGCTCATCCCTACTCAAGACCCAGTAACCCAGAGGATTTTCGGTGGGAAAGGTGTCCAAGTCTGATCTTGTCCCTAGGTATTCCTGCACCATGTAAACCAGACGCTGGCAATGGTTGCTGGAAGCAATCATACCTTGGGGCTGCATACTAAAAAATTGTCTGAACGCATCGGTCAGACGGCCACCTTCTCCACCGCTCCTTCTTTGACTGACCGGAGCCTCAGCAACACGTTGTCCAGGACCAGGAATTTGTAACCTCCCAGTCTCTGGGAACGCGTTGCACAGACCTTTCTGCAAGGCCTCCCGAAGATGCTTCATCCTCTGCTCCCTCTGCGTCGGCAAGATAAGGTCCGCAACCTTACACTTGTAATGTGGATCAAGTAGGGTTGCCAGCCAGTAATGATCCCTCTCCTTGATTGCACGAATACGAGGATACATGCACAGGTTTTGCAGGATCAGGGAGGCCATGCAGCGTAGGTTTGCTGAGGCATTCGGTGCAGAGTCCTCTGGGTCACTGAGGACGACATGATCCGCAGCAACCTCTTCCCAACCACGTACAAGTCCATGGGTGTCTTAGGACTGTAATTGATCCCTTGAAGACTGCTGCTGATGCTGAGTGCTAGGCTCCACCTCCATGCTGACACAATAATCCTCCTCCTCCTCCTCCTCCTCCTCCACTTCCTGTGTGATAGCCGGGCCAGCAGGAACACTGTCTGGATAAAGGGGGCCTTGAGAGGTAAGGAAGTCCTCCTCTTCCTGCCTCTGTTCTGCCTCAAGTGCCCTGTCCATTATTCCACGCAGCGTGTGCTCCAACAGGTGGACAAGAGGGACAGTGTCACTGATGCATGCACTGTCACTGCTCACCATCCTCGTGGCCTCCTCAAATGGTGCCAGGACAGTGCATGCATTCCTTATCATGGCCCACTGGCGTGGGGAAAAAAATCCAAGCTCCCCTGACACTGTCCTGGTGCCATATTGCAACAGATACTCATTGATGGCCCTCTGCTGCGTGTGCAGCCGCTGCAGCATGGCCAACGTAGAGTTCCACCTGGTGGGCATGTCACAGATTAGGCGGTTCTTGGGCAGGTTGTAATCCTTTTGCAGGTCAGACAGCCGAGTACTGGCATTATATGACCGGCGGAAATGCCCACAGAGTTTCCTGGCCAAGATCCGTTGCACCACCAAGTTAAGAACGTGAGCCAAACAGGGCACATGAGTCAGTTGTCCCTGTCGGAGGGTGGAGAGGAGGTTGGTGCCATTGTCGGAAACCACCTTTCCTGCCTTAAGCTGGCATGGCGTCAACCACCTCTGAGCCTGCCCCTACAGAGCTGACAGAATCTCTGCCCCAGTGTGGCTCCTGTCCCCCACGCACACCAGCTCAAGCACCGCATGGCATATTTTTTCCTGCGTACTTGCATAGCCCCTTGAACGCCTACGGAGCACCGCTGGTTCCAAGGACAAATTAGCAGAGGAACAGGCCATGGAGGAAGAAGCAGAGGAGGGGGTGGAGGAGAGAGGTATGTCAGAATCACCAGTAGTAACAACCTCCAACACTACTGCACCTTGTCCTGCTTCCTTCCCAGCTGCCAGCAGAGTCACCCAATGCGCCGTGAAAGATAGGTAACGTCCCTGTCCATGCCTGCTGGACCATGAGCCAGCAGTAATATGCACCTTACCACTGACCGCTCTGTCCAGCGAGGCCAAGACATTGCCTTCCACATGCTGATAGAGAGCCGGAATCGCCTTCCATGAGAAAAAGTGGCGTTTGGGAACCTGCCACTGAGGAACCGCACATTCCACAAACTCACGGAAGGGGGCAGAGTCTACCAACTGAAAAGGCAGAAGTTGAAGTGCTAGCAATTTAGCCAAGCTAGCATTCAACTGCTGGGCATGTGGATAGCTGGGAGCGAACTTCTTTTGGCGGTGCAGCCGCTGGGGCAGGGAAACTTGCCTGATACAATCTGACGTCGGTGTACCGTTAGCAGATTGCCTGCAAGTACTTGGCTGTGACACACCTAATTCTACACCTTCATTCCTCTCAATGCAGGTTTCTGAGAGGACTGAAGGTATAGTGGGGTTGGAGATCCCAGCTGATGAGGAGCAAGGAGAGGTCCGCATTGTTCTTTGGTGTGGGTCTTTTAGGTAAGCTTGCCAACGGACTGCATGGCAGGTCGACATATGTCTAGTCAAGCACGTGGTGCCCAAGCGGCTGATGTTTTGGCCACGCGAGATACGCTTTAGACATATGTTGCAAATGGCAATGGTGTGATCTGATGCATAGGTCTGAAAAAAGACCCACACCAAAGAACTTTTTGAATAACCCACAGAGACAGCAGCGCCCTGCACATGCGGAGCTCTGTGGTGTGATGCTGTTGGTGTGCTGCCCTTAAGCTGGCTCCTGGAGGGCATCCTGCCTCGTTGGAGATGTACCTCCTCCTCCTCCTCCTCCTCCTCTCTCCTATCAGGCACCCATGTGGAGTCAGTGACCTCATCATCCCCTCCCTCCTCACCACTGGAGCCTATCTGGCAGTATGCTGCAGCTGGGGGAACATGACTGCCAGATAGCTGACCTTGTTGACACCCCATCTCTCTGGGCTCACGTTACTACCCCCTCTCTCTGAACTCACGTTACTACCTTCCTCCAGCTGGGTTCCATCATCGGAGCCTTCAAAACGCTGGGCATCTTCCTGGAGCATGTACCCAATACTGTGGTCAAACAGTTCAGGGGACTCCTCAGGAGGACATGGTGGGGCTAGGGATGGAGTGCCAGACAAAGTACCCTGAGCCTGGGTGAGAGAGGATGAGGAGGAGGAGGACGGCTTGGTCGTCCTCTCTACCAAGTCTTGGGCATGTTGCGGCTCAACATGGCCAGCTGCCGAAAAGAAGGACAAGCGTGTCCCACGGCCACGTGCTGATGAGGATACACCGTGTCCACGACCAGCAGCACTGTTGCCTCTAGACACAGAGCCTGCTTTCCCTCTTTTATTGCCTTGTGACTGTCTGCCTCTCATTGTTTGCCTTCCAGACATACTAATGGCCTGCAGTGAGATGTAGCTGCACAAAGGTGGGATGTATATATATATA
This sequence comes from Rana muscosa, assembly GCA_029206835.1. Taxonomy (NCBI): domain Eukaryota; kingdom Metazoa; phylum Chordata; class Amphibia; order Anura; family Ranidae; genus Rana; species Rana muscosa. Next base: position 414,574,787 of record CM055117.1, read on the forward strand.
TATATTTGTCTGTACTGATAATGCAGCAATCAGAACCAACTGCCTACTGTGGTGTCGCATTCCTACTCTTTTTCAAAGTCCTAAGTCAAAGGACTTTGAAAAAGTGTAGGAACGCGAAACATGTCAGTCACGGCTCCCCGCACAGCTGTATAGCTGCATTATTGCCACTGCATCCTGAGTCTTCTAATCATCATTCTATCTCCGCTTGATTACATCCATAACATCACTGACACCTCTTGGTGCGCCTGGGTTCCCACTGGCCGCTTACCACTCTGCGGTGCTGACGTCATCGGAGCGCGCCCAGCTTTTGATTGGTCGGTCGCCGCTCTCCGTGTTCCTGCAGAGCCATCTATCCACCTACAGCCACGGAGTTCCCTGCACACATGCGGCTTCATCCATTGATTCCCACATAGGGTGGGTTCTGGAGGAGTTACCTGCTCTCAAGTGATCTCCGCAAGCCTTGTGTTTCCAGCATCACGCTCCACACCCCAGTTACCAGTGATATCTTCCACCCTACAGGTTGGTGTTCTGGAGTAGTTGCTTGTTTGCCATCTAAAGTGATCCCTGCTCATTCTGGGTTCTCTGTATCACGCTCCACACCCTATTCCATCAGCTGTCACATCCCTTGAGAACAGGTCCACCAGCCATTATATCGCTATCCCTCACTCCACCTGTCATTGGTGGTTATTTTGCTGGATTGATAGGTGCTCCCTGGGGACCCATACTAATCATGGACTGATGTTAACAAGCCTTGACTCTTCAGTGTTATTATCTCTGCCTTTAATATACCACATTGCCAATTGTGTGCATTTTAGTGTTTCTATTTTGTGCTATATCTATGCATTTTACCATATACAAGACTATAAAGTTTTATGCCGTATCCATTGAGCGCTGCTCTTGTGTTTTTTTGTACCCTTTTATCCACCTCTCCAATGGTTTGCAGCTGCACTGGTACTGGCCCTCTTTAACCCTTACAGGTTGGACAATTCCATGCTAAGATCAGAAGGTTGTAGCGCCTACAGGACTTTCTTGTTTATGACTAAGTGAAACACTGACTGTCTGCAGCTAGCACAATCACCTGCCTGCCTGTCACAGTATAGAGACTAACAAGAACGGATCTAGCTAAACTCAATACAGTGTATAAATATATATACAACACCTAGGATGCATATATATCCTCTACACACTGTAACTGCAGCTAATTGACTCGCCTGCCTGCTCTATCTAGCTCAATATAAATGACACTGTCTGTCTCTGTAAACTCTCTCTTTTCACAACTCCAACACACTACACAAGGCTGCCGTGCCGACGGCCTTATATAGTGTGGAGCGTGTACTAAACCCCCTGAGCCATAATTGGCCAAAGCCACTCTGGCTTTGGCCAATTACGGCTCTCTGTTCAGATGGCGCTGTGATTGGTCAAGCATGCGGTTCATAGTGCATGCTTGGCCAATCATCAGCCAGCAATGCACTGTGATGCCGCAGTGAATTATGGGCCATGACGCGCTACTCGAATTTGGTGCGAACGGCCCATAATGTTCGATCTTCGTCAAACGATCGAACAGCCGATCTTCTAGTCGAACATGGGTTCGACTCGAACTCGAAGCTCATTCCTACTCACTAACTGTATTCAGGTAAGCTTTAGGTGAACGCTATGAAAAGCACACAGTATACTAAGTGAAACACTGACTGTCTGCAGCTAGCACAATCACCTGCCTGCCTGTCACAGTATAGAGAAAACCAGGAACGGATCTAGCTAAACTAAATACAGTGTATAAATATATATACAACACCTAGGATGCATATATATCCTCTACACACTGTAACTGCAGCTAATTGACTCGCCTGCCTGCTCTTTCTAACTCAATATAAATGACACTGTCTGTCTCTGTAAACTCTCTCGTTTCACAACTCCAACACACTACACAAGGCCGCCGAGCCGGCGGCCTTATTTAGTGTGGGGCGTGTACTAAACCTCCTGAGCCATAATTGCCCAAAACCACCCTGTCGTGTGTACGCGGCATAAGCCGAGGTACCTAATGTTACCACAAAAACCTGGGAAAACTTACTGACTCGAGTATAAGCCGAGGGTCAACAATGCCTATTTGCACGCCTCACTGTGCCCATTGCAACTTCACTAAGCCTATTGCCACCTTACTGTTCCCATCCTCACTGTTCCCATCCTCACATGTGCCCCTAGAATTAAAATTGAACATTGTAAATTGTAAATTGTACCTGAAGGCTGCGGCGTCCATCGTTTAAAACTTGCGGTCTCTTCCTGGTCTCTTCCGTGATAGGCGGAAACTTTTTTTTGGAAAGAAACTGTTACATTCATAAAAAAAAAACACAAGTTAGCACAATCTTTTTTGTATACTAAGCGATGCTTTAATTTTTTTTACAGGTTACATGTTTAGAGTTACAGAGGAGGTCTAGTGCTAGAATTATTGCTCTTGCTCTAACAATCGTGGCGTATGTAACCTGTGTGTATCTGGCTCTGATACTAGCCAGTGTCTACCCAGTCACTGACTAGTATCTCTCCCCAGCCTGTCCCCACACACCCCTCACCTGCTGACCTGTGGATGGGGGAATCACTCCTGCAGTGTTATTGTGTTTTACCTGTGAATACAATGATCAGTGTTGCTAACTATAGCTGGCAGCACTGATTGTTTTGGGAAAAACCTGACAAGCTGGTTGTACTCAAGTCGGTTAATAGGTTGACTTGTGTAAAACCAGCTAGCCCATACATAGATCGACTATGGCTGGCTCTGCTTAATTGGCGTAATTTCAATCCATGTATGGCCCGCTTAACCACTACGCAGTCCCTAAACATCCTTCCACAAACCTTTCAATTTTTCCTTCCCAGATTCCTTCATCCTCTTCACCTGTACATAGTGCCCACTGTCATACTCTCCACACTTCTCTCCTGTACATACTGCTCACTGTCATACCCTCCACACTTCTCTCCTATGCATAGCGCCCGCTGTCATACCCTACACACTCCTCTCCTGTACATAGTGCCCACTGTCATACACTTCTCTCCTGTACATAGTGCCCACTGTCGTACCCTCCACACTCCTCTCCTATACATAGTGCCCACTGTCATACCCTTCACACTTCTCTCCTATACATAGTGCCCACTGTCATACCTCCACACTACCCTCCTGTACATACTGCTCACTGTCATACCCTCCATACTCCTCTCCTATACATAGTGCCCACTGTCATACCCTCCACACTTCTCTCCTATACATAGTGCCCACCGTCATACCCTCCACACTCCTCTCCTGTACATACTGCTTACTGTCCTACTCTCCACACTTCTCTCCTGTACATAGTGCCCACTGTCATACCCTCCACACTCCTCTCCTGTACATATTGCTCACTGTCATACCCTCCCTACTCCTCTACTATACTTAGTGCCCACTGTCATACCCTCTACACTTCTCTCCTATACATAGTGCCCACCTTCATACCCTCCACACTCCTCTCCTGTACATAGTGCCCACTGTCATACCCTCCACACTCCTCTCCTGTACATACTGCTCACTGTCTTACCCTCCACACACATCTCATGTACATACTGCTCAGTATCATACCGTCCACACTCCTCTCCTGTACATATTGCCCACTGTCATACCCTCCACACTCCTCTCCTGTACATACTGCCCACATTCATAAACTCCTCTATTGTACATAGTGCTGGCTGTCATACCCTCCACACTCCTCTTCTGTGCATACTGCCCACTGTCATACCCCCACACTCCTCTCCTGTACATACTGCCCACTGGCATACCCTCCACACTTCTCTGCAGTGCATACTGCCCACTGTCATACCCTTCACACTCCTCTCCTGTGCATAGTGCCTTCTGCCATACCCTTCACATTCCTCTCCCTCACCTGCAGATACTTCACACTTTTATACCATCCATACTCCTCCCCTATGCCTCTTACCCACAAAAACTGTTCTTTAAAATTATACTGAATATCCTCAATATTACCAGCTCTAGAATGGGCACACTTTTGTTAGTTCAACTAAAGAAAATCTCATTCCTCATATTTGTTCTGCCTCATTATTAGTACTCATTTAATTTTTCAGCTACTCTAAATAAAGCACTTGTAAAAAAAGGTGTCCCTGAAAATATTTTTGAAATGTTGGCAATTATGCAATTAGGCACTGCCCAAGGGCCACCGGGTCAGTAGGGGGCCCCATGAGAGGCTCCAGGGATCCTGTGATATTAAAGCAGTAGTAAACTTTGCTAACATTACTACTTTTTAGAGGCCCTGAGGTAGGTTATGCCATAATGTACTAGTATGCACAGCATATTAGCACATTAGGGTACACTTACCTGTCAGACTGAGCTCTCCAGTGCTGCGCTGTGATCAATCCGACAGGGCCCGGGCGCTTCCATCTTCACCCGGTCTTCCTTCTGGGTTCTGTGTCTTCGTCAGGGATGACCGAACACCCCCCCTGTTCGGTTCGCACCAGAACCTGCGAACAGACAGAATGTTCGCGTGAACTTTAGAACCCTATTAAATACAATGGACTCGAACGTTCGAAATCTAAAGTGATAATTATAAAGGCTTATATGCAAGTTATTGTCCTAAAAAGTGTTTGGGGACCCGGGTCCTGCCCCAGGGGACATGTATCAATGCAAAAAGAAGTTTTAAAAACGGCAGTTTTTTCGGGAGCAGTGATTTTAATAATGCGTAAAATGAAAAAATAAAAGTGAAATATTCCTTTAAATTTCATACCTGGGGGGTGTGCGTAGGCGCGGTCTGACATACCGAGGGGGCAGACCTGATGGGGAACTTCCTTCACTGTGTAATTCATGAATAGACCCGCCCCTTCTCATGTTCCGCATCACTTTAGAAGGGGCGGGTCTATACATGTAATAGACTGCGGAGGAAGTTCCCCATCAGGTCCGCCCAGGCTCAGCCAATGACGGACAGCGCTGGATATCGGATCGCCGCGGGACACTGGATTTCACCGCTGGCATGTTTTATTTTTTTTTATTATTATTTTTTTTTTAATAAAGGACTTTTCCAAGGTGTTGGTGTGTTTTTTTTTTACATTTTTTGACACTTTCTTCGTGAAATGGTAGGGGTACAATGTACCAATTCACATAGGGGGGGGGCGGGATCTGGGGGTCTCCTTTGTTAAAGGGGTCTTCCAGATTCCGATAAGCCCCCCGCCCGCAGACCCCAAACAACCACCGGGCAAGAGTTGTGGGGATGAGGCCCTTGTCCCCATCAACATGGGGACATCCTCCCCATGTTGAGGGCATGTGGCCTGGTACGGTTCAGGAGGGGGGGGCGCTCTCTCATCCCCCCGTCTTTTCCTGCGGCCTGCCAGGTTGCGTGCTCGGATAAGGGTCTGGATTTTTGGGGGGACTCCACGCCATTTTTTTTTTAATTTAGGGTGGAGTTCCCCTTAAAATCCATGCCAGATCTGAAGGGCCTGGTATGGATATTTGGGGGAACCGCACACATTTTTTTTTTAAATTTGCGGCGGGGTTCCCCTTAAGGGCCTGAAGGGCCTGGTAATTGAATTCTGGGGGACCCCCACGCTTTTTTTTTTATTTTTATCAATGACTTTTCTATGTATTGCCGGGAGCCGACAATACATTAATAGCCGCGAGTGAGTTTTAAATGACTTTTTTTCCTTCAAAAATGACATTTTATACAGGGACAGTTCTAAGCATGGGAAACATGCGCCACTTTACATGCATATCATGCACACCCCCCAGGTACGAAATTTAAAGGAATATTTCACTTTTATTGTTTCACTTTAAGCATTATTAAAATCACTGCTCCCAAAAAAACTGCCATTTTTAAACACTTTTTTTTGCATTGATACATGTCCCCTGGGGCAGGACCCGGGTCCCCAAACACTTTTTATGACAATAACTTGCATATAAGCCTTTATAATTAACACTTTAGATTTCTCCCATAGACTTTTCGAATTTGCCGCGAACACCCCAATTTGTTCACTGTTCGGCGAACGGGCGAACAGGCAATGTTCGAGTCGAACATGAGTTTGACTCGAACTCGAAGCTCATCCCTAGTCTTCGGTCACTTGCCTTGGCCGGGCTGTGTTGATGTCATTCCCACGCATGCTCATGGGCATTCTCTGTCATCCCCTTTCTCTCTCTCTCATCCTCCCTCTCTCTCTCTTTAATTTAATTTGTTATAACATTAGTTTGCATTTGTATTTATTTATTTATTATTTATAAAAGGCCCCACCAAAATCCTCAGCATCAGGCCCATGATGTTCTTAAACTGGCCCTGTCTGTAATAGTCCTATACCACCAACATACCTCCCAGCTTTTTGAGATAGGAATGAAGGATAACCATTAACAAAAGTATGTAGGCATTAAACCCCACCCCCCGCCACACCCCTTAATGGGGAAATTATACAAAAAAAAATATTAGTTAAGCACACAGCAATTTAGAAATAATTATGAAAGATTTAGCATTAGGAAACACTTTTTGAAAGATAAAAAGTGCATTTTATATACAACTATATAGATCAGACCAAAATGAGGGACAACTTAGGAGGAAAGAGGGACAGAGGGATGTTGTTCCATATCAGGGAAAGTCCCTCAATCAGGGAAAGTTGGGAGCTATGGCCACCGCCACCACATCATCATTGTCCTTAGACATGTTATCACCAGCAGTAACAGCAGTAGAAATGCTCAGTGGTTTACAGTAGGGATGAGCCTGATGTTCAAGTCGAGCGTAAGTTCCACTCAAATTTAAAACATTATGGGGCATTCACAGCAAAATCAAGTGCCGTGGAATGCCCCATAATGCACTGCGAGATCACAGTGCATTGGCGTGTTATGATCGGCCACAGCATGCATCTGACCTACATGCTTTGGCCAATCACAGCGTGCTCTGCTGAGAGAGCCATAATTGTCCAAAAGCAGGGTGCCTTTTGCCAATCATGGCTCAGGGGGCTAAGTCCACGCCCCACACTTAATAAGGATGCTTACACGGCGGCCGTATATAGTGTAGTTAATGAAGAGAGATTAAGCAGCTTAGTTAGTAGGGATGGGCGAACGGTTTTGGCCCGAGCATAAGTTTGGGCCGAACTTTGGTTGTTCTGGCGAACACCGAAAAATATGCTGAGTTTGGGGAAAATTCGAAAGCCGCAGAACCCCATTAAAGTCTATGGGACGCTAACATGAAAAACCAAAAGTGCTAATGTTAAAGGCTTATATGCAAGTTATTGTCATAAAAAGTGTTTGGGGACCTGGGTCCTGCCCCAGGGGACATGTATCAATGCAAAAAAAGTTTTAAAAACTGACGTTTTTTCGGGACCCTTCAGGTCTGGTATGGATATTAACCACTTAACGACCGCTCACTGTATATATACGTCCGCAGAATGGCACCGACAGGCACAATCACATAGAGTGTACGTGATCGCCTTTGTACAGTTGGGGGGTCCGATCGGACCCCCCTCCTATACAGTGAGCGGCCGTTAATCGTTGGGGAGCGATCAGAGATGAGGGGGTGACCAATCGATTTTGGCCACCCCCTCGCGATCGCTCCCGGCCAATGAAAATGCTTCCTCCGCCATGTGATGTAAACACAGGCAGGAGGAAGTGATGTCATCTCCCTCGCGGCGGTCTTTTCTATTTCGGGCCCGAGGAGAGAGGAAGCAGGTTAGTGCACCAACAGTCCACTGACACATAGGTACACATAGGCACACATTTCACCCCCCAGTCACTCCCAGATCACCCCCCAGGTCACCCCCCAGCCCCCAATCAGTGTCACTGATTGCAGTGATCATTTATTTTACTGATCACTGCATTTAGTGTCATCTGTGATAGTAAAAAGTTGCAGGGCAGTTAGGTTTAGGCCCCTTTAGGTCCAGGGTAGCCCCCTAACCCCCCCTAATAAAGGTTTAACCCCTTGATCACCCCCCAGGTAACCCTTTCACCCCCTAACGCCAGCGTCACTAAGCGATCGTATTTTCGATCGCTGTATTTAGTGCCGGTGGTGCCCTAGATAGCCAGTTATTTATTTTTAGTTTCGCCGCAGGTTTTTAGAGCGTCAGGTACCCCCATATATTATTTTAACCCCCTGATTGCCCCTAGAGTTAACCCTTTCACCAGTGATCACCGTATAAGCGTCACTGGTGACACTGGTTACCCAGTTAGTTATTTAGTTATTTAGGTAACCCGTCAGGTTTTTATATAGCGTTGGGTACCCCCATATTTAACTTAATAAAGGTTTTAACCCCCTGATTACCCCTAGTTAACCCTTTCACCAGTGATCACCATATAAAGGTTACGGGTGACACTGGTTGGTTAGTTTGCTTTTTATAGCATCAGGGCACCCGCCGTATATAACCCAATAAAGGTTTAACCCCCTGATCGGCCGGTGGGTGAGATCAATTAGGTTTTAGCGCCAGAGAGGGTCTGCATCGCCTCAGGCAGCGTTAGGTTAGTGCCAGTAACGCTAACACCCACGCGCAAAGCATACACCTCCCTTAGTGGTATAGTAGATCAGATCTATACTAGCGTCCCCAGCGGTTTAGGGTTCCCAAAAACACAGTGTTAGCGTGATCAGCCCAGATACCTGCTAGCACCTGCGTTTAGCCCCTCCGCCCAGCCCAGCCCAGCCCACCCAAGTGCAGTATCGATCGATCACTGTCACTTACCAAACACAAAACACATAACTGCAGCGTTCGCAGAGACAGTCCTGATCCCTGCGACCGCTAAAAGTTTTTTTTGTAGCGTTTGATATATTTGCTGACGACAGTCGGGTGCTTTTTTTCCTGTGAATCTTACTAGTGTACCCCTAAATTTAGAGCCCAAAATGGCAAGTCGAAGGTACACTAGTAAAGAGGCCTACGAGATTCTGAGCATGACAGATAGTAAAGAGGAGGTCACGTATCTGTCAGATTCAGGCTCAGAATATCTTCCCGTAGAAGACAGTGATGTCAGCGGCCCCACGTCAGATAGCTCTGACGACGAAGTTGAGGTCCCTGCTAAGGTCAGGCGTACCCGATCCCGATCTTCTGAGGTTGTTGAGGAGCAAGAACCACAGGGCTCTCATATCATGGAGCAGAGGAGTACTAGCGCCGCTATTCCTTCTGGTGAATTGGCAAGCACCAGCGGCCTAGTACAGCCTGGGTGTACATCCAGCACTGCAGTATCACGTGGTGACGTGGCGAGTCCCATAAGTGCAGTTCAAGCTGGCGAGGTGGCAAGCACAAGTAGTGTCCCGCTGCCACCAATAAGAAGACAAAGGCAGGCCCGTCGTACCCATAGTGCTCTTCCTGCAGAATTTGCCTATCCTGATTGGGTCCCCACCACTTCTGCAGAACCCGTACTTCCCCCATTCACTGCCCAACCCGGTATTCAGGTGGAAACAGCTGATTTTATGCCAATCGATTATTATTCGCTGTTTTTCACGGAAGATCTATTGTGGACCAGAGTAATTTATATGCTGGTCAATTCATCGCCGCTAATCCCCAGTTGCCTTCCATTGCCAAAGATTGGAAACCAATTACGGTTTCCGAATTTAAGACCTTTCTGGGCCTTTCCCTCAACATGGGCACACATAAATTCCCGTCATTGCGTGCTTATTGGTCCACGCACCCAATTGACCACATGCCCGTGTTCTCTGCCTCCATGCCCAGGAAACGATACGAGCAGATTTTGCGGTTCATGCACTTCAACGACAATGAACTTTGTCGTCCACGTGGGGACCCTGAATACGACCGGCTCTATAAAATTCGGCCCCTCATAAACCACTTCAACGAACGTTTTGCAGCCTTGTTTATTCCCGATCAAGCTGTCTGCGTTGATGAGTCCCTGATTAAATTTTCTGGCCGCTTGGCTTTCAAGCAGTACCTTCCCAGCAAGCGTGCCAGATACGGGGTCAAGCTCTATAAGTGCTGTGACAGGGCAACAGGCTATGTATGGAGCTTTATGGTTTATGAGGGAAAAGATAGTCAGGTTGAGCCGGTCAACTGCCCGGATTACATAGGGAGCGCTGGCAAGATAGTGTGGAACTTGGTGTCACCCTTATTCGGAAAGGGGTACCACTTGTATGTGGACAATTATTACACGAGCGTGCCACTGTTTAGTCACTTGTTTGATCATCAGATTGGAGCATGTGGCACCGTGCGACCTAATCGCCGGGGCTTTCCCCAGCGGCTTGTAGATGCCCGTCTTAGGCTGGGGGAGAGAGCCTGCGTAAAGTGTAATAACTTGCTCGCTATGAAGTGGAGGGACAATAAGAATGTTTTCCTTCTTACCTCCCTTCATGCAGACACGACAGTCCAAATTCGTACGGCGACTGGTGTTGTGGAGAAACCCCTCTGTGTCCATGAATATAACAAAAATATGGGAGGGGTGGACCTCAACGACCAGTTAATTGCGCCGTATCTAATTGACCGTAAGGCGAGACGCTGGTACAAAAAAGTGTCTCTATCCTTATTCCAATTGGCTTTGCTGAACGCTCATGTGCTATACAGAGCTTCAGGCGGGACTTTATCTCTTCTAAAATTCCAGAATGAGATAGTCACAGAACTCCTGTATCCAGGCGGTTCTGCACCTCACCATCCCCTACCAAATGCAGTAAGCCGGCTGCATGAGAGGCATTATACGCATTTCCTCCCGAGTACCCCTACCCAACGAGCCCCCCAAAAAAGATGTTGTGTCTGTAGCAAGCTCGGATTTAGGCGTGACACTCGTTATTATTGTCCACTCTGTCCTGACAAACCTGGTCTTTGCCTTGGTGAATGTTTTGAACGCTACCACTCAAAAGTGAAGTTTTAGCGTAGGGTACAGCATTTCACAGACTAGGACACACTTACACAGGGTCTCCCAAGATGCCATTACATTTTGAGAGACCCTATTACAGTTGTTAAAGTTTAAAAAAAAAGTGTAAAAAAGAAAAAAAAAAAAACGTAAAAAACAAAAACACTAAAAAAATATAAAATAAAAAAAAACAAAATAGTTGTCGTTTTATTGTTCTCTCTCACTCTCTCTATTTTCTCTCTAAGTTCTGCTCTTTTTTACTGTATTCCATTCTGCAATGTTTTATCATGCTTGCTTTTCAGGTATGTAATTTTTTGTTTTCAGGTGCGCCATTCAACTGCAGCGCGGAATTATTTATCTTGACAGCAACAGCGTTTGCTCCCACGATACATAAAGCCGTGACTCCAGTGCTGTAGGAGGTGATTTCACCACCACAGTTAAAAAAAAAGAGCATATATGCCGAAGCATGGGGGCAGCAGGGGCGGAGGAGCGATTTTGCTCCTAATGCCGCATATATACGGTCGAAATTCCGACGGAGGCTTGCCCGTGGAAAAGTTCGACCGTGTGTACGCGGCATAACCTTTTATGCCGCGTACATACGGTCGAAATTTCGACAAAGGTTTGCCCGTGGAAAAGTCCGACCGTGTGTACGCGGCATAACTTTTTTGCGGGAGGATGCCCCCATGCTTCGGCATATATATATTTTAGGCACAGGTTGCGTTAAAAATTTTTTTTATTTTTTACTAGGTTTTGTTTTGGTATTTGCTTTGCAGGTATGGTATGGTAAGGTCTTACTGTTGTACTGTAATGTTACTTTGTTTTAATGTTAACCATCATTTGCTTAGCAGGTACGCCATTCAGTTGCATCGCGGATTTATTTATCTTGACAGCAACAGCGTTTGCTCCCACGATACATAAAGCCGTGACTCCAACGCTGTAGGAGGTGATTTCACCACCACAGTTAAAAAAAGAGCATATATACCGAAGCATGGGGGCAGCAGGGGCGGAGGAGCGATTTTGCTCCTAATGCCGCGTATATATGGTCGAAATTCCGACGGAGGCTTGCCCGTGGAAAAGTTCGACCGTGTGTACGCGGCATAACCTTTTATGCCGCGTACATATGGTCGAAATTCCGACGAAGGCTTGCCCGTGGAAAAGTCCGACCGTGTGTACGCGGCATAACTTTTTTGCGGGAGGATGCCCCCATGCTTCGGCATATATGCCCATCATTAGAAGTGGGTGGATGAAGGGAGGTATTCTAATGGTGGGCATACCCACCGATCAATCTCTTTTTTTCGTTCAGCCAACAGGCTGCATGAAAAAAAAGATTACAATACATGTCCAATAAGGACCAGCAACGTACTGGTATGTTGCTGGACTTTGAATGTTTATACCAGAATGATGCCTGCAGGTTTAGGTATCATCTTGGTATCATTCTTTTCAGCCAGTGGCCGGCTTTCATGTAAAAGCAATTCTAGCAGATAATTAGCCTCTAGACTGCTTTTACAAGCAGTGGGAGGGAATGCCCCCCCCCCAGATATAAACAGCGCCATTGGGAAATTGGGAAAGCATTTTATCACACCGATCTTGGTGTGGTCAGATGCTTTGAGGGCAGAGGAAATATCTAGGGTCTAACCCCCCATTTTTTTTCAAAAAAAGAGTACCTGTCACTACTTATTGCTATCATAGGGGATATTTACATTCCCTGAGATAACAATAAAAATGATAAAAAAAAAAAAAATATGGAAGGAACAGTTTAAAAATAAAATAAAAAAGCAAAATAAATAATAAAAAAATAAAAAAAAAAAGCACCGCTGTCCCCCCCTGCTCTTGCGCAAAGGCGAACGCAAGCGTCGGTCTAGCGTCATATGTAAACAGCAATTGCATCATGCATGTGAGGTATCACCGCGAAGGTCAGATCGAGGGCAGTAATTTTAGCAGTAGACCTCCTCTGTAAATCTAACGTGGTAACCTGTAAAGGCTTTTAGATGCTTTTAAAAATGAATGTAGTTTCTCGCCGCTGCGCATTTGTGCGCAATTTTAAAGCATGTCGTGTTTGGTATCCATGTACTCGGCCTAAGATCATCTTTTTTATTTCATCAAACATTTGGGCAATATAGTGTTTTTTAGTGCATTAAAAATAAAAAAGTGTGTTTTTCCCCCAAAAAATGCTTTTGAAAAATCACTGCGCAAATACTGTGTGGAAAAAAAATGCAACACCCACTATTTTAATCTGTAGGGCCTTTGCTTTAAAAAAATATATAATGTTTGGGGGTTCAACATAATTTTCTTGCAAAAAAAATAATGTTTTCATGTAAACAAAAAGTGTCAGAAAGGGCTTTGTCTTCAAGTGGTTAGAAGAGTGGATGATGTGTGACATAAGCTTCCTAATGTTGTGCATAAAATGCCAGGACAGTTCAAAACCCCCCCAAATGACCCCATTTTGGAAAGTAGACACCTCAAGCTATTTGCTGAGAGGCATGTTGAGCCCATTGAATATTTTTTTTTTGTCCCAAGTGATTGAATAATGACAAAAAGAAAAAAAAAATGTACAAAAAGTTGTCACTAAATTATATATTGCTCAAACATGCCATGGTTATATGTGGAATTGCACCCCAAAATACATTCTGTTGCTTCTCCTGAGTACGGGGAGACCACATGTGTGAGACATTTTGGGAGCCTAGCCGCGTACAGGACCCCGAAAACCAAGCACCGCCTTCAGGATTTCTATGGGTGTAAATTTTTGATTTCACTCCTCACTGCCTATCACAGTTTCGGAGGCCATGGAATGCCCAGATGGCACAACCCCCCCCCAAATGACCCCATTTTGGAAAGTAGACACCCCAAGCTATTTGCTGAGAGGTATGTTGAGTATTTTGCAGATCTCGCTTTTTGTCACAAAGTTTTAAAAATTGAAAAAATAAAAAAAATAAAAATAAAATAAAATGTCTTTCTTCATTTTCAAAAACAAATCAGAGCTGTAAAATACTCACCATGCCTCTCGGCAAATAGCTTGGGGTGTCTACTTTCCAGAATGGGGTCATTTGTGGGGGTTTTGGGCTATCTTGGCATTTTATGGCCTTCAAAACTGTGATAGGTAGTGAGGAGTGAAATCAAAAATTTGTGCCCTTAGAAATCCTGAAGGCGGTGCTTGGTTTTCGGGGGCCCGTACGCGGCTAGGCTCTCAAAAAGTCCCACACATGTGGTATCCCCGTACTCAGGAGAAGCAGCCAAATGTATTTTGGGGTGCAATTCCGCATATAACCATGGCATGTTTGAGCAATATATCATTTAGTGACAACTTTTTGTACATTTTTTTTTTCTTTTTGTCATTATTCAATCACTTGGGACAAAAAAAAAAAATATTCAATGGGCTCAACATGCCTCTCAGCAATTTCCTTGGGGTGTCTACTTTCCAAAATGGGGTCATTTTGGGGGGTTTTGTGCTATCTTGGCATTTTATGGCCTTCAAAACTGTGATAGGTAGTGAGGAGTGAAATCAAAAATTTATGCCCTTAGAAACCTTGAAGGCGGTGCTTGAATTTTGGGGTCCCGTACGCGGCTAGGCTCCCAAAAAGTCCCACACATGTGGTATCCCTGTACTCAGGAGAAGCAGCAGAATGTATTTTGGGGTGTAATTTCACATATGCCCATGGCATGTGTGAGCAATATATCATTTAGTGACAACTTTGTGCAAAAAAAACAAAGTTTGTCATATTCCCGCAACTTGTGGAAAAATATAACATATTCCATGGACTGAACATGCCTCTCAGTAAATAGCTTGGGGTGTCTACTTTCCAAAATGGGGTCATTTGGGGGGGTTTTGTGCTATTTTGGCATTTTATGGCCTTCGAAACTGTGATAGGTAGTGAGGAGTGAAATCAAAAATTTACGCCCTTAGAAATCCTGAAGGCGGTGCTTGGTTTTTGGGGCCCCGTACCCGGCTAGGCTCCCAAAAAGTCCCACACATGTGGTATCCCCATACTCAGGAGAAGCAGCAGAATGTATTTTGGGGTGCAATTCCACATATAACCATGGCATGTGTGAGCAATATATCATTTAGTGACAACTTTTTGTAATTTTTTTATTTTTTTTTGTCTTTATTCAATCACTTGGGACAAAAAAAAAATATTCAATGGGCTCAACATGCCTCTCAGCAATTTCCTTGGGGTGTCTACTTTCCAAAATGGGGTCATTTGGGGGGGTTTTGTACTGCCCTGCCATTTTAGCACCTCAAGAAATGAGATAGGCAGTCATAAATTAAAAGCTGTGTAAATTCCAGAAAATGTACCCTAGTTTGTAGACGCTATAACTTTTGCGCAAACCAATAAATATATGCTTATTGACATTTTTTTTACTAAAGACATGTGGCTGAATACATTTTGGCCTAAATGTATGACTACAATTGAGTTTATTCGATTTTTCTTATAACAAAAAGTAGAAAATATCATTTTTTTTCAAAATTTTCGGTCTTTTTCCGTTTAGATCGCAAAAAATAAAAATCGCAGAGGCAATCAAATACCATTAAAAGAAAGCTCTATTTGTGGGAAGAAAAGGACGCAAATTTCGTTTGGGTACAACATTGCATGTCCGCACAATTTACAGTTAAAGCAGCGCAGTGCAAAATTCTGAATTCACCTCTGGTCCTTTAGCTACCAAATGGTCCGGGGCTTAAGTGGTTAAGGAAACCCTGCGCCAATTTTTTTTTAAAAATGGCGTAGGGGCCCCCCTCAAAATCCATACCAGACCCTTATCCGAGCACGCAACCTGGCAGGCCGCATGTGTAAACATTTTTTTTTTAAACGGCATAGGGGTCCCCCTCAAAATTCATACCAGACCCTTATCCGAGCACGCAACCTGGCAGAGCGCCCCCCCCCCTCCTGAACCGTACCAGGCCACATGCCCTCAACATGGGGGGTGCTTCGGAGTCACCCCCAAAGCACCTTGTCTTCATGTTGATGGGGACAGGGGCCTCATCCCCACAACCCTTGCCCAGTGGTTGTGGGGGTCTGCGGGCGGGGGGCTTATCAGAATCTGGAAGCCCCCTTGACCAAGGAGACTGCCATATTCCACCCCCCCCCCTATGTAAATTGGTAAGGGGTACATTGTACCCCTACCATTTCACAAAAAAAGTGTCAAAAATGTTAACACAAGAGACGGCTTGGGACAAGTCCTTTTAAAAAAAAAAAAAAATTCCAGCGATGTAATCCATCTCGGGAAGGGAACAAAAAAATGGGAAAGTTCTGCCTCCGTGGGAGGCGGCAACTGAGTGATGCTACTCCTGCTGTGACACCTGTTATATAGCTGAGAGTGGGGCCACCCGGTGATGTGGAAACCCCTGTGGCGTCAGAGGGGGGCAGGGTCACCAGTACACGTCACAGGGTGGCCCCGCCCTCCGCTTTCTAACAGCTGTCACAGTGGGAGTAGCGTCACTCGGCAGCCGCCTCCCATGGAGGCGTAAGTTTTCCGATTTTTTTGTTCCCGTCCCGAGATGGATTACATCGCCGGAATTTATTTTTCTTTTTTAATAAAAGACTTGTCCCAAGCTGTCTCTTTTTAACATTTTTGACACGTTTTTTGTGAAATGGTAGGTGACTCCAAAGCACCCCCCCATGTTGAGGGCATGTGGCCTGGTACGGTTCAGGAGGGGGGACGCTCTCTCATTCCCGCCTCTTTTCCTGCGGCCTGCCAGGTTGTGTGTTCGGATAACGGTCTGGTATGGATTTTTGGGGGGAACCCTACGGCATTTTTTTTTTTTGGAACAGGGTTTCCCTTAAGATACATACCAGACCTGAAGGGTCTAGTATGGATTTTGAGGGGGACCCCTACGCCATTTAAAAATTGGTGCAGGGTTCCCCTTAACCTCCCTGGCGGTATGATTCTGTCAGATTTTAGGTGCTGAAAGCGGTACCATTATTCTGCATGGAAATTTGGCGTTTTATATTGCAGGCCTCTAACTCTTAGGAATAACTCACTTAAATCTGTCCAAACCAGAGTCTAGTAGACATCCCGGGTATGATAAAGTTCAAAAAACAAAATTATACATTATAATAAAATAAATAACTATAAAATAATTATAGCAAATAATATAATAATAATAATAAAAGTGTTTTTCAGTGTTTGATGACGAATTTCCCCACAAATCACTATCGCTTAATTCTGCGAGTGATTCTAATTTATTATCGCTGTTTTCTAGTTTTTGGTTGCTATGGACAATCTCCAGTTTCCAGGCAGAAAAAAAAAGTTTTTATAATATAAAAGTGCATGCAGGGCACTGGACAGACCACTAGGGACAATGGGGGTGTGTAATTATTACATACAGTACTGTAATCTGTAAGATTACAGTGTACTGTATGTATACTGTGTTTTAACTTTTTTGAATTTGGCGCCGATCTCCGTCCCCGTGCGTCGTAACGTCGCAGGGAACGGAGCTCGGCGGCATTCGGCAGTGTGTGAATCGAGCGAGATGACGGCTCGATCACACAGCGGGGAAGCATCGCAGGATCCAGGGGACAAGGTAAGTAACTGCTGCCTGGATCACTTCGACGCAGCCCGAGTCTGGCTCGGGGTTACCGCTTTTGGTGCTGAAATTTAACCCCGAGCCAGACTCGGGAATACCGCCAGGGAGGTTAATATTCATACCAGACCCAAAGGGCCTGGTAATGGACTGGGGGGAACCCATGCCATTTTTTTCAATGAGTTTTATCTATATTGCCTGGAACCGACAATTCATTATAGCTGCGAGCAGTTTTAAATGACTTTTTTTCCTTTAGAAATGTAATTTTGCTGCAGGGACTGTTCTAAACATTGGAAACATGCGCCACTTTACAGGCATACTATAGACACCCCCAGGTACGAAATTTAAAGGTATATTCTACTTTTATTGTTTCACTTTAAGCATTATTAAAAACTACAATAAAAAAAAAAAAATTGCATTGATACATGTCCCCTGGGGCAGGACCCAGGTCCCCAAACACTATTAATGACAATAACTTGCATACAAGCCTTTAAAATCATGTTCGTGTCCCATAGAATTTAATGGTGTTAGCGTGTTCAAACACATTTTTTGGCTTTTCGCAAGTTCTGGTGCGAACCGAACCGGGGGGGTGTTCGGCTCATCCTTATTAGTTAGTGATGTGCAGGCAGTGTATTTGATACAGCCTAGTGTATATATATTTATATACTCTGAATTTAGTGTAGATTAGATATTCAGTGTATAATCTATATTCAGTCAGTACAGGCAGTGTATTTGAGATTTTTATATATATATATATATTGTGAGGGGGCTAGCTCGGCAGCGGGTATGTGTGACCCCCGGGATGGGCTCCCCACCCAAAACAGGCCCAGCAGACGGAGGTTGTGGTTTTCAAAATCAAAAAGGTGCGGTTTATTTTCTATTTACAGTGACAAAAACACAGCAAGGCAAAAAAAACATAAACAAAATAAATCCTGGTCAACTTGACCTCTGACTAAACTTACAGGTTTCCTAACTAACGACTGGGATCAGCCTAGTGCTGTCCTAGTCCCTGGTTTTAAATGTCCAAGCAAAATATAGCCACACAGGCTTTCTCTCACCGCACAGGGGTTCACTCTCCCTAGACAGTCCACACAGGTCTGCTTCCAGGCATGAGCTAACATCTAATGAAGCTGGGAGTTTTTTATAGAGGCCTAAATGAGCTGACAAGCTTCAGCTGGCCTCATCAACTCCCTGTCTGCACGACGCCCAGCCCTCTCCCTAGAGGTATGAGTCATCAATGAGCCCACTAGTCTCAGCTGGGCTTATACAACTCTCCACCTAGCTGTATAAGTCAGCGTAAAGCCTGAATCTGGGCGAAATATATCTACCCCCCTGGATGCAACCAGGTGACTTTACCTTCCTGCTGTCACATACCCCCCCCTCTTGTTTTAACCTCGGGGTTGGAACACCAGCAATCAGGCATTCATGTACTCGAGACAAAGCATCCACATTCCCCATTTGAACGCCAGGGCGATGCTTTACTGTGAAGTTGAATTCCTGGAGGGCCAGGAACCACCTATTCACTCTTCTATTTGTTTCCTTGTTTTGAGCCATCCACTTTAACGGAGCGTGATCCGTAACCATGTCAAAGTGCCTACCTAGCAGGTAGTACCGAAGGGAATCTAGAGCCCACTTCACCGCTAAACACTCCTTTTCAACGGTGGCGTAATTTACCTCATGGGACTTCAACTTCCTGCTGAGGTAAATGACTGGGTGCTCTTCCCCGTTCCAGACCTGGGACAATACTGCTCCTAACCCCACATCTGACGCATCACTTTGTACGACAAAGTCTCTAGAGAAGTCGGGTGAGTACAACACTGGCTGGCTACATAAGGCTTGTTTCAAGAATTGGAATGCTGCCTCAGCCTCGGGGGTCCATTTAATCATGACCGACCCTTTCCCCTTCGTCAGGTTGGTTAGGGGCACAGCCTTAGAAGCAAAGTGGGGAATGAATCGCCGATAATACCCAGCGATTCCCAGAAAGGCTCGTACCTGCTTCTTGCTGTTGGGACGTGGCCAACTCTGGATGGCCTCGACTTTGTTGAGTTGGGGTTTTATTACTCCCCTCCCAATGGTGTACCCAAGATATTTGGCCTCCTCCTGCCCAATGGTACACTTCTTGGGGTTAGCCGTAAACCCTGCTTCCCGAACAGAGTCCAGGACTGCTTGCACTTTTGGCAGATGTGAGGCCCAATCTGTGCTATGGACAATTATGTCATCCAGGTAAGCCGCAGCATACTTCCGATGGGGCCTCAGCATCTGGTCCATTTTCCGCTGGAATGTGGCCGGCGCATTCTGTAACCCGAACGGCATTCTTTTATATTGGAACGCCCCGTCTGGGGTTACAAATGCGGTTTTCTCTTTGGCCGACTTGGCCAGGGGGATTTGCCAATACCCTTTTGTGAGGTCAAGAGTCGTCATGTATCGGGCTGTTCCCAGCCGGTCGATCAACTCATCTATACGTGGCATGGGGTAGGTGTCAAATTTTGTAACTTTGTTCAACTGACGAAAATCGTTACAAAATCGCCAGCTCCCATCCGGTTTAGGCACCAACACAATGGGACTAGACCAATCACTTTGGGACTCCTCTATCACCCCTAAGTTCAGCATTCTCTGTACTTCCTCCCGTATTGCCTCCCGTCGGGCCTCTGGGATCCGATAGGGTTTTAACTTCACCCTTTCACCGGGCGGGGTAATAATGTCATGCTCTACCCCAGATGTTTGTCCCGGCAGCTCAGAGAATACCTCCTTGTTGCGAAGTACAAACTCCTTAACCTCCTGTTGTTGGGGTTGTGACAAGGTGGCTGCGATTCCAACCTCAGGAATCACGCAACCAGTTTGAGCTGGTGACCAAGTGTCTGCGACTAGGGACTCTCTATCCCTCCAGGCTTTCAACAGATTAACGTGATAGATCTGTTCGGGCTTTCGCCTTCCTGGTTGTCTGACCTTGTAATTCACTTCGCTCACTTTTTCCATTATCTCGTAGGGGCCTTGCCATTTGGCAAGGAATTTACTTTCAACCGTAGGGACAAGTACCAATATCCTATCCCCCGGGGAAAAGGTACGGGTCTTGGCTCCACGGTTGTACACTCTCTGCTGTGCCAACTGCGCTTGGGCCAAATGTTCCTTCACGATGGGCATTACCTGTGCAATTCGATCTTGCATCAGGGCGACATGCTCAATCACACTCCTGTGGGGAGAACTCTCACTTTCCCAAGTTTCCTTGGCAATATCCAACAGCCCTCTTGGGTGTCTCCCATACAGTAACTCAAAGGGGGAGAATCCCGTAGAGGATTGGGGCACCTCCCTAATAGCAAACATCAAATAAGGAAGTAGACAGTCCCAATCCCTTCCATCTCTATCCACCACTTTCTTCAACATTTGTTTTAGGGTTTTGTTGAATCTTTCAACCAGCCCATCGGTTTGGGGGTGATACACAGATGTACGCAATTGCGTCACTTTGAACAATTTACACAGCTCTTTCATAACCCGGGACATAAAGGGTGTACCTTGGTCCGTAAGCAGTTCTTTACAAATACCCACCCGGCTAAAAACAAGAGATAGCTCTTTGGCTATGGTTTTGGCCGAGGTATTTCTGAGAGGGATCGCTTCTGGATAACGGGTGGCATAGTCCATTATAACCAATATGTACTGGTGCCCCCTAGCGGACTTGATTATAGGACCTACCAAATCCATTGCGATTCTCTCAAACGGGACCTCAATGATGGGTAGAGGGACCAGCGGGCTACGGAAATGTGGCATCGGGGCCGACCTCTGACACACAGGGCAGGAGGAACAATAATTTTCTATGTCCTTCATCACCCCAGGCCAATAGAATCTCTGTAATACCCTCTCTCGGGTTTTCTCTGTCCCCAGATGACCTCCAAGAATGTGCCCATGGGCCAACTCCAACACCAACTTCCTGTAAGGTTTGGGCACCACAAGCTGCTCAACGGTTTCTTCTGCCCTTTTTGCCACCCGATACAGTAGGTCCTTCTCTACGCTGAAGTATGGGTAAGTGCCAGTATTATCTGGGTTCACTAACTCGCCATCTATTTTCACTACGTTTTCCCGTGCCTTTATTAGGGCGGGGTCTTTCAACTGTTCTGTGGCAAAGTTTTCCCTGTGAACCTCAAGATCAGAAAACTCCACAGACGGTAGGTTTTCGTCTGAGGAGGTGGGCTCCTCTCCAGTTTCTTGAGTCTCCCCTGCCAATACTGACAAGGGAAATTCCGGAGAGTCCTCACCACTCTCAGGGGAGTTCTGGCTATCACATTCCTGGTACATAGGGGCACCAGTGGGGGGCTCAGGATCATCCCACAGTTCCCAGAACTTCGGAAAATCCCTTCCCACAATGGCGTCATGCGGTAACTGAGATACTAAGCCCACTGGATGAGAGAGGGTACCTTTGGGGGTCTCGAAACACACCGTAGTCACTGGATACTCTCGGGTGTCCCCATGCACACAAATAACGGCTACCTTGCTATTCCCAGAGACCTCTGTTTTAACTAACTCAGCCTTTATCAGGGTCACAAGGCTACCTGAATCCAGCAATACCACAACATTTCTACCATTAATACACATTTTGCATAAATGTTTCTCAGTTCCCCGAATGGCAGTGCATGCGACTGTCGCACACAGCGACTGACGTCTGCCCGTCAGAAAGTCACACTGCATGGGTTCCTCCACAACCGGGCAATTTGCTGCAATATGTCCCGCTTGCCGGCAGCGGTAGCAAACGATCCTTCTTGCGGCCTCTTGAGCCGCTGATTTCCCAGGCTGTTCTCGCCAAACTTGGGGTAGAGCTCCCACCCTCTCACTCTCTCCACCCTCACCCCTTGGAATCCTCTTATCCGCCCCTGGGGATGGTCTGGTCTTAGGGTGGAAAGTCCGAGTGTCTCTGGAAGAGGCCGTCAGGTTCTCTGTAGCCAAGTATTTCTCCACACGATCCACAAGACCATCGGCCGTCTCTGGGTCTCCATGGCTTACCCACTTTTGGATGGCAGTAGGAAGAGCTCTCAAAAACCGATCCATTACAACACGTTCCACAATCTTTGGTGCGGACAAAGTCTCTGGCTGTAGCCACTTTCTGCTCAGGTGAATGAGATCATACATTTGAGACCTGGGGGGTTTTCCAAGCTGGAAAGTCCAGTTATGCACACGCTGAGCCCGGACAGCCAGGGTGACACCCAGCCTTGCCAATATTTCAGCTTTTAGCATCACATAGTCTTTTGCTTGGTTAGGCTCTAGGTCATAGTAAGCTTTCTGCGATTCACCAGTTAACAGAGGAGCCACTAGTCCAGCCCACTGCTCCTCAGGCCACTTTTCTCTTTCAGCGGTCCTTTCAAATGTGGTCAAAAATACCTCTGGATCATCCTCTCCAGTCATTTTTGTCAATAAACGACTCACCCCAAAGGACGCGGTATTAGTGGGACGGCTTTCCTCACTGGTCTGCGGACGTTGCTGCATTACTGCTTCCATCTGTTGTTGTAGTCTCTGCTCTTGCTTCTGCAACAGGTCTATGAAGCGGGCCTCAGATTGCTGTTGGGCTTGTTGCTGAGCCTCCAGACTCTGTTGTAAAGTTGCAAGGCTCTGTTGATGAGCTTGCTGCTGGGCTGCAAGGCTCCTTTGCAAACCTGCATTTGTCTGCTGTTGATTGGCATTTGCTAGAGCCAGCTGTTTCAGTATCTCCTCCATGCTGGCTTAAAAAAAAACTGCCACTGGTTCTCCACCAACTGTGAGGGGGTTAGCTCGGCAGCGGGTATGTGTGACCCCCGGGATGGGCTCCCCACCCAAAACAGGCCCAGCAGACGGAGGTTGTGGTTTTCAAAATCAAAAAGGTGCGGTTTATTTTCTATTTACAGTGACAAAAACACAGCAAGGCAAAAAAAACATAAACAAAATAAATCCTGGTCAACTTGACCTCTGACTAAACTTACAGGTTTCCTAACTAACGACTGGGATCAGCCTAGTGCTGTCCTAGTCCCTGGTTTTAAATGTCCAAGCAAAATATAGCCACACAGGCTTTCTCTCACCGCACAGGGGTTCACTCTCCCTAGACAGTCCACACAGGTCTGCTTCCAGGCATGAGCTAACATCTAATGAAGCTGGGAGTTTTTTATAGAGGCCTAAATGAGCTGACAAGCTTCAGCTGGCCTCATCAACTCCCTGTCTGCACGACGCCCAGCCCTCTCCCTAGAGGTATGAGTCATCAATGAGCCCACTAGTCTCAGCTGGGCTTATACAACTCTCCACCTAGCTGTATAAGTCAGCGTAAAGCCTGAATCTGGGCGAAATATATCTACCCCCCTGGATGCAACCAGGTGACTTTACCTTCCTGCTGTCACAATATATATATATATACCGTATATACTCGAGTCCCCTGGACCCCAAACTTGGCACACAAGTGTGCAAAGTTTTTGTTTGGAGGACCTACGGTCGGAGAGCACTGATTTTTCAAAACTGGGCACCCCTTCCATAGACTCCCATGTTAAACGTCAGTCTAGTCATGGACACAGTGAGGCATGGGCACAGTGAGGCATATGGGCACAGTGAGGCATGGACACAGTGAGGCATGGACACAGTGAGGCATGGACACAGTGAGGCATGGGCACAGTGAGGCATGGACACAGTGAGGCATGCACATGGACACAGTGAGGCATGCACATGGACACAGTGAGGCAAAGTGAGGCATGCAGTTGGACACAGTGAGGCAAAGTGAGGCACAGTGAGGCATGCAGATGGACACAGTGAGGCAAAGTGAGGCACGTAGATGGACACCCTAGGCTTATACTCGAGTCAATAAGTTTTCCAATTTTTTGTGGTAAAATTAGGTGCCTCGGCTTATATTCGGGTCGGCTTATACTCGAGTATATACGGTGTATATATATATATATATATATATATATATATATATATATACAGCCTAGTATATACTCTGCATCTAGTGTAGATGAAATATTCAGTGTAGACTCTATATTCAGGCAGTGTAGTATATATGATATAGTTTATTGAAGTGGTTACCCCTTCAGGTCTGGTATGGATTTTAAGGTGAACCCTACGCCAAAATATAAAAAAAATGGCGTGAGGGCCCCCCAAAAATCCATACCAGAGCCTTATCCAAGCACGCAACCTGGCAGGCCGCAGGAAAAAGGAGGGGACGAGCCATACCAGGCCACATGCCCTCAACATTGGGAGGGTGCTTTGGGGTCCCCCAAAACACCTTGTCCACATGTTGTGGGGGTCTACACAACCCTTGTCCGGTGGTTGTGGGGGTCTGCGAGCGGGAGGGCTATTCGGAATCTGGAAGCCTCCTTTAACAAGATCCCCCAGATCCCGCCCCCCATGTGAATGGGTATGGGGTACATTGTACCTCTACCCGTTCCCCCAAAAAAGTGTAAAAAGAAGCAGAAGCAGGAGATCATTTTGGACAATTTCTTTATCAAAAAAAAGAATGTCACATGACCTCAGAAGGGGGTGGGGTCACTCGGTTCCCATGGAGGTTGGAGTTTTTCAGTTTTTTCTTTGTTTTTTGTTTTTTTGGGATGTTTGGTGCCGTGATTGAAGATGGATGGACATCGTGGGACCCTTTGTTTAATTTTATTTTTACATTTTTTAATAAATGAATTGTGAACATGGGAAAGATGCGCTACTTTACAGGCATATTTAATTTTTATTGTTTCACTTTAAGCATTATTAAAATCACTGCTCCTGAAAAAACGGCAGTTTTTAAAACTTTATTTTGCATTGATACATGTCCCCTAGGGCAGGACTTTTTATTGCAATAACTTACAAATAAGCCTTTAAAATTAGCAATTTTTATTTTTCATGCTCGTGTCCCATAGACTATTAATAGGGTTTGCGTGTTCGCACAAATATTTTGCCTGTTCAGCTGCAAACTGAACCGGGGGGTGTTCAGCTTATGCCTAGTTTACAGTATGTTTAGCCTTCAATGCATTTTCAGACATGTGGTCATACATTGTGTAATCCACTTGCCGACCGCCCCACATACATGTACTGCGGGGCGGCGGCTCTCCTGTGCAAAATAACGTACCTTTACGTGATTTTGCTCCTCTATGGTCTGTGGCACTCACGCTCGTCACCGGCAACCAGCTCCCACTGGACAAGCAGGAACATGGGTATCTGTCTTTCCACAGTTAAAGCATCGCTCACACAGTTAGAAAGCAATGCCTAGGGACACATTTAACCCTTTGATCACCCCTGATGTTGACCCCTACCCTGTCAGTGTCATTAGTACAGTAACAGTGCAATTTTTTTTAGCACTGATCACTGCATTCATGTCACTGGTCCCCAAAAAGGTCAAAAAGTGTCATTTGGTGTCAGATTTGTCTGCTGCAATATCGCAGTCCCGATTTAGGTCACTGATTGCTGCCATTACAAAATATACCATAGTTTGTAGACGCTATAACTTTTGTGCAAACCCATCGATATATGCTTATTGTTTTTTTTTACCACAAATATATAGCAGAATACATATTTGCCTAAATTGATGAAGACATTTTATTGTTTACAGTTTCTTATTGGATGTGTTTTATAGAAGACATTAAAAAATATATATATTTTTTCAAAATTGGCATTTTTTTTCTTTATAGCTCAAAATATAAAAACCACAGAGGGGATCAAATACCACCAAAAGGGGGGTGGAGCCGGCAGCCAGAGCTGATGGATGTGTGTTAGGTGAGCTCTGACACACCGGGTGTAATAACGCGGCTCACAGCGATCCAGGCATCACAAAAATTACATCAATAGACTGGGGAGGACGTGGGGAACAGTGTGGCAACAATGCTTAAACATAAGGAGAGAGAGGGACCCCGAAAATTAACGGATTTCTTCCCTCCACTCGCGGGCCGAAAAAACCAAGATGGCGCCCGCGCCGGGAGCCGTTCCTTAGCCTCCAGACTGCAGCCTTCCAACAATCCGCTGCTATCCACGGGTGAGTCGCATCCCCAAGCCCTTCACACATCATTTTCCCCTTTTAATAGCCCTGTTAAACAAAAGAGAAGGGTTGGGGAAGGAGGGGAGCCTCAAAATGATGCAGACACTGCAGGGGAAGAAATGGAGGAATCCTCCATCTATAACCAGCAACTGGATGCATTCCCCACCTCAGGGAAACCTATACTAGACACCACAATGAAAGAAATGCTGCAAAATCTGCGGGGGGCCCTCCAGCATGATATAGCAGTGTTCATGCATATTACACAAAAAGAAGTTGCTGCGGTAACTAGCAGGGTGGACTATGTAGAAAAGAAAATGGAGGAATTTACATTGGCACACAATGAGCTTGTTGATGCGCACTTTGAGGTGGAAGACGAAATTAAAGCTATGTGCCTTAAAATGGCTGACATCGAGGACAGGGCACGAAATTTAGAGGGATACCTGAGACCGTCAAGCCTGCTGAACTCACAGCGTACCTGCAAAAGCTTATGATGGCAGCCCTTCTGTCACTGAGCTCAGCAGATATCACCATTGACAGGGCCCACAGACTGCCTAAACCCTCTTTCCTGCCCGATCAAAACCCCCGAGATGTTATAGCAAGAATACATTTTTACCATGTAAAGGATCAGCGTTATGCCAGACAGCACCCTGCTCTCCCTGATCCCTTTGCGGGAATAGCACTGTATGCTAACTTATCACAGGCTACCCTGTCCACCAGGCGCGACCTGGTTCCAATTACCAAAATGCTGCGCAACCATAAAATCCTCTACAAATGGGGCTTCCCGGCCAAACTGATAGTGCACATGAATAACGAATCGCATACAATCACGACTCTGGATAGAGGGCTGGAGCTTCTCCGTAAATGGCGTCTAATGCCAACTGATGGAATCCCTGCGGACATGAACCCTGCATGCCAAAACCGTAACAACTCTCGACAGAACAAGAGTAAATAACCCCTGTATTCAAGTTTGTCATGATGCCTAGCATCTCTCCATTAGACTGCCTTTACCCCTCCATCAGGGACATTGCACGCCTGATGCCTCTCGGCCTCTTCATATTCTATGAGTAGCTAAGCAAAATACCTGATGTTCGGCTATATGGTCGAATGACTATTCTTTTTTTCCCCCCACATAAGTTACGAGATGCTTTCCGTAACCTGTTTGCCGCATGCCAAGCGGCCTGACCTTTCCGATGCACGTACAGTTTTTCTTTGGTTGACTCTGATTAGTTTTTTTGTTGTTTCTCAAGTTGCAAAGCTTTTCTTTTTTTCTCCTTTTCGGATCTCAATCATTCTGAACATACCTAGAATAAAAATGCTACTGATAGGAACTACCACCAGATGGCACCATTGCGCAACACTCCAATGGAATGACCCTTAGGCTGGGTTCACACTAGTGCGACACGACATCTGTCCTACTTTGGATCCAACTTTGCCCTGCGACATGAAGCCGACATATGGCCGACTTTCAATGAACGGGGATCCGACTTGGATCCCCGCCAATGGCAGGCACTGTGTTTGGTATGAATCTTGAGGGGGAACTCCACGCCAAATTTTAAATAAAAAACCGGCATGGGTTCCCCCTCCAGGAGCATACCAGGCCCTTGGGTCTGGTCTGGATTTGAAGGGGAACCCCTACGCCGAAAAAACGGCGTGGGGTCCCCCCAAAATCCAAACCAGACCCTTTTCCGAGCACACAACCTGGCAGGCCACAGGGGAAGAGGGGGGATGAGAGAGCGGTCCCCCCTCCCTCCTGAACCATACCAGGCCACATGCCCTCAACATGGGGGGTTTGCTGCTCTGGGGCAGGGGGGCGACCTGCAGCCCCCCCACCCCAGAGCACCCTGCCCCCATGTTGATGAGGATAGGGCCTCTTCCCGACAACCCTGGCCGTTGGTTGTCGGGGTCTGCGGGCGGGGGGCTTATCGGAATCCGGGAGCCCCCCTTGATAAGGGGGCCCCCAAATCCCGGCCCCCCTACCCTAAATGTGAATGAGTATGGGGTACATCGTACCCCTACCCATTCACCTGGTGGAA
Organism: Rana muscosa; assembly: GCA_029206835.1. Lineage (NCBI taxonomy): Eukaryota > Metazoa > Chordata > Amphibia > Anura > Ranidae > Rana > Rana muscosa. The sequence goes on from CM055117.1 coordinate 414,603,070, forward strand.
AAAAAATGTCAAGAAAAAACACAACACAGCTTTTTAAATTAATTTATTGCACAGCTCCAGGGTCTTCTTCCGACTTCGGGGGTCTCCGCGCTCTCCGCGCTCTCCGGTTCTTTCTTCCGCGGGGCCTCCGCTATCTTCTTCCAGCTCTTTTGCTAACGGAGGCCCGGTCTTCTCCGTCGCCTTCTTCTTCTCCCACTCTCCAGTTCTTCTCTCGCTCTCCGGTTCTTTCTTCCGCCGGGCCCGGTCTTCACGTCGTCTTGTCCAGCTCTCCGTTGTCCTTCTGCCGGCCCCTCCACTACCTTCTTGTAGCTCTTTTGCTAGTGGAGGGGCCGGTCTTCCCGTCGCCATCGCCGTCTTCTTCTCTCTTCTCCTCCTCGATGTTGACGTGTCGCTTCCTTCCGCTGTAATACTGGCTGTTCGCTCTGCTCCGCATTAATATAGGCTTCTCATGACGTCACAGTCACATGCTCCGGTGGCCCCGGAGCATGTGACTGTGACGTCATGGGAGCATGTGACTGTGACGTCATGAGAAGCCTATATTAATGTGGAGCGGAGCGAACAGCCAGTATTACATGCAAGTATGCGGTCCGACTTTGATCCGACTTCAATGATAGTCAATGGGCTGAAGTCGGATCAAAGTCGGACCAAAGTAGTACAGGGAGCATTCTCAAAGTCAGACCGACATGTGTTGGACCAGTTAAGACGGCTCCCATAGGGAAACATTGATTTTCACACGTCATGCGACATGAGGTCCCAATGTCGGAGCGTTTGTCACCCCAGTGTGAACCCGGCCTCAAGCTTATGTCATATAATGTGAGGGGATTGAACAGCCCTCATAAAAGAAGAGCCCTTTGGAAATCTGCCATGGACTCACAGTGCGAGATCATATGTGTAAAAGAGACTCATTTTTCTAGTGTAAAACCCCCAAAGTGTACACATGCCAAATTTCCACATATATTTACTGCCAAAAACTCTACAAAAAAAATGGGGTAATGACTGCTTTTAAGGACACGTTAACCTTCTCTCTATTACAGGAACATGCTGATCCCCTTGGTAGCTACCTTATCCTAGTAGTTGAAGTGAACCGAACCACCTACACGCTAGTGAATCTCTATGCGCCTAATGTAAGACCTTTGAGATTTATTCGCAAAGTTATTAAGCTGGCTAATAAGCTACAAAAGGGTGGTCTGATAATATGTGGTGATTTCAATATGGTTATGAATGAAGAATTGGATGTGTCTTCAGTAGCTCTTAGGCGGAGGCCCTCATTAGGATCACTGTGTCATGTGGAACGGCTCTTTGATCCATGGCGCTGCCTTAGGTCTAATGAAAGAGACTATACATTTTATTCAACGGTGCATGATAGCTATTCAAGAATTGATTTCTTCCTAACTGACATACACTTACTGCAAAATGTTCAAGCTGCTGACATCCACAATATCACATGGTCGGACCATGCGCCAGTGACTATTGGGGTTGTGGATGCCGGCAAATTCTCTCACAAGCCACTGTGGTGTAACAACACCTTCCTCCTGTCGCACCCCACGATCAGGGGTGAGATAGGGGAAAGGCTGACAGAATATTTTAAAATCAATGATAATGGGGAATGCTCTCCTATGACCACCTGGTGTGCACACAAAGCTTTCGCTAGGGGTACGCTTATACAAATTGCCTCCAGGGAAAAGAGGAAAAAATCGCAACGCATGTCACAATTACAGGAATCCATAGCAGATCTAGAAGCACAGCACAAAAACCCAGACACCAAATCTGACACCATCCTTAAGCGCCTCACTGCTTGTCGTGAGGAACTACGGCAGGAAATATGAGCAGACTATGACACTTACTTTAAAAGATTGAAAGTTTCATACTACTCCCAAAATAATAAAGCGGGTAAAATCCTAGCCTCCCAACTTAAAAAACGACAGGCACGTGCCAACCTTACGCACATCAAGCACCATCTCTCCAATGTGACGTTCAATAACCCTAAAGATATTGCCAACGCATTTAAGGATTATTATGAATCCTTGTACAATCTTAATGTAGACCCATCTACTCATCAGCCCACAGACAAGGAGATTGATGACTTTTTACACAGTGTCCATCTCTGCCTTCCATAGACCCAGTTTCCCTACAAAAACTGAATGCTCCCATTACTACCCAGGAAGTTGAGGATGTTATTACATCCTTACCTATGCATAAATCCCCGGGCGTGGACGGCTTCTCAGCTGAGTATTATAAAGCATTTTTTGCTCTGCTTGCACCTGAACTAGTGAAAATCTTTAATATTGTAGCCTCATCAGGCTCCTTCCCGAACAAAATGCTCCAAACGGTGATAGTTACATTACCAAAACCTGGCAAAGACGCATCAGTACCACAAAATTTTAGGCCTATATCACTATTAAACTCTGACCTGAAAATTTATGCCAAAATTCTAGCAAATAGACTGATGGATATAACCCCCTCCCTTGTAGGTTTGGATCAAGTTGGCTTTGTAAAAGGTAGGCAAGCACCAGATGGCACTGGGAGAATGCTAAACCTTCTGCGGTTAGCAGAGGTCACGCGGACACCTAGCACCTTCCTAGCTCTTGACGCAGAAAAGGCCTTTGACAGGGTCCACTGGGCCTATCTGTCAAAGACTCTACACAAATTTGGAATCACAGGTCCAATCCACACGGCTATAATGTCCCTGTACTCTAACCCTACTGCCAGAGTCTACTCATCTAGTATGCTATCTGACACCTTTAAATTATCTAATGGCACCCGCCAAGGATGCCCATTATCCCCAATTATCTTTTCTCTATTTATAGAACCCCTAGCGGAATCTATCAGATCCAGCGTAGACATAACAGGCATAGAAACTAGCTCTGGAGCCCATAAAATAGGTATTTTTGCGGATGACATCATTCTCACTGTCTCCAACCCTACGACATCTTTACCAACCATCCGAAATATACTGCACAAATTTGGACAGATCTCCTTTTACAAGGTCAACACATCTAAATGCTACGCTCTGACACTTAACATCCCAAATAATGAAAAAACTAGATTAAAAACTATATTCCCGTGCAACTGGGACCCCCCTGCTATCACGTACTTGGGTGTGCAGCTAACTTAGTCATCCACCAAAATCTACCCGACTAACTACCCCCCGCTACTGAACAAGGTAGAAGCGGAACTTAATCAAATCGGCACCTTACATCTCACATGGCTGGGGAGGATAGCTGCATATCAAATGCAGGTGATGCCTAAACTCCTTTACTACTTCAGGACATTACCCATCCCGGTACCCCAAAAGTTCTTTACGCAACTAGATACATCTCTGAAAAAGTTTATATGGGGGAGTAAAAAACCAAGGGTTGCATTAGCACAGCTTTACAAACCTAAACACCTTGGAGGGGTGGGACTACCGAACGCTCAACTATACTACAGGGCAGCAATTTTAGAACAGATGCGATATTGGTTCTCCTCCCAAACAGACAACCGATGGTCAGACATTGAAAGCACAGTTACACCTGGACACAATCTTCCAGCATTAGCTTTTGCTGCCAGCATTAATTATAGACCTATCACACCAGCATACTCAACTATACAAGCATCAATCGATGCTTGGTCCTCCCTAACCAATACCCGCTTTACTGATACCCCCACTCACAAATTAACCACTAGCAACCTATGAATATCTAATACCTAATTTCTCGGCCCAATCTTGGAGAAAGATGGGAATGCACTTCACCATCCCAGCTTTAAATGAACAGAGTGCAATAGATAGTTACAGGGTCTTCCAGATACGTCATTATTCGCGTAATGTCCCAATTAAATCCATTAAATCCGCAGATGTTGTGGGAATTTCTTCTGAGCAGATCCCCAAAAAACCTCAAAGGAATATCCCACTTTTACAAGCATGCGTCCCCGCTATATGTCCAAACTAAGCTCCCCTGCATGCATAAATGGGAACAAGAACTTCAGAAAGAATTTCCTTTACACCAGTGGCATAAGGCAATACATTATAATAGTAAATCCTCGGCATGCGTGGACCACTGGGATAATGCTCAAAAACTTCTACACAGATGGTACCTTACCCCTGCCCGCCTTCACAAAATGAGCTCTGATACTTCACCTTTATGTTGGAGAAAATGCCAATCCAAAGGTAGTCTAATCCATATCTTCTGGAGCTGTGATGTCCTACACACATTCTGGTTAAAAGTACAATCACTCATTCGGAACATCACCGGAATAGATTATACTTTTAATGCTGCATTTACATTATTGAGCCTTGGTATAGAGAATTTCCCTCCATTAATGAGAAAAGTGGTCACTCACATCATGTTCGCAGCGTGAATATCGATTGCAAAAAATGGCGCTCCCAAGTACCTCCCAGTATCTCAGAAGTCATAGCTAGAGTAAACTCACAATATACTATGGAAAAGATGCTTGCTTATACAGAAAGACGTTCCCTAACCTTCCATAGACACTGGGAAATATGGAAAACGTCCAAGTATTCCCCCTCATACATATGATATGATATGATTTGATGATATGTCACAAACTGAATAATCTCCATCAGCGTCTAGTGGTATGAACTGATAATAAGATATGATTAGGAATGCTTGTCCAAATACTTCTACTCGCACAGTTTAGATTTATCTTTGTTTAATATCGGTTACTGCCAAAGCGTTTTAGATCTTACTGGTTGGATTAGTTTCTTGGACCCTCATTAAGGTCCAGGATGAGCTACACAGCACAGTCCATGCAGATAGCCTGCTCACAGTGTGAACCCTAAAGGGGTGACAGGCCTATCCTCCTAGTGAGGCCTATGCCAATCTTTGCATGTGTAGCTCCATAAATAACTTGCATTTTATATTCTTCATTCTAGGATCTATAATTGTTACTCACTTTGTATGACTCTGTACTTTAAAATGTGCATAAATTCTGTATACATTGTGAAAGAAACCAATAAAAATCTATTGTTTAAAAAAAAATACCACCAAAAGAAAGCTCTAATTGTGTGAAAAAAGGACATCAATTTTATTTGTGTACAGCGTTGCATGACTGTGCAATTGTCAGTTAAATAATGAAGTGCCGTATCACAAAAAATTGCCTGTTCATGAAGTGTGGTAAACCTTCCGGAACATACAAGAGAAAGGAGAGCGCACAACTGCCCTAGTGAGATACTGTTTTTAATGATTAAAATACAAAATCAGAAGTAGAATGTTGCACTCACAAACATGGGACTGTGATCACATGTACAAAAGTATGCCTGCTCCCCTGGCCTGTGTGGCTGGGTTGGCTGCACAACCCGATGGGCGATGCAAGATGTTGATAAGAGCCTAGCCTCCACGTCCAGTGCAAGCAGCTGTGCTCATGCACGGACCAGCCGGTGCTGTGTGACGTCACTCCGGCCAAGGAGGGGGGAAAAGTGAGTGTAGCGTCTCCTCTGTCACAAGAACGGTTGCCAAGACTACATGTTTCGGAGGCGCGACCTCCTTCAGGTAATTCCCTCTTCACCTTTATCCCACCACTATATAGGATCCCATGCCCCTCCTCCATGACAACCAATGCCATAAACCAGAATAGGAGCACGGAGTTCACAGAGGGAGGTGTATACAGAGAATGAGGGGCAATTAGTTAGCAACAGCACCCTAAGCTAAATTAATTATCAAATTTATATACATTAGTTACATTTAATTTGATTAAAATAATCTTAAACTATACTAACTGATGTTACATAGTTACATAGTTAGTCAGGTTGAGAAAAAACACAAGTTCATCCAGTTCAACCATAAAAAAATAAAATAATAATATCATACAATCCCATATACCTAATTCTATACCCACAGTTGATCCAGAGGAAGGCGAAAAACCCCAGCAGAGCACTATCCAATTTGCTACAGCAGGGGAAGAAATTCCTTCCTGATCCCCCGATAGGCAATCGGATATTCCCTGGATCAACTTTACCTATAAATGTTAGTACACAGTTATATTATGTACATTTAAGAAAGAATCCAGGCCTTTCTTAAAGCAACCTACTGAGCTGGCCAGAACGACCTCTGCAGGGAGTCTATTCCACATTTTCACAGCTCTTACTGTGAAGAAACCTTTCCGTATTTGGAGGTGAAATCTCTTTTCCTCTAGACGTAAAGAGTGCCTCCTTGTCCTTTGTGTTGACCGCAAAGTGAATAACTCAACACCAAGTTCACTATATGGACCCCTTATATATTTGTACATGTTAATCATATCCCCCCTTATTCTCCTCCTCTCAAGAGTGAATAAATTCTGTTCCTCTAATCTTTCCTCATAGCTGAGCTCCTCCATGCCTCTTATCAGTTTGGTTGCCCTTTGCACTTTCTCCAGTTCCCCAATATCCTTTTTGAGAACTGGGGCCCAAAACTGAACTGCATATTCCAGATGAGGTCTTACTAATGATTTGTACAGGGGCAAAATGATATCTCTCTCTCTGGAGTCCATACCTCTCTTAATACAAGAAAGGACTGCAGCTTGGCATTGCATGCCATTATTGAGCTTATGATCTACCAAAACCCCCAGATTTTTCTCCACTACGGATCCCCCCAGTTTTACTCCCCCTAGTATGTATGATGCCTTCATATTCTTAGCCCCCAAGTGCATAACTTTACATTTATCAACATTAAACCTCATCTGCCACATAGTCACCCAATTAGAGAGAGCATTGAGGTCGGCTTGTAAATTGGCGACATCCTGTAAGGACGTTATTCCACTGCATAGCTTGGTGTCATCTCCAAAGACGGAAATGTTACTTTTGATCTCAGACCCAATATCATTTATAAAGATATTAAAAAGTAAGGGTCCCAACACTGAACCTTGGGATACACCACTGATAACATTAGAGCATTCAGAGTAAGGCCTCGTACACACGACCGAGTTTCTCGGCAAGAACCAGCAAGAAACTTGCTGGCAGAGATGTCTTGCCGAGAAATTCGTTCGTGTGTATGGTTTCTCGTCAAGAAAACCGACAAGTAATCTCGACGAGAAAATAGAGAACCTGCTCTCTATTTTCTCGTCGAGATTCTCGTCAGCCTGTTTCTCGACGAGAAAAGTGAGTGTGTGTACACTTACCTGTCCTCCGGGAAGCCCGCGCATGTTCGAAATGAATTTGACGCATGCGCGGTAGCTTCCTAGGCATAGGTAGGGTATACCAAGATGGCGGCGACGGCATCGAATGTGACGAGCGCATGCTCGTCATATTCGATGACGTCACCGCGTTCGCTCTATTCAAAGAACCGCGGGTTCTTTGAATCGAGCGTGTGTACACTCGGCCGGGACAAGTTTCTTGTCCAAGAATCTCGTCGAAAAAAACGACATGTTTTTTTCGACGAGAATCTCGGCCGTGTGTACGAGGCTTAAGAATCATTAACCACTACTCTCTGAATTCTGTCTTTTAGCCAGTTTTCTATCCATTTACAAACTGATATTTCCAATCCTGTAGACTTTACCTTACATATGAGCCGTGTGTGGGGAACTGTATTGAACGGTTTTGCAAAATCCAAGTATACCACGTCCACCGCCACCCCTCTGTCCAAGGTTTTACTTACCTCTTCATAAAAAGAAATCAGGTTTGTCTGACAACTTCTGTCTTTCATGAATCCATGCTGTCTGTTGCTTATTTTTTTTTTTCCAGCAAGAACTCATCTATGTGGTCTTTTATTAATCTCTCCAGTATCTTCCCAACTATAGAAGTTAAACTAACAGGTCTATAGTTACATGGTAAAGACTTTGTTCCCTTTTTAAATATACATTGTATATACATTTGATAATTAATTTAGCTTAGGGACGTGGAGGCTAGGCTCTTATCAACATCTTGCATTGCCCATCGGGTTGTGGAGCCAACCCAGCCACACAGGCCAGGAGAGGAGGCATATTTCATGCTGTACATGCGATCACAGTCCCATGTTTGTCAGTTCAACATTCTACTTCTGATTTTGCATTTTAATCATTAAAAAACGGTATCACACTAGGGCAGTCGTGCGCTCTCCTTTCCCTTGTAAGTTTCAGATTCAAGTCCGACACCCAGTGGATTTCTGTGAGAGCTGCAACACCTAGAGCAAGAGAACTTTAACACAGACTGACAATATTTAAGAGGTGTATGTGGGGTCTGCACTGATTGTTTTTTTTTGTGTTTGGTAAACCTTCCGGGGCTGAAGTGGTTGTTAAAGGGGGCTTCCAGATTCCGATAAGCCCCCCATCTGCAGACCCCCACAACCAACGAGCAAGGGTTGTGGGGACCAACATGGGGACAAGGTGCTTTGGGGTCAGACCATGTTGAGGGTATGTGGCCTGGTATGGTTCAGGAGGGGGGAGCTCTCTCGTCCCCCCTCTTTTTCCTGCGGCCTGCCATGTTGTGTGCTCAGATAAGGGTCTGGTATGGATTTTTGGGGGACCCCTACGCCATTTCTTTTTATTTGGCGCAGGGTTCCCCTTAAAATCCATACCAGACCTGAAGGGTCTGGTATGGATTTTGGGGGCACCCCTACAGCATTTTTTTTAATTTGGCTCAGGGTTCCCCTTTATATCCATACCAGACCTGAAGGGCCTGGTATGGATTTTGGGGGGACCCCCATGCAATTTTTTTTTTTTAAATTTTGGCCAAAGGGCCAAAGGGCCTGGTAATGGACTGGGGGGGGACCCATGCCATTTTTTTTTTAATGAGTTTTATTTATATTGCCGGGACCCGACAATTCATTACAGCCGTGAGCAGTTTTAAATTACTTTTTTTCCTTCAGAAATCATTTTGCTGCGGGACTGTTCTAAACAGGGAAAAAATGTGCCACTTTACAGGCATACTATAGACACTTTAACGATATTTAAAGGAATATTTAATTTTTATTGATTCACTTTAAGCATTATTAAAATCTCTGCTCCAGAAAAAACAGCCATTTTTAAAACGTATTTTTGCATTGATGCATGTCCCCTGGGGGAAGGACCCGGGTCCCCAAACATTTTATGACAATGCCATGCATATACAGTAAGCCTTTAAAATTAGCACTTTTGGTTTTTCATGTTCGTGTCCCATACTTTAACGGTGTTCGCGTGTTTGGACACATTTTTTGCCTGTTCGCAAGTTCTGGTGCGAACCGAACTGGGGGGTGTTCGGATCATCCTTACTACGCAACAACAATATACCATACAAATGGAAGCACCCCACCAGATTAATAGTAGAATACAATGGAAAGTCGTTTAACATTACCTCCCTGGAAAAAGGCCTCTCACTGCTGGGAGAATGGGGCATAATACCCATCCAGACCCCCCATTATGATACCCGTAACCCTCCAGGCAAGCTTCCACCCCCTGGCTCAATACCCAATCGGGGGCTCGCAACAGAAACCGCTAGCATCCGGATAAGTCTGTGAAATATCATATAACCACATAAAGTCTCTTTCTATGGCTCCCCAGCCATTGTGCTAGACTTACTTGAACTTTTTCCCCCCGACCGAATTGCAACAGCCTATTTGATTCCTGTTGAGGCTGTACAGGCATGTCCTCTTTGTTCTGTTCAACTGCTAACTCTCCCTTTGTTTTCTCCTCCATGCATGAGAAATTGGATATCCACCTACTTGACTGTTATAAAGTGACACCTACGACCAAACTCAGGACCTACCTCCAGATCCGATGACTATGGATCCATGATGGTAGATCATCTAAACCTCATCCCAACTTGATAGTGAGTACGCTACCCATATCACTACATCAACCCTACAATGACACTTAAAAATCTCTCACTGAACGTGAAAGGCCTAAACCACCCGCAAATATTATCTGTGCTCAGGAGACTCGAACACTCCCCTCCTTTGTCAAAAAAACTTTCCACATATCTTTCTGGCATCTAACCAAAACCAAGAAGACAAGAGGAGTACTAGTCGCCATTAGCAAAGCAACAGACTTCCTACTACACGAGTCCATACCAGATCCTGGTAGTAGATATCTATTCCTAATTAGGGATGAGCTTCGAGCTCGAGTCAAACTCATGTTCGACTCGAACATTGCCTATTCGCCCGCCGAACAGCGAACAATTTGGGTGTTCGTGGCAAATTCAAAAAGCCACGGAACACCCTCTAAAAGTCTATGGGAGAAATCTAAAGTGCTAATTTTAAAGGCTCGTATGCAAGTTATTGTCATAAAAAGTGTTTGGGGACCCGGGTCCTGCCCCAGGGGACATGTATCAATGCAAAAAAAAGTTATAAAAACTGCAGTTTTTTCGGGAGCAGTGATTTTAATAATGCTTAAAGTGAAACAATAAAAGTGAAATATTCATTTAAATTTCGTACCTGGGGGGTGTGTATAGTATGCCTGTAAAGCAGCGCGTGTTTCCCATGTTTAGAATTGTCCCTGCACAAAATGTCATTTCTGAGGGAAAAAAAGTAATTTAAAACCACTCGCGGTTTAATGAATCCCCGGGTCCCCGTCAATACAGAGAAAAGTCATTGAAAATAACGTCCTGTCCTTTTTTTTCATGATTTTTATCTGTATTGCCGACCTGACAATTTATTAATAGATGCAGTCGTTTTAAATGACTTTTTTTTCCTTCAAAAATGACATTTTGCGCAGAAAACCAAAATTTAAAAAAAAAAATGCGTGGGGGTCCCTCCCCAAATTCAATATCAGGCCCTTCAGGTCTGGTATGAATATTAAGGGGAACCCCGCACCAAAATGTAAAAAAAAAATGGCGTGGGCCCCCCCCAAAAATCCATACCAGACCCTTCAGGGGGTCACCCGCACGTCACTGGGAAAGCCCGGGTTTCCCCGCTTGCCGGGGAATAGCCAATGATGTAGGCAGGGTCTAACGTTCAAGGGGGCGGGGTCACCCTTCAGATCATAGGGTAAGCCCTGGCTTTAGCTGCTTGCCGGGGAATAGCCAATGACGTAAGCGGGGTCCTGCCTACGTCATTGGCTATTCCCCGGCAAGCGGGGAAAGCTGGGGCTTACCCTATGATGTGACGGGTGACACCGCCCCCTCGTACGCCATGGGGGTTTCGTGTGGAGTGGAGACTGGAGGAGACTGCAGTGCTGGACATTGGATCACCGCGGGTCATAGAGAACAACGCTGGACAGACTGGATTACAAGGCTGGAATGTTTTTTTTTTTTTTTTAATAAAGGACTTTCCCAACTGTGTCTGTGTGGTTTTTTTTTTTCAATTTTTTACACTTTCTTTGTGAAAGTTACTTTGTGTTCTTTGTGTATCCGTTACCAATTCACATAGGGGGGTGGAATCTAGGGGTCCCCTTTGTTAAAGGGGGCTTCCAGATTCCGATAAACCCCCTGCCCGCAGACCCCCACAACCACCGGGCAAGGGTTGTGGGGATGAGGCCCTTCTCCCCATCAACAAGGGGACATCCTCCCCATGTTGAGGGCATGTGGCCTGGTACAGTTCAGGAGGGGGGCGCTCTCTCATCCCCCCCCTCTTTTCCTGTGGCCTTCCAGGTTGCGTGCTCGGATCAGGGTCTGGTATGGATTTTTGGGGGGACCCCACGCCATTTTTTAAAAAATTTTGGTGCGGGGTTCCCCTTAAAATCTATACAAGACCCGAAGGGTCTGGTATGGATTTTTGGGAGGGACCCCACGCCATTTTTATTTTTATTTTGGTGCGGGGTTCCCCTAAATATCCATACCAGACCTGAAGGGCCTGATATGGAATTTGGGGGGAACCCCCAAGCATTTAAAAAAAAAAAAATTGGTTCCATGGGAAACACGCGCTGCTTTACAAGCATACTATACACACCCCCCAGGTACGAAATTTAAAGGAATATTTCACTTTTATTGTTTCACTTTAAGCATTATTAAAATCACTGCTCCCGAAAAAAACTTCAGTTTTTAAAACTTTTTTTTAATTGCTACATGTCCCCTGGGGCAGGACCCGGGTCCCCGAACACTTTTTATGACAATAACTTGCATATTAGCCTTTAAACATAGCACTTTTGATTTTTCATGTTCGTGTCCCATAGACTGTAACGGTGTTTGCGTGTTCGAACACATTTTTTGCCTGTTCACATGTTCTGGTGCGAACCGAACCGGGGGGTGTTCGGCTCATACCTTTTCCTGATATGCACCATAGCAGGTTCCAAATATACATTAGCATGCCTCTATGCCCCAAATCCGCGCCAAATACACTTTCTCAACAAAGTGCTGAAGAAAATCAATAAGTGCAGACAAGGCTCTTTGGTCGAGAACTGTGTTAAAATCTCTGCATATCAACATTCACTGGATACCTCCAACTCTTCCCTTAGACACTCTTCACCCATGCAGAACATTCTGAAATCTTATTGGCAAAAGACAACATCTCTTACACCAAAATAGGGAAAATGTGGAGTCTGTGGTCCAACTGGTACAAAACCTACATAATAAAGTGAATAATTAACTATTCTGTGGATGTACTCCCTCTACCTCCTCTCTCCCCCTTTACCCCTCCTACCCCCATAGAACATCCCTTCACTCCCCTCCCTTCTTATCTTCCCCCTTTCATTTGATTCAAAACTTGTGCACTTATGTTAAAGCGCACCTATTTGTAAGAGAATTATTGTTAATGAACCAATCCTGTTATGATCAATATCATATATGCTTACACATGTTAACTTTTGTACCAGGCATTGTGCTTTTCATAAAACTGTTTGTACCTTATTATTGCACAATAAAAACATTGAAGATATAATATATCCACAGGATACTCATCACTAGTGATGAGCCGAACACCCCCGGGTTCGGTTCGCACCAGAACCCGCGAACGGACCGAAAGTTCGTACGAACATTAGAACCCTATTAAATACAATGGATGCGAACGTTCGAATTCTAAAGTGCTAATTATAACAACTATTATGCATGTTATTGTCCTAAAAAGGGTTTGGGAACCCGGGTTCTGCACCAGGGGACATGTATCAATGCAAAAAGAAGTTTTAAAAACGGTCGTTTTTCGGGAGCAGTCATTTTAATGATGCATAAAGTGAAAAAAAAAAAGTCAAATATTCCTTTAAATATCGTACCTGGGGGGTGTCTAAAGTATGCCTGTGAAGTGCCACGTGTTTCCCGTGTTTAGAACTGTCCCTGCACAAAATGACACTTCTAAAGGAAAGAAAAGCCATTTAAAACTGCTTGCGGCTTTAATGTAATGTCTGGTCCCGGTAATATGGATGAAAATCTTTAAGAAAAATGGCATAGCTACCCCATGACCCCCCCCCCACCCCAGCCCATTACCAGCCCCTTTAGGTCTTGTATGGATATTAAGGGGAACCCCGCACATAAAATAAAAAAGGCCCTATATACTCTGAACAGCCGTATACAGGCGGTGCATACAAGACAGGGACTGTAGGTTTGTTCTTATGTAGAATGTGTTTGTAATTTTGAACAGGTACATTGTTGAAGTGTAGCTCCAGCCCAAAAATCTATTTTTAAACTTTTTGGAAAACATAGGTAAGGGTTATCACCCCTGTAACATTTGTTTTGCTGTCTGTGCCCCAGTTCAGAACATTTCACCTCACTTTCCGTCCCAATGACAACTGTTTTTGAAATGTGGTGTTTTTCTTGAAACAAGGATTGCTGATAAAGCATCAGTACAGAGGAGACACCTTTCTCCCATATTTATTCTTACAGGAGAGAATTTTCCTTCCTAGGGGTAGATTTCCTCTCACTTCCTGTTGTCTTCTTTCGTTTGCAAGTAGGAGTCGTTTGTAAGTTGGATGTTTGAAAGTAGGGACCTGCCGTATATACTCTGCAGAAATAGGCCCCTTAGTTGTTGGTGTTGGCACAACACTGTAAGCACTCACAGTTACTCTTGGTTGGTGCTGGAATGCCCTGCTGTCAACTATTATATCAGGAATTTTAATTACATATAATTGTTGAACAGTGGTAGTAAAAATTGGGGCTTTGATGGTGGTGCTGGTGCCACAACACTGTAAGCCCTGACAGTTACTCTTGGTGGGTGCAGCAATGGGCCCTGCTGTGAATTATTAGATCAAGAATTGTAATTGCATGCCCCTGTTGAACAGGGGCTGAAAAATTGGGCTTTTCGTGGTGGTGGTGGTGGTGGTGGTGTTGCCACAACACTGTAAGCCCTCAGAGTTACTCTTGGTGGGTGCAGGAATGGGCCCTGCTGTGAATTATTAGATCAAGAATTGTAATTACATGCCCCTTTTGAACAGGGGCTGAAAAATTGGGCCTTTCGTGGTGGTGGTGGTGGTGGCGTTGCCACAACACTGTAAGCCCTCAGACTTACTCTTGGTGGGTGCAGGAATGGGCCCTGCTGTGAATTATTACATCAAGAATTGTAATTGCATGCCCCTGTTGAACAGGGGCTGAAAAATTGGGCCTTAGGCACTGGTGGCACAACACTACAACCCCTCACAGATACTGTACTTGGAGCACAGCAATGAGCCCTGTTGCTAAGTATTGCTTCAAAAATTGTAATGACACGCCCCTGTTAAACAGGGGCTGAAAAATTGGGCCTTAGGCACTGGTGGCACAACACTACAACCCCTCACAGATACTGTACTTGGAGCACAGCAATGAGCCCTATGGCAAATTATTGCTAAAAAAATTGTAAGTACACGCCCCTGTAAAACAGGGGCTGAAAAATTGGGCCTTAGCCACTGGTGGCGGCACCCATAAACAAAAATGATCTTCCAAGCTATCATCATCAATCGTATCATTGAGGACTCGGAGGAGGAGGATAGCCAGTCAACATAACAGCACAGGCACTCAGCATCAGCATCAGTCTTGAAGGGACGTGACATGTTAAAATCAATTAGTCTGTTATATCAGCATCAGGTGTGTGGTAGCTGGTGGTGATCCAAGACTGGTTCATCTTGATGAAAGTCAGTCGATCAACCGAGTCGGTGGACAGGCGCACCCTGTGATCCGTGACAAATCCTCCAGCAGCACTGAATGTGCGTTCCGAAAGAACGCTGGATGCAGGACAGGCCAGTAGCTCAATTGCATACTGTGCAAGCTCTGGCCAGTGATCCATCCTCAAGACCCAGTAAGCCAGAGGATTTTCGGTGGGGAAGGTGTCCAAGTCTGACCTTGCCCCTAGATATTCCTGCACCATGTTTATCAGACGCTGGCGATGGTTGCTGGAACCAATCATACTTTGGGGCTGCGGACTAAAGAATTGTCTGAACGCATCGGTCAGATGGCCACCTTCCCCACCGCTCCTTCTTTGACTGGCCGAAGCCTCAGCAACTCGTTGTCCTGGACCAGGAGTTTGTAACCTCCCAGTCTCTGGGAACGCGTTGCACAGACCTTTCTGCAAGGCCTCCCGGAGTTGTCTCATCCTCTGCTCCCTCTGCGACGGTAACATA
This sequence comes from Rana muscosa, assembly GCA_029206835.1. Lineage (NCBI taxonomy): Eukaryota > Metazoa > Chordata > Amphibia > Anura > Ranidae > Rana > Rana muscosa. The sequence goes on from CM055117.1 coordinate 414,618,388, forward strand.
AGGTCCGCAACCTTACCCTTGTACCGTGGATCAAGGAGAGTGGCCAGCCAGTAATGGTCCCTCTCCTTGATCCGAAGAATACGAGGATCCTTCCGCAGACTTTGCAGGATCAGGGAGGCCATGCAGTGTAGGTTTGCTGAGGCATTCGCTCCGGAGTCCTCTGGGTCACTAAGGACGACATGATCCGCAGTCACCTCCTCCCAGCCACGTACAAGTCCACTGGTTTCTTGGGACTGTAAATCATCCCTAAAAGACTGCTGCTGATGATGCTGAGTGCCAGCCTCCACCTCCATGCTGACACAATCCTCCTCCTCCTCCTCCTCCTCCTCCTCTTCCTCTTCCTGTGCGATGGGTGGGACAGAAGGAACACTGTCTGGGTAAAGGGGGCCTTGAGAGGCAAGGAAGTCCTCCTCTTCCTGCCTCTGTTCTGCCTCAAGTGCCCTGTCCATTATTCCACGCAGCGTGTGCTCCAACAGGTGGACAAGAGGTACAGTGTCACTGATGCATGCACTGTCACTGCTCACCATCCTCGTGGCCTCCTCAAATGGTGCCAGGACAGTGCATGCATCCCTGATCATGCCCCACTGGCGTGGAGAAAAAAAACCAAGCTCCCCTGACCCTGTCCTGGTGCCGTAGTCGCACAGGTACTCATTGATGGCCCTCTGCTGCGTGTGCAGCCGCTGCAGCATGGCCAACGTTGAGTTCCACCTGGTGGGCATGTCACATATAAGGCGGTTCTTGGGCAGGTTCAACTCCTTTTGCAGCTCAGCCAGGCGAGCACTGGCATTATAAGATCTGCGGAAATGCACACAGACTTTCCTGGCCTGCCTCAGGACATCCTGTAAGCCCGGGTACCTGCCCAAGAACCGCTGCACCACCAGGTTAAGGACGTGAGCCACACAGGGCACATGGGTCAGTTGTCCCTGTCGGAGGGCGGAGAGGAGGTTGGTGCCATTGTCGCAAACCACCATTCCTGGCTTAAGCTGGCGTGGCGTTAACCACCTCTCGGCCTGGCCCTGCAGAGCAGACAGGACCTCTGCCCCAGTGTGGCTTCTGTCCCCCAAACACACCAGCGCAAGCACGGCATGGCATCTTTTTGCCTGCGTACTTGCGTAGCCCCGTGAACGGCTACGGAGCACCGCTGGTTCATAGGACAAACCACAGGAAGAGGCCATGGAGGAAGAAGAAGAGGAGGGGGTGGAGGAGAGAGGTGTGTCACAACCAGTAGTAGCATTTTGGAGGCGTGGCGGTGGGACAACCTCCAACACTACTGCACCTTGTCCTGCATCCTTCCCAGCTGCCAAAAGAGTGACCCAATGGGCCGTGAAAGAAAGGTAACGTCCCTGTCCATGCCTGCTGGACCATGAGTCAGCGGTAATATGCACCTTACCGCTGACCGCCCTGTCCAGCGAGGCCAAGACATTGCCTTCCACATGCCGGTAGAGAGCCGGAATAGCCTTCCGTGAGAAAAAGTGGCGTTTGGGAACCTGCCACTGAGGAACCGCACATTGCACAAACTCACGGAAGGGGGCCGAGTCTACCAACTGAAAAGGCAGCAGTTGAAGCGCTAGCAATTTAGCCAAGCTAGCATTCAACCGCTGGGCATGTGGATGGCTGGGAGTGAACTTCTTTCGACGGTCCAGCAGCTGGGGCAGGGAAATTTGCCTGCTAGAATCGGACGTCGGTGTACTGCTAGCAAAGTGGCCGCAAGTACTTGGCTGTGACACACCTAATTCTACACCTTCATTCCTCTCAGTGCATGTTTCAGAGAGGACTGAAGTTATAGTGGGGTTGGAGATCCCAGCTGATGCGGTGCAAGGAGAGGTCCGCTTTGTTCTTTGGTGTGGGTCTTTGAGGTAGGCTTGCCAACGAGCTGCATGGCAGGTCAACATATGTCTGGTCAGGCATGTGGTACCCAAGCGGCTGATGTTTTGGCCACGCGATATACGCTTGAGACATATGTTGCAAACAGCAGCTGTGCGATCTGATGCACTAGCCTCAAAAAAGGCCCACACCAAGGAACTTTTTGAATGACGGGCAGAGGCAGCGCCCTGCACAGGCGGAGCTCTGCGGTGTGATTCCGTCGGTGTACTGCCCTTACGCTGGCCACCAAAGGGCATCCTGTCTCGTTGGAGATGTGCCTCCTCCTCATCCTCCTCCTCCTCTCTCCTATTAGGCACCCACGTGGAGTCAGTGACCTCATCATCCCCTCCCTCCTCATCACTGGAGCCAATCTGGCAGTATGCTGCAGCTGCTGGAACATGACTGCCAGATTGGTGTCCTTCTTGAGCATCCCCTCTGTCTGCTCTCACCCTACTGCCTTCCTGTAGCTGGGTTTCATCATCAGACCCTTCGAAACGCTGGGCATCCTCCTGGAGCATGTACCCAACACTGTGCTCAAACAGTTCGGGGGACTCCTCAGGAGGAGGACATGGTGGGTCTAGGGAAGGAGTGACTGATGATGAGTCTGACATTGATACCAGGGAAGAGGACGCTTTGGCAGCTGCTTTGCCAGTACCCTGAGCCTGGGTGAGAGAGGATGAGGAGGAGGAGGAGGGCTTGGTCATCCACTCTACCAAGTCTTCGGCATGATGTGGCTCAACATGTCCAGCTGCCGAAAAGAAAGACAAGCGTGTCCCATGGCCATGTGCTGATGACAATGCACCGCGTCCACGACCAGCACTGTTGCCCCCAGACACAGAGCCTGCTTGCCCTCTTTTATTGCCTCCTGACTGTCTGCCTCTCCTTGTTTGCCTTCCAGACATTCTAATAGATGGCCTGCAGGGAGATGGGAAAAAAGCAATAAGGGCTACCTTCAGGTGTCCTTCTCTGTCCCTTGAAACAAGGACTTGCACAGTGAAAGAAACTGACACTCTCCCTACCTACAGTTTTCTGTCCCTAGAAAAAATGTTTTTTTTTTAAGCACAATATAGCACAAGGAGAATTCACTCACTGTCCTTCCAGGTCCCTAGAAACAAGGACTTGCACAGTGAAAGAAACTGACACTCTCCCTACCTACAGTTTTCTGTCCCTAGAAAAAATGTTTTTTTTAAGCACAATATAGCACAAGGAGAATTCACTCACTGTCCTTCCAGGTCCCTAGAAACAAGGACTTGCACAGTGAAAGAAACTGACACTCTCCCTACCTACAGTTTTCTGTCCCTAGAAAAAATGTTTTTTTTAAGCACAATATAGCACAAGTAGAATTCACTCACTGTCCTTCCAGGTCCCTGGAAACAAGGACTTGCACAGTGAAAGAAACTGACACTCTCCCTACCTACAGTTTTCTGTCCCTAGAAAAAATGTTTTTTTTAAGCACACTATAGCACAAGGAGAATTCACTCACTGTCCTTCCCAGTCCCTAGAAACAAGGACTTGCACAGTGAAAGAAACTGACACTCTCCCTACCTACAGTTTTCTGTCCCTAGAAAAAATGTTTTTTTAAGCACAATATAGCACAAGGAGAATTCACTCACTGTCCTTCCAGGTCCCTGGAAACAAGGACTTGCACAGTGAAAGAAACTGACACTCTCCCTACCTACAGTTTTCTGTCCCTAGAAAAAATGTTTTTTTTAAGCACACTATAGCACAAGGAGAATTCACTCACTGTCCTTCCAGGTCCCTGGAAACAAGGACTTGCACAGTGAAAGAAACTGACACTCTCCCTACCTACAGTTTTCTGTCACCAGAAAAAATGTATTTTTTAAGCACACTATAGCACAAGGAGAATTCACTCACTGTCCTTCCCAGTCCCTAGAAACAAGGACTTGCACAGTGAAAGAAACTGACACTCTCCCTACCTACAGTTTTCTGTCCCTAGAAAAAATGTTTTTTAAACACACTATAGCACAAGGAGAATTCACTCAATGTCCTTCCAGGTCCCTGGAAACAAGGACTTGCACAGTGAAAGAAACTGACACTCTCCCTACCTACAGTTTTCTGTCACCAGAAAAAATGTATTTTTTAAGCACACTATAGCACAAGGAGAATTCACTCACTGTCCTTCCCAGTCCCTAGAAACAAGGACTTGCACAGTGAAAGAAACTGACACTCTCCCTACCTACAGTTTTCTGTCCCTAGAAAAAATGTTTTTTTTAAGCACACTATAGCACAAGGAGAATTCACTCAATGTCCTTCCAGGTCCCTGGAAACAAGGACTTGCACAGTGAAAGAAACTGACACTCTCCCTACCTAGAGTTTTCTGTCCCTAGAAAAAATGTTTTTTTTAAGCACACTATAGCACAAGGAGAATTCACTCACTGTCCTTCCCAGTCCCTAGAAACAAGGACTTGCACAGTGAAAGAAACTGACACTCTCCCTACCTACAGTTTTCTGTCCCTAGAAAAAATGTTTTTTTTAAGCACAATATAGCACAAGGAGAATTCACTCACTGTCCTTCCAGGTCCCTGGAAACAAGGACTTGCACAGTGAAAGAAACTGACACTCTCCCTACCTACAGTTTTCTGTCCCTAGAAAAAATGTTTTTTTTAAGCACAATATAGCACAAGGAGAATTCACTCACTGTCCTTCCAGGTCCCTGGAAACAAGGACTTGCACAGTGAAAGAAACTGACACTCTCCCTACCTACAGTTTTCTGTCCCTAGAAAAAATGTTTTTTTTAAGCACAATATAGCACAAGGAGAATTCACTCACTGTCCTTCCAGGTCCCTGGAAACAAGGACTTGCACAGTGAAAGAAACTGACACTCTCCCTACCTACAGTTTTCTGTCCCTAGAAAAAATGTTTTTTTTAAGCACAATATAGCACAAGGAGAATTCACTCACTGTCCTTCCAGGTCCCTAGAAACAAGGACTTGCACAGTGAAAGAAACTGACACTCTCCCTACCTAGAGTTTTCTGTCCCTAGAAAAAATGTTTTTTTTAAGCACACTATAGCACAAGGAGAATTCACTCAATGTCCTTCCAGGTCCCTGGAAACAAGGACTTGCACAGTGAAAGAAACTGACACTCTCCCTACCTACAGTTTTCTGTCCCTAGAAAAAATGTTTTTTTTAAGCACAATATAGCACAAGGAGAATTCACTCACTGTCCTTCCAGGTCCCTGGAAACAAGGACTTGCACAGTGAAAGAAACTGACACTCTCCCTACCTACAGTTTTCTGTCCCTAGAAAAAATGTTTTTTTTAAGCACAATATAGCACAAGGAGAATTCACTCACTGTCCTTCCAGGTCCCTAGAAACAAGGACTTGCACAGTGAAAGAAACTGACACTCTCCCTACCTACAGTTTTCTGTCCCTAGAAAAAATGTTTTTTTTAAGCACAATATAGCACAAGGAGAATTCACTCACTGTCCTTCCAGGTCCCTGGAAACAAGGACTTGCACAGTGAAAGAAACTGACACTCTCCCTACCTACAGTTTTCTGTCCCTAGAAAAAATGTTTTTTTTAAGCACAATATAGCACAAGGAGAATTCACTCACTGTCCTTCCAGGTCCCTGGAAACAAGGACTTGCACAGTGAAAGAAACTGACACTCTCCCTACCTACAGTTTTCTGTCCCTAGAAAAAATGTTTTTTTAACCACAATATAGCACAAGGAGAATTCACTCACTGTCCTTCCAGGTCCCTGGAAACAAGGACTTGCACAGTGAAAGAAACTGACACTCTCCCTACCTACAGTTTTCTGTCCCTAGAAAAAATGTTTTTTTTAAGCACACTATAGCACAAGCACAAAACACACTGACACTCTCCCTACCTATCCTTCTCTTTCCCTAAACTAAAGGAATCCAGGTTAAGCAAGAAAGAAATAAAAGTCACTGTCCCTGCCTATGCTGCTCTATCCCTGCTCCGGAACACACTACACTAGGCCGCCGTGCTGGCGGCCTTTTATAGTGTGGGGCGTGTACTAAACACCCTCAGCAATAATTGGCCACAGGCATCCTGCCTGTGGCCAATCATTGCTCTCCTCGCTGCCGGCGCTGTGATTGGCCAAGCATGCGGGGTCACAGTGCATGCTTGGCCAATCACAGCGCCTGGATGACACTGCGATGGCGTAGTGCATTGTGGGCCGTTCGCGTCACTCGAATTTGGCGCGAACGGCCCAAATCGTTCGATCTTCGTCGAACGATCGAACAGCCGATGTTCGAGTCGAACGTATGTTCGACTCGAACACGAAGCTCATCCCTACTCATCACACATCTTCTTCCAGTTACCAAGCCAAACACAAACACAACAGTAGGAATACCCAGTCAATCAGTGCAGCAAAGCCATGTGCATATCACAGAAAATCCATATTGGTTTAGTCAGTATTATATATAGACCTCACTCAGAAGGTCAGCTATACATTATGGCAAAACAAGATAAAAAGAAAAAAAGAAAAAAAAGGTAAATAGATAGATAACCTGCATACTATAAGCATACGCATTAAAATAATATAAAAAATATAATAGTTGTAATATGAACACCGAGTACATTGAGGTAATTGGTAATAACCCAGGGACGATATATAGAGACAGCTGCAGGTGTACAGTTATTCTGCATTAAAAAATATATAGCGGGGGCGTGGCTTGACCTCGAGGAAGAATACTGCCTAACTCGAGAGCTCCCGCTGACAGGATATATCATCTGTCTTTACCGGAGGACAATTTAACTTTTTCACTTCGGAAACTATGGGAACCTCTTCCAGAAGCTCTTCAGCATCACGTTCTCGCTCACCGAGAGATTTAACGGAACAAGAGGGCCACAATATACCAGGGATGTCCCGGGCACGGTCGGATAACATGACACCTGCTTTTACCTCACAAATTACCTCACAAACTACCTCAAGAACATCTGCTGTTTCTATAGGAAATGTTCCGGCTGACCCTATTCCATTTAACAGTACAACCAACGGAGATATAATTCTCACGCCACACCAACAACCCAGCCTCAGTGACCTCCGTTCGGTAGCAGCAGATATTAAAGATACTTTGACGGCGGCCATTGCTGAATTGAGAATTGATATACAAACGCTTACGAGCAGGGTTCAAGTAGTAGAGAATACTTCAGCTCAACATTCGGTAGCTATTCGCAAAACCCTCCTGACCCTAGACACACAATCGAGACAATTATGTGAGGTAAACCACCATTTAGAAGACCTGGACAATCGGGGAAGAAGACACAATTTACGTCTAAAAGGTCTGACTGAATCGATTGAACAAGAACACTTGCAGGCTGAGGTAAATAGTATCTTTAATGCCCTATTAGAAAGACCTAAAGAGGTACCGATCGTCATGGAACGGATTCATCGTGCCCTCAGACCTAAAGGAAAAGCGGACGACCCGCCTAGAGATGTAATCTGTTGTAGAGTAGATTATCGCCTAAAAGAAGAGATTGTGAGGAGAGCACACGTTGTAGCACCGATCCGCCATAATGGCACAGAAATCCGTCTCTTCCAAGATCTTTCAAGTATCACTTTACAACGCAGAAGAGAACTTCGTCCCCTCTTAACGGTACTCTGCAAAGCGAGCATCACATACAGATGGAAATTCCCCTTCGGTCTATCTGCAACAGTTCAGGGCCGCACAGCTACCCTCAGAGTACCAGAAGATATCAAACATTTCTGTGATACATTGGGAATACCTATGACAGAGGTACCAGAGTGGTACGCAGAGTTTCAAACAAATTCCACTTATTCAACTTCACACACACCTGAACAGATGGAAACTCAGGATGTCTGCTATCGCAGAAATCCTTCACCCTCAGAAGATAGAAATCGTCATCCTAGATCATACAGCCCACCGAAACCTCCTCGCACTAGAAGAGCCAGATAGGATCGTTAAAGACCATACATCTCAATGATCTGACGAACAGACATTCACTTTCATGTTAAGCTGAATTATTACCCTTCATCTTATCTTTCCTTATTTAGATACTGACTACCTTTAGTACTTTTCCTAGTATCCAAAGACTTACCATATAATAGAAAGGCATAGGGCCTTTTTAGGTTGGTTGCTATTTTTCATTGTTCAATAAGACTTTGAATATAACATCAAATAATTCAGTGCCATCTGGAGAATTTACCTAGACAAGTTATGGTATGCACTTCACACACGATATGGGATATAGATATTGATTCACTAACCAGGCTTTATTCTCATGGTTTGCATGAAGTGTACACAAATGCCAGGTTTGAGATTTCTCTCTTGTACCTTCTGTCTTTTTTTTTCTTCTGAATACATCATTCCTACATTGATACATAACCTTTTCCAAAGTTCAGGGCATATGTTTATATAATATGCAGGTTATTTACAGTAAGCTACTTTCTTTGATAATTGTTTCAAAGACATGGGCTCAACAGACATGCTGTATTTAAATGGAGACATAATCCTGCAAAAGATTCTCCAAATTATTTACACAGTTCTTTTTGTTAGATCCTGCTGTATTCTGTGGAAATCTTAAATTGTTATCTGAGTAGTGATCCATTTGTAGTGGAAAATACCAGTTCTAGGCCCATATCCCTATATTTTTTGTATTCTACTAAGTAAGGTTATGACAGTTATGCCTGCGGGACTTTTTTTTTTTAATATTCTATACTCTTATATTCCTGAATTGAGTTTCAGACATATTTTGAAGGACCTTTACAGATTTATTCACGATCAATTAAATTTTTTGAGATCGAGATGCCCAGGCTAAATTACTTAATTTAGTTCTTCAATTCGATCACTATTAAGCCCTATCCCGCAGGAAAAAAAAAAAGAAGAAGAAAAACTTTTTCTTTTCCATTTTTTTAAGAGAGTGATAAATATTTCAGGTTATCTAATTATTATGGTGCTTGTTATATCGTACCACTTTCATTTAAATTCAATTAATATGGTACCATATCTTATTGGAAGAATCTTATGATCTCTTCTTTTGTTTCTATTACATTAGTACTGGTAGTGTCAAGGGTGATTGATAGCTACAATTTTTTTTTTTTTTTTTTTTTACATGTTTATACCCATTTATATATAAGATAGATAAGAAATAGTTTTTCCGGACTATAAACTTTAGTTTTATAAATAAATATATAATACAATTATATTATTCATACCTCCCCATTAGATCAAGCATTATTCCTCCTGTCAGCGGGACACGACACATTCTGATAGGTTCCATTTTTCATCTATTTCAACCTGTTCCTCAACACAGTGATATTAATTTCAGACTTTACTCTGAATTTCTTAATTTTGATTATACCTTTCGCATTTGTCACTGACCCTTTTTCGGATTCACCTATATATAGGTGCAATACCATTCTGGCTAAGCAAGCAAATCTCGCGAAGCTCCGGATATATTACTGCTATACCTAGTATAGTCTTCTTCGATACATTCTATTGAATACTCAGCTATCTATTGATTGATCCACCCACGGTGGTGTGTACGTTTACATTTCTGAAAACGAAAGCCCTGTACACACGATCGGATTTCCTATGGATTTTAAACCGATGGATTTTTCCATCGGAAATCCGATGAAGCTGACTTCCATCAGTCTTGCCTACACACCATCAGTAAAAAAAACGATCGTCCCAAACGCTGTGACGTAAAACACCCCGACGAGCCAAGAAAAATGAAGTTCTATAGTTCTGAGCATGCATCGACTTGATTCTGAGCATGCGTGGGTTTTTTATCCGATGGAGTTCCCCACAGACGATAGTAATTTGCAATTGTTTTTTTTTTCCATCAGATAAATTTAAAACTTGTTCTATTTTTTAACACCGATGGAAAAAAGACCGATGGGGCCAATACACGATCGATTTGTCCGATGAAAAAAGTCCATCAGACTGTTTTCATCGGTAAAACCGATCGTGTGTACAGGGCTTTAAAGAGAGGTGTATTAAAACTTATCTCACCATGACCCCACACAACATAACAAATCCGAGAGTATCAAACTGTCATAATGTAAAACTTGTATCCCTGAATGTTAAAGGTCTAAATATTCCAGAAAAATGTTCACAGGTATTACGGTCTATGCATAATCTCAAGACAGATATTGTACTTCTCCAAGAAACACACTTTAAAGCAGACTCCATTCCAAAATTATCGAATTCCAATTACCCTTCAGCAACACACGCTACATCTAAAGAGACCAAAACCAAAGGGGTGTCTATTATGATTGCCAAACATTGTCCTTTTCACATAGCAGATTCCCTATCTCATGATGAAGGTAGATTTGTATTCCTCAAAGGCTCTTTACATGGCAAATGTATTACTATAGCCAACATGTACGCCCCCAATGTTAAACAAGTTCCCTTTTTTAGACATACTCTACAAAAACTGGCAGACTTTCAAGAAAGTTCCCTACTATGGGGTGGAGATTTTAATGTCCCTTTAAATCCCCTAATTGACACATCTTCTGGTACTTCCAAATTACCCTTTAAAGCACTTTGTGCAATTAAAAAACTTCTCCAGGAACTATTACTGCATGACTCTTGGCGTACCCTTAATCCCACGGTCAAAGATTACACATTTTATTCTACACCACATAACAGCTATTCTAGATTCGATTATTTTTTTGTCCCAAAAATAACTTCCCTTCCTCCTTAAAACATTGATTGAACCTATGTTTCTATCAGATCATCACCCTATTACTATGTCCATAGCATTCTCTACTGTTAAATCATAATCCTCAATATGGCACTTAAACCCATCTCTGCTCACAGATACATCCACGGTTCATACAATCCAAGACAGATTACTTCAATTTTTGAAAGAAAACAATTGCCCTGAAGTCTCCCCATTGATTCTATGGGAAGCTCACAAATGTTACATATGAGGGGAATTCATGGAAATTGCAGCCAAAAAGAGAAGAGGAAAATATGCATTCATCTCTCAACTTACTAAAAGCATTCATGCTTTAGAAAAAACACACAAAAGAACTCAAGCTTTGTCCACTTTTCACAAACTGACTTAACTCAGGGTAACATTAATGGATGAATTGAATAGGAGAACAAAACTTAATTTTATTTTATCACAGAAAAGATCCTATGAATATGGAAACAAATCCAGCAGGCTATTAGCCAGAACATTACGAACAAATAGAGCCATGACTACAATACATTGTGTACATGATCCAACAGGGAAAAAACTAACAAGCAATGTCCAAATAGCAGAGCAATTTGTCAAATACTACTCACAACTCTATAATATTAAAACAGACACTTCCCAAAAAGAGAGGAGAAATAGACAGCAAGTTTTAAAAGAATTTCGTTCTAAACATTGTCCGACCCCTATTTCAGCAAACGATGCGGATAACCTAGAACAACCATTATCTTTATCTGAACTAGACGCGGTACTCAAACAACAAACACCAGGCAAAAGCCCGGGCCCAGATGGATTGACTGTAGGATATTACAAAAGTTTCATCTCCACTCTCAACACACATTTTATTACAACATTTAATACTCTAACCTCAGATACCCCACCACCCCGAGACCTTCTTACTGCACATATAACAGTGGTCCCAAAACCTAACAAAGACACAACCATAATCTCTAATTGTAGACCAATCTCTTTATTAAACGGAGATGTTAAGATTTATGCAAAAATGTTAGCAAACAGACTTATACCATTATTGCCATCATTAATTATGCTAGATCAAGTAGGATTCATTCCTGGCAGGGAAGCGAGGGATAATACCCTCAAAGCTTTTAATATTCATCATTGGCTAACCTCTACAAAACAACAAGGGTTTTTTCTTTCTTTGGATGCGGAGAAGGCGTTCGATAGGGTGGGACTTCATAACAGAGGTCCTATTAAAAATTGGTATACAAGAACGGATGTTACAATTTATCATGGCCTTATATACAAAACCGACAGCCATAGTTCGAGTTAATGGTCACCTGTCGGATGCCTTCTCCGTTTCCAACGGAACACGTCAGGGTTGCCCTTTATCCCCTCTCATCTTTATCATCACCCTTGAACCTTTGCTCTTGTGCCTAAAAGAGAACCCAGATATCAAAGGCATCTCTATTGGTCAAAGCACTCACAAACTAGCAGCATTCACTGATGATATCTTATTATTCTTACAAGAACCACACACTACAATTCCCAATCTTCTTAAAGACTTAAAATTATTCGATACTTTGGTTAATTTACGAATTAACTTTTCAAAATCTGAAGCTCTTAATGTTTCTTCAACAAGAAATACTTTAAAACTATGCCAAGATAACTTCAAATATTTAAATGGAATACCAAATCAATAACATATTTAGGAATTCAAATCCCTGTTTACCTTTCAGATTTATATAGCGTAAATTACACTCCAATTCTTCACAACATACAGAAGGATCTTAAGTCATGGTCTTCAGGTATGTTTTCATGGTTCGGTAGAATGGCCATTGTGAAAATGAACATCCTACCAAAAATTCTTTATGTTCTACAGACAGTTCCTATTTCTATCCCTCAGCCTTTTTTTACCTCTTTACAAAAAGCTACGATGAGCTTCTTCAGGAGACAAAGGGTGCTCATTGTCTTTCTAAATGATACTTTGGATGTAAAAAGAAAATTGTACATTTGGGGTAAAATATACCCTGGGACTTTTAAACGGTGTTCAATATGGAATATAGAAATACACAAAGTATTCAAATTTAATACATATTTATTATTGAAGAGAGGTAAAAACAGACAAGCATTTGAATAAAATGACCATCTATACTATATACATGACAAAAATGCCATACGCATGAGGAACTGCCGTAAGATCACTCAACTAGTTTCGCTATGATGAGCTTCTTCAGGAGTTTTGTTGACGTTAAAGCAGATCATACAAAAAAATATAAATTTGCACAATACAAACAAAATGGATGGATAGCGAGTTAGTTTAGTTTAGACAAAAACATGATTGTAATCTAAATAGGAATGGCATAATGAGAGGTATTAGAAAAATGCCTTACAAAAATACAGAAAAATAAACAATGTAACATAACAATCAATTATATTGAGAAAATAATCACGATTTGAATTGGAAAAGAGGCTCACCATTGCGGTCAGTTTCAACACACATGTGAAAGGAGGTCATGGAGAATTTAAATATAGGAAGTCCCGAAGTGTGTCCTGCAACCAGCTCATCAAGAAAAGGGCCAACCGATGTGTTCGGGCCACAGAAGGAAAAAAGGCAATGTAATTTTAAACCTAAAAATATGTATAGAAATGGATAAAGTAAAAAAACTTTTTTCATGGGAAAGGTAGCAGCCCTGTAAGGGGAATAATAATCCCACATAGGCCAAACATGACAGATACAGAGTATCATCAATCAAATATCCACATCTAAAACATACCTGAGTTAACAGGCCAAAAAAGTGCCAATAGATTACCAGCTGCTAAATTGGGAACAAAAAGAACCACAAACAGAGGCAAATGGGATGGAATATCCTAGGGTTGTGCAACTTGACAAGCAGTCCAGTGTCAGCAGTTCTAGTAGGAACACTGACATGCTGAAACAAAAAGAAGTAATGCAGCTATGAGAGATATACATTTTTGAAAAGTGATCTAAATAATGCCAAAACAAAAAAACAAAAAGCAAGCATTCTGCAGTTTCTGGAGGACTTACCTGAATGATGCATGGACCGGACACAATGGATGGGGAGTGCTATAACCTCTCCCTGAGAGAAGGAGCATCCTGTCAGAGGTTGCGGTGTTCACCATGCTCTTTTAAACCCCCCAGCCCGGCGGCGTCTGACGTCACCACCAGGATGCGGACGACTGGAGATATCTGCTGTGCATGCATGCCTCTCATTGATCAAAGGATGGCGTCGCTTGGTCATGAACACCGGGGGGAGGAGGCCCGCTGCACCTGCAATGACGCGGCGGTGCCGCTCCATCCGACGAGGAGACAACCGGCACCATCTTGATTAAGGGAAAGCCATAGAAAGAATTGGGGCTGAAACAAAAAACAGTGTGGGCAATGGGACAAAGTGCCAATTGCCAGAATGGTACAATTAAAGCTGGAAATAACATCAAAATTGAGAGAGGATCGCAAAGGCACAGGAGGCAACCTAAAAAGGGGCGCCCGAAGGAGTAGGCGATTGGCATGACACCTAAACCAATCGGGCGCCCCAGGCGTCCGTATGGCTCAAACAGTGGGTGGACTAGATTCTGAGAGGCTGGATAACAACAAATCGGGACAGAAAGATAAACTAAATCATGAATATAAAACCAAAAAAATATATAATAATTGGCTAGAAACAAATAAATATGAATAATAAATATAAATATAATCCATGACCTCCTGGGATTAAACAATGAATTCAGCTAATTTGAAAATAGATATCAATTGCTGATTTGAAAAAGGGGAGAAAAAAGAAACAATGAGAGCTAAATGGTAGAGATTTACCAGGACAAATCGTGAACATGATAGTACATCAAACAAACAGCAGGCAATAAAAATAAACAATTGATTCTCAATGTGATCACCACACTGGAGATACCGTGTTGGAAGCGGACTCATGCAAAAAGAGTTTAGATTTGGATATTTGATTGATGATACTCTGTATCTGTTATGTTTGGCTTATGTGGGATTATTATTCCCCTTACAGGGCTGCTACCTTTCCCATGAAAAAAGTTTTTTTTACTTTATCCATTTCTATACATATTTTTAGGTTTAAAATTACATTGCCTTTTTTCCTTCTGTGGCCCGAACACATCGGTTGGCCATTTTCTTGATGGGCTGGTTGCAGGACACACTTCGGAACTTCCTATATTTAAATTCTACATGACCTCCTTTCACATGTGGGATGAAACTAACCACTATGGTGAGCCTCTTTTCCCAATTCAAATCGTGATTATTGTCTCAATATAATTGATTGTTATGTTACATTGTTTATTTTTCTGTATTTTTGTAAGACATTTTTCTAATACCTCTCATTATGCCATTTCTATTTAGATTACAATCATGTTTTTGTCTAAACTAAACTAACTCGCTATCCATCCTTTTTGTTTGTATTGTGCAAATTTATATTTTTTAGTATGATCTGCTTTAACGTCAACAAAACTCCTGAAGAAGCTCATCGTAGCGAAACTAGTTGAGTGATCTTATGGCAGTTCCTCATGCGTATGGCATTTTTGTCATGTATTTAGTATGGATGGTAATTTTATTTAAATGCTTGACTGTTTTTACCTTTCTTCAATAAATATGTATTACGTTTTTATACTTTGTGTATTTCTTTTTTCCATATTGAACACCGTTTAAAAGTCCCAGGGTATAATTTTCTTTTTGCTTTTCATTAAACAGGATGAGGTGTTCCTGATTTGAGTGAGTCAGCCCTTTTCTATTTAATTTGATACTTTGGATGTGCTTACCAATTCTGATCTTCAACTGTCTTAGTCTTGCTCACGTAGATTTTACCACAGGGGGGAAGTTAGCATGTAAATGACTCGTGTGGTGGAGCAGTTACTAAAGTTGTTAATCTTAAATTTCTTCTTACCATAAGAACTGATGAACACATCCGTTTTCTCCACATGTTTGCAAATCGTGCATCTTCTGCTGGGATACATGCCTTTTAGTGGTGGGAGGTCAGTCTACCAGTTAGTATTTGGGGATATCTGCTATTCAGTGTGAGTGAGATTATCCCTAAGATTTTGAGATCTCTGTGCTGTCATTAAAGGCCAATCTCCAACAATCTCTCCGAGGATCGGCGACTTCAACAGGATAGGCCAGTGATGACTCAAGATACTTTTAACCTGATCCCATTGGGACCCAAATTGAGTTATTTATCCCAATTGGAGTTTGTTGTGGAGTATAATGTCTAGTACATTGAGTTGTGTCTAGGAGGTCTCGCCTATCCATCATTATGGCTCTTTTTTTTAACCCTTCTGATACATTTATGCGAATAACCCTTTCCTTAAACCTACTATACATGTCTATTACTTTGAGACGGAAATCTTTTTCCTGAAAGCAATTCTATTTGGTCCTAAGGAATTGGCCAACTGGTATTCCCTGGATGAGTGAATGTGGATGGTAACTAGTGGACTCCAGTAGCGCATTAGCTGCCGTCTCCTTGCGATACGTTTTGGTGAAGATTTTGTCATCCTTCACACCTATAGTTAGATCTAGGAATAGTAGGGTTTCATGATGATAGGAAAAGGTAAGCTTACTATTCCTGTCGTTGAATTTTAGTTCATCGGTGAACTGTACCCCCCCCCCCAATCATTAGCACATCATGAATGTACCTCAGCCACTTTGTACTATGGCTGAGATACAGAGATGACCGATAGATGACCTCCTCCTCCTCCCAGAGGCCCAGATGGAGGCAGGCGTAGGATGAAGCCCAGGGGACCCCCATCGAGGTCCCTATTAGTTTCTGATAATTAACCCCCAGACATTGGAAACAGTTATGTTCAAACATAAATTCCAAGGTATCAATTATGAATTTGTTTTGTGCACCAAGGAGTGAAAATTTATTTTCCAGAAAATACTTCACTCCTTGTTCATGGGGGATTGACGTATATAAAGATTCTACATCAATCCCGACAAGAATGGCTCCCTTAGGAAGAGTGGTGGTTTTCATTTGATGTAAGACATCTCTAATGTCTTGAACAAAGGTAAGTCCCGTTGTCAGAGAAGTTTCCATGATGGACGCAGTGTTGGCCGTTCTGGCGTGCGCCTGTGTGTTCCTGTGCGCCCTGATGCATGTGCACCCGTGGTGCTTGACGCCAATCAGTATATTTAAACTGCACCTTGGATCAGTGCTGTCTGATCTGCAGATCCCTGTGACCCATGCTCCTGTTATCTGCTCTGAACATTTATCTCCTGACTACCCGTCTTGCTCATCGGATTGCCCCTTTGTCTTCTGCCTGCACCTGGCCTCTGGCTTGCCTTGACCCTGAATCTGCCTGCTCCTCTTTACCTTGCTGCCTGCCTGTTGCCGACCCTGCCTGTGACCCCACCAATCTGTTCTGCACCTGCTCAGCATTATCTGCCTGTGCATCAGTCGCCTGTTGTCTGTCCAGCTGGTCATCATCTCTTCTGCATCTGGATCCAGAGCCGCCTCTCCTGAAAATACCCGCCAGGCTCTCATACCACTCCGCACTCCCATGCCTCCTGTCCATACTACCAGGTGCCGCGAGTCGGACACGTAAGGGAGGCCATTCTCTGCTCCATTGGGCTCTCCAGTCTGGTACGTATAAGTCTGACACCCGTAAAGCTCTTTAATAAGGGCAATACGTAAATTTCCCTAGTCTTTTAAGGGGGCCCTTTATAGCTGAAACTATGGGTCTGCCTGGGGAAGTATCCACCGATTTATGGAGCTTCAGGATTTTATAAAAGGTTGGTGTATTGAATTCATAAACCTTGAGATAAGTTAGTTAATTTTTGGTAATGAGTCTGGCCTCATGAGCTAGGATAAGTTTGAAGTTTAATTCCTCAACAATTGCTAGGAAGAGGTTAGAGGTCAATCTCCGATATATAGATGAATTCAGGAGTTGACGCATCACCTCTTTTTCATATTGTATCTGAGATAAAAGGACAATGTTACCACCCTTATCGCTACCCTTGATGATTATATTTGGTGCTTCCTCCAATTCTTTAAGCACTAGTCTTTCTTCCTTGGATAAATTATCCATTCCCTTCCAGTTCCAGTTTATTTTGGCTAGATATCTCTGTACCTGATCAAGGAATAAACGTATCCACTTATGTTTTGATGGGGGGGGGGGCATATTGACTGATCTAAATTGGATATTATATGGTCTAGGGTGTTCTTGTGTAGAGTTTGATGGTTTTATGTCAGAATCTGAGTCAGGGTTTTCTTAGAGCAAGGATACCAGTGCATCAAATGCTTCTACTTCCTCTTTGTTAGATGAATTAACCCCAATGTTAATTTGGCGATTAGTGTGCCAGTATCTAAAGATCACTTTGGACAAGAAAACACTGACATCCTTGTAGACTTCAAATTCATTCATAGCTGATTTGGGTGAAAATGTGAGTCCTCTTTGGAGAAGGGAAATGTGATGTTGATTAAGGGGAAAGTCTGTGAGGTTAACTATCTTCATATCCAATTTATTTTTATCCCCATTAATCCCTGTGGCTTAATTACTAAATTCCATTATCTCCTGTGTGTCCTGACTCTGAGTTCTCTTTGTTTTTTTCCATATTATTTTCCTCTTTCTGGTCCGTCACCTGTATTAGGGTATTTGGTTTGCCCCTTGGTGCAGTTTGAATTTTGCCCTTTTTGGGGCCAGTATTGTCCAAGTACCCCTCTCTTTTCTCCAAAACGTAACAGATTTTTCCAAATGTTCACCTTAACTATCTGTTGATGAATGAATATAGGTGTGGGGTCCTGGCTCCTACATCTTCCTATATGGGATCTACTTCTTCCCCTTTGAATAGTCAAGTCAAAGATGTCATCCCTCTCCTAGTCTAAGATATTTTGTTAAAATTTTTCCTGTTTATTTCTCAAACTTTTCTGGGTTCTTTCTACTTCCTTCTTAAGGAGTTTATTATATTTCCAAAAATGGGATCCTGTTTGAATGGTTCTAGTAGCACTACGCTATTCTCTGTCTCTGCTTGTATCTATCCCAGCTAGGACTGTTCCTCATCGACATCATTTGCATAATTTGTAGGCCACGGTCCACACAACTATTTCTCCAAGAATCCAGAAATCTTGGTGTATGGAGATAACTTTGTGATCGATATGCGATTTTAACCACTTAAGCCCCGGACCATTTGGTAGCTAAAGGACCAGAGGTGAATTCAGAATTTTGCACTGCACTGTTTTAACTGTAAATTGTGCGGACATGCAATGTTGTACCCAAACGAAATTTGCGTCCTTTTCTTCCCACAAATAGAGCTTTCTTTTAATGGTATTTTATTGCCTCTGCGATTTTTATTTTTTGCGATATAAACGGAAAAAGACCGAAAATTTTGAAAAAAAATGATATTTTCTACTTTTTGTTATAAGAAAAATCGAATAAACTCAATTTTAGTCATACATTTAGGCCAAAATGTATTCAGCCACATGTCTTTAGTAAAAAAAATGTCAATAAGCGTATATTTATCGGTTTGCGCAAAAGTTATAGCGTTTACAAACTAGGGTACATTTTCTGGAATTTACACAGCTTTTAATTTATGACTGCCTATCTCATTTCTTGAGGTGCTAAAATGACAGGGCAGTACAAACCCCCCCCCCCCAAATGACCCCATTTTAGAAAGTAGACACCCCAAGGAAATTGCTGAGAGGCATGTTGAGCCCATTGAATATTTTTTTTTTTTTGTCCCAAGTGATTGAATAATGACAAAAAAAAAAAAAATTACAAAAAGTTGTCACTAAATGATATATTGCTCACACATGCCATGGTTATATGTGGAATTGCACCCCAAAATACATTCTGCTGCTTCTCCTGAGTACGGGGATACCACATGTGTGGGACTTTTTAGGAGCCTAGCCACGTACGGGACCCCGGAAACCAAGCACCGCCTCCAGGATTTCTAAGGGCGCAAATTTTTGATTTCACTCCTCACTACCTATCACAGTTTTGAAGGCCATAAAATGCCAAAATAGCACAAAACCCCCCCAAATGACCCCATTTTGGAAAGTAGACACCCCAAGCTGTTTGCTGAGAGGCATGGTGAGTATTTTACAGCTCTCATTTTTTTTGAAAATGAAGAAAGAACATTTTTTTTTTTTTACTTTTTTTTTCAATTTTCAAAACTTTGTGACAAAAAGCGAGATCTGCAAAATACTCACAATACCTCTCAGCAAATAGCTTGGGGTGTCTACTTTCCAAAATGGGGTCATTTGGGGGGGGTTTTGTGCCATCTGGGCATTCCATGGCCTCCGAAACTGTGATAGGCAGTGAGAAGTGAAATCAAAAATTGACACCCTTAGAAAGCCTGAAGGCGGTGCTTGGTTTTTGGGGTCCCGTACGCGGCTAGGCTCCCAAAAAGTCTCACACATGTGGTATCCCCGTACTCAGGAGAAGCAACAGAATGTATTTTGGGGTGTAATTCCACATATGCCCATGGCATGTTTGAGCAATATATCATTTAGTGACAACTTTGTGCAAAAAAAAAAAAATTGTATTTTTTCCGCAACTTGTGTCAACATATAAAATATTCCATGGACTCGACATGCCTCTCAGTATATAGCTTGGGGTGTCTACTTTCCAAAATGGGGTCATTTGGGGGGGTTTTGAACTGTTCTGGCATTTTATACACAACATTAGAAAGCTTACATCCACTCTTCTAACCACTTGAAGACAAAGCCCTTTTTGACACTTTTTGTTTACATGAAAACATATTTTTTTTTGCAAGAAAATTATGTTGAACCCCCAAACATTATATATATTTTTAAAGCAAAGGCCCTACAGAATAAAATGGTGGGTGTTGCATCTACACAGTATTTGCGCAGCGATTTTTCAAACACATTTTTTTGGGAAAAAATACACTTTTTTTAATTTTAATGCACTAAAACACACTATATTGCCCAAATGTTTGATGAAATAAAAAAGATGATCTTAGGCCGAGTACATAGATACCATACACGACATGCTTTAAAATTTCGCACAAACGCGCATTGGCGACAAACTACATACATTTTTAAAAGCCTTTAAAAGCATTTACAGGTTACCCCGTTAGATTTACAGAGGAGGTCTACTGCTAAAATTACTGCCCTCGATCTGACCTTCGCGGTGATACCTCACATGCATGGTGCAATTGCTGTTTACATATGACGCCAGACCGACGCTTGCGTTCACCATTGGGCAAGAGCAGGGCAGGACAGGGGTGCTTTTTTTTTATTTATTTATTTTTTATTATTAATTTTGCTTTTTTATTTTATTTTTAAACTGTTGCTTCCATATTTATTTATTTTTATCACTTTTATTGTTATCTCAGGGAATGTAAATATCCCCTATGATAGCAATAGGTAATGACAGGTACTCTTTTTTGAAAAAACTGGGGTCTATTGGACCCTAGATCTTTCCTCTGCCCTCAAAGCATCTGACCACACCAAGATCGGTGTGATAAAATGCTTTCCCAATTTCCCAATGGCGCTTTTTATATCCGGGGGGGGACATTCCCTCCCACTGCTTGTAAAAGCAGTCCAGAGGCTAATTAGCCACTAGGATTGCTTTTACATGAAAGCCGGCCGCTGGCTGAAAAGAATGATACCAAGATGATACCTAAACCCGCAGGCATCATTCTGGTATAAACATTCAAAGTCCAGCAACATACCAGTACGTTGCTGGTCCTTGTTGAACATGTATTGTAATCTTTTTTTTCATGCCGCCTGTTGGCTGAACGAAAAAAAAAGATTGATCGGTGGGTATGCCCACCATTAGAATACCGCCCTTCATCCACCCACTTCTAATGATGGGCATACATGCACCATTTATATATGCCGAAGCATGGGGGCATCTTCTCGCAAAAGTTATGCCGCGTACACATGGTCAGACTTTTCCACGGGCAAGCCTCCGTCGGAATTTCGACCGTATATACGCGGCATTAGGAGCAAAATCGCTCCTCCGCCCCTGCTGCCCCAATGCTTCGGCATATATGCTTTTTTTTTTAACTGTGGTGGTGAAATTACCTCCTACAGCACTGGAGTCGCAGGGATCAGGCCTGTCTCTGCGAACGCTGCAGTTATGTGTGTTGTGTTTTGCAAGTGACAGTGATCGATCGATACTGCACTTCGGTGGCCTGGGCTGGACGGAGGGGCAAAACGCAGGTGCTAGCAGGTATCTGGGCTGATCCCGCTAACACTGCATTTTTGGGAACCCTAAACTGCTGGGGACGCTAGTATAGATCTGATCAGATCAGATATTGAGCTGATCAGATACTATACCACTAAGGGGGTGTATGCTTCACGTGTGGGTGTTAGCGCTACTGGCACTAACCTGACGCTGCCTGGGGTGTGACGCAGATCCTCTCTGACGCTAAAACCTAACTGATATCACCCGCCGGGCGATCAGGGGGTTAAACCTTTATTGGGTTATATACGGCGGGTGCCCTGACACTATAAAAAGCAAACTAACTAACCAGCGTCACCCGTAACACTTATATGATGATCACTGGTGAAAGGGTTAACTAGGGGCAATTAGGGGGTTAAAACCTTTATTAGGTAATATATTACCTATCGGCATCACCGACACTAAGACAACGATCATAAAAACGATTGCTTAGCGACAGTGGTGATAGGGGGTGAAAGGGTTACCTGGGGGGCGATCAGGGGGTTAAACCTTTATTAGATAATATATGGGGGTACCTGACGCTATAAAAACCTGCGGCGAACCTAAAACAAATTACTGGCTACCGATCAGCATCACCGACGCTAAGACATCGATCAGAAAAATGATCGCATAGTGACGGCGGTGCTAGGGGGTGAAAGGGTTACCTGGGGGGTGATCAAGGGGGTTACACCTTTATTAGGTAATATATGGGGGTACCCGACGCTATAAAAACCTGCGGCGAACCTAAAAAAAATTACTGGCTACCGATCAGCATCGCCGACGCTAAGACATCGATCAGAAAAATTATCGCTTAGTGACAGTGGTGATAGGGGGTGAAAGGGTTACCTGGGGGGCAATCAAGGGGGTTAAACCTTTATTAGGTAATATATGGGGGTACCCGATGCTATAAAAACCTGCGGCGAACCTAAAAAAAATTACTGGCTACCGATCAGCATCACCGACGCTAAGACATCGATCAGAAAAATGATCGCATAGTGACGGCGGTGCTAGGGGGTGAAAGGGTTACCTGGGGGGTGATCAAGGGGGTTAAACCTTTATTAGGTAATATATGGGGGTACCCGACGCTATGAAAACCTGCGGCGAACCTAAAAAAAATTACTGGCTACCGATCAGCATCGCCGACGCTAAGACATCGATCAGAAAAATTATAACTTAGTGACAGTGGTGATAGGGGGTGAAAGGGTTACCTGGGGGCGATCAAGGGGGTTAAACCTTCATTAGGTAATATATGGGGGTACCCGACGCTATAAAAACCTGCGGCGAACCTAAAAAAAAATACTGGCTACCGATCAGCATCACCGACGCTAAGACATCGATCAGAAAAATGATTGCTTAGTGACAGTGGTGATAGGGGGTGAAAGGGTTATCTGGGGGGTGATCAGGGGGTTAAACCTTTATTAGGGGGGGTTAGGGGGCTACACTGGACCTAAAACTAAATGTAGTGACACTTTTACAGTCACAAATGTCACTGATTGCAGTGATCACTAAATAAATGGTCACTGCAATCAGTGACACTGTGACTGGGGGCTGGGGGGGGCTGGGGGTGATCTGGGGGTGTCTGGGGGGGCCTGGGGGGGCGATTTATGTGCCTATGTGTCCTGGTGTCAGTGTGCTGTTTTGTGTACTAACCTGGCATCTTCTCCTGTACGGCGCTCGGTATATGTGAGCGCCCCAGGAGAGATGACATCACTTCCTCCTTCCTGGCAGGCAGGGGAAGCTCTCTCATTCGCCGGGAGCGATCGAGAGGGGGTGGCCGGAATCGAACGGCCGTCCCCTCATGCCGGATCGCTCCCGAAGGTAAAACGACCGCTCACTGTAAAGAAGGGGGGTCCAATCGGACCCCCCAACTATACAAAGGCAATCACGTACATATACGTGATTCTGCCTGTCGGTGCCATTCTGCTGACGTATATTTACAGTGAGCGGTCGTTAAGTGGTTAAAGAGGTAATATCCCACTTCCTATTAAGAAATTTGATAGTGAGTTATTTATGACTTTTAAAAAGTTTTTGGAGGAAAACATCCCCAGTATCTTGTATAGGTTGATCAAATGAACATGCAGATTGTATCTCCAGATCAATCTTTTTATCAAGTAAGTATGCCATGGATAATATAAAAGTGGAACTAAATGGAAGGCACCAATCCTGTACTAAGAGACTGGGTAAACAGAAATAAGAACAAGGAATCGGGTGGAGATACCAGTGCAATTTGTGTGGAAAGAAAGGTCGCCTGTGACAAGAAGGGATATACGAAAATGAATCCTACTGAAGGCATATATGAATAACAATGAATGTGGTGGAGGCTATACTTTTTATTGTCACCAGTGTTTATGTGGAATTGTTCAATAAAGACTTACCAATTATTTTGATAACACCGATTGCTTCTCCTTGAAGAAATTCTTTGGATCTTTCTCCTTTTTTCTATACAGTGTGTAAATATTGCATGTCTCTTCAAAGATGCTGAACAGTTTTGGTCATGGCTTTACAGGCATTTGCAGCACAAAAGGCAGCAATATGGCATGTACAATGAATGTGAAAGATGAAAGGCTGCTCTATTTTGAAGTGGGATAGTACAGAGTTTCTTAGACCAAACATTACACTTGCACTGTCTGTAACAAGTGCATTAACATTTTTCAGGTGGATACCATCTTCCACAAAACATTGTTTAATCTGCTCAAAATTAGCATCAGCAATAGCTTTAGTGAGATAAATAAGGTGATAGAACTCAGTGGCGGTTCATCCATTAGGAGCGCACCAGCACCGCCCCCCCTATCCAGCGGCTCAGCCATCCAGCACTCCCAGGCTCGGACAGACGAGGGAGGAGGAGGGGAGATCGGAGTCATCCTAGACAGGACATCTGCCTCCTAAGGTAAAGAGGTCCTTTGTCTCCCGTGCGGGGGGTGTGCTCCCAGTGGCCTCTCCTCTCATTGAGGGGGAGGGGTGGCGTTGGTTCTCCCCCCTGAATTATGAAGCACCAGCCGCCACTGGTAGAGCTGGTACTGGCTTTTATCAGCATCTTCATCAAAATAAATGACCACCATGGCAAATTTTTTGGTTGTTGAGATGTTTTTATTAATCAGTAATGAAAAGTGACAAGAGGAAAGTTTGTGGCACAACAGTTGTTCATTGTACAGTACTTGCTAATTACTTTTTTAAACAGCATGGACCCTCTGGTATGCTTACAAAAAAGGGGAACTTGCATTTTGAAGTCTGGAAGCCAGTCAGCCATGCTATTAGTAAGACCATATGACAACTGTAGTAAATAAAATTAGCTATTTTCAACCCGGTTAAGCAAGTTTTCCTTCATGAGCCAACACTTCTGAGTCTGTGCTTTGTTTAGAAAATGTAACAATTCCAGGTTTGGTTTGCATGGCTGCAACAATAGTTTTGTGTTATGGCTACGGTCATTTGCGAACACCGTCATATGCTACGCTGAACAACTTTTTGCACCAAATACACTTAGCATTTTGTTTGGACTCATCATCAGCTGACAAGCAGTATTTGAATGGCAGATCTGTTAGCCATGAACCTGAGAAGTAGCGATTATTATTATTATTATTATAAATTTTTTTGATCACTTTTATTTCTATTACAAGGAATGTAAACATCCCTTGTGATAGGAATCTATCGTAAACATGTCCTCTTTATGGAGAGATGCGGGGTCAATAAGACCCCACATCTCTCCTCCAGGCTGGAAAGCATGAGATCAAGAACAAAAATTCACTGATCTCATGCTGACAGCCGCGATCGTGGCTTTGTTTACATCCGGGCCTCGAGCGTGACGTCATAACATCGTGCCCGGGCCTCCAATGGTCATAGAGATGACTGGTGACCATGTGGTCACCGGAAATCTCTATGGTCGTCAACCGGTGCTGGCCTATTCTTTCTCCGGGTTCCCGATGGCACGGGAGAGCCTGGAGAAGCAGCAGATGGCGGCGGGAGGGGGGTGTCCCCTCCCATCACCTGTAAGAACGATCAAGCGGCAGATTTCTCTTACCATTACTACTTTACATTTAGGTGTTTTTTTTTTGTGCAGCACTTTCTAGTTTTTGGTCTAGGCCAGATCCTGCTGCCTCCTTGGATTGCTACGTGAAAGCCCTCCCAGGAAGCAGTGTGCTGTATATCCGCACATGCACTGATTTTTCAGCACATGTACACAATCGCAGCTGGCAACTAGAATGCCCATACATGAGAAATGGCAGTGTTCATGTCCATGAGCAGAAAAGCCCCCACATGTGCACAGATGCATCTCTGGTTTCTCCCAGGTCCCAAATACCTGGCTGAAACAGGTATTGTATCTGTACATGTGTGGGACCTTGCAGGGAAATTCTATTTTAAAACTTATGTAAATGCAAAAACAAATATTCAATATGTTTGGCATGATGTTTTACTGCACACAGTTTTCTTAACCACTTAACTACTACCATACAAATTAAAAAGATGGAGTGATGAATGTGTATTTTTGGAGTGTCATTTATGTGCAGAGCAGATTTGAGTAGCTCAGTACCTTCTAATCTCTGCTGTGATTCTAGTGTTTACATCTGAAAGCCCTCCCCTTGCTCTTACAACAGAGTAGGGGAAGGAAGTTGTATTTAATAATGAAACTGTCATAAATGCAAGCAACATCACATTGATGGTGAGAGATTTTAACAAATTGTGGTTTATCTTTTTTAATGCTTTAACTCCTTCCTTACCTGTACATCTCATCTCCATCTTGGCTCTCCGTGTGATCTGTATATTTACCCTGTCCTTCCCATTAAAGTGGATGTAAACCCTCCATATACCCAGTGAAGTGAACAGCCTCAGATGATACACTGAGATGAAACAAATCTCCCTACATAGGTTTTACATGTATATCTGCTGTCTTCACATTTATATACTGTTTAAAAAGTTCAGATTGTGTTAGGAAATTTTGTCTTACTGTTTAACACAGAGTGGGATGTCTGGGCACACAGCCAAGATAGCTAAAATTGCTGATTGGAGGAAAGGCACACACCCCCTCTCATCATAGGCAGAGACTCTCAGAGGTGTTTTGTAACAGGACCAGCTCCCTGTTAATCTATTTTAGCAACCTCCCCTGACAGAAATTTCAGGCTGCTTTTATCTGATGTGTCATGCCTCGTACACATGACCGTTTTTTCAGATGGGAAAACTGCGATGAGAGCTTTTGGCCTGGAATCCCGGCCGTGTATATGCTGCATCGCAGTTTTTCCGATGGGAAAACTGCCGGAAAAAAAGAGAGCAGGATCACTTTCTTTCCACCAGGAAAAAATACTAGCGGGAAAACCGTTCGTCTGTAGGGTTCGGTTCGCACTAGAACCTGCGAACAGACCTAAAGTTCACGCGAACTTTAGAACCTTATTAAAGAGGAAGTAAACCCTCATTCATTTTTTTTTTTTTTTAAATGAACCCTGCAAGAGAATGTCATAATGAGCTAGTATGCATGGCATACTAGCTCATTATGATCGACTTACCTGAGGTCGAAGCCCCCGAAGTTCTCCTCCGTGCCTTCCCCACCGTCGCCATGTCTCCGACGGTCTTCTTCCTGTTATCACCGCTCCGGCGCTGTGATTGGCCTGGAGCGGCGATGACGTCACGCGCATGAGCACTCGGGCTGGCAAGATCCATTCAGAAAACCAGCAACGATGCCGGCCCACTATTTCTCATGCGCGTGACGTAATTGGTGCTGTACTTTACAGCAAATATCTCCTTAACCGTGTAGGTTAAGGAGATATTTATTGCACCTACAGGTAAGCCTTAATCTAGGCTTACCTGTAGGTGCAAGTTGTGTGGTTGGGTTTACAACCACTTTAAATACAATGGACTCGAACATTCGAAATCAAAAGTGCTAATTATCAAGGCTAATATGCAAGTTATTGTCCTAAAAAGGGTTTGGGGACCCGGGTCCTGTCCCAGGGGACATGTATCAATGCAAAAAAAAGTTTTAAAAACTGAATTTTTTTCTGGAGCAGTGATTTTAATAATGTTTAAAGTTAGAGTTGAGCGGACACCTGGATGTTCGGGTTCGACGGGTTCGGCCGAACTTCGGAAAAAAGTTTGAGTTTGGGACCGAACTTGACCCAAACTTGACCCCGAACCCGAACCCCATTGAAGTCAATGGGGACCCGAACTTCTGAGGACTATTCACGCTTGTTTCCCGTGCTTAGAACTGTCCCTGCACAAAGTGTAATTTCTGAAGGAAAAAAAGTCATTTAAAACTAGGCTTGTGCAATTCGTTTCGTAACGAATTGAAATTCGTCCGAATTTAGCAACTTTCGGACATTCGGAAGCATTCGAATTTCCGAACAAAGCAATTACGAATAAGACCGAATCCGAAATAAATTATACCGCAAATAGCGAATGCCCGAATGTCTTCGGCATAATTCGTTATGAAAAAGTTACGAATGTACGAATCCATACGAAGCACAATAACACTCACTCTGCTCTGCTCTCTGCTTCTCCCACACCGTGCTGAACTCCCTCTCAAAATGGTGTACAGGGGCGGAGGTTATAGCCGCATGTAAAAAACGAAAGTAAAATACGAGATTTCGAATCCATTCGAAGCACAATAACACTCTGCTCTGCTCTCTGCTTCTCCCTCACCGTGCTGAACCCTCTCAAAATGGTGTACAGGGGCGGAGGCTATAGCCGCATGTAAAAAACGAAAGTAAAATACGAGATTTCGAATCGTTACAAATAACCGCAATGTATTTAGAAAAGTACAAATCCATTCGAAGCACATTAGGCATAATAGGCAGCGTCGTTGTGAGAGAGACACGGAAAATTACGAATCAACGAACCCAAAAAAAGTTACCTAGGAGTTGTGTCCAGAATCAACGAAAAACAACGTACTCTACCGAAAGTACGAACCCAAAAAAAGTTACGAAAGTAGGAGTTGTGTCCAGAATCAACGAAAAACAACGTACTCTACCGAAAGTACGAATTATAAAGCAACAAAAAATTCAACGAAAAATGTCGCTTGCAAAAATACGAATGAGTCCGAACACGAAAAATCCCGTCTAGCAAAATTACGAATGATTACGAATCAACAGGACCGGAAAGAAACGAACCGAAACGGAACAAATTTTTCCGTTGTGCACAAGTCTATTTAAAACTCACTTGCGGCTATAATGAATTGTCGGCTCCTGGCAATACATAGAAAAGTTATTGATAAAAAAAAAACAAAAAACGTGGGGGTTCCCCCAAATTCAATTACCAGGCCCTTCAGGTCTGGTATGGATATTAAGGGGAACCCTGCCGCAAATTTAAAAAAAAAATGTGTGCAGTTCCCTCAAATATCCATACCAGGCCCTTCAGGTATGGATTTGAAGGGGAACTCCACCCCAAATGTAAAAAAAAAATGGCGTGGAGTACCCCCAAAAATCCAGACCAGACCCTTTATCTGAGCACGTAACCTGGCAGGCCGCAGGAAAAGAGGGGGGGACGAGAGAGCACCCCCCCCTCCTGAACCGTACCAGGCTACATGCCCTCAACATGGGGAGGATGTCCCATGTTGATGGGGACAAGGGCCTCATCCCCACAACCCTTGCCCGGTAGTTGTGGGGGTCTGTGGGCAGGGGGCTTATCAGAATCTGGAAGACCCCTTTAACAAAGGGGACCCTCAGATCCCGCCCCCCCCCACATGGTACATTGTACATAGTACCCCTACCATTTCACAAAGAAAGTGTAAAGAATTGTAAAAAAATACACAGACACCGTTGGTAAAGTCCTTTATTAAAAATAAAAAAAATAAAAAATAAAAAAAAACATTCCAGCGATGAAATCCAGTGTCCCACAGCGATCCGATGTCCAGCGCTGTCCAGCGTTGTCCACGCGAAACGTCATTGGCTGAGTGGACCTGATGGGGAACTTCCTCCGCAGTGTAATAAATGAATAGACCCGCCCCTTCTAAAGTTCCCCATCAGGTCCGCGGACCTGATGGGGAATGTGAGAAGGGGCGGGTCTATTTATTTTTTTACACTGCAGAGGAATCAAATCATGTTCCCCATCAGGTCCGCTCAGCCAATGACGTAGACGGGGTCTGACGTACGAGGGGGTGGGGTCTATTAATTTATTGCACTGAGGAGGAATCAAATCACGTTCCCCATCAGGTCCGCTCAGCCAATGACGTACCGTAGGTGCCGCCGATATTGACACCCTATGAGCTCCGTCGCGAGAGCCAGCGCCGAGCTGTCTCGTCATCGGGAAAGGAAAAAATGTTCCTTTCATGATGAGCGACACGCATTGCCGATAGGCGGGGATCCGACGCGGATTCCCGCCAATACCAGGCACTGCGTTTGGTATGAATCCTGAGCGGGAACTCCACGCAAATTTTTAAAGAAAAAAACGGCGTGGGTTCCCCCTCCAGGGGCATACCAGGCCCTTGGGTCTGGTCTGGATTTGAAGGGGAACCCTACTCCGAAAAAACGGCGTGGGGGTCCCCCTCAAGATCCAAACCAGACCCTTATCCGAGCACGCAACCTGGCAGGCCGCAGGGGAAGAGGGGGGGACGAGAGCGGCCCCCCTCCCTCCTGAACCGTACCAGGCCACATGCCCTCAACATGGGGGGTTTGGTGCTCTGGGGCAGGGGGGCGACCTGCGGCCCCCCCACCCCAGAGCACCCTGCCCCCATGTTGATGAGGACAGGGCCTCTTCCCGACAACCGTCTGGCCGTTGGTTGTCGGGGTCTGCGGGCGGGGGGCTTATCGGAATCCGGGAGCCCCCTTTAATAAGGGGGCCCCCAGATACCGGCCCCCCCACCCTATGTGAATGAGTATGGGGTACATCGTACCCCTACCCATTCACCTGGTGGAAAATAAATCGAAATAAAAACACAACACAGTTTTTAAAAGTATTTTATTGCACCGCTCCGGAGGTCTTCTTCCGACTTCGGGGGTCTACGGTGTTGTCGCCGCGTTCTCCGGTTCTTTCTTCTGCCGGGCCTCCGCTAACTTCTTTTTAGCTCTTTTGCTAGCAGACCC
Source organism: Rana muscosa (assembly GCA_029206835.1). Taxonomy (NCBI): domain Eukaryota; kingdom Metazoa; phylum Chordata; class Amphibia; order Anura; family Ranidae; genus Rana; species Rana muscosa. Next base: position 414,649,023 of record CM055117.1, read on the forward strand.
CCGAAGTCGGAAGAAGACCTCCGGAGCGGTGCAATAAAATACTTTTAAAAACTGTGTTGTGTTTTTATTTCGATTTATTTTCCACCAGGTGAATGGGTAGGGGTACGATGTACCCCATACTCATTCACATAGGGTGGGGGGGCCGGTATCTGGGGGCCCCCTTATTAAAGGGGGCTCCCGGATTCCGATAAGCCCCCCCGCCCGCAGACCCCGACAACCAACGGCCAGGGTTGTCGGGAAGAGGCCCTGTCCTCATCAACATGGGGACAGGGTGAACCCCCATGTTGAGGGCATGTGGCCTGGTACGGTTCAGGAGGGAGGGGGGGCGCTCTCGTCCCCCCTCTTCCCCTGCGGCCTGCCAGGTTGCGTGCTCGGATAAGGGTCTGGTTTGGATCTTGAGGGGGACCCCCACGCCGTTTTTTCGGCGTAGGGTTCCCCTTCAAATCCAGACCAGACCCAAGGGCCTGGTATGCCCCTGGAGGGGGAACCCACGCCGTTTTTTTCTTTAAAAATTGGCGTGGAGTTCCCGCTCAGGATTCATACCAAACGCAGTGCCTGGTATTGGCGGGAATCCGCGTCGGATCCCCGCTCAATACAGTGTCGCGTCTCCTCGCCATTGCAGCGACCGCGACACATGTCGCCACCCTGCTGCCGACATCTCGGCACTCCTGTCGCCGATAATCTATGCGATGGGAGCGCGATAGAAACACAATATCGGCGGCACCTACTGTAGTCGGTGTCTGACGTACGAGGGGGTGGGGTCACCCGTCAGATCACCCATCAGATCATAGGGGTAAGCCCCGGCTTTCCCCACTTGTGGGGAATAGCTAATGACGTAGGCGGGATCCTACGTCATTGGCTATTCCCCGGCAAGCGGGGAAAGCTGGGGCTTACCCTATGATGTGACGGGTGACCCCGCCCCCTCATACGTCATGGGGGTTTCGTGTGGAGGGGAGACTGGAGGAGACTGCAGCGCTGGACATCGGATCACCGCGGGACATAGAGAACAACGCTGGAAAGACTGGATTACATCGCTGGAATAGGTTTTTTATTTTTTTATATTTAATAAAGGACTTTCCCAACTGTGTCTGTGTGTATTTTTTATTTTTTTTACACTTTCTTTGTGAAATGGTAGGGGTACAATGTACCCCGTTACCAATTCACATAGGGGGGCCGGAATCTGGGGGTCCCCTTTGTTAAAGGGGGCTTCCTGATTCCGATAAGCCCCCCGCCCGCAGACCCCCACAACCACCGGGCAAGGGTTGTGGGGATGAGGCCCTTGTCCCATCAACATGGGGGCATGGTGCTTTGGGGTCAAGACCCCAAAGCATTCTCCCCATGTTGAGGGCATGTGGCCTGGTACGGTTCAGGAGGGGGGCGCTCTCTCGTCCCCCCTCTTTTTCTGCAGCCTGCCAGATTGCGTGCTCGGATAAAGGGTCTGGTATGGATTTTTGGGGGGAACTCCACGCCTTTTTTAAAAAAAAATTGGCGTGGAGTTCCCCTTAAAATCCATACCAGACCTGAAGGGTCTGGTATTGATATTTGGGGGGAACCCCACGTCATTTTTTTTTATTTGACGCAGGGTTCCCCTTAATATCCATACCAGACCTGAAGGGCCTGGTAATTGAATTTGGGGGGACCCCCACGCATTTTTTTTTTTATCAATGACTTTCAATGACTGTTCTCTGTATTGCCAGGAGCCAACAATTCATTATAGCTGCGAGTGCTTTTAAATTACTTTTTTTCCTTCAGAAATGACACTTTGTGCAGGAACAGTTCTAAGCATGGGAAACATGTGCTAATTTACAGGCATTCTATACACACACCCTAGGTACGAAATTTAAAGGACTTTTATTGTTTCACTTTAAGCATTATTAAAATCGCTGCTCCCGAAAAAAACGTCCGTTTTTAAAACTCTTTTTTTGCATTGGACCCGGGTTCCCAAACACTTTTTATGACAATAACTTGCATATTAGCCTTTAAAATTAGCACTTTAGATTTCTCCCATTAACTTTTACAGGGTGTTCCGCGGCTTTTCGAATTTGCCGCGAACACCCCAAATTGTTTGCTGTTCGGCGAACGGGCGAACAGGCAATGTTCGAGTCGAGTACGAGTTCGACTCGAACTCAAAGCTCATCCCTATTCATCTGTATGCTTTTCCGAGGGGAAAAAAAAACACGCATGCTCAGAATCAAGTATGAGACGGGCGCACTCTTTCTGGTAAAACTAGCGTTCGTAATGGAGATATCACATTTGTCACGCTGCAAATTATTGCATCGTTTAATGCAGCGCATTCTTTTCTTCTTTATAATGCTAAAATAATTAAGTTGTTTTGCTGCTGATATACACACAGAGTTCTGACAAACTTGTTTCTTTATTATTTCTCGTGATCTCATGATTTTTTTTTTCCATAATAATGTTTAGTTTTTTTTTATTGTCTTTTTTTTAATCAAAATTTCAAGATCTGAATTTTTTGTGATTATTTGAAAATTATTTTCTAGTGATCTCCATATTTTTTTTATTTATTTTGGTGTGTCAAGTTACCACAACAACATTATTATCTTGTATTTTGTAACCTCAAGGAGGTTGGTTGGTGTCCCTTGTTAATTAGACATTGTATTTTTGAAATGTACCTGCCTACTCACAAAAAACTCTCCTTTTTTAAGAAAAACACAAGTGTTTGCTGAAAAAAAATACCATTTGTTCTGGCTCACAACAAATTAAAGAGGAAGGCAACGCTGGAGAACCTGCTGCAATTTGTGAAGCCTTTGGACCCCAGAGCAGACATCAAGTATTTGAAAAATAAAATTGGGAGCTTGAGGAGTCCATACAATAGGGAGCACAATCTGGTCCTGGACTCCCAGAGGTCAGGAACAGCAGCAGATGACATATATGTCCCCAGTCTGTGGTACTACTATAGCCTGTGTCTTCTGTCAGAGCAGACTGAAGCCAGGCCATCACTTTCTTGTCTTCTTTGTAGCCTTCCCTGCAGCCTTCCTTGCAGCCTTCCCTGCAGCCTTCTCTGCAGCCTTCCCTGCACGCTTCCTTGGAGCCTGTGGCACTGGATGTGGACTTGTGGTAGGAGGAGAAGAAGGAGGAGGAGGAGGTGGAGGAGGAAGTGGAGGAGGAGGTGGAGGAGGATGGGTGACCTCACAAAGATCAGTATTTCTTGTTAGTTCGCCCATCAACCCCTTATTTATGGCCTTGAATATCAGGGTCTCACAGAAGAGGCGTTGGCCCCTCTCCATCTCCTGCATTTTGTCAGCGACTAGGCTGGCATAGCCCTCTTGAGTGTTGGGGGGTCTTTGAGGGTCGCATGAGCATCCCGAATGAGGGCCAGTGCTGCCTCATCCAGGTTCCTACCCCTCTTGGCCCTTCTTGTTTGAAGGCAGAGGGGAGGCATCTGTGATTGTGTGATGCCACTGGGCCCGGCCACCTTCTGGCTGTAACTGGGCTTGGCCACCTCCTGGCTGCCACTGGGCCCGACCACTTCCTGGCTGCCACTGGGCCCGGCCACCTCCTGGCTGCCACTGGGCTCGGCCACCTCCTGGCTGACACTGACCCCTGCCTCCTACTGCCTGCCACTTTCCACACCCTCATCCCGGCTGAGCTCATCCTGTGTATAAAAAAGGGACATAGTTTTAGTTTTTCGTTCATCAATCACACACAATTTTCATCTCATGGCTGTTGCAAATTGAATGTTATTAAATAGAAACGACTATAATTCTGACCCCAGCAGTTTTCATTCTTGTCCCAATCATTTTTGTCCACTACTGTCTATTGATATGTCAAAAACTTTTTGTTCAAACATTAATTTTTTATCAATATTAACATCTATTTTACATAATTAATTTTAGGACAATAAATCTTAGGAAAAATACTATACCGGGCTCCAGCCGGGCGCATCCACTTCTTCCAGGATGGAAGGCTCAAGTTCCTCCTCAGAAGGCTCAGCTGGGGTTAAGGGAAGGCTGGAGGGAAAGCTGCAGGGAAGTCTAGAAATTGATGGCCTCACTTCAAGCTGGTCGTCTAGAAAGCGCAATTTATTGTAGTACCACAGAGTAGGTACATAAACATCCGCTGCTCCTGACTTCTGTGCTCTCCTTCCTGTATGTGCCCCTCAAGTTCCCAATTTTATTGTCCACATCCTGGATGGTGGCAGTGGGGACCTGTGTCTGCACAAATTGCATCAGGTTCTCCAGCGCTGCCATCCTTGCTCCTCTTTTCTTATGTATGGGGTTTTTGGTTTCCCACAAAGCAGGCAGCTCCCTGTACCTGTCCAGGAACTGGCACATAAAATCATGTTTTTTGAATACATTAATTTTTTCTGCAAGACAAAACACAAGCCAAAAATACTAATGTCAGTCTAAACTCCACTAATCTTTTTCCCCATATAGGCCATAATCTCAAAGCAGTAGAGGCCACTGATTACCCAAGTTAAAATGTTACCTTTGGTCTCACGTTCGTCGCTTACTCCTTCCTCCGCACACAAAACGTAGGTACAGGGTTGCCAACTTTCAGTAAATTTACAAACAGTTTGTAAAATCCATAATTGTTGCATCTGTCCATGAATGTCAGTTACGGACATGCAGCCTACATGTCTGTAATGGACATTCATGGACAGATGCAAAAAGTACGGATTTTACAAACTGTTTGTATATTTACTGGAAGTTGGCAACCCTGCGTAGGTACGACACATGCGTGTTAGCTTTATATACACTGCGCATGCGCGAAACTCCGCACACGTCGCCCGCCCCCTGACGTTCTTTCTAGTATATACCCTGCCCCTTCTCTTTTGGCGCGCAGTGGTAGAGTCATGGCGGAGACACAGCAGGTGCGTAATTCCAGTAACGAGGAGGAAAGCCCGGAGCCAGAAACATCACGATCCAGGAGGAGATATAAGGCCTCAAATATGTCCTTTGCAGCGATGGCGGAGATGGTGGACATCTTGAAGAGGACCAACTATGATGGGAAGCATGGACCGTACACCAACCCTAATGTGAGAAAGACCAAGATCATGTCTAAAGTTGTGAGAAGTCTGCACAATAATTTTGGGGTACGACGATCCAAGGAGCAATTAAGGAAACGCTGGTCAGACCTGAAATTGAGGGAACATGATCAGTACAGAAGGATCAAGAAAATGCTTCAAAAAAGTAAGTATTTCTCCTGTGTTCCTATTATTATTATTACTTGCATGTTGCTCCATGTGCTTTTCTTTACTGTTGGACATTTTAAAATGGCAAGTTTCAGGTTAGTGGGCACAGTAACATCGTTCACCCACTACATACAATGTTTTTGGTAGATACAGGTACATTTGGTCATGCCTATTTTTATTAAAAGAAATTTAATACATTGTTGTCTCGTTGTCTCGTGTTTGTAACTAGAATGAAATGCAAACTTGATTCAGTGTAAAGGAGAGGACACTCAGCAGATGTTTACACAGCTGTTTACACATCTGGACACCAGAACAACCTTTTTAGAGTGTTCCACACAGGTGCTCCAGTGGATACTTGGAGTGTCTACATGTGTGAAACTTGGCCAAATAAGGTAAGTATTCCAGCTTTGTTAAGGGAACAAATCATGTCTTCAGCTTGGAACTCTGCCAAAACAGACAATTGTACCCCACTTCCAAGAAATGTTTTATATTCCTATTTCTGGCCTCAAATATCTGTGTACTAAGTATACCTTTTGTTTTATTCTCATAGGGGAGAGAAGACTTGGAGGACACCACTCAGAGGACACCAGGAACCCCACACCTCCTAAAGAACAGAGCGAACCCCAAGCTGAGGATGTGGAGGAAGGAGAGGTGGAGGAAGTGGTTGAAATTGTCACCACAACAGGTCAGTGTCTGTCACCACAGATTCAGGTAATAGATGTCGACCTGCATATTTATATTACATGGTGTGTTTCTTTATTTTAGGTGATGTGCTGGTTGTGGAGCAACAATCTCCTCATTTCACCAGTGCAAGTGCACAAATTTTCATACAGGACATCATGGTCTGCAATCGGAAAATAGATATCATGAGGAATAATCTCAATGTTCTTGAACAAAAACTGAAGAACATGATTGATGTTTTGGGGCGAATCTAAATAACCACAAAATTCCCCCCCTTTTGTTTTGTTTTGCCCTATTTCAACATATTTTTCTACTTTTTTAAAGCCAAATTTTGAAGATGCACACAGTCTGTCAACATGTGCTATCTGCCATCATGGGATATCAATGTACGCGTTTTGTGGGTGCAACCCCTTCCTCGCAACTCAAGTAGGTAAGAGGAAGGGGTTGCACCCCCAAAACACGTCCATTGATCCCCCATGATGGGAGATAGCACATGTTGACATTAGGCATGGGATCAGGAAGGAAATCCCCATTTCAAATCCGTATTTGTGTGCATCTTCTAAATTTAGCTTTTACAGGGGTGACATCACCCCCCATCTAATGTCTAATGAAGGCAACAGCAACACATTGTTGACATACTATAATGTCTGATACTGCCTTCACATTTTGTACGTTGAAATTTGTAAGTTCCAGAGTTTTGTATGTTATGTTTTTAAACATGCCTGTTAAAGCAAAAAAAAAAAAAAAAGTTAATTAAAGCCAGATGTATATATTTGGAAACAAGGTTTTATAACGCACATGTGAATGTGCGCGGAGTAAAATTTTAGAAAATCTACAATGTGTGGTTTCTTATTTCTATGCTCAATACCATTTTTTGTAGTAAGTTGGTGTTTACAGTGACAATGGGGGTTATTTACTAAAGGCAAATTCACACTTGGCACTACAAGTGCACTAGGAGAACGTAGGAGACAGCTAAATAAAACACAAGCAGTAAATCAAATTGAAGGTGATTACAGGTCAAATTTTTTTTATTAGTTTCATAGAAATCAATAATCTTCTGGCATAGCAATGGCCCCCCTACCTGTGAAATAGTCAACATATTTTTGGCGTACATCACAGGTGCTTTGGGGGGGCAAGCCAGTACGGCCAGCTTCCAGGGTCGGAATTGCATTGAGGTCCTGAATTGCAGCCTCAGACCCAACTGAGGGCATATAATTTGGAGCATTTTTCTGGAGAAAATTGTGCAAAACACAGCACGCCATGATAATGTGATTTAGTTTGTACTCCACCATATTGATGGATGTAAGAAATAGGCGGAACCGGCTGGCCATTATGCCAAATGCATTCTCGACCACCCTTCTAGCTCTGGCCAGCCGGTAATTGAACACCCTCCTCTCAGGGGTGAGGGTCCTCTGGGGAAATGGCCTCATGAGATGTTTCCAAGCCCAAATGCTTCATCAGCGACGAACACAAACGGGAGTCCCTCCACGTTGTCTTCCGCAGGTGGAAATGCCAGGCCACCCCTCTGGAGACGTCGGGAGAACTCGGTCTGGGAAAACACTCCACTATCGGACATCTGGCAATTCTTCCCCATGTCCACATATAAAAAATCTTGACGCTGACACCACCGCCATTATCACTATACTATGGAACCCCTTGTAGTTGTAATAGTATGACCCCGAATGGGGTGGTGGGACGATGCGGACATGCTTACCATCTATTGCCCCTTGGGAAAGTCCCACTGCGTGTCAAACTGGGAGGCCACGGTCTGCTTCCTGTGGCGTGGAAGGAAACTGGAGTCAAACAAGAAAAAATATATTATTACTTTTGCACATAACATTGCAAGCAGATTATACAAAAACATTCTTGGCCAACATCAGTATAACATTTATTTGAAGGAGCATTTAAAGCCAAAATTATAAGGCCCACTTATCAGATTCCTCACCCCCTCTGATGGCCCATTGTAAAAATGTAAAAATGTTAGGGTTCTAGCTGAGTTTGGGCCCTCAAAAAAATGCCTCTGCCACTCTGTCTGAATTTAATGAGAACAAAAACATTTGTACACATTTTTTTTTGGGGGGGGGAGGGTTCTAGATGAGTTTGGGCCCTCAAAAAAATGCCTCTGCCACTCTGTCTGAATTTAATGAGAACAAAATCATTTGTACACATTTTAGGGGGTGTTTAAGGTAAAGCACTACAATGGAGCTGACAAAATACATTGGTAAGGGACTAGGTTAGGGGAGTATGGGCCCAGGATAGCATGCTGGAGAGGTTAGTGAAGGGAAATATGCATGTAGGCCAAAAAAGGAGCATTAAAAGCTTACATCATGCATGAGGACAAAGGGGACATTCACAGCATATTACAATCATGGTAATTAGGGAATAAAAAAAAGAATTACAATACATTAGCAAACATTAAATACATAGAATGTGATGTTAAAGGAGAAAACTTACCTTAATATAGTCCTTCTGCAGAACATGGATGATGGCAGAACAGGTCTCTGGTATAATGATCCCCAGAGCCTGGGGGGAGATGCCTGTTAAGAACTTGAGGTCCTGCAGGCTTCTCCCCGTCGCCAGGTATCTCAACGTGGTGACTAGCCTCTGCTCAGCAGTGATGGCTTCCCGCATGCAGGTGTCCTGCCTCGTGATATAGGGGGACAGCAAAGCCAACAGATGGTTTCGTCATCCAGAGATGATTCCTAAAATCATCAGGATTATTCTTCTGGATCTCCCGCAGCAAAGGCTAATGACAGAATTGTTCACGTTGCAGCAACCAATTCTTCGTCCATGAACACCTCCTCACCCTGTTCATGGACTGGGCTTGGGTTAAAGCAAGAACCCAAACAACAAGCCCCCGCACAGCACGAACTGTATGGCGAGAACGTACATGCAACATAGCTGAAAAATGGTCGGCTGGTCAGAACGAACTAACAGAACGCACTGAAAAACAGCAAGGCCTATGAAGAACGACCTGAAAATCAGCACTGAAAAACAGGTACGCACTGACTACACGCCCTGAAAGACAGATACAAACCCACAAGCACCTACTGAACAGCAGAAAATGATCTAAAAAGCACAAACACTGAAAAGCACGAATCGTCTCTCACCAAAATTTTACTAACACGAGGATCAGCAAAAGCAGCCCAAAGGGTGGCGAAATTGGAATGGAACTTCCCCTTTATAGTGCTGTTGTAAGTGTTTTACGTCACCGCGCTTTGGACGGGTGGAATTTGGTCTGAATGTGTGTATGCAAGACAAGCTTGGCCGGAATTCCGGGGGGAAAACCGGTCGTGTGTACAAGGCATCAGAGAATTTGTCAGGAGTTATCAGGCTGATAACAGAGGAACGGTTCAGGAGAGAGCTACGGGACATTTTGAAGAGAGATAACAAAATACTGCAGATATATTTGCCCATCTCAAATTTCATGAATTGGGTTTACATCCACTTTAAACTCCTTCATCTCGATCCTCCCACTCTATGTGACCTGCACATGAACCCCTTTACCTCATCCTCTCTCTCCTATACATTAATCTACTGTATCTTGTGCACCATTGCCAAGCTCAATGTTTTAACTATCACAATGCCAGCATGTGCCTTCACTTGAAAAAAATTATATATATATATATATATATATATATATATATAATGAGATCACCTCGGAGTACTTTCTAAAAAAGGGTCATTTGGGGGATTTTGCACTGTCCTGATATTTGTATTTGATATGGGTAATTAAAGAAAGTAAGGGAAACGGGTATTATTTCCTTTTATATAGTAATAAATGCCACAGTAATTATGCAATACAACCAAAAGACATCTCTATCTGTCCCAAAAAGTGATCTAAAGTAAATTGGGTATGGTTTTGCATGACTGAGTAATTGTCAAAGTATTGAAAACAGAAAAATTACTTGGTAATGAAGGAGAATTACAGGTCAGTATTTAAGTGGTTGAGTAAATACCTATTTGTGAATCTGTAACACGGTTCCTTACTTGGAGATACTGCAAGTAACAGCGAATCCTATTTCATTTTGACAATGTTAAGCCACTGTCCTGCAATTAGCAGCAGCGTTGTCAGCTAGTTTATTGAGTTTTGCATTGGGTTACCTATCTGATAGAAAGCCTTAGGGCCAGCTATAATCAGTGCATTTTTATAGCACTGATCACTCTATAAATGTCAATGGTCCCAAAAATTTATCAAAAGTGTCCAATCTGTACGCCACAACGTCGCAGTCCCACTAAAAATTGCAAATCGCCGCCATTACTAAATACTAAATTAGTAAAAATAATAATAATAAAAATGCCATAAATCTATCCCCTATTTTGTAGACTCTATAACATTTGCGCAAACCAATCAATATACGCTTACCAAAAATATGTAGAAGAATACATATTGGCCTAAACTGATGAAGAATTTTTACTTTATTTATTTATTTGGGGGTTATTTATTATAGCAAAAATATGTTTTGTTTATAGTGCAAAAAATAAAAACTACAGAGTTGATCAAATACCACCAAAAGAAAGCTCTATTTATGGGGAAAAAAAGGACATCAATTTTGTTGGGGTATAACGTCGCATGACCACTCAATTTTCAGTTAAAGCCACGGAGTGCCGAATCGCGAAAAATGGCTTGGTCATTAACCACTTAAGGACCGTGTCCTGTACATATACGTTGGCAGAATGACACAGACAGGCAAATCAACGTAAATATACGTCAGTTTAAATTTGCCGCCGTGTGGCCCTGCCTGCGGGACCCGCAGACTCGATGTCCACTGGTGTCCCGCGATCGCGTGTCACGGAGCTGCAGAATGGGGGATGCCTGCATTTCCTTGTTAATGACAGGACACTGATCGTCTGCTCCCTCTCATCGGGAGCAGCGATCAGTGTTGTGTCACAGTAAGCCACTCCCCCTAACACTTAGAATCACTCCCTAGGACACACTTAACCCCTTCCTAGCCCCCTAGTGGTTAACCCCTTCACTGCCAGTCACATTTACACAGTAATCAGTGCATTTTTATAGCACTGATCACTGTATAAATGTGAATGGTCCCAAAATAGCGCCAAAAGTGTCCGATGTGTCTGCCATAATGTTGAAGTCACTATAAAAATCGCAGATCGCCGCCATTACTAGTAAAAAATATATATTAATAAAAATGCCATAAAACTATCCCCTATTTTATAGATGCTATAACTTTTGCGCAAACCAATCAATAAACGATTATTGCGATTTTTTTACCAAAAATATATAGAAGAATATGTATCGGCCTAAACTGAAGAAAAAATGTTTTTTATATATTTTTTGGGGATATTTATTATAGCAAAAAGTAAAAAAATATAGATTTTTTTTTCAAAATTGTTGCTCTATTTTTGTTTATAGCAAAAAATAAAAACAGCAGAGGTGATCAAATACCACCAAAATAAAGCTCTATTTGTGGGAAAAAAGGACGTCAATTTTGTTTGGGAGCCACATCGCACGACCGTGCAATTGTCAGTTAAAGCGACGCAGTGCCGAATCGCAAAAAGTGCTCTGGTCTTTGGGCAGCCAAATGGTCCGGGGCTGAAGTGGTTAAGGGGGTAAATCCTTCCGGTACTTAAAGCGGAGTTCCGCCAAAAAAAATAAAGAATTTTAAGTCAGCAGCTACAAATACTGCAGCAGCTGATTTTTAATATTAGGACACTTACCTGTCCAGGGCGCCCACGATATCCTCACCCGAAGCCAATCTGTCCCTAGGCTCCCGGGTGCAGGCACCGCCATCTTCAGTAAGGGAATCAGGAAGTGAAGACTTGCAACTTCACAGCCTGGTTTCCTACTGCGCATGCACGAGTCATGCTGCGCGTCCCCACTGGTCCCTGCTATTTTCTGTCTCCCAGAAGACAGCGGGGGGGCAGAAGAGCGGCCGGACATGGCGTAGATTGCCGCGGAATCTGTATTAGACAGGTATCTGCCCCCCCCAAAGGTGCCAAATGTGACACCGGAGGGGGGGGGGGGGGCGGGAAAGTGGAAGTTCCATTTTTGGGTGGAACTCCGCTTTAAGTGGTTAAATTCAACCAAACACATACAGTATATTAATTTCCAAATTGGATTTCAATTATACCTAGCCTACTTCTATTAATCTGAATGATTATGAAGTTTGTGATATTACTTTGTGATGATCCCCACACATTTACCTCCTTGATTTCTGTGACACACATTCACTACGTCCTGTTAGTAGGCACTGCTGTGTCACATGTTTCACGGAACCTTCTTTCTGAACAAGAGAGGAGTAGTTTCAGAAGGCAAAGTCAGTACAGAAATCACTGCTTGCAGGCAGCATAGTACCATAGGATATGTAGCCTCCACCTTTAGAAATTGAAAGTAAACAGAACCTGCATTGCATGCAGAGAATCCAGGAAGTTGTGAAAAGAGATGGACAGTAGACCGGCAGTACTCAACATGAAATACGATTTGTCAATGCATTGGATTGTCAAAAATAACTGTAGCACCCTCCTCACTCCCCTCTTTCTCTCATCTCGTCTTTCTCTTGTCTAGGGGTATCTTAGAGGGGAGGGAGCGGGGACACCACACCTGGCTTCCACCACATGTGTCAGTGCGGTATAAGCAACGTTCTTGTATTACCTTCGGGTCAGTGCTGTGCACCTGGATCCTCCCTCCAAGAGTCACCTTGAACAATGTCTGTTAGGAAATGAGCCCCACACCATAAAAGTTCAACACTCCTTTATTCTTCTCGAATGAACACAATCAGTTGAACTCCCTTGGTAGAAACAGAACATAAAAGGAGGTGTGGATGCGAATAGGCCCAGACACAATGTAGTTCTCCACTTTCCTTCCTGAAAGTGGGTTACGGTCTCCGCACGAGGGGGAATTTCCTTCCAGGCGGTCTCCGACGAGAGGCTCACCTGTCACAGGCAATATGCTGCACCGGGTCTTCAAGTGAGGAGCTCCCCCCGGTCCATTACGCCTTCCGGATTTGGGTACCCACTCCCGGGGTTCCCTAGGATCTCCTTCCCTCGCGGAACTCAGTGTTGGGCACTGAGCTCCGGACCTCCATCAGAGTACCTCACCCCAGGCTAAAGGTGCCTGGGATGGAACACGACCTCCGATTGTCCTCTAGGCCTAGGCCACCCAGAGGACCGACACGAACCACCGTCCACAAGCTGAAGGTACTTGGGACTCCCACCTCGTGACAAAGATGGCCGGCCCCTTTATACCCTCTCCCAGCAAGCAAGGCGGGTTCCCCGCCCCACCATACCGCTGCCGAGAGAGGACAAAAAGGAGGCACAGCACTCAGCAATGATTCAACCCCAGCCCAGGGCGACAGCGCCACCCACAGGGCTGCAGGGAATTACACATCACTGATGTCTCTGCCAAGTTCAAATTTACACCCGGGAAAGTACATACCCGCTACATAACCATTGTTTGTGCCCAAAAATAATTATTGCTTCAGTGAAGCTTTAAAATAAAAGCTGCATACAAATATATATATAATATAGATCAGCAATCTACATATTAAACAGCAGAAAGTTAAAGCAAATACACATAAAAAAGTGTGCCCCTCACACTCAGTGATAACTATCAGTCTTCTATCAACATAATGTAGCCAGGTACTGTAGACAACTGAGTACCTTGATTACTTCCTACAGTCATATTTGAAAAGTAAATTTCCACCACTGCTTACTAAACCTTTATTTAGATTTACAGTTGCAATGGTACTACACACATTATGACACCAGCTATTTAATGGCTTGAAATAGGTTGAGAGCTGACATAAGCATGTAGGCCGGTTCCCTACTGTGTTTATTTAGTTAGGCTTGTTTGTCTGCCCAGGTCAGAGGGAAGGGGTTAATACTGCTTTGCATCCTTCCCTGCTCATGTTCACAGGCTTTTTTTGGAGTCCGGCCTCCTGTCCTGTGAGATATAAAAGGCAGAGGTTCACGTTTCAAGAAGGCAAAGGGTAGTGGGCTAAAGAACAGGAACTTTGCAGGACTTGTCGAGACTTGTAGTTCATCTACGAAGCATTGGCTTCTCAGCATACACCCAAGCCATGGACTTCTCCAGTCGAGTCGTGCTAGTCATGGACTTCACCCATAAGAATTTTACCTGTGCAGGTACTCTGGGGCAGCCACTGCTAAAGTTAGTTAGGGAAAGGATATTTTGTCTTGTTATGTATGCCATGCTGAGCTTTCAGTAAAACATTTTTTAACCGCACAAAACCTGGTCTGAAGATACTCAAAGGGTGCTGGCGCTTCTTAAGGGCTCTAAATCTACAGCGGCACAGAAGGGGTTTTACAACATTACAACAACAAAAGGAGAGAAGGAAGTCATCATGATTACCCACTTAAGGGCCGAAAGGATTTGCCCCCTTAATGACCAGAGCACTTTTTACAATTTGGCACTGCGCTGCTTTATGAAATGCTGTACCCAAACAAATTTTTTTATTTTTTTCCCCACAAATAGAGCTTCCTTTTGGTGGTATTGGATCACCTCTGGGATTTTTATTTTTTGCGATATAAATGAAAAAAGACCAAAAATTATGAAAAAAAATGATATTTTCTACTTTTTGTTATAAAAAAAATCCAATCAACTCAATTTTAGTCATACTTTTAGGTCAAAATTTATTCAGCCACATGTCTTGGGTAAAAAAAAAATCAATACGTGTATATTTATTGGTTTTCACAAAAGTTATAGCGTCTACAAACTATGGTACATATTTTGGAATTTACGCAGCTTTTAGTTTGACTGCCTATCTAATTTCTTGAGGTGCTAAAATTGCAGGGCAGTAAACCCCCCCCCAAATAACCCAATTTTGGAAATTAGACACCCCATGGAATTTGCTGAGAGGAATGTTGAGCCTATTGAATAGTTAATTTTTTTGTCACAAGTGATTGAAAAATTACAAACAAATTAAATAATTTACACAAAGTTGACAGTTAAATTATATATTGCTCACACATGCCATGGGTATATGTGGAATTACACCCCAAAATACATTCTGCTGCTTCTCCTTAATACGGGGATACCACATGTGTGAGACTTTTTGGGAGTCTAGCCGGGTACAGGACCCCGAAAACCCATTACTGCCTTCAGGGCGTAAATTTTTGATTTCACTCCTCCCTACTGTAGCGGGGGTTAACATTTTTGGGGAGTATCTGGGTGGTAGTATGATCCAGATACACTAATTGTTAGGAATCTATGGCCAATTTGATTCGTGGAGGATATAATGGTGCTCAGTTCCCTGCGGCCCCTGGGTGGCCCTGTCACCTGGGGCTGGGGTTGAACCATCATTGTAGGGCCGTGCCCTTTTTGTCCTCTCGCGGCAGTAGTACGGCAGGGCGGGGGACCCTCTGTGCCTGCTGGGAGAGGGAATAAAGGGGGCGGACATCTTGCGCACGAGGTCCGAGCCCCAGGCACCTTCAGCCTGGGGGCTGCTGTTCTGTCGTCCGCGCCCAGGTGCCCTAGGCCTGGGTGCGAGGGAGTTCGAGTTCCATCCCAGGCACCTTAGGCCTGGGGTGAGGTACTAGAAAAGACCCGGGGCCCAGTACCTTCGACTGAATCCTGCATGGGAGAAGATGCCTAGGGGGCCCACCGAGTGAGGGGACCCAAATCTCGGGTGAGGAGAACCAGGGAGGTGACCTGGCCTGAAGACCCAGCGCAGCATTGGCTGGTGACAGTGCAGGCCTCTGGGGACCGTCCAGGATGGATCATCTCCCTAACAGGGGTCGCCATTAGAAGGTAGTTCATGTTCTATGGTCTTTGCAGAGACCCAGCTACATCAGGTCGGTGGCAGAGGCCTATTCTAAGGTCTGTGGTAGAGACCTCATCGTTCACCCGGTCTGTGGCAGGGACCAACCTCATGGTCGGTGGCAGCGACCGTGCGCCAAAAGTTGTTGTGAGTTCCTAGCAGCTTATCTGATCCGAAAGGATTGTGCCTGAACCCTCACCCCACCAAGTTTGTGTTTGTATCAACCTGTCTGTTTGCAAAAAGGCATATTTATCTCTGCGGAAATAAATATAGATTTATACTACTGGTAATTTTTATAGTGGAATCTCTGGACAGGGACACAGACCCGAAGGTAAAGATCATAGCTCAAACCTCTACACAACTAAGAGGGGCGAGCTGGTGGCAGAATCTCACCCCTTCCCCCCTGGTTCCCCTAGATGAGTAAACCAGCCGAGAAGAAGAAGGGAGAGAGCGGGTGAGACCGCTACACGTGGGGGCTCTGGGTCCGGGATTTGTGTTCCGTGTCAATGGAGCTGAAACTGTCAGAACTTGACTTTTACCCCCCAGAAAAGTTCCAAGGAGGTCGGCCATGTTAACAGGCGCGCCACGAGGCACACCCTCCCTGCTCAGTTCGTGGGCGTGACGAGGAAAAGGCCCGCAAATTGTTGCACCAAAGGGGAGGAGTCTGGCCATGTGTGGAGATACATGTGGAGACTTTGGCGCCAGTTCTTCAGTGCGCGATGGAAAAGTCAACGGTCAGCATGCTTTCTACCGCATCATGGGTCCCCACCGCATCTACTACAAGGGAAACCCCCGTTGCTGTATCCGCTATGGATACGGGGATTCGGCTCAAGCCCTGGAGACGATTCACCCTGTTCACATGCAAGGATGTTGAAGCCCTGGGTATGATTTGTCCCGGCTGTTCGGGACTGGTGGTACAGCTAAAGCCCTTCGATCGCTGCGAGGCCTGTGGCGAGTTCATTTTTGAAGTGAAGCAACCAATAGAAAGGCTGAGAGCCTTCCACCTCAACTGTCTAACAGGCGCCACCATGCTACAAGGAGAAGTCAGAGCTTGCACAGCCATTCCCCCGCGCACTGCAGAGACTTCCGTGGAAGTCGCGAACAAATGGACGGAGGATTTTAAAGCCGAAGATGCTGCTTCGGTCACCACAGATTCCCTGCTTCCAGCGCCCAAAAGGAAGGTTGGTTTCACAAAAGCTTCCAGCGGCCGAGATGGAGGACAACCCCTGCGCTTGCCTGGCCAGGATGGATCCAGTGGGAAAATTCCCGGACCTCTATGTTCAAGTATCGGCCGAGGTAAGCCAGGGAACAGGACTTGGTGTTTTGTTGGAGGTGTCGGGGATCCGCAGTTATCGGAGCCCTTGGGAGGGGGTGATTATACATCTACAGGGAATTACCTACCCGCAGAAGAGTATGACTACTCCGACCTAGAGTCGGTCTCCGATGCAGGAGATGATGGACAAATAGATGAACTATTTGAACGGAAGGGTTGGGACAAAGTACCCCATGCCTCGTCCCATGCACCTAGGGACTCACCCATGTCTACAGGGGATAGTACACCCCGGGTGGAGGCCTCGGTGCCTGAGGAGGGATCCAGTCCCCTGCTTGCCCTTCCACCCCCAGAGTTACCTGTGCCATCTGCTCAGGTGAAGAGAGTGCAGCTGCGGGCACCTACGCCCAGTTTGGAGGTGGTCAAGGCACCTCGGCATCCAGAGTCGATTGTTCTACCTGGAGAGGGAGACCGCTCCACGATGCCACCCTTGTCCAGGCTACAGAGGCTTTTCTGACAAAAAGTTGCAAGTGAATACGGGTGGGAGTACCCGTATTTGTCCAAAGAGTTGTTGTACGAGGTGGAGGCCTGCCGGCAGAGGTGGTACAATGACTTTGTATGGACACACATAAAGGTGCCTCATGCCCGTCGCTACCTTGCATGTTCACCCACAGCTTCAAAGCGGTTCAAGGACTGCAAGGCAGAGTGGATGTTGGGTCGGCATATCCATGCTGACCTGGTCCTTATCTGCCAGAAAGATGGGGAAGATGTGGAGTATCATATGGAGACCTTTGATCGATATTTAAAACCTCTTGTGCTGCCGCATCCAAGGTTTTACCTGTAGGAGGAAAGACTCCTGTTTGTTTTCTATTGCTGAACATTCCGGTACTCTGGAACTGTACCCTGTCTAGGGGTGTTTTACTCTCTGGAGGCATGGGAGCAGTTGTGTTTTATGTTGGTCTCCCTCTGCCTCCCACCGCAAAGATGATCAGCACTTTGGGGTGTAGTCAGGGCCACAGTACAGAGAAGAATCTGGATTTCACAAGTGCTTTTACCGCAGCGCTGTCACCAGGTGGCAGTGTTGTGCAACGTTCATCACATTGCATTGCACACTTCTTGGAAGCAAAGAGGTTTCTTTTCGGAGAGATCTATTTCACTCCAACACTCACATATGTGTCAGGAATTGTGTGTTGTTTCCTTCTTTTCTCTTCCCTCTGCAGGAGAACATCGGTCAAGACTGCTGAGAATGGGCGGGTCTTAGTTAGTGATGTGGGAGGGGGAGAATGTCATTTGTGTGTAATGTTGTGTGTAATTACAATGAGTGTTTCCCTCATGTTCACCCTTCCTTTTCCCTGTTGGGTTCAGGCGCAACTCCCAAGTTTTTTTAAATTATTTTGATGATGTTCTTTTGAGAAGCAAGTCTCTGGATCGGGTCTATGTTAGCTCCCTTTGGAGCATGGCTCGTTCCAGACACTGGGGACCAGTGTCTATCTGCCGGGGGGTGAGTGTAGCGGGGGTTAACATTTAGGGGGAGTATCTGGGTGGTAGTATGACCCAGATACACTAATTGTTAGAAATCTATGGCCAATTTGATTAGTGGAGGATATAATGGTGCTCAGTTTCCTGCGGCCGCTGGGTGGCGCTGTCACCTGGGGCTGGAGTTGAACCATCATTTTAGGGCCGTGCCCTTTGTGTCCTCTCGCGGCAGTAGTACGGCGGGGCGGGGAAGCCGCTCTGCCTGCTGGGAGAGGGTATAAAGGGGGTGGACATCTTGCGCACGAGGTCCGAGCCCCAGGCACCTTCAGCCTGGGGGCTGCTGTTCTGTCGTACGCGCCCAGGTGCCCTAGGCCTGGGTGCGAGGGAGTTCGAGTTCCATCCCAGGCACCTTAGGCCTGGGGTGAGGTACTAGCAAAGACCCGGGGACCCAGTACCTTCAACTGGGTCCTGCATGGGAGAAGATGCCTAGGGGGCCCACCGAGTGAGGGTACCGAGTCTCGGGCGAGTTGAACCAGGAAGGTGACCTGGCCTGAAGACCCAGCGCAGCATTGGCTGGTGTCAGTGCAGGCCTCTGGGGACCGTCGGGGATGGATCATCTCCCTAACAGGGGTCGCCATTAGAAGGTAGTTCATGTTCTATGGTCTTTGCAGAGACCCAGCTACATCAGGTCGGTGGCAGAGGCCTATTCTAAGGTCTGTGGCAGAGACCTCATCGTTCACCCGGTCTGTGGCAGGGACCAACCTCACGGTCGGTGGCAGCAACCGTGCGCCAAAAGTTGTTGTGAGTTCCTAGCAGCTTATCTGATCCGAAAAGATTGTGCCTGAACCCTCACCCCACCAAGTTTGTGTTTGTATCAACCTGTCTGCTTGCAAAGTGGCATATTTATCTCTGCGGAAATAAATATAGGTGTTGTACTGTCACCTGGTGTGGGCTTACTTTTCTGGGAGCAAAGTGTTCTACATTCACCTATCTACTGGTCATTTTTTAAGTGGAATCTCTGGACAGGGACACAGACGCAAAGGTAAAGATCATAGCTCAAACCTCTACACACCTAAGAGGGGCGAGCTGGTGGCAGCATCTCACCCCTCCCCCCTGGTTCCCCAAGACGAGTAAACCAGCCGAGAAGAAGAAGGGAGAGAGCGGGTGAGACCGCTACACTACCTATCACAGTTTCGGAGGCCATGAAATGCCAATATAGCACAAATCCTCCCCCAAATGACCCCATTTTGGAAAGTAGACACCCAGTTTGCTGAGAGGCATGTTGAATCCATGGAATATTTTATATGTTGCCACAAGTTTCGGGGAACTTGCAAAAAACTTATTTTTTTTTATACACAAAGTTGTCACTAAATGATATATTGTTCACACATGCCATGGGTATATGTGAAATAAAACATAAAAATACATTCTGCTGCTTCTTTTGAGTACAGGGATACCACATGTGTGAGACTTTTTGGGAGCCTAGCTGCTTACAGGACCCCGAAATCCAATCACTGCATTCAGGCTTTCTAAGGGCGTAAAATGCTGATTTCACATCCTCACTACCTATCACAGTTTCTGGAACCGAAAAGGGCTCCACGAGGGGAGGTGACTTCCTCTGCCTGTGTTTACATTCTCTCATTCGCCAGAACCGATCACCAGGTCCAGGCCAAAAATCATTGGCCTGGCCCTGAAGACTGATCGGTTCTGGAACAAATTTGTTCACCGCAGGTGCGCCGGGTGCGTGTGCCCCCTAGGCAGACGCACGCCCGATGTACAATGACAGCGTTTTGCCCAGGAGAGCCAACCTGCTGCAATACAGATGCGGCGGGTGGCCCTTAACTGGTAAAACATCAAGAAGAACACACAGCAACCAGTCCTTTTGTGTGGTACCTGAATAGGTGACTGTTCACTTGCTATGGAATGAGAAGGGTTAAGAGGGGCGTGCATAAGGTCTGCGCTATGCATTCAGCAGGACCCCATTCTGTTATCAGGGGGTTAGGTAACAGAGGTGTTTTGGGCATAGGCTCTGCATGTTACATAGTTAGTCAGGTTAAAAAAGACACAAGTCCATCTAGTTCAACCAATAAAAGGAAAAAAAAAATCAAACATACCCATATGCCCAATCCTATACCCACAGTTGATTCAGAGGAAGATGAAAAACCCCAGCAAAACATGATCCAATTTGCTACAACAGGGGGATAAAATCCCTTCCTCATCCCCTGAGAGGCAATTGGATATTCCCTGGATAAACTTGACCCTCTAAATGTTAGTATCCAGTTATATTTAAAGATTTAGGAAATAATTTTGTCCTTTTTAAACCAATCTACTGAGCTGGCCAGGACCAGCTCTTGAGGGAGTTTATTCCACATTTTCACAGCTCTAAAGCCCTGTACACACGATCGGTTTAACCGATGAAAACCGTCCGATGGATTGTTTTCATCAGACAAACCGATCGTGTATGGGACCCATCGGTCTTTTTTCCATCGGTTTTAAAAAATAGAACATGTTTTAAATTTTTCCGATAGATAAAAACCCGATCGAAAACTCCGATCGTCTATGGGCAAGTCCATCAGATAAAAAACCCACACATGCTCAGAATCAAGTCAACGCATGCTCAGAAGCATTGAACTTCATTTTTCTCGGCGCATCAGAGTGTTTTACGTCACCGCATTTGGAACGGTCGGTTTTTTGACTGATGGTGTGTAGGCAAGACTGATGGAAGTCAGCTTCATCTGATTTCCGATGGACAAAACCATCGGATTAGAATCCATAGGATATCCGATCGTGTGTACAGGGCTTTACTGTGAAGAAACCTATCCATATTTGGAGATGAAATCTCTTATCCAGTAGATGTAAAGAGTGCCCCCTTATGTATTTGTACATGTTGATCATATCCCCCCATAATCTTCTCTTCCTCCTAATGCAACACATACACCTTTACAAGCGTGTAAGACATGGGATGACATTGTATGGAGAAACTCTGCACATTACACTCGTCTCTGAGTTT
Organism: Rana muscosa; assembly: GCA_029206835.1. Taxonomy (NCBI): domain Eukaryota; kingdom Metazoa; phylum Chordata; class Amphibia; order Anura; family Ranidae; genus Rana; species Rana muscosa. The sequence goes on from CM055117.1 coordinate 414,670,352, forward strand.
GGGGACTGCCTTAATGTCGACTCTCACATGACCGTTGCCCCAGGCATTGATGAGCATGCCTTCGGGCAAGGTGTAACCCCTGTGCTAGAATGAGTGACCCTGGTGTAGCCCAGAAGAACCCATCCTCCTATGGTGGTAGGACCTACTATGTGACCCACACATGGCACCCAACAAGTTAATGGGGAACAGTTATCAACAAAAGCAAGCCTTGAATGTAGTGTACATTAATAAATTGCTGACAAAACATTTCTATGATTGAATAAGGATTTACAAACTTTTTTTGAAGATCTCAAACTTAAGTTTTCATTTTAATCAGTGGGCTTAGTTGTATTTAATTCTTATTTTTTTAATTCAAATTATATATTTATTTGCCTTATTTTTGGGCCAGCTGTTATTTTCGATTTTGTTACCTTTTTCACAATCCTTTTCCTCCTTTCAATGACTTGTGTCATCAGTGCTGCTTTTTTTTTTTTTTTAGTTCATATGTGTCTCTGTTTGGATGGAAGGTAAATTACAAACCTATTATTAATGATTTATAGATGAATAAAAACCAGCCAGATTATTCTACTCCAATGATGATGCCTGGGCTCAATGTTCACTAACTGCAGTAACATTATACTGTCTCTGTTACTTGGTTCCTTTGGGGTTCAGCTTTTCATCTCTTACTGTGGATTAAAATCTTGGCATTTTTGTTTTAATGAGTATAATGTCTACTATTTAAAAAAGTACTCATACTGTATGCCCTTTAGAAAAAAATATTGTTACGATAATATTCTGAAAATCTAGTTCCAGTGTACTCATTCTATGAAGAAAAAAAAAAACAACCTCCTAGCAAGCTAGCATTCTCTGCTAATTATTCCTCTTTGTGCTAATCTACTGCATGCTTCCAGACAAGGAATGTAATTTATTGTGTAAGAACAAGCATCATTATACAGAGCTGCAATTGTGCTTTATCAAGCTGTTCTTTTTTCATTAGAGATTTCACCCCTAGTGCTTACATTTCTAAAGCACTTCACACATCAGAAAGGAGACATTTATATTTAAATGGGTGGAGAAAGGATGATCAGAAGATAAAGAAATTAAGATTCTTGCTTCATGTGCATTTTAAAGTCTTTTTACTGAGAGGGGACATCACATCAGTAGCAGGTTATTTTTAATTCTGTTGAGAACACAGTGTGGGAAAATTTTAAATAATAACTTAGGAAAGTAAAAGGTATAAATATCACCATTTGAATTGTTTAGTTTCAATATTTTTTATTGAAATTTCACAATCTACATGAATAAACATATTGGTACATATTCCATGTATAACTTGGTTTTATATGATCCATAACATTTTTCAAATATACTGGTATGTTCCCTTATGCTGCTAGGGGTATCAAGTGTTTTCCTGTTTCAGGAGGTAGATAAAGTCCACCCATCCGCGATCTCTTATTTTGGTCGCAATGGCCGTCTCTTAGTAATGTTTAATTGATCCCTGCAAGCTTACCAAGTCAACGTGACTATCCTTTAGGAACCAAAGTTTACAATATGGAATTAACAAAGAACTAACATTTCTACTACCCATTTCAGTCTTAGTGATGTCTATTATTTTACCACAGTTCAGTATGTCAAGGTTTTATACATTGTGAGTACCATTTGTTCCAGGGAGCCCATTATTTGGAAATTTTAGCATAGTTCCCTGTTTTTGAGGAATGTAGTATCTCATAGGTGCCGTGTGTGTGTATCGTGTTTATTACCTCAGATATTTATGGAGCTTTCACTTCCTTCCAGTGTCTGAGGATCGTTAATCTGGTAGCCAGAAATATGTGTGATATTACAGTTCTATACAGTGGAGGGATGGAATCTAAATTAAATGAGAGTATTGCCATTCCCGATTGCAGTGTTTGGTTGAGACCCATGACTTTGTACATAAGACCTTTGACCTGAGTCCATAGTGCTTTTAGTTTGAGGCAAAACCATAAGATGTGGACCAATGTGCCTGATCCACTGCAAGACCTCCAGCAGTTTGGGGATGTGTTGTGGTAGATCTTAGCTATACGGTGTGGGGTTAGATACCAACATAGTGATATTTTTTGTTGTATTTCCCATAGAATTGTGCTTTTGGTGGAGGAATAGATAAGTCTTAATGTTTTTTCCCAATGGTGGGGGGTGTATTCTATCCCTATTTCTTGTTCCCAGACTAACATGGATTGTGATTTCACGCATCTATTTTTTTCCTGTAGCCCCAAGTAAATAATTTAAATGCCTTTAGATACTATTTGGGTTTGTTGATAATATTGGGTTATTTTCTCTGGTAGTGAGACAAGTATCTGTTTTTTTTTTTTCAAAAGTTAAGCTATTTGCATGTGTTTATATTGGTCTTTGGGTGAAAGCTGATATTCCTGTTGTAAAGTTTGAAAAGGTTTACGTGATAAGTTTTCTAATATATCTTCTAGATAATTAATTCCTTTCCCTTTCCATGTATTAAGGTTGATGTCTGGTATTAAATGGCTGATTGCAGAGATTTGGAGATACAGCGGTTATGTTCTACCTGTCCACTTTTGGTATTTTATGAGATGAACCCAAGCTCTTATTGATGCAAGAATAGGGGGTGCTAATTTAGTATCTAGGGATGTGTTGTGTTGGGCGGTCATTAAAAAGTCCCATAAGTTCCCCTTCATAATCTGCGCTTGTTCTATTTCCTTCCATATTGTTTTAGATTCGGGTGATATCCAATGCTGGAGTTGTGCCAGTACAGTCGCAAAGTAGTAGTCTTGCAAATGCACATGGCCCACTCCGCCTGCCTTCCTGTGTTTGATTAGCCTACTAAAGGCACATCTGGCTTTTTTAACATGCCATATGTATCTGTTTAATATTGATTGTAAGGCTTGAAAGTAAGAATTTGGTATTGGTACTGGAAGCGTCCCAAATACTGTAGGTACAATAATTGAGGCAGTATCTGCATCTTGAAAGCCGCAAGTCTGCCTAACCATGATAGTTCCGTTTGGGCCAGTTTATGCAATTTGACCTTAAAGGTATTCAAGAAAGGTGTGTAGTTGGCTGATATTAAGTCTTCTAGTTTAGAGGTCAATGTAATACCTAAGTATTTAATGTAAAGTAAAGTAAAAGTGAGGAAGTGTAGCGCTATAGATTGGGAAAAGGTGACACAGAAAGTGTCACGTATGCAAATAAATGTCAAAAAAGGTGTATCTCATAATATAAAGTGGCCATATACGTGGATAATATACATAGATAAAACAAAAAATATCGACATATATAAATGTGTATATATATGAATAAACACAAATTAAAATGTGATGTATAAAGTCAAAAAAATGACATATCCGTGAAGGATTGGTGTAAAGGTAGAAATAAATCAGGCTCTTATGCAGGAGTCCATAATAAAATGTCTATAGAAGAATATAATATCCAAAATGCCAAATAATAAAGGGATGGATAATGACAATCCTGACGATTGGAAAGTAGAGAGTGTACACAGGAAGAAGAATTCAACATCAAAGATATAAAGATGGGTACTCTTACCATATGACATGGACCCACAAACCGATTAGGGGTGGGTCAAACAAGCAAAGGCAAGAGTAGCGATCCTGTAGGTATTATGGGGCTTCTCTCTGGATAGTTGCCAATCAATCCGCAGCAGGAATGGTGGTAAGCATCAGGCCTCTCCGATTTCAGGAACTAGCATGCGATAAGCCAAAGGGAAGTGTCTCTCCAGGGATTAACAGCATAAAAAGTGATTTTTTTTTTTTAATAAAAAGCCTCCACATGGTGTAAATCAAAAAAAAAACAAGCAGGGTTTATTAAAAAAATATTCATAAAAATATAAAAACAGTAGCAATAAGAATCCAGCGATTCATGCAGAGTGATCACAAATATAGATAGGGCGCAGTATAGACAGCAAACGTAGGACCCTATGCATTTCATCGTAAAGGACTTCTACAGGGGTGTATAATAGTCTGCACCCACTGCGCTTATATCGTGTGTAAGAAGTAATTGACATTAGTCAACTTCCGGCAATGTAGTAATCGCGTGCGCTTCAAGCCTCAGAGTGAAGCGCCAATGTAAACAATAAAAAAACGGATAATGGTTTGTACTTCAAGCCTCAATGTGAGGGACCAATAAGGATGATGTGACGCCGAGCGCATCCGTGGCGCCATGGCAACTAGGAAGCCGGGATTCCCAGAAGGGGGCGGGCCAATGTGACGACAGAACGCCAAGAAGGTACCGCCCGCATAAGCCACAACAGCAGAGGGGAGGCGCGGTATGCGTCCCTTGCGTCACAACGTATGGAAAGGTCCCCGCCCTACAAGTGAGGCAGAGGGTGGGCGTCGGCAAAAATGAATTGAAGCACACACCCCTGACTCGCATCTATAGGACGCTGGAATAAAAAAGGGCTGGCACACATGGAGGAATAGTCTGCCAGAGCGAAAATACATATAAAGGGCTGATCAATTAAACAAATTATTATTAATAGTAATAGGAGGACGTCAGGGCGGTATAAAAAGACACTGTCACGCTATCACAGCAAGGAGTATGTTAGGCAGAGAGATGACTCAGAGTACACCATGAGCCGTCAAAGACAAGCTCAGAGGGGCTGGTTCACAATCTGTCACTCACATCGCTCAACATAAAGACAGGTATCTAATGTTTGTGTCACTCCTAGGCATTCAAGCCAGCATATATTGTACATATTCATAAACATCTCTGTTTTGAGTCTGCACATACTATAAAATAAATAGAAGATACATTGGAAAAATAAAATCGTGTACAATAAATTGATTGTAAAGGATATACACCAGGGATCAATGGAAGAATGGGACAGCTGGAAAATTATTTTCTCAAGATTGGTTAATGAAGGCATTTACGTCCCATTCCACGTTCATACCATGGGGCGTGTATGTCTTCAATTGGTAAATCCAAAAAGGTTTCAAGCTTAGAGACCCCCCTAATTTTTGATTCACCCCTCCAGTGTGGAATAAATTTATCTTTAACCTGGAAGGTAGAGCCAAGGGGTTTTTTTTGGTGACATTCACGATAGTGTCTGACCACACTATGTTTAAGCTTGCCCCTCTTAATGGCTGCCATGTGTTCGTTTACTCTGACTGAGAATGTTCTAATGGTGCATCTTACGTATTGTGTCTTGCAAGGACAAGTAATCAGGTAGACGATAAATTGTGTAGAACAGGTGGCGAAGCATTTCATACGATATTGTTGAGATGTGCAAGTGGATTCAAAAGTTTCCGACTTCTGTCTGCCACAACTGTTGTGAGCGCACACGTTGCACTTTTTACAGGGGTAATACCCATTAAGGTGTTCAAAGAAGACAGGTCTGCTCGGAGGGTCAATTACATTGGGAGCAATGAAACCACTCAATGGTTGAGCTCCTCTATATATAATGCCTGCTCTTTCGGGGAGTGCTGGACCCAAAAGTCTGTCGTTCTTTAGAACCTTCCAGTGTCGACTGAGGATATCTTTAACCACTTAACGACCGCTCACTGTATATATACGTCGGCAGAATGGCACCGTCAGGCACAATCACGTAGAGCATACGTGATTGCCTTTGTACAGTTGGGGGGTCCAATCGGACCCCCCTTCTATACAGTGAGCGGTGGCTAAGTGTCCGGGAGCGTTCCGGGATGAGGGGGCAGCCATTCGTTTCTGGCCACCCCCTCGCGATCGCTCCCAGCGAGTAGAAATGCCCCCTCTGTCTGTGTCAGACAGAGGGAGCAGGAGGAAGTGATGTCATCTCTGGTGCGGCGCTCACATATACCGAGCGCCGTACAAGAGAAGATATCGGGTCAGTGCACACAACACTACACTGACACCAGGACACATAGGGACATAAATCGCCCCCCCAGGCCCCCCCAGACACCCCAGATCACCCCCAGATCACCCCCCCCAGCCCCCAGTCACAGTGTCACTGATTGCAGTGACCATTTATTTAGTGATCACTGCAATCAGTGACATTTGTGACTGTAAAAGTGTCACCAAAGTTTAGTCTTAGGTCCAGTGTAGCCCCCTAACCCCCCTAATAAAGGTTTAACCCCCTGATCACCCCCCAGATAACCCTTTCACCCCCTATCACCACTGTCGCTTAGCGATCATTTTTCTGATCGCTGTCTTAGCGTCAGTGATGCCGATCGGCAGCCAGTAATTTTTTTTAGGTTCGCCGCAGGTTTTTATAGCGTCAGGTACCCCAATATATTATCTAATAAAGGTTTAACCCCCTTGATCGCCCCCCAGGTAACCCTTTCACCCCCTATCACCACTATCACTAAGCGATCGTTTTTCTAAACGCTGTCTTAGTGTCTGTGATGCAGATCGGTAGCCGGTAATTTTTTTTAGGTTCGCCGCAGGTTTTTATAGCGTCAGGTACCCCAATATATTATCTAATAAAGGTTTAACCCCCTTGATCGCCCCCCAGGTAACCCTTTCACCCCCTATCACCACTGTCACTAAGCGATCGTTTTTCTAAACGCTGTCTTAGTGTCTGTGATGCAGATCGGTAGCCGGTAATTTTTTTTAGGTTCACCGCAGGTTTTTATAGCGTCAGGTACCCCAATATATTATCTAATAAAGGTTTAACCCCCTTGATCGCCCCCCAGGTAACCCTTTCACCCCCTATCACCACTGTCGCTAAGCAATTGTTTTTCTAAACGCTGTCTTAGTGTCGGTGATGCAGATCGTAGCCAGTATTTTTTTTTAGGTTCGCCGCAGGTTTTTATAGCGTCAGGTACCCCAATATATTATCTAATAAAGGTTTAACCCCCTTGATCGCCCCCCAGGTAACCCTTTCACCCCCATCACCACTGTCGCTAAGCAATCGTTTTTCTAAACGCTGTCTTAGTGTCGGTGATGCAGATCGGTAGCTGGTAATTTTTTTTAGGTTCGCCGCAGGTTTTTATAGCGTCAGGTACCCCCATATATTATCTAATAAAGGTTTTAACCCCCTGATTGCCCCTAGTTAACCCTTTCACCAGTGATCACCATATAAGTGTTACGGGTGACGCTGGTTAGTTAGTTTGCTTTTTATAGTGTCAGGGCACCCGCCGTGTATATAACCCAATAAAGGTTTAACCCCCTGATCGCCCGGCGGGTGATATCAATTAGGTTTTAGCGTCAGAGAGGGTCTGAGTCACACCCCAGGCAGCGTCAGGTTAGTGCCAGTAACGCTAACACCCACGCGTGAAGCATACACCCCCCTTAGTGGTATAGTATCTGAACAGATCAATATCTGATCTGATCAGATCTATACTAGCGTCCCCAGCAGTTTAGGGTTCCCAAAAACGCAGTGTTAGCGGGATCAGCCCAGATACCTGCTGGCACCTGCGTTTTGCCCCTCCGTCCAGCCCAGGCCACCCAAGTGCAGTATCGATCGATCACTGTCACTTACAAAACAAAAACACACATAACTGCAGCGTTCGCAGAGACAGGCCTGATCCCTGCGACTCCAGTGCTGTAGGAGGTGATTTCACCACCACAGTTAAAAAAAAAAAGCAAATATGCCAAAGCATTGGGGCAGCAGGGGCGGAGGAGCGATTTTGCTCCTAATGCCGCGTACATACGGTCAAAATTCCGACGGAGGCTTGCCCGTGGAAAAGTCTGACCATGTGTGTGCGGCATAACTTTTTTGCGGGAGGATGCCCCCATGCTTTGGCATATATAAATGGTGCGTGTATGCCCATCATTGGAAGTGGGTGGATGAAGGGCGGTATTCTAATGGTGGGCATACCCACGGATCAATCTCTTTTTTCGTTCAGCCAACTGGCTGCATGAAATAAAAAGATTACAATACATGTCCAACAAGGACCAGCAACGTACTGGTATGTTGCTGGACTTTGAATGTTTATACCAGAATGATGCCTGCGGGTTTAGGTATCATTTTGGTATCATTCTTTTCAGCCTGCGGCCGGCTTTCATGTAAAAGCAATCCTAGCAGCTAATTAGCCTCTGGACTGCTTTTACAAGCAGTGGGAGGGAATGCCCCCCCCGGATATAAAAAGCGCGGGAAATTGGGAAAGCATTTTATCACACCGATCTTGGTGTGGTCAGATGCTTTGAGGGCAGAGGAAAAATCTAGGGTCTAGAAGACCCCAGTTTTTTCAAAAAAAGAGTACCTGTCACTACCTATTGCTATCATAGGGGATATTTACAATCGCTGAGATAACAATAAAAATGATAAAAAAAAAAATACTTGGAAGGAACAATTTAAAAATAAAATAAAAAAGCAAAATTAATAATAAAAAAAAAAAAAAAAAAAGCACCCCTGTCCTGCCCTGCTCTTGCCCAATGGCGTACGCAAGCGTCGGTCTGGCGTCATATGTAAACAGCAATTGCACCATGCATGTGAGGTATCACCGCGAAGGTCAGATCGAGGGCAATCATTTTAGCAGTAGACCTCCTCTGTAAATCTACTGGGGTAACCTGTAAAGGCTTTTAAAGGCTTTTAAAAATGTATGTAGTTTGTCGCCAATGCGCGTTTGTGCGAAATTTTAAAGCATGTCGTGTTTGGTATCTATGTACTCGGCCTAAGATCATCTTTTTTATTTCATCAAACATTTGGGCAATATAGTGTGTTTTAGTGCATTAAAATTAAAAAAAGTGTATTTTTTAACCCAAAAAATGCGTTTGAAAAATCGCTGTGCAAATACTGTGTAGAAAAAAAAAATGCAACACCCACCATTTTAATCTGTAGGGCCTTTGCTTTAAAAATATATATATATAATGTTTGGGGGTTCAACATAATTTTCTTGCAAAAAAAAAAAATGTTTTCATGTAAACAAAAAGTGTCAAAAAGGGCTTTGTCTTCAAGTGGTTAGAAGAGTGGATGTAAGCTTCCTAATGTTGTGTATAAAATGGCAGAACTGTTCAAAACCCCCCCAAATGACCCCATTTTGGAAAGTAGACACCCCAAGCTATATACTGAGAGGCATGTCGAGTCCATGGAATATTTTATATGTTGACACAAGTTGCGGAAAAAACGACAATTTTTTTTTTTTTTTTTGCACAAAGTTGTCACTAAATGATATATTGCTCAAACATGCCATGGGCATATGTGGAATTACACCCCAAAATACATTCTGTTGCTTCTCCTGAGTACGGGGATACCACATGTGTGAGACTTTTTGGGAGCCTAGCCATGTACGGGACCCCAAAAACCAAGCACCGCCTTCAGGCTTTCTAAGGGTGTAAATTTTTGATTTCACTTCTCACTGCCTATCACAGTTGGCCATGGAATGCCCAGATAGCACAAAACCCCCCCAAATGACCCCATTTTGGAAAGTAGACACCCCAAGCTATTTGCTGAGAGGTATTGTGAGTATTTTGCAGATCTCGCTTTTTGTCACAAAGTTTTGAAAATTGAAAAAAAAATATATATATATATATATATATTTTCTTTCTTCATTTTCAAAAACAAATGAGAGCTGTAAAATACTCGCCATTCCTCTCAGCAAATAGCTTGGGGTGTCTATATTCCAAAATGGGGTCATTTGGGGGGGTTTTGTGCGATTTTGGCATTTTATGGCCTTCGAAACTGTGATAGGTAGTGAGGAGTGAAATCAAAAATTTGTGCCTAGAAATCCTGAAGGCGGTGCTTGGTTTTCGGGGTCCCGTACGCGGCTAGGCTCCTAAAAAGTCCCACACATGTGGTATCCCCGTACTCAGGAGAAGCAGAAAAATGTATTTTGGGGTGTAATTCCACATATAACCATGGCATGTGTGAGCAATATATCATTTAGTGACAACTTTTTGTAATTTTTTTTTTTTTGTCATTATTCAATCACTTGGGACAAAAAAAATTATATTCAATGGGCTCAACAGGCCTCTCAGCAATTTCCTTGGGGTGTCTACTTTCTAAAATGGGGTCATTTGGGGGGGTTTTGTGCTATTTTGGCATTTTATGGCCTTCGAAACTGTGATAGGTAGTGAGGAGTGAAATCAAAAATTTGCGCCCTTAGAAATCCTGAAGGCGGTGCTTGGTTTCCGGGGTCCCGTACGCGGCTAGGCTCCCAAAAAGTCCCACACATGTGGTATCCCCGTACTCAGGAGAAGCAGCAAAATGTATTTTAGGGTGAAATTCCACATATAACCATGGCATGTGTGAGCAATATATCATTTAGTGACAACTTTTTGTAATTCTTTATTTTTTTTTTAGTCATTATTTAATCACTTGGGACAAAAAAATAAAAAATTCAATGGGCTCAACATGCCTCTCAGCAATTTCCTTGGGGTGTCTACTTTCCAAAATGGGGTCATTTGGGGGGGTTTTGTACTGCCCTGTCATTTTAGCACCTCAAGAAATGAGATAGGCAGTCATAAATTTAAAGCTGTGTAAATTTCAGAAAATGTACCCTAGTTTGTAAACTCTATAACTTTTGCGCAAACCAATAAATATACGCTTATTGACATTTTTTTTACTAAAAACATGTGGCTGAATACATTTTGGCCTAAATGTATGACTACAATTGAGTTTATTCGATTTTTCTTATAACAAAAAGTAGAAAATATCATTTTTTTTCAAAATTTTCGGTCTTTTTCCGTTTATATCGCAAAAAATAAAAATCGCAGAGGCAATCAAATACCATTAAAAGAAAGCTCTATTTGTGGGAAGAAAAGGACGCAAATTTAGTTTGGGTACAACATTGCATGTCCGCACAATTTACAGTTAAAGCAGCGCAGTGCAAAATTCTGAATTCACCTCTGGTCCTCTAGCTACCAAATGGTCCGGGGCTTAAGTGGTTAATTTGCTTATGTTGTCTTGAGAAAGATGTAATAAAGGACCACTTAAACTTATCATTTTGAATCCGATAGGAACAATCTACTATCAGATAACAACTATCAAGTAAAGCTATTTTGCTAATTTCCTCATCCACATTTTTAGGATCACAGCCTTTTTCAACAAAGCGAGATTTAAGAATAGTAGCTTGATGTTTATAGTCGGACATATTGGTGCAATTCCTTCTAATGCCGCGTACACACGATCGATTTTTTCGATGGTGAAAACACCGTCGAGAAAATCGACGTGAAAAACGAGGAACAGCTTGTTCCCCCCACACACGGCCGTTTTAAATGTCATTTTTTTTTTGGTCGAAAAAAACGACCGTGTGTGGGCTCCACGGCAGTGTTTCCCTATGGGAAAACTGCAGCGGAAAAAAACGACGGGAATCACGACGAGAAAAATTGGAGCATGTTCTAATTTTTCTCGTCGTGATTAATGCCGTTTTTCCCGTCGAGAAAAACGACAAAAAGCCCACAGACGATCGTTTTTCTCGTCCAAATGAAAAAATGTAATTTTTCTCGACGGGAAAAACGGTCGTGTGTACGCGGCATTAGTCTTAGAAATTGACCCCGGGGAACGGATTTTAACCAGGACGCATGATGACAACTGTCAACTAGGGATGAGCTTCGAGTTCGAGGCGAACTCATTTTCGACTCGAACATTGCCTGTTCGCCCGTTCGCCGAACAACGAACAATTTGGGGTGTTCGCGGCAAATTCGAAAAGTCTATGGGAGAAATCTAAAGTGCTAATTATAAAGGCTTATATGCAAGTTATTGTCCTAAAAAGTGTTTGGGGACCTGGGTCCTGCCCCAGGGGACATGTATCAATGCAAAAAAAAGTTTTAAAAATGGCCGTTTTTTTAGGAGCAGTGATTTTAATAATGCTTAAAATGAAAAAATAAAAGTGAAATATTCCTTTAAATTTCGTACCTGGGGGGTGGGTATGATATGCATGTAAAGTGGCGCATGTTTCCCATGCTTAGAACTGTCCCTGCACAAAGTGTCATTTTTGAAGGAAAAAAAGTCATTTAAAACTCACTCGCGGCTATTAATGAATTGTCGGCTTTTATCTATACATAGAAAAGTCATTGATAAAAAAGAAAAAAAAAGCGTGGGGGTTCCCCCAAATTCAGTTACCAGGCCCTTTAGGTCTGGAATGGCCATTTTTTTTTACATTTGCGGCGGGGTTCCCCCTAAATATCCATACAAGGCTCTTGAGATCTGGCATGGATTTTAAGGGGAACTCCACCCCAAATAAAAAAAAATGGCGTGGAGTCCCCCCAAAAATCCATACCAGACCCTTATCCGAGCACGCAACCTGGCCGGCCACAGGGGAAGAGGGGGGGACAAGAGAGCGGCCACCCCTCCCTCCTGAACCGTACCAGGCCACATGCCCTCAACATGGGGAGGATGTCCCCATGTTGATGGGGACAAGGGCCTCATCCCCACAACCCTTGCCCGGTGGCTGTGGGGGTCTGCGGGCGGGGGGCTTATCGGAATCTGGAAGACCCCTTTAACAAAGGGGACCCCCAGATCCCGCCCCCCTATGTGAATTGGTAAGGGGTACATTGTACCCCTACCATTTCACGAAGAAAGTGTCAAAAAATGTAAATAAAAACACACACACCTTGGAAAAGTCCTTTATTTTTCATTTTAAGCATTATTAAATTCACAGCTTCCGTAAAAACGTCTATTTTTTAAACCTATTTTTGCATTGATACATGTCCCCTGGGGCAGGACCCGGGTCCCCAAACACTTTTTAGGACAATAACTTGCATATAAGCCTTTATAATTAGCACTTTAGATTTCGAGCGTTCGAGTCCATTGTATTTAATAGGGTTCTAAAGTTCACACGAACATTCTGTCTGTTCGCAGGTTCTGGTGCGAACCGAACAGGGGGGTGTTCGGCTCATCCCTGCTGTCAACTGGAATATATCCATTCCTGTCCGTGGGTTTGAAGAAGGTTTTAGTCACCAGTTGTTGATCTGATATCGAAATTTCTAGATCTTAAGGCCCGTACACACGGATCGGACTTTTGCCCAACAAACTTCGTTTTAAGCAAGTTGGTTTTGGATTTCATCGGACAAAAGTTGGGTCTGCAAACGGACAAACTTTTGCCCAACAAAAGTCAGATGGAGCAAAGTCCGACCGTGTGTATAGAAAACCATCGGACTTTTGTCCTAGGTACGAATGTGCATGCTCCGAAGCAATGAACAGCCGGGAGTCTTCAGTCTTGTAAAACTAGCGTTCGTTATTGAGATTTCACATTTGTGGCGTGGCAATTATAATCTTTTTTAATACAGAGCACATTTGTAATATTCGTTACAATGCCGTAATAAATCTTAAAGCATTTTATCTGTATATACCGATGTAATTATTTGCAAACAACGTCTTTCCTCTTTGTTTAAATTTATATTTTTTTAATATAATTTTGAGATAATTTTTTATTTTTTTTTGGCTATTTAAGCACAACCACATTATCCCATATGTATTTGATGCTGTAATACAAGTTATTTTTGTCCCTTATTAATATTATCCTAAAATTAACTGGTGGTCTAGTGCCGTTCCGAGATGGACGTGTAATTTGCGAGCTCCCGTCCCGAGGTCCAGCAACTTCAGCTTATCAGCTTACCTTCTCCCCCTGACATGGTGAGAACTGCTCGAAGTGCCTCGGCAACCCGTTCCCGATCCCCGCTGAACACCGACACCCCGCTGAGTCCCCGAGATATTCTGGTCCCGGCCTACGGCCAGGATGCAGGCCCCACAAGCAGCCTCCTCCCAGGGGTCACGCTTCCAGAGCACCAGCCCGCAGCGATCCGATAAGCAGATCTCCCTGGACTGGCAACGGGGATGAATCACCCCCCGGCAGTTAGCCTAAACGATTTACACAGCGTTGCTTCGGATATTAAAAACACCCTCATGGCGGCCATCTTAGACATGAGGTCGGACATACACGCCATGACGCTTAGGGTGGAAGAGGTGGAATACACTCAAGCCCGCCAAAACACAGTGATTTGCCACGTCCAACAGGTAACAGAGTCGCATGCGATCCACCTCAGGGAGATCAATCGCCACATGTAAGATTTAGATAATCGCGGAAGGCGCCGCAACCTTAGAGGGAGGGGTATTCCAGAAACGATCGATGCCAGCCAGCTCCCAGTGGCAGTAACTACCATCTTTAACGACCTACTTGAAAGAGCCCCTGATACTCCGATCGCTTTCGAACGGTTCCACAGGGCACTGCGCCCGCGGGGAAGGGACACAGATCCTCGGCGGGATGCAGTCTGCTGCCTCACAGACTTTCCCCTGAAGGAGGAAATATTACGCAAGGCCAGACACCGCAACCAACTGTCTTTCCAGGGAACGGATATCAGGATCTACCAGGACCTATCCAACATCACCCTGCAGCGCAGACGCGAGCTACGACCCCTTCTGGAAACACTGAGGGCTAGATCCATAGTCTATAGATGGAAGTTCCCCTTCTGCCTGACAGCAACTCACCAAGGCCGCACAGCCAATCTAAAAGTCCCGGAGGATTTAGACCACTTCTGTACAGCCATGGAGATACCGTATGTGGAAGTACCAGACTGGTACAGCGACTTCCGTATCCCGCCACTCAGAAGAGCCACCTCCATGGAAGGTATCGCAGAAGCAGGCAACTTCAGTATCGGCCGCCGACGCTCTCACCCACCTCCTCCCCACACTCCTTCAAAAGATCAAGGAGCCCCGCGTAATGGTAGCCCGACAGCTTCTCCAGTGCCCCGCAAAGCACGCATCGCCTAACAAGGTAACCGATCTTCTCTTTACCCAGTTTTACACATGGCGCAGGGTCACTAATCCTATAGCCTAACATACCCCTACCCAGGAGATGAACTGTTTAAAATCCGTTCAACCAGAGCTCAATACCCAGGCCAGATTCCCGAGTAATGCTGACCGCCCTAAGCATGCCGTACAGGCCCTTAAACGGCTACGGAGGAACCAGCTCCCCACCTCTTACCATTTATACCTCCTAAGCTGCTGAACAAAGACTCATTTCCTCCCTCCTTCTACCCATTATCCTCATCAACCTATTGGAACCATGCTCTCCCCAGCCTAGACACCCTTCCCCCTCAGCACAATCTGCTTGGACCCAAGACGAACTGCCATCTACCCGTCCCATTGCTGCCACGATACATCAGGAGCAGAGCTTCCCGTGAGAAGAGCATTAGACAGTAACTGCAACTTCTAAGCCGAGACCGTGGCACTCACTTACCTAAACCCCGGCGACGCCAACTAAACTCTCTCTTCTCAGCCCCATCACACTGCCTATTGGCCAGGACTCCCGCTGATCCTGCTTTTTTTTTTTTTTTCAAAAAGAAGGGGGAAGAGGGAGAAGAGAGATCAAAAAAAAAAAGAGAAAGATCCTATAGCACCAACCTTACCAACTTACCGACTCTGTTCCAGCCTCCAAAGGATGCCTCACAGCAGATGTGTTCCGCCCTCGATGGCATACTCCACTTCTACCAAAGTCTGTCCACCATGTGTTCCTGATCTTCCGCACAGAAGCATGAACTCCCTCCCTCGACCCTCACCTCACAGCGAGGCTCTGAACCGCTCCAAGCTTCAGACTGTACTGGTTCCTAAATCCTTGATCCTACAACTCGGAGGGTGGCGGGAGATCCGAGGGGGACATGCTCAGGTAGGAAACCACAACATGCCGCTGACCACACGAGTGTAACCCCATAGAGTTACTCATTTTCGAACACACAATCTCACTAATCACTAGGGGGTGACATACGTGGGTAGCGAGGAGAGTTCATTCTCAGATTAGGGATTGGACATGCCCCCCTCGGATCTAGATCGCCGGCCATCAACCCCCTGGGTGTGACCATGACTCTGGTTGACTCTGTTTGTTTTGTCTTGTTATCTATATTTTGCGTTTTGTTATCAGTCATATCTACAAATACATATTTGCTCACTGTACCACTGGCTGTAAGTTTGGTTTTAGCTGTTTCACCCTGTTACTGTTACTGACTCTAACTTCAACTTTCCGCCATGTATTCCCCGTATCTAAGACATTACACCACACCTTGAGAGGTAATTCCGTTCGTTTGTACGCTCATACAATTCCTTATACCCCCCTTTCCACACCAACCCAGGCATTACACCAGACCAAGCATTCCCCCTCTAATTGTAGAATAAATGATTACTCTACCCTACAGCTCCCACTCATTGTGAGGATAAGCTGACTCGCACAACCCTAACTTCATCACTTAATCACCCTCTCACCATGTCCCGATACATCCTGACCGTCATCTGCACAACCAGATTACTCCCCTGACATCTCACTGAGCCACGGATGACGATAACAACTTGCAGCATCTGTTTTCCACAAGACCTCATGGAGACGCAGACCTCACCTCCCTCTAGTTGAACTCCACCTACCACCCTCACATACGGCGGACTCTGGTAGACACCGCTGATCCTCACCGGTACCCCCACTCCTAATTTGTGGGCTTGCAGGTCAATACCCACACCGGGTATCATACCTCATCCCCCTACTGGTCCCTCCCTTCCGCCCTAGTTGCCTTCCTCCTCAACGTTCTATCCTCATCTTTTCCACTTTTCCCTTTTTTCCCTTTTCCTGATACTCACAACTCACCCCCCCCTCCTCTCCCCCGTCTCTGGCCTCCCCATACCCTCCCGTCCCCTACCAGCTCAAACCTTTACAATCAACATGAGCCCCGATAATATACCGAACTCCAACTTCTCCCTAAAGGTAGTCTCCCTTAACGCCAAAGGGTTGAATATTCCAGAAAAACGAACACAACTCTTCTCCCTTATGCGCAGCATGAAAGCTGACTTAATTTTCCTACAGGAAACCCACTTTAGCGTGAAGAAAGTTACCAACATGAGTAATCGCTTTTTTCCTCACAGTTTCCATGCTACTTCACCGATCTCGAAATCCAAAGGAGTCTCCATACTTATATCCAAAAACCTACCCATCCAAATTACAGACACTCACCTGGACGAACTAGGCAGATTTATCTTTCTAAAAGGGACCCTCAGGAACAAATCAATCACCCTGGCGAACATATACAGCCCCAACACGTCCCAAGTTCCCTTCTTTAGGGCAGTAACTTGACACCTAGCAGATTTCCAAGAAGGAACCCTAATACTGGGAGGGGACTTCAATGTACCCATGAACCTAATACTAGACACATCATCGGGTAAATCCCACCTACCTTACAGGGCGCTCCGGCAAATCACAAAATGTCTCCAAGATCTCTTACTCCATGACACTTGGCGCACCCTATACCCAAGTGTAAAGGATTTTACATTCTTCTCTGCCCCACATAATAAATATTCACGACTAGACTACATATTTCTTACCCAACAGGATCTCCCATTCCTAAAAGTAGCAACCGTCGAACCGATGACTTTTTCTGACCACCATCCTATCTCAATGACCCTCACTTTTCCTGAAAAAGTACACCACTCACAAATCTGGAGACTAGACCCTTCCATCCTGACAGACAAAACCAAAGAATTAGAGATTCAAACCTGTTTAAGAAATTATTTCGCAGAGAATAACACCCCGGACACCTCAAAACTTACTCAGTGGGCGGCTCACAAATGTGTTGTCCGAGGTAAATTAATTTCCCTGGGGGCCGCAATTAGAAAGGAAAAAAAGGCCAAACTGGCTGACCTTTTCTCCAAACTTAAAAAACTAGAAGCATTACACAAACGAAGTCTGGCCCAGCAAACCCAAGCAGAACTACTAGAGACTCGCACACTCATACAGGAAGAAATAGGTCACCACCTCAGGAAGAAATACACCCTAACTCAGAAACTCTTTTATGAGTTCGGCAATAAAAGTGGCCATCTTCTTGCTCAAGCTATACGTAAGAAAAAGGCAGCTAACACGATACACCACATACAATCCCACACAGGCAAGACGCTCACAAACAACAATGACATAGCCGGAGAGTTCAAGAAGTACTACTCGTCCCTATACAACCTAGGCAAATCCGAACCCCCTATTACCTCATTAGATGACAGACCTACCAATATTAACTTGTTTTTAGACCAATTTGCCCCAGGGAAACTTTCCGCAGATTCCACCACAACACTTGAATCCCCGATCTCTATCAGTGAATGGAAAGATGCTATAAAACAACTTAAGCCTGGTAAGAGCCCGGGTCCCGACGGTCTTTCCGCTGTATATTTCAAGACGTTCTCAGACCTCCTCCAACAACCCTTCCTCGACTCCTTCAACACCCTCTCTCCCACGAACCCCTTCAAAAGCGAGATGCTAGAAGCCCATATCGTAGTTATCCCCAAAGACGATAAGGACCCCACCCAGACTGGAAACTATAGACCAATATCCTTACTGAATGTAGACGTCAAAATCTTCTCCAAGATTTTGGCAAACAGACTCCTACCGCTTCTCCCCTCCTTAATCTCCCATGACCAGACCGGTTTTGTCCCTGGACGGGAAGCCAGGGACAACACAGTCAAAGCAATAAACCTACACCATCTTATGACACAGACTTCCCAAAAAGGCCTGTTTTTGTCGCTCGATGCGGAGAAGGCGTTCGGCAGAGTAGCCTGGGACTATATGACAGCGGTCCTAAGGGCCATAGGACTTGGCCCATATATGTTGGACCTAATCATGTCGTTATACACGGGCCCATCGGTTAAGGTACGGGTCAACAATACTCTGTCGGACGCCTTCCCCATCGGAAACGGCACAAGACAGGTATGTCCCCTGTCTCCCATCCTCTTTGTACTCACGCTTGAACCATTCCTCCGTAAACTAATACACAATCCAGATATTCAGGGTATAAGCTCCTCCAAAAGAGAATACAAATACGCCGCGTTTGCGGACAATATATTGTTGTTCCTGTCGAACCCACTGATCTCCTTGCCAAACCTTCTTTCTGAATTCAAACACTTTCAGTCCCTCTCCCACCTTAAAATTAATTTCTCGAAATCCTTTGCCCTAAACATTACACTACCTCAACATATAGTGGACCAATGTAAGGCTAATTTCCCGTTCCAATGGAAACAAGACACATACTTAGGCATACAACTCCCTTCCAAACTTTCCGATCTATACGCGAAAAACCATATCCCTATACTACACAGACTATCATCTGACCTTGAAAACTGGAACAAACCGCTCTTCTCTTGGTTTGGCAGAGCAGCAATACTCAAGATGAATGCCCTCCCGAGATTACTCTACATATTACAGACTAATTCTTCTTTAAATCTTACAGACACATATGCTCTAAATTCTTATGGGGGAACCGTAGACCTAGAATCAGCTTTATGCAGCTCACCCGACCCAAAAGGCTTGGTGGCATAGGCCTCCCCAATCTCCTCAATTATCACACCGCAACACACCTAACCAGGATAGTGGACTGGAACACCCAGTCTCTCCACAAAGATTGGGTTGCTCTAGAAGCATCCTTCTCTACCCTCCCTTTGGAGTCTCTCCCATGGATACTCCCTACCCACGTCCCATCTGCATTACGCATACACCCACTAATAGGCCCTACCCTGCAACGTTTCAGAATACTTTGCTGTCAATCACCCATATCTTCGATCCCCAGCCCACTGACTCCTGTAACAATGAACCCTGGCTTCCCACCAGGTATGCACGCAAAGTTTCTTCCTGATAACTGGACTAATAGCCCACTTAGATCTCATCAATTCTTCTCCCGGGGCAAACTCCTGTCTGCACACCAATTCTCTTCCCGACTAAGCAAGCCGCCCATTCCCCCCTGGACATATATTTTAATGGCCCATTATCTAAAATCCCTAGACAAAAATACACAATGTTCCAGAGAACTCACCCCTTTTGAGAAGCTATATACCCAAACAACACCCCAATCACACTTAGTATCGACCACACATGAACTCCTTTTTGCCGAGATGAAAGCTAATGAGACCTTAGCCTGTAAAAAATGGGAGCTAGACCTCTCTATCTCTCTCCCAGAGGAACAATGGGAACAAATTTTTCTCAACATACATAAAGGATCAACGAATGTTTCTACCCAGGAAAACAATTATAAGATCCAATCTAGATGGTACCGCACACCCGCCCTCTTGCATAAATTTAACCCCACTATTCCAGAGATTTGCTGGAGATGCCACCGGGAAAGGGGAACCCTTCTCCATATATGGTGGTCCTGTCCGTCCCTAAAAGGTTTCTGGGAAGAAGTATGCCACATAACATCCCGAGTTACTTCATATCAATTAGATTTTTCACCCTCTCAATTCCTCCTTCACCACTCACCCCTGCACACAACTCCCTAGCAATGCATATGATCAATGCGGCAAAACAATGCATCCCTTTACATTGGAACACAACTCACCGTCCAACACTAAAAGAATGGTTTAACAGAATATGCAAAATTGAGGAAATGGAAAATCTTATACATATTGCAAGAGATACACCGACATCATTTAGCAAAAAATGGGCTTGCTGGATACACTATAAAACGACACCAGAATACACAAACTCCCTACACCCTGTCTCAGGATAAAATACTCCTCGGAGAAATACCATTACGATCTACGACGAGCCCAGCGCCCCCCAGGACCCTAAATCTCCCATGTTCACCTCAGTCCCCCTATAACTTCCCCAATGTAGATCAATCTTTATTCTCTCCTGACACCCCTTCTGAACACCCCAAGTGGTCAGGGAGGCCAGAGACGGACCCCCTGCCAATGCTCCTCCCTCTTACCTCACCCCCCCTCACTCCCCCTCACCCCCCTGACCCCCCCTTCTCCCACCACATACCCCCCCTATCTACTCATTCATACGCTTCTGTACAAACACAACCACTACCTCAGCCCCAGCTTGTACCCCCCCATCCATACGCGTTCAACGAAATAAATCCGATGGTAGCTCCTTCTCTACCTGCCAGCCATGATACACTTACCGGCCCTTCTCTACCCCGTAGACCAATACTCCGCAACGATATCGACGACCCTACCTAGCTCTCATCTACTTACGGGTTACACCTCCGTCAACGGTATCAGACTCTGATAACATCTCACCCCTACCTTGGATTAAGGTAGACCATCCCATCATAGCCTAGCTCATGAAGACTACACCGGCACACCTCACTCTCACAAGTTGAATTGTACATGACACTGAAATTTCGTTCTCGTTCCCTTTTTGTGGTTGTATCAATACCTTAATACCCTTTTTGTACTTCAACTGTCCAAGATATCTGTAAATGCTTATTACGTTTCAATAAAATATCTTTGAAAAAAAAAAATTAACTGCCTACTCACAAACATAAATTATTTGGATAAAAGACAAAAGTAATATTTGTGCAATAATTTTATTTTTTTTAAATAAGAAAAAAATATATAAATAATAGTGACCTAATACTATGATTATGAGAAACAGGAAGGCAGCAATTGATGATTTGGTGGAATTTGCGAAGACTGTGTACCCCAGGGCATACAAATATCCAATGAATGTTGTCATTGCTCACCAGAGGAGTACATAAAACAGGGAGCTCAAAGAAGGTCAATAAATAAAAAAGATCGGGAGCAGCAGCAGAAGACATATCTGTCCCCAGGCTGTGGTACTCCAGCAAGGGTCTGGTATTTGTGGCATACCAGACGTAACCACATACATACATTGCTTTCCACACTACCATCCACATCAGCTGAGGCCATTTTCTTAATATTGTGCATTAAATCTACACAACACAAAACAAGCCTTTTTTTCAGGCTGACCCCCTAAAATAGGTTATTACAAAAAAATGTATTTACATAAATGCTACTTAAATCGTTAGTAGCCCCTAAACTCCCCAAACCATTGGCCTTGTTGTGGATCCTGGGGCTGATGTTGCCACTGACCCCCATGTTGCTGGGGTGGGTGGCCTTGCTGGGGTGGGTGGCCTTGCTGGGGTGGGTAGTTTTGATGGGGTGGATAGTTTGGATGGGGTGGGTAGTTTGGATGGGGTGGGTAGTTTTGAATTTGAGGAGCTGTGTGCTCCAAATCACACAGATGTGTTGTCGGTGTTATCTCCCCTTTTCTTGCTTTGCTGAGGAGCTGGATGATGAGCCCCTCGCATCGCTCTCTTTGTTCCACATCCACCTACCTCAGCTTGTTGGCTGTAAAGCACCCAAATCCTTCCACACTATCGGGTGCGTTGGTGATGACTGCCGTAGCCCGATGCAGAAACTCTGCAGTGGCCTCGTCAAGGTGGTGCCTCTTCCTGGCCCTTTTGCTAGGAGGGCACAGGGTAGGCACTCTGGACTCCGTGCTTATGCTGCTGGGCCCGGCCTCGTCTTGCGGCAAAGTTTCCTGGGTCTGTAAACTAAACATAATTCGCAAATTATTTATTATTAGGACACATTTTCACAACACATTTTAGCATCCTTTGTTAGTTAAAAATAGAATGTCATCAAAAAACAAAGGTTAGCATTGTCACTGCAGCATTATTATTTTTGTAAAATTACTTTTAGATCATATTTTTGGATTTGTTTTTCATTTCCCCCGATTTACATTCCTAATTGTTTTACAAAATCATAACAACACATTGCCCTCACTTTCTCAAATAATTTATTTATTAGAAAATGCTATACCTGGGGCAAGCTGAGATCCTCCTCCTCCTCCTCTTGTGTCGGATCCGCCTCTGTATCAGTGGCCTCAGCTGATGTGGAGGGTAGTGTGGAGGGTAGTGTGGAGGGTAGGGTAGAAATATTCCTGCCTGGCACAGTCTGGTCCTTCAAAAATCCCAGGCTTGCGAAGTACCACAGCTTGGGGACATAAATGTCTTCTGCTGCTGCTCCCGATCTCTTTGAATCCTCAATCTTCTTTATCTCCCTGTTGAACATACTCCTGAGGCCTCCAATTTTGGTCTTCACCAATGTTTCGTCTGCCCTGGGGTACAGAGTCTTCGCCAATTCCACCAAATCATCGATTGCTGCCTGCCTTTTGTTCTTATTCGAATAATCTTTGTTTTTCACCTGCCACAGACAGGCGTGATGGCGATATTTCTCAATGAAATCAGCCATAAAATCAGGGCTATTAAGAATTGTCCCCTTCATTATTGATTAAATTTGAGAAGATGGCTGCAAGAAATAACCCAAGAACAAATACGTTTATTTACCTTCAAGCTCATAACCTGATAAGAATATAGGCCTTTATGCATGTCCCCCATCCTAAATTGATGTACCCCTTAACCAGCTTCAGGCATGTGCCCCCTGGAGCATAGGTGAAGTGGGGGGGTGGTCCTTTACGCCGTTATTTTGAAAGCGGGGGCTGCTGACGCATCTAATTTTTGAGATTGTGTTTGCTTTGGATGCTGATGAACAAGTAAATAAAAAGTGTGTGATTGCATCCTGTGCCCCTGGGACCTCCAGCCATGTCTGCCATCATGGGGGTACAGCCAGTACACCTGTAAGTGGGCCGGAGTTCCCTAGGGCCCCGGATGTCCCCCGCACCTTTTTAAAAGTTATTTAGTGTTCGTAAGCACCCAAAGACCCTTGACCTCCACAATTATCGTTGGCAGCACCCCCCCTTCTCAATTTGCATCACCCCCCCTTCTCAATTCGTGCCACCCCCCGTTTTTATTTTTGTGGTGTCAGCAAACCCCCGGGTTCTCCTCTGCTCCAGGGGGCCCATGGCTGAAGACGTGTAAGGGGACCCTACATCCCTGATGGTGGCCCTGCCTCCATGACCCTTACAGGTGTACTGCCTGTACCCCCCTGTTGTCAGCCCTGCCTTTATGTATTTAAAATTTTGCCAGTAGGCCCCATGCTCATGAGACGCTGCTCAATGCACATTCAATAGGCCTTAGTACAATTTTTCAAACAGCCCCAGCACTCATTCAATGTTATGCTATGTGTCCATTGCACACACTGTCACAAATTTGTCACGTACCTTTCTTTCGACTATGCGATCGTCTGAGTTTCGTTTTCCCAAAGGTTACGTTCCAGCGTCCGGTCTGGCGAACGCTCGTTAGGTCTTTTATACCCTGCGCATGCGTCAAACTCCGCTCTCAGTACGTCATGACGCTGGAGCGTGCCAACAGACTTTTTACTGCATGCGACATAACGGCGGAACATTCGTGAGGGAGAACAACATGGATGCCGCACCGAAAAAGACCAGGCCCCGCGGAGGTGAATATATCAAACACAAGGCTACCCCCATGAGCAAGGGGGAGATGGTGGAGATGGTGAGGATATTTGACAAGTATGACTACGATTGTAATCAGGAGAACTATGACAGGCCCAACAGCCATAAAGATTATATCTTGGAGAAGGTCATTGCGTTATTGGATCGTGAATATGGCGTTAAACGAACGAAAGATCAAATTAGGAAAAGATGGTCTGATTTAAAACACAAAGAGAAAGATCAGTTGGACTCCATTCACCGCATCATCATCAAAATAAGTAAGCCAAATTCATGACTGTAGTAATTATCTTTAGGTGGGAATTAGCTGACTTAACTTTTTTTGCTTAACCAAATTATGAAGTGGGTAATTTTTGGGATTTAGTAAATAATGCAGATATGTTTGAATAAATGTATTCTTGATGGCTCCCCATTTTAGGAACAATAATTAACATACAGTATGTATTGAACTTCACAGGAAAACGGCACAGAGAAAGTCAGCAGACAAGCCAGCAGAGGGGAGAAAGTGAGGCTTCCCTTGGCAAGGCCCCAACAGGGAAGACAACAGTGCCAGCATCATCAACAAATCGTAAGTTACTACTCTCATAAAATAGTGCTTTCCTCCGACAGGGGATATTCTTGGTTCTCACAAGGACATGGTCACATATAGTTACCTTTAATAACGTTTAGTAAATATTGAAGGTCTGCTGTTGAAATCATTGCTGCACATTAATGACGCCTTTAAAGACTATACATGGGTAGAGGAGAGGGCCTGGGGATCACAGTCACACAGAGTCACGCCTGATGAAATTTTCCTCATAGATCCCATATCCCATAGGACACAACAGTGTTGTTTGTCAAATGTCATTTTTTAGCAACATCTTGTCCTATTTTAATTTTGTCCCTCATTTTAAAGTACATCATATTACCTTTCCAATGCACATTAGTAATTGTCATTTTGATAATTGCGCATGATCGTCCACTTGGCAGGAGAAAACATTGTCACTAGTGCAAGGTTGGTCTCATAATTCTGCTCCAGGGATTCTAGTCATATTTTTTTTTTTTTGGGGGTGATTTAGTGATAAGATTTGTGTATATTTTTTAGAGGAACGTGAGTGTGGTGATGCCCAAAATTTTGATGAGTGTGATCAGAGTGCTGGACCCAGCAAAGAGCCTCCAGTGGACCTCACATCCCCAGACACCAGCCATCCAGAGGGTGGAGTAGTGCATCTACTAGAAGAAGATTTAAATGAGCCTGTTTGCCCCAGTAAGTATTTAATACATATAGTTGTTTATTGTAAAAAAACACATTGAATTTGCACTACAATTGCACTGAAAGTGCAGTCACTGTATATCTGAGGGTGACATGCAAGGTTCAAATTTGAGGAACAAAGTTTCTTGCACATAATTGGATGCTAAAATAAGCAGAGCTTCCTCTAATTTCCGAGCTTCACCTCCGAACTACAGCGAACTACAGTGACTGTACTTCCAAGGGCATTTTCTAGAGCACTTGGAGTGCAGAGTGTATTTTCCTTTATTAAAACAACATCATTGTCTTTTAAAGTGTATACAGTATTATATAGAAAATGTAACTTGTTATCTTTTGTTGGCCGCTAACAAAGTGGTCCAAAAATGCAACAAGTAAGCAAATGTGGCCATTAAACGCAGCCAGTGTGTCCCAAGGGCAACAGTTTGGTTACCAAAAATGCAGCAATTTAGGCTAAACATCAAGCCACTTTACACCCAGCCATGCATTTACCAGCCTTGGCTCATCAATGTCCTTCCTCAGTAATAGATGTCTTCTCTCGCCCTCAATGTTGCTTGAGGCAATGATGTTACTGGTCAGTGGCGTCACTAGGGTTGGTGTCACGCGTTGGCTACAAAAATGGTGTCAGACACCAACAACTCAAGACCCCCTCAGTACAGACCCCCCTCAACTAACTACAGACCCCCCTCCCGCAGTATAGATCCACCTCCCTCAGTAAATACTTACCCACCTCAGTGCAGACCCCCCAGCAGGACAGACACCCCCTCATTTACTGACAACCCTCAATTACAGTCACCCCCCCACTTACATTACAGAACAGCAGAATGACTATATACACAATGGTGTGACCCTCTCGAGCATGGGCTCCGCCTCCTCCTCCTCTGTGTATGTAAACAGAGCGGAGGAGGGGGCGGCGTGTTCATTTTGAGACGCAGAGTGACACAAGCTGCGGCAGAGGTCAGCGGGTTGGCGTTGTTAGCGTTGTGACACTATCCATGGGTGTCCCCCTGATTGCGGTCGGCCACCCCCCCCCCCCCCCCGCACCTTGCTTTCAATGCCGCTGTTATCGGTAAGAATATACAATAATCCTGATTGGCTGAGATGCATGTCATACTTTGATCGAAAAATCCTTCACTGTGTGATACCAAGTATATTTTTTGGGGAGAAATTACAGTGTGATGAATTTTCGAATGTAAAGCCTATCAGAGTGACTTGCTGTGATAATAGACACTTCCAAAACACAACCATTGCTATTCTAAATTAAGATGTCCTGTACTCAACAGTAGCCCAGCCACCAGGGACAAGATTCAAGAGTAGCTACAGTGTGTACATTCCTAGTAGTGTAGGTGTCTGAAGAGCAATCAGGTTTGGGAATCATAATTTGATTGGAGGGAAGTATTTTCAACAATTGGCAGGGTTAATAATTAGAACATAATTCACTTTTGTATGGCCCCAGCCACTTGGCCTTGAATCACATTTGTATGTTTTCTATTTTTCAAAGGCCATGAACTACCAAGATGCACAATTGGCCGGATCACTGCTGATATTCTGCAGGCAATGACAGAACTCGAAAAAATAAAGGAGGCTGCCACTGGTGTTCAGAGGCGTACATATGCAGGATTATGTTGACCTGTTAGCAAAATTTTTAATTATTGTATTTTGGTCTACTTTTTTGACTCTACTTTTAAACACATATGATTATTGATATGTTGAAATAACAAGAGTTCCATGTATTTTCTGAGTTTGATGAGTAGGAAATAATAATGCCATATACTGTGTCTTTTGATGTGAATTGTCATGTGGAATCGCATGACAATTCACTTAAAGGTGTTCTTTAAAAAATAGTTTATTGTTTTAAAAAACGAACTTTACCTTACTGCAGCCCTCCTTCACTGACCTGATCCTTAATTTTAAAGTGCAAATGTCCTTAATTTCTCCTCTAATAAGCAGTATTTACTGTTCTTCTGTCTGGAATCCACACTGGAATGCGGGCCTTGCTCTCTGGTGTGGAGTGTCGTGCTCGCCCCCTCCCTTGGACTACAGGAGAGTCAGGACGCTATCTACGTAGCATATTTCAAAAGGACCTGTGTTTTAGTGGTCGTCCTGACTCTCCTGTAGTCCAAGGGAGGGGGCGAGGCCGACACTTCACACCAGGGAAAAAGCCTTGCCATACTGTGTGGATTTACACACAGAAGAACACCAAATGAGGATTACTAGTAAGAAAATAATGACATATCTTCACAAAAATATAAGGATGAGGTAAGTGAAGGAGGACTGCACTAAGATAAAGGAAGATATTTATTGTTACAAAATGTGAGCTTGAAATAACATTAAACAGGCTCAAAATAAGTGTGTTATTAAGGTTTTGATGTCAGTGTTTCTCAACCCGCCTTCTCTAGGTGCTTGACCACCTCCTTTAAGATTTGTGTAGTCAATATACACAAGATCTGGTGGTAATGAAAAAAAATAATCAAAAAATTTCACTATAGTTACAAATAGCACCAAATAAAATAAGAAATGCACCTGGAGAAGGAGAGATGGCAAACACTGTTCACAAATTTCAAACTTTTTGTTTACAAAGTTTTATTTGGAAGTTCAAATGTACAGGTACATAGGGTGTTGATAAAGGTAATCAATATAAAAAACGTAGAGTTCATATATGCAAATATTGGTTGTAGACATAGTAATAAGGTACAAAGAAATAGTTCATGGGTATATGTCACAAACACACAAATCAAGCACTATAGGTCTAGAATTCAGGGTATTGCGAAAGAGAGTAAGTGGAGCCTTAGGGACTAAATTGTTAAATTATGTTGTACGCCAATATGACCATTTCCTTTCATATACATGGAAGGTATCATGGAGAGTGTGATAGATTCTCTCCGAAAGTTTCATCATCTCCATCCTAGCTAGTACCTGCGACCAAGGGAGATCTTTGGATCTCCAATTAGAGGCAATCATCCATTGGATGGAGCTGCATAAAGTGTGAAAGAGTCTCATGCAAGGGATTGGAATATTAGGAACCTTAGCATATAAAAGGCATATTTGTGGGGATATGGGGAACCTTTGTTTGGTGGAGTTTTCAAAAATTTCTACTGCGTTGCGCCATGTATGAAGTAGGTGTTTGCAGCTCCAAAATATGTGTAGGATGTTGCCTGGTTCCGAACAACCCCTAAAGCAGTTTGGGGAGATTGAGGGATAGAAGGAGTGAAGTTTGGACGGGGTGAGATACCATCTAGAGAATATTTTTGTGGGAGTCTCTCTGAAGGAGATAGCTTTGTTACTCTTGCGTAGATTATCTGACATGCTATGCCATTCATCCACTGTGAAGGAGCTAACTATGTCTGATTCCCAATGGAGCATTTGAACGGACTTGTCAGGTGAGTGAAAAGTATTGAGATGGTTGTATAGGCAGGATATGATGCCCTTATCTCTAGATGAAGATATGCAAATCCGTTCAAAGGTTGTTACAGCGGGAAGGGTGGAGAGAGAGTAATATTCTGCATAGAAAGCTTTGATTTGGTTGTAGTGTTGGAATTCGGATAGGGGAGTGCCATATTTATCTTGCAAAGCGGTGAATGAGGAGAATTCCCATTTAGATTGTAAAGATTTGAGTGTAGTAAGATTGTTATTGATCCAATAGGCAAACGATTGACAGTTTCCATAGGCATGGGTAAATCTCGGGTCACCTAGGAAGGAAGCCAGGGGGGGGGTGAGTGAAGATAATTCAAAGGTATGTTGGGCTTTGAGCCACAATTGGTAGTAGTGAGCTACAATTACATTGTATTTGAATAGTTTGCTGTATGAGGTTGTTCTGGACCAAAGGATTCCCTGTAAATACCAGGGGGAGATTGAGGATGATTCAAACTTTTTCCAAGGGATACATTGAATGGGCGAGAACCATTGTGCTAACTGAGAAAGTTTGGCGGCAAGAAAATAATGCCACAGGTTCGGGAGACCCATCCCGCCCATAGTTTGAGGTCTGTGCATGTGTGCGTGGCTGCATCTAGGTTTCTTGTTTGACCATATGAATTTATTGATTTCTTTTTGGAGAGAAGCAAGTTTAGTTTTAGGGATGTTAATGGGAAGGGATCGGAAGTAGTATAGTAGTTTGGGAAGAATTGTCATTTTAATGGCACAAATTCTGCCTAGAAATGAGATATGAAGGGTTGACCAGGTCTTGAGGAGTATAGATATATTATTGAATAGAGGGATATAATTGGTTTTAAATAGTAGGCTGTGTGAGGAGGTGATAGAGACACCAAGATATTTCAACGAGTGAGGGCACCATATGAAAGGGAAATTTTTCGTCAGCATGGTCTTTGAGTGTTCCGAGAGATTGATGGGAAGGGCAGAGCATTTATTCATGTTAATTTTTAAACCCGATATGTTATGAAATGATTTCAACTCTTTAAGAAGGGAGGGAATAGATATGTGAGGTTCAGTAAGGAAGATTAATGCATCGTCCGCATAAAGGCTAATTTTGTACTCGTCTTCACCCTTGACAACTCCTTTTATATCAGGGCTGTTTCTAATTTTGTGGGCCAGGGGTTCCATTGCTAGTGCGAACAGGAGTGGGGATAGAGGGCATCCCTGTCTAGTTCCCCTACTAAGAGGAAAGAATTCTGAGTTATGTCCTGGGATCTTTATACGGGTCTGGGGGGAGTGATATAGTGCATTAAAGCCATAGAGGAACTTATCCGGGATACCAAATTTGGGCAAGATATGATTAAGGTACGACCAAGATACGCTGTCGAAGGCCTTGTGGATGTCTAGGCTGAGGAGGCATAGCTCTTTGGAGTATATGTTGGCATCTTGTATGATGTTGGTCACCAACCTAATATTGTCCGTTATTTGGCGTCCAGGAATGAATCCTGTTTGGTCTATGTGTACTAAGCTAGTGATTACTGCTGCCAATCTATCTGCAAGAAGTCTCCCAAAGATTTTTAAGTCATTGTTGAGAACTGAGATGGGGCGGAAATTTTGCGGGAGAGAATGGTCTTTAAGCGGCTTGGGTATTAAAGATAAGTTCGCCAAGAGCATTTCTTTTGGGAATTGATGTCCGTCTAGCACGTGATTGAAGAGTTTGGATAAGTTGGGGGCTAAAAGAGATGCAAATTTTTTATAATATGTGGAGGAGAAGCCATCCGGGCCTGGGGCTGTAGAAGTCTTAAGGGATTTAATTATATTTATTATTTCTAAGTCTGTACATGGTGCACTGAGAGATTCAATCTGTTGGGTGTTGAGGGTGGGTAAAGGGATATCATCTAACCAAATTTTGGAGGACTGCTTAGGTTGGGATTGTGGACCTGAAAGGAGGTCTTTGTAAAAAGAGGAGAAGATATTCAGCACCTCTTGTGGGTGAGTAACGATGTTACCCGCGTTATCTCTAAGCTTATAGACATGAGGTGGATTGTTGGCTTGATTAAGTTTTCTGGCGAACATAGTGGAGGAGGAGTTGCTATGGAGAAAGAATTTAGCCTTAGAAAATCTGAGAGATTTTTCAGTGTTAGCAGATAAAATTTGGTCTAAGGCAAGGCGTTTGGATTTGATCTGATCTGTAAGATCCTGGGAGGGGGTGTGTTGTAATTTGTTGTATAAGTTATTGAGTTCTTTAGTAAGACATCTAATGTCTGAGAGCCTTTCTTTATTTTTTTTGGCAGCGAGACTGATTAATTGACCTCGTAGGACTGCCTTGTGAGCTACCCAGATAGAGGAGGGAGGTGTTTCGTCATTAATGTTCTCAGTGAAATAATTCTCTATATGTGTAGAGACAGATTGCGCTATTGTAGGATCAGATAGCAAGGAGTCATTTAGACGCCAGTTGAAAGGGGATGGTTTAAGACCAATATAAGTGGTTTCAAGATAGGTAATATCATGATCCGACCACGGGCAGGGGTGAATGACAGCTTTAGAAGAGTTTGCTAGCAGGATAGGGGTGCAGTATATGTAATCCAATCTGGCATATACATTATGGGGATGTGAATAGTAAGTGTATGCCTTGATGCCGACATTGTGAGCTCTCCATGAGTCTATAAGTTGAAAATTACTGAGAGAGCGGTTCAGTGACTTTGGAAATGCCTTAGATGAGGGTGCGACTCTACTCCTGTCTAGGGCCGGATGTGAGGTTAGATTAAAGTCCCCACCCAAAATGATGTGGGGGGAGGTATAGCGGTCTAGAGTTTCAAAAAAGTTTGTGAAGAATGAGGAATGTGAATCATTGGGAGCATATACTGATGCTATTGTTACGGCCCTATTATCAATAGTACCTTTTAAGATAATGTAACGACTATCCATATCTCTGAATATGCTGTGAATATCAAATATAATCGAGTTGCGTATGAAGATTGCAACTCCTCTAGTCTTATTGTGGAATGTTGTATAGTATACTTGGTTGTATGCTTTATCAAAGTATTTCGGGTGATTGGTCGTGCAAAAGTGGGATTCTTGAATGAGTATGACGTCTGCTCCTATTCTTTTATAATGCTGAAAAGCCTTTTTTCGTTTGTGGGGGGAATTGAAACCTTGCACATTGTGCGATATTATTTTAAAACCCATTGAAACGGTTAAGGGTGTGAGGCTTTATGATTCCGTGATGGAGAGATAACAGGCTTGGGTTATATGTGTAATGTAAATTCTGGATATAGATAGTGACTAAGTCTAAAGCTAAAGTTGTGATTGTGACCGGAGGTATTGTAAGAAAAAGGGTTGATATACTAGCAGAGTAATGTACATTATACCTTATGTGATTACCAAAGTAGTCTAGAGTTATGAAATCTATGTCTAGCATCAATACCCGTACGTAGATAACAGGACTTCCTTTTTTTAAAGTGAAAACATTATAAGCCTTATGGGCTAAAATTTCAAAAATGAGAGACATGAACAGAACTAAGATGGGGACAAGATATAACCTGTCAAAAAAACTTACGTAAGCAACAAGAGGACAAATAAGTCCAATTCCTGCAAACCTGGAAGGGCACCGCATCTCTAAAAGCGAGAGCTGTGGCTCCATCCCGGAGAGCAAACTTTTTGAATGATTGGCATACTAGGGTATTTTTGAGAATACAAAAGAGAATATGTTTTTAAAACATGAGTGTTTAAAATGTTAGCAAAAACATAGTGTTTTTTAAAAATGTTGGGAGAAATTTTTACATACAAGTGCAGTGGCAAGTGCACTTGTATTTTCACAAAAATTGTTGAATAAAGATACAAAACAGCACTGTGCACACATGTGCAAGCTGACATTAACCAAAATCAAAAAATTAGACCATGATGTCAGCTACCACATGTGGACAAAGTGGGCTTTGTTTACTAATGTCATAAGTGCCACCAAATAATTGGCCCTCTTTAACATTTGTTGCATAAAGGTAGGAGCTGTTTACACATAAGTAAGGCAAGATATTCTCACGTTGAGAATACAATGCAAAATGTCTTGTATTGTATGGCCTTTTTCAAGAAGTTTTGTACGGTAGTTATTTAGGGATGTGTATTGCTGTGCTTTTAAATCTACATGTTTACCCACCTCAAATTTGAGAAGAAACAACCATATTTTTTTAAAAAAAAAATATACTCTAATCTTTTTGGGTTCTTAAAGCCAAACCCAACTTTTTTGGGGTGCTGAAAGTAATTTTTTTTTTTATATTTCCTATGTCTGGCTTCTTATTTATATGATTAATAAGAACTGTATATTTGTTAAGTTGGTGTAGTTACATTGATAGTGTACTTGAAATGGGTGTAGCAGAGCCACAGCACAACATAATACACTACATATGTAAAGGCAACATTCATAGATAATACTTTACAATTCTTGTTTGTGAAATAAACTAAAATAATTACCAATTACATTCGCTAAATAATTCAAAATAATATACACATACAACAGTATTTCAAAGATATATAGATGTTTAATTGCCAACAAAAAGGTTATTAGGAAACATTCTCCTAAATATTTGATTGCCAGGGCACTGCCCCACTACCCACAGCTTGAAGAGCTGGCATCACAGGTTCTTCAGCTGCCAGAACACCGGTGATAGGATCTTGAGCCAACAATGTAACAATATAGTTTGTGCCATGTCTACGCAAATAATTATGTAGAATGCAGCAACACAACATTACATGGTTAATTTTATATTCCGCCAGATTGATAGCGGTTAAAAAAAGGTGGAACCTGTTTGACAGAATTCCAAACGCATTCTCTACAACCCTCCTGGCATGGGACAGCCAGTAGTTGTAGATGCGCTGGTCTGGGGTCAAGTTCCTCATGGGAAACGGCTTCAATAAATGAGGCCCCAAAGAAAAAGCATCATCTGCCAAAAAAACAAAATTAAGGCCCTCTATATTGTCCTGGGCAGGGGGCAAATTCAATGTGCCATTTTGTAACCGGGTATTAAACTCCGTGTGGAGCATCACCCCACCATCAGAATGGCGGCCATTGATGCCCACGTCCAAAAAAATAAACTCATACGTAGCTGACACAAGGGCTAATAAAACAACACTGGAAAACCCCCTTGTAGTTATAATAATATGACCAAGAGTTGGGTGGGGGGATGATTCGCACATGTTTCCCATCAATGGCACCCCCACAGTTGGGAAAATTCCAGAGGTTGTTAAACTGGGCCGCAACATCCTGCCACTGCTGAGGACTTGAAGGAAACTGAGAAGTAAATAAAAAAAAAAATATTACAACTTGAGACTTGAAATTGGTAATTAGTTATCACACATACATTCTGCTGCCAAAATAAAATTAAACCGTTTTATTAAGCTGTATGTAATCCATTAAAATAACAAAAAAAAAACTAATTTATATGCTTCATCACTCCCTCTGGTGGCACATTTAGGGAATTTGGGGGGGGGGGGGAATTTGGGGACAGGTAAGAACCCTCTCCACTTCCATTAAAGAGAAATTAGTAACAAATGAAGGTTCATTTTACAAGCCACTGTGTTTAAAAAATATTGACAGCACAATGTGAAAATAAAGATAAACATTAGCTGTAATTTTTTATATTAATATTTCTAATACATTAAATATCATTAAAAAACGTGATTAGTACCAATTAAAAGTATACTACATTCTAGTGACTACATGGTTGTTTGGATTCCTGAAGAAACATTTCTATAAAGTAAGAAATTAATAGGGAGAATGGATTCCAAAAAAAAATACAAATAGTAGTTGGATCAGTTGATTATGCTTTTTGGGGAGGGGAGGGAGGGTTAAAAAATATTTTTGGTCGAACCAAAATAAAAAAAGTTGGGAAATAAATAAGAAAAAAATGGGACACAGTTTAGGGGGTGTTTAGGGTAATCCACTACAAAAATTGTCACAAAAAAAATTGTGGAGGTGCCAAGGAAAGCATGCTGGGGAGGTAAGTGCTGACAAATATGCATGGAGGACAGGGAAAAAAAAACATCTACATAAAGGACATTGGGGCAAAATACATTACTGGAAAACATGAAAGAAAACATACAGAATCAAATAAAAAATTGCATCAAGTATATAGAATTGGAGATAATATCACATTACATACCCGAATATACTCCTTCTGCAGAACTTGGATAATAGCACAGCAGGTCTCTGGGATAATATGGCCAAGAGCCTGGGGAGAGATACCTGTTGTAAATTTCAAGTCTTGGAGACTTCTCCCTGTGGCCAAGTAGCGCAGCGTTGCTATGACCCTTTGCTCTTCAGGAATAGCACTCCTCATGCAGGTGTCCTGCTTCCTAATGTGGGGGGACAGCAAGGACAATAGGTGCTGGAAGCATGAGTCGGACATCCTGAGATAGTTTCTAAAATCATTGGGATTATTCTCTCTCAGCTCTCTCAGCAACGCCATGTGTGAAAAATGGTCACGTTGCTGCAACCAATTTTTACACCAGGTAGTCCTCCTCCTACCCCTTGACCTTGACTGCGCATGGGAAATGGCCACAACCCCCAGGCTATACACAGCACACTCTCACTCAGCGTTCCTCAACATCTGCAAGAAAGAACGGAGGATTAAAGACACGAACGTAAAGGAACAGAACGAATCTGCTGACGCCAAACCGTCACTACCTCGCGCTTAGCACAACGAGTCCAGAGCGTGACGGCCGTAAATTGAAGGATCCTCTTTTGAAGGCTCGTCAGAACGTTGAAACGTCACTACATTCATGTTTGTTGGCTACAAAGTCCGAGCGTGTGTATGCTATGGGTGTGCCCGTCCAACTCCGTTCGGACAAAAATCCACGGAAAAGTCCGATGGAAGTCCGACCGTGTGTGCGAGGCTTAAGAAATGTATTGTGGAAGTACTTGACTCATACTTCAGTTCGATACCTCTGTTGTTATGGTTCAGTATGGTCATGAACTCATTCAAAGAAGAGGAGTCATCCTGCCACAGGAGGAGGATGTCATCGATGTAGCATGCCCATAGGACCAATTCTGGTCTATTAAGGGCATATACAACATCCTCCTCCCATTGGGCCATAAATAGGTTGGCCAGGCTGGGGGCAAATTTAGCCCCCATGGCAACACCCTTTTCTTGCAAAAAGAAGGTACCCTTGAACCAAAAATAGTTTTGCTTAGTAGCAAACAGTAACAACTCCATAATAAAGCCTTGTTGGGTCTTGGGAATAGTGTTGCTATCTGACAAAAATCTTTGCACAGCCGCTAAGCCCAAATCATGTGGTATAGACGTATACAATGACGTAACGTCAGCTGTTACAAGAATGAGGTTATCAGAATATTTCACTTGTTGCAAAAGGTTCAGAGTAGCCTTAGTGTCTTTCAGGTATGATGGTATTTTTTTCACCAAAGGTTGTAAGTAAAAGTCGATGTACTTCCCTATGCGGGATGTAATTGAGTTAATACCGCTGATAATAGGGCGGCCTGGAGGGTGAATGGGATCCTTATGTACTTTAGGTAGATAGTACATAATTGGAATGCGGGGAACGGTAGGGATACGGTATTCCCTTTCTTTTTTATCCAGAATATTCAATTCTATCCTTTTATTTACTAAATATGTTAGAGCTTGTTTGTAATTGCTGGTTGGATCCGCATTCAAAGGCCGATAAGTATTGGAATCACTCAATATTCTAGACATTTCGTCATAGTACGCACTTTTATCCAGGATGACGATCCCACCGCCTTTATCTGCGGGGCGTATTGTCAAATCCTTACGTTCACATAGAAGTTTAAGTCCTTCTTTGATATTAGGGTTCTCATGGGTTCTCTTGTTCGGTAATTGTTCAAGATCTTTGAGAACTAACTCTCGGAACACTAAGATTGATGGAGCTACTGTATAGGGCCTGGAGGGTTAAATAAAGATGGATTGGCCAGGCCTGTGTGAAAAGTGTCACCTGTTTGATAAGTGGATGAGGGAACGAACGGATTTGAAATGAAATGTCTTTGAATATTTAATTTGCGGATGTATTTCTGTACATCAATGAAAGTGG
This sequence comes from Rana muscosa, assembly GCA_029206835.1. Lineage (NCBI taxonomy): Eukaryota > Metazoa > Chordata > Amphibia > Anura > Ranidae > Rana > Rana muscosa. The sequence goes on from CM055117.1 coordinate 414,706,955, forward strand.
TAAATTTATTAAGTTTCTTGGAAGGTGCGTATTTCAGACCTTTATTAAGTACGAGCTTTTCAGCATCGGAGAAGGAGGCCTGGCTGAGATTAAAAATGCCAGAATCATCTAAGTACATCTTCTTTTTGCGGGTCCGCCTCCCCCCTCTGGAGCCTCGCTTTTTTCTAATGTTCTCTTGTGGTTGTCCGTTATTCTCTGAAAACCCGACGGGTATGACGATCCAGTGTTGGTTTGGTTATAGTTGTAAGAAGATCTGTTGTAGTAATCATGTTCCGTTTCCCTATATGTCTGAGAGGGGTAGTGTGGTTCATGATCAGATTCCTCCTGTAATGGTGTATATCTGTTATAGGTCCGGATAGGTGTCCTTTGGTAATAGGGGTTATCATAATGGTGTTCTTCATGCCATCGTCGTGGAGATCTGGGTTGGTCTTGATATTGAGGATAGTTTCTTTATAATATAATACCTTAATTTTTCCATATATTTGGGAATTTTTGTTCTAACTTTTGCTTGATCTCCTCTGGAATGCCTAGATTTAGAATGTATGATTTGGTCTCATTCACTTTGTAATATGAAACTTTGTTGAATGATTGCAGTACTTTGTGGACTGTGGCTAAGGATTCTTCTACGTTTGTAAGCATTAGTATTATCTCATCCGCAAAGAGACTTATGATGTGATGTCTTCCACCCGCTTTAATGCCTGATATGTGCGAATGGGTTCTTAGATATGAGGCTAAGGGTTCCATCATTAAATTGAAAATTAGTGGTGAAAGGGGGAAACCCTGTGGTGTTCCGTTTGTTATTGTAAACGGCATAGATAGTGCTCCTGAAATGAAAACTTGGGGCAATGGATGTGTGCAGAGTGTTATAATGGCTGAGTATATGGAGCCGTGAAAGCGGAATCTATTCAAGACTTGGGCCAGAAACTGCCAATGTATTCTGTCAAACGCCTTCTCTGCATCCAGTGCTAGGAGCAGAGAAGGGGTTTTGTGTTTTTTAGCTAGGTGGATCACATTTACTAGCCAGTGGGTGGCATCCGCCATCTGTCTCCCTCTAGTGAACCCAGACTGATCTACATCCACAATAGATGGCAGTACATCTACCAGTCTATTGACAAGTAGGAAGAAAGGAAGCCGCTCAGATGTGGAAGTCCCTGAAATTACCTCCTCCCAGCAACCAAGGGTGCAGGCAAATGCAAATGCAATTGACAAGTAGTTTTGCGTAAATCTTGATGTCATTGTTCAATAACGATATGGGCCTAAAGTTTTGGGGAGTATCTGGCTCTTTCCCCAGTTTCGGTAGGGCCACTATTATAGCCTTGTAACGCCGAGCGCTCCGGGTGTCCCATCCTTCCCGGAGCGCTCACGGCGTCGGTCCCCCTGCAGCGCCCCGGTCAGCCCTCCTGGCTGTGGGCGCTGCTCTGTCACCGGCGGGGATGCGATCCACACGGCGGCACATCTCCGTCCGCGGATCGCATCCCATCCTTCTCACCTTCCCCCTCCTGCTCCTTCCCGGCGCGCGCGTCCCCGCTGTACTCTAGGGCGCGCGCGCGCCGGCCTTCTAAGATTTAAAGGGCCAGCGCACCATTGATTGGTGTCTGGCCCAATTACTGTGTGAACACCCAAAACATATATAAACCCAACACAAATAGGGATGGAAGCACACAGCAGTAGTCCATTACAGTAACATCCCCAATATCCCCAAAAAAACGCTGGCCTTCAATGGCCCTGTGATTCTTTTACTTTTTTTTTGTTTTTGTTCTTTGTTTTTTCAATATACAGGTCCTTCTCAAAAAAATAGCATATTGTGATAAAGTTCATTATTTTCTGTAATGTACTGATAAACATTAGACTTTCATATATTTTAGATTCATTACACACAACTGAAGTAGTTCAAGCCTTTTCTTGTTTTAATATTGATGATTTTGGCATACAGCTCATGAAAACCCAAAAATCCTATCTCAAAAAATTAGCATATTTCATCCGACCAATAAAAGAAAAGTGTTTTTAATACAAAAAAAGTCAACCTTTAAATAATTATGTTCAGTTATGCACTCAATACTTGGTCGGGAATCCTTTTGCAGAAATGACTGCTTCAATGCGGCGTGGCATGGAGGCAACCAGCCTGTGGCACTGCTGAGGTGTTATGGAGGCCCAGGATGCTTCGATAGCGGCCTTAAGCTCATCCAGAGTGTTGGGTCTTGCGTCTCTCAACTTTCTCTTCCCAATATCCCACAGATTCTCTATGGGGTTCAGGTCAGGAGAGTTGGCAGGCCAATTGAGCACAGTAATACCATGGTCAGTAAACCATTTACCAGTGGTTTTGGCACTGTGAGCAGGTGCCAGGTCGTGCTGAAAAATGAAATCTTCATCTCCATAAAGCTTTTCAGCAGATGGAAGCATGAAGTGCTCCAAAATCTCCTGATAGCTAGCTGCATTGACCCTGCCCTTGATAAAACACAGTGGACCAACACCAGCAGCTGACATGGCACCCCAGACCATCACTGACTGTGGGTACTTGACACTGGACTTCAGGCATTTTGGCATTTCCCTCTCCCCAGTCTTCCTCCAGACTCTGGCACCTTGATTTCCGAATGACATGCAAAATTTGCTTTCATCCGAAAAAAGTACTTTGGACCACTGAGCAACAGTCCAGTGCTGCTTCTCTGTAGCCCAGGTCAGGCGCTTCTGCCGCTGTTTCTGGTTCAAAAGTGGCTTGACCTGGGGAATGCGGCACCTGTAGCCCATTTCCTGCACACGCCTGTTCACGGTGGCTCTGGATGTTTCTACTCCAGACTCAGTCCACTGCTTCCGCAGGTCCTCCAAGGTCTGGAATCGGTCCTTCTCCACAATCTTCTTCAGGGACCGGTCACCTCTTCTCGTTGTGCAGCGTTTTCTGCCACACTTTTTCCTTCGCACAGACTTCCCACTGAGGTGCCTTGATACAGAACTCTGGGAACAGCCTATTCGTTCAGAAATTTCTTTCTGTGTCTTACCCTCTTGCTTGAGGGTGTCAATGATGGCCTTCTGGACAGCAGTCAGGTCGGCAGTCTTACCCATGATTGCGGTTTTGAGTAATGAACCAGGCTGGGAGTTTTTAACCACTTAACGACCGCTCACTGTATATATACGTCGGCAGAATGGCACCGACAGGCACAATCACGTAGAGTGTACGTGATTGCCTTTGTACAGTTGGGGGGTCCAATCGGACCCCCCTCCTATACAGTGAGCGGTGGCTAAGTGTCCGGGAGCGTTCCGGGATGAGGGGGCAGCCATTCGTTTCTGGCCACCCCCTCGCGATCGCTCCCGGCGAATGGAAATGCCCCCTCTGTCTGTGTCAGACAGAGGGAGCAGGAGGAAGTGATGTCATCTCTGGTGCGGCGCTCACATATACCGAGCGCCGTACAAGAGAAGATATCAGGTCAGTGCACACAACACTACACTGACACCAGGACACATAGGGACATAAATCGCCCCCCCAGGCCCCCCCATACACCCCAGATCACCCCCCCAGCCCCCAGTCACAGTGTCACTGATTGCAGTGACCATTTATTTAGTGATCACTGCAATCAGTGACATTTGTGACTGTAAAAGTGTCACCAAAGTTTAGTCTTAGGTCCAGTGTAGCCCCCTAACCCCCCCTAATAAAGGTTTAACCCCCTGATCACCCCCCAGATAACCCTTTCACCGCCTATCACCACTGTCGCTTAGCGATCATTTTTCCGATCGCTGTCTTAGCGTCAGTGATGCCGATCGGCAGCCAGTAATTTTTTTTAGGTTCGCCGCAGGTTTTTATAGCGCCAGGTAACCCAATATATTATCTAATAAAGGTTTAACCCCCTTGATCGCCCCCCAGGTAACCCTTTCACCCCCTATCACCACTATCACTAAGCGAACGTTTTTCTAAACGCTGTCTTAGTGTCTGTGATGCAGATCGGTAGCCGGTAATCTTTTTTAGGTTCGCCGCAGGTTTTTATAGCGTCAGGTACCCCAATATATTATCTAATAAAGGTTTAACCCCCTTGATCGCCCCCCAGGTAACCCTTTCACCCCCTATCACCACTGTCGCTAAGCAATTGTTTTTCTAAACGCTGTCTTAGTGTCGGTGATGCAGATCGTAGCCAGTAATTTTTTTTATGTTCGCCGCATGTTTTTATAGCGTCAGGTACCCCAATATATTATCTAATAAAGGTTTAACCCCCTTGATCGCCCCCCAGGTAAGCCTTTCACCCCCTATCACCACTGTCACTAAGCGATCGTTTTTCTAAACGCTGTCTTAGTGTCTGTGATGCAGATCGGTAGCCGGTAATTTTTTTTAGGTTCGCCGCAGGTTTTTATAGCGTCAGGTACCCCAATATATTATCTAATAAAGGTTTAACCCCCTTGATCGCCCCCCAGGTAACCCTTTCACCCCCTATCACCACTGTCGCTAAGCAATTGTTTTTCTAAACGCTGTCTTAGTGTCGGTGATGCAGATCGTAGCCAGTATTTTTTTTTAGGTTCGCCGCATGTTTTTATAGCGTCAGGTACCCCAATATATTATCTAATAAAGGTTTAACCCCCTTGATCGCCCCCCCAGGTAACCCTTTCACCCCCATCACCACTGTCGCTAAGCAATCGTTTTTCTAAACGCTGTCTTAGTGTCGGTGATGCAGATCGGTAGCTGGTAATTTTTTTTAGGTTCGCCGCAGGTTTTTATAGCGTCAGGTACCCCCATATATTATCTAATAAAGGTTTTAACCCCCTGATTGCCCCTAGTTAACCCTTTCACCAGTGATCACCATATAAGTGTTACGGGTGACGCTGGTTAGTTAGTTTGCTTTTTATAGTGTCAGGGCACCCGCCGTGTATATAACCCAATAAAGGTTTAACCCCCTGATCGCCCGGCGGGTGATATCAATTAGGTTTTAGCGTCAGAGAGGGTCTGAGTCACACCCCAGGCAGCGTCAGGTTAGTGCCAGTAACGCTAACACCCACGCGTGAAGCATACACCCCCCTTAGTGGTATAGTATCTGAACAGATCAATATCTGATCTGATCAGATCTATACTAGCGTCCCCAGCAGTTTAGGGTTCCCAAAAACGCAGCGTTAGCGGGATCAGCCCAGATACCTGATGGCACCTGCGTTTTGCCCCTCCGTCCAGCCCAGGCCACCCAAGTGCAGTATCGATCGATCACTGTCACTTACAAAACAAAAACACACATAACTGCAGCGTTCGCAGAGACAGGCCTGATCCCTGCGACTCCAGTGCTGTAGGAGGTGATTTCACCACCACAGTTAAAAAAAAAAAGCAAATATGCCAAAGCATTGGGGCAGCAGGGGCGGAGGAGCGATTTTGCTCCTAATGCCGCGTACATACGGTCGAAATTCCGACGGAGGCTTGCCCGTGGAAAAGTCTGACCATGTGTGTGCGGCATAACTTTTTTGCGGGAGGATGCCCCCATGCTTCGGCATATATAAATGGTGCGTGTATGCCCATCATTGGAAGTGGGTGGATGAAGGGCGGTATTCTAATGGTGGGCATACCCACCGATCAATCTCTTTTTTCGTTCAGCCAACTGGCTGCATGAAATAAAAAGATTACAATACATGTCCAACAAGGACCAGCAACGTACTGGTATGTTGCTGGACTTTGAATGTTTATACCAGAATGATGCCTGCGGGTTTAGGTATCATCTTGGTATCATTCTTTTCAGCCTGTGGCCGGCTTTCATGTAAAAGCAATCCTAGCGGCTAATTAGCCTCTGGACTGCTTTTACAAGCAGTGGGAGGGAATGCCCCCCGGATATAAAAAGCGCCATTGGGAAATTGGGAAAGCATTTTATCACACCGATCTTGGTGTGGTCAGATGCTTTGAGGGCAGAGGAAAAATCTAGGGTCAGTTTTTTCAAAAAAAGAGTACCTGTCACTACCTATTGCTATCATAGGGGATATTTACATTCCCTGAGATAACAATAAAAATGATAAAAAAAAAAATACTTGGAAGGAACAATTTAAAAATAAATTAATAATAAAAAAAAAAAAAAAAAAAAAAGCACCCCTGTCCTGCCCTGCTCTTGCCCAATGGCGAACGCAAGCGTCGGTCTGGCGTCATATGTAAACAGCAATTGCACCATGCATGTGAGGTATCACCGCAAAGGTCAGATCGAGGGCAATCATTTTAGCAGTAGACCTCCTCTGTAAATCTACTGGGGTAACCTGTAAAGGCTTTTAAAGGCTTTTAAAAATGTATGTAGTTTGTCGCCAATGCGCGTTTGTGCGAAATTTTAAAGCATGTCGTGTTTGGTATCTATGTACTCGGCCTAAGATCATCTTTTTTATTTCATCAAACATTTGGGCAATATAGTGTGTTTTAGTGCATTAAAATTAAAAAAAGTGTATTTTTTAACCCAAAAAATGCGTTTGAAAAATCGCTGCGCAAATACTGTGTAGAAAAAAAAATGCAACACCCACCATTTTAATCTGTAGGGCCTTTGCTTTAAAAATATATATAATGTTTGGGGGTTCAACATAATTTTCTTGCAAAAAAAAAAATGTTTTCATGTAAACAAAAAGTGTCAAAAAGGGCTTTGTCTTCAAGTGGTTAGAAGAGTGGATGTAAGCTTCCTAATGTTGTGTATAAAATGCCAGAACAGTTCAAAACCCCCCCAAATGACCCCATTTTGGAAAGTAGACACCCCAAGCTATATACTGAGAGGCATGTCGAGTCCATGGAATATTTTATATGTTGACACAAGTTGCGGAAAAAACGACAATTTTATTTATTTTTTTGCACAAAGTTGTCACTAAATGATATATTGCTCAAACATGCCATGGGCATATGTGGAATTACACCCCAAAATACATTCTGTTGCTTCTCCTGAGTACGGGGATACCACATGTGTGAGACTTTTTGGGAGCCTAGCCATGTACGGGACCCCAAAAACCAAGCACCGCCTTCAGGCTTTCTAAGGGTGTAAATTTTTGATTTCACTTCTCACTGCCTATCACAGTTTCGGAGGCCATGGAATGCCCAGATAGCACAAAAACCCCCCAAATGACCCCATTTTGGAAAGTAGACACCCCAAGCTATTTGCTGAGAGGTATTGTGAGTATTTTGCAGATCTCGCTTTTTGTCACAAAGTTTTGAAAATTGAAAAAAAAATATATATATATATATATATTTTCTTTCTTCATTTTCAAAAACAAATGAGAGCTGTAAAATACTCGCCATTCCTCTCAGCAAATAGCTTGGGGTGTCTGTATTCCAAAATGGGGTCATTTGGGGGGGTTTTGTGCGATTTTGGCATTTTATGGCCTTTGAAACTGTGATAGGTAGTGAGGAGTGAAATCAAAAATTTGTGCCTAGAAATCCTGAAGGCGGTGCTTGGTTTTCGGGGTCCCGTACGCGGCTAGGCTCCTAAAAAGTCCCACACATGTGGTATCCCCGTACTCAGGAGAAGCAGAAAAATGTATTTTGGGGTGTAATTCCACATATAACCATGGCATGTGTGAGCAATATATCATTTAGTGACAACTTTTTGTAATTTTTTTATTTTTTTTGTCATTATTCAATCACTTGGGACAAAAAAAATTATATTCAATGGGCTCAACAGGCCTCTCAGCAATTTCCTTGGGGTGTCTACTTTCTAAAATGGGGTCATTTGGGGGGGTTTTGTGCTATTTTGGCATTTTATGGCCTTCGAAACTGTGATAGGTAGTGAGGAGTGAAATCAAAAATTTGCGCCCTTAGAAATCCTGAAGGCGGTGCTTGGTTTCCGGGGTCCCGTACGCGGCTAGGCTCCCAAAAAGTCCCACACATGTGGTATCCCCGTACTCAGGAGAAGCAGCAAAATGTATTTTGGGGTGAAATTCCACATATAACCATGGCATGTGTGAGCAATATATCATTTAGTGACAACTTTTTGTAATTTTTTTTTTTTTTTTTTTTTTTGTCATTATTCAATCACTTGGGACAAAAAAATAAAAAATTCAATGGGCTCAACATGCCTCTCAGCAATTTCCTTGGGGTGTCTACTTTCCAAAATGGGGTCATTTGGGGGGGTTTTGTACTGCCCTGTCATTTTAGCACCTCAAGAAATGAGATAGGCAGTCATAAATTTAAAGCTGTGTAAATTTCAGAAAATGTACCCTAGTTTGTAAACTCTATAACTTTTGCGCAAACCAATAAATATACGCTTATTGACATTTTTTTTACTAAAAACATGTGGCTGAATACATTTTGGCCTAAATGTATGACAACAATTGAGTTTATTCGATTTTTCTTATAACAAAATTAGAAAATATCATTTTTTTATAAAATTTTCGGTCTTTTTCCGTTTATATCGCAAAAAATAAAAATCGCAGAGGCAATCAAATACCATTAAAAGAAAGCTCTATTTGTGGGAAGAAAAGGACGCAAATTTCGTTTGGGTACAACATTGCATGTCCGCACAATTTACAGTTAAAGCAGCGCAGTGCAAAATTCTGAATTCACCTCTGGTCCTCTAGCTACCAAATGGTCCGGGGCTTAAGTGGTTAAAAGCCTCAGGAATCTTTTGCAGGTGTTTAGAGTTAATTAGTTGATTCAGATGATTAGGTTAATAGCTCGTTTAGAGAACCTTTTCATGATATGCTAATTTTTTGAGATAGGAATTTTGGGTTGTCATGAGCTGAATGCCAAAATCATCAATATTAAAACAAGAAAAGGCTTGAACTACTTCAGTTGTGTGTAATGAATCTAAAATATATGAAAGTCTAATGTTTATCAGTACATTACAGAAAATAATGAACTTTATCACAATATGCTAATTTTTTGAGAAGGACCTGTATAGGTTTTTTTATCTTCATCCCTCATTTCCCTTTTTTAATGCTTAGATGAACGAACAGCGACTAATTTGGTCGCTGTTCTTTCTATCTATGACAGTGCGTCCTTGGCTGTGTTATCGGCCTAGCTTTTTGCAGATCTCTCCCTCCCCCATGTTAGGCAGCCTACTTCCACACTGATAGGCATTCTGGGGAGTTGAATCAGCGCTAATCGCCAGACGGCTGAGCCGCCCAGGTGAAAGCGTTCTCCTCCCCTCTGTCTGTCACTGCCTCCTTGTTGCCTGATTGGTCTGTCTGAGGCAGCACACCTACATATGCACCCCCCATGGCTTGTTCACTCACACCACATCACTTTTCCCATTTCTCCTGGATCATTCACATGCATATGGACCCTGGCTTTCATTGAAAACACAGGTACTTTCTCCCTTCCACCTCTCCCCCTTTCCTTCTCACCTTGTGTTTTTGCTGCTGTTTGTTTTCTCATTTTTGTTTTCAGCTTCTTCCTCGTTTTTCATATTCATTTTTTCTATTTCCCCTCTCCTTCACCTAGCCCCTTTTTATTTCCTACACTTTTAACTCATTTTTTATTCATCCCTTCACCTTCCTTGCACTCACCTTCCCTACACTTCTCACATTCTTTACATTCAACCTTTATACATCACTACACCTCACACCATTCACATTTATTAATTTTTCAGGTTCCCCATATGGGGCCACTTTTTCCACCCTTATGCAGGGTATCCACATACATTACTTGCCTGGGACGTGCCCTTGTGTGGCTGCTGCTGCCTTTCCAGACCTCTACAGTGCCTCGAGAGGGAGCCCAGAGTCGCATTGGCGATTTCGGTTGGCACGCCAAGCTCGCACGTTGTGCAAATATTTTAATGCCATGGTTTATGCTCCTGATGAGCGACTATAGGGTCGCGAAATGCGTAGAGCCACTACTACTTACCAACATTTCTTACCATGGACCCTTTCCTATTTTTTTGACTGCAATTATGTTTTTAATTGTCTGTTACTAGCATCATGCGATTTCTGTACTCATTATGTTAAATGTACATCAAGCTATGTGGTTTTATGTATTTGTTTTGTAAACATCGGAACATTCATGGTTGAGAGGCTGTATGCCCAATGTATGCTATAAATGATTGTACAATGCAAAATAAATCCCACTTTTTCTACTCGCTTGACTATTCAATTTACTGCTGTGTGCTTCATATAAAGTCCCACCTCTCCCCCTCCCCCTTCCCTCCTCTATAATCAGTATATAAACCCACTTCCCCTTCCTGTCCTTGCCGGATCTTGTTGTCTTAGTACCCTGTGGAAGCGTTTTGTGAGTTGCCTTGCCTGTGTATCTGATCTGCTGCCATTGTCTCTGACTATGAACCATTGCCGCCTGCCCTGACCCTCTGCTACGTCTGACCTTGCCTCTGCCTAGTCCTTTTGTACCGCGCCTATCTCAGCTGCCAGAGAGGTGGAGTCGCTACTGGAGGACACGACCTGGTTGCTACCGCCGCAGCAAGTCCATCCCGCTTTGCGGCGGGCTCTGGTGAAAACCGGTAGCTGCTTAGAACCGGTCCCTCAGTACGACCCGTGCCATCCCCTCTCTGGTACAGAGGATCCACCTCCTGTCTTCCCACTAGCCGTCAGTCCGGCCCGTGACAGTAGATCCGGCCATGGATCCCGCTGACGTGCCGCTGCCTAGTCTCGCTGATCTCACTACCGTGGTTGCCCAGCAGTCGCAATTGATTGCCCAACAAGGACAGCAGCTGTCGCAGTTGACCGCCATGATCCAGCAGCGTCTGCCGCCACAAGCTCCAGCATCTTCCCCTCCCCGAGCTGCCGCTACTACCTTGAAGATCCGCTTGTCTCTTCCGGAGAAATTTGATCCTAGGAGGTGCCAGGGATTCTTGTCCCAATGTTCCCTGCATCTTGAGATGATGTCAGACCAGTTTTCCACAGAACGGTCTAAGGTGGCATTCGTGGTCTGTCTGTTGTCTGGGAAGGCCTTGGCCTGGGCCACGCCACTCTGGGACCGCAATGACCCTGCTACAGCCACCGTTCAGTCCTTCCTCGCTGAGGTTTGTAGCGTTTTTGAGGAACCAGGCCGAGCCTCATCCGCTGAAACCGCCCTGCTTAACCTTGTCCAAGGAAACTCCTCTGTGGGCGAATATGCCATACAGTTCCGCACACTGGCCTCAGAACTATCCTGGAATAATGAGGCTCTCTGTGCGACCTTCAAGAAAGGTTTATCCAGCCACATCAAGGATTGTCTGGCCGCACGAGAGATACCCTTCTCCCTGACGGAGCTCATCCACTTAGCCACCCGCATTGACATACGCTACGTTGAAAGACGCCAAGAGCTTCGCCAGGAGAAAGATCTTGTTCGCACCAGGCATTATCCGCGCCTGGCTCCTCTCTTCCTAAATCCAACGCATCCTGATACTATGCCTTCCGTCGAGGAGGCCATGCAGGTGGACCGATCTCGCCTGACCCTACAAGAGAGGACTCGCCGTAGGAATGAGAACTTATGCCTTTATTGTGCGAGCTCTGAACATTTCCTAAAGGACTGCCCTATTCGTCCTCTACGTCAGGGAAACGCCCGCACCTAGTGAACGTGGGAGAGGCGTTACTAGGTGTGAATTCTTCCTCTTCACGTCTGACTATTCCTGTGCGGATTTCCCCTTCTGCTGGCTCCCCCTTCTCTGCGGTGGCCTTCCTGGACTCTGGTTCTGCAGGAAACTTTATTGAAGCCTCTTTCATCAACAGGTTCAACGTTCCTGTTATCCGTCTCATCAAACCCTTCTTCATTTCCTCTGTAAATGGAGAGAATCTGGATTGTACCGTGCGTTACCGCACCGAACCCCTGCTCATGTCCGTTGGTGTTCTTCACCAAGAAAAAATTGAATTCTTTGTTTTGCCGAACTGTACTTCTGACATCCTTCTTGGCCTACCCTGGCTCCAGTGCCACTCTCCTACCCTCGACTGGACCACTGGGGACATCAAATCCTGGGGCTACTCCTGCCACAAGCATTGTCTTAAGTCTGTAACCCCCAGTCAAGTTCCCATCGCTACTCCTTTGCCCGGCCTTCCCAAGGCCTATCAGGACTTTCCTGATGTATTTTGCAAAAAACAGGCGGAGGTCTTACCACCACATAGACCCTACAACTGCCCCATTGACTTGCTCCCAGGTACTACACCACCCCGTGGCAGAATTTAACCTCTCTCCTCTCCTGAAACCAAGGCCATGACTGACTACATACAGGAGAACCTCAAGAGAGGTTTTATTAGGAATCATCTTCTCCAGCCGGAGCGGGGTTCTTCTTCGTCGCCAAGAAGGACGGATCACTACGCCCTTGCATAGACTATCGTGGTCTCAATAAAATCACTATTAAAAATCGCTACCCTCTGCCTCTCATCTCGGAGCTCTTTGACTGTCTGCGCGGAGCAAAAGTTTTTTCGAAATTGGACCTCAGGGGCGCTTATAACCTCATCAGAATCCGTGAAGGAGATGAATGGAAAACCGCATTTAACACCAGAGATGGTCACTTTGAATATCTCGTCATGCCTTTCGGACTTTGCAACGCTCCTGCAGTCTTTCAGGATTTTGTCAATGAAATCTTTCGGGACTTACTGTATACCTGTGTGGTTGTCTATCTTGACGACATCCTAATCTTCTCTACCAACCTTGAGGAACATCGGCTCCATGTCCGTCAAGTGCTCCAGCGCCTCCGCGTAAATCATCTTTACGCTAAATTTAAAAAATGCCTTTTTGAGCGCAGCAGCCTTCCTTTCCTAGGTTATCTGGTCTTAGGACAAGGCCTTCAAATGGACCCTGACAAGCTCTCCGCAGTCTTGGATTGGCCACGCCCCTCTGGACTCCGTGCTATCCAACGCTTCCTTGGATTCGCCAACTACTATCGTCAGTTCATACCCCACTTCTCCACCATCGTTGCTCCTATAGGGGCACTGACTAAGAAAAACGCGAATCCAAGGTCCTGGCCGCCTCAAGCGGAAGAAGCCTTTACTCGCCTTAAGACCGCCTTCTCCTCTGCACCTGTCCTGTCTCGACCAGACCCCACAAAGCCGTTCTTCCTTGAAGTTGACGCCTCCTCGGTAGGAGCCGGAGCTGTTCTTCTTCAAAAAAACACTAAAGGAAGAAACGTCACGTGTGGTTTTTTCTCTAAAACCTTCTCCCCTCCTGAAAAAAACTATTCCATAGGTGACCGTGAACTGTTGGCCATCAAGCTGGCATTAGAAGAGTGGAGACATCTCCTGGAAGGATCCCTTCACCCTATCTCCATCTACACTGACCATAAAATTTGTCCTACCTTCAGTCCGCTCAGCGCTTAAATCCTCGCCAGGCCAGGTGGTCATTGTTCTTTGCTCGGTTCAATTTCCAGATCCATTTTCGTCCCACAGACAAGAATGTCAGGGCTGATGCCTTGTCCCGTTCCTCCGATGCCTCTGAAACCGGGACTCCCCCTCAACACATCGTACCCCCTGAGTGTCTGATTTCCTCTGCTCCTGCATCTCTGATGCCAGTTCCTCCAGGAAAAACTTTCGTTCCTCCACGCCTTCGTCTCCAGATACTCAGGTGGGGCCATTCCTCCCATCTAGCCGGTCACGCTGGGATCAAAAAATCCATACAATTGATGGCCAGACACTATTGGTGGCCTACCCAGGAAAAAGATATGACTGACTTTGTACGGGCCTGCACTATCTGTGCACGTGACAAGACTCCACGCCACAAGCCTGCAGGTCTTCTCCTTCCTCTACCTGTGCCTGAACAACCATGGTCCCACATTGCCATGGATTTCATCACGGACCTTCCTTTTGTCTCATAGTAACACTGTCATCTGGGTGGTCGTTGACCGCTTTTCGAAAATGGCTCATTTTGTCCCGCTTCCTGGTCTGCCTACTGCACCTCAGTTGGCGAAGCATTTTTTTCTTCAAATTTTCCATCTCCATGGGCTACCCTCACATATCGTCTCTGATAGAGGCGTTCAATTCATCTCAAAATTTTGGAGAGCTCTCTGTACTCAACTAAAGATTAAGTTGAATTTTTCTTCCGCTTATCACCCGCAATCCAATGGACAGGTGGAGAGAGTTAACCAGGTCCTTGGTGACTACTTACGACATTTTGTCTCCGCCCGTCAAGACGATTGGGTCGACCTATTACCCTGGGCAGAATTCTCATACAACTTCAAGAACTCTGAATCGTCCTCCAAATCACCTTTCTTTGTGGTCTACGGCCGTCACCCATTGCCCCCTCCCCATCCCCACTTCTTCTGGAGTTCCTGCCGTGGATGAATTAACTCAAGACTTCACCTCTATCTGGAAAGAGACTCAAATTCGCTATCACTGGCCTCTGCCCGCATGAAGAGACATGCAGATAAAAAAAGAAGAATTCCTCCTGTCTATGTCCCGGGTGACAAAGTGTGGCTCTCCTCCAAATATGTTCGGTTTCGGGTACCTAGCTACAAGCTGGGCCCTCGTTACCTCGGACCTTTTAAAATCAAAAACCAAATCAATTCTGTCTCTTACAAACTCCATCTTCCTCCTTCTCTTCGTATCCCCAATTCTTTTCATGTGTCTCTTCTCAAACCCCTCATTCTTAACCGATTTTCCCCCAAGGTCACTACTCCTGCTCCTGTCTCTGGTTCTTCCGATGTCTTCTCGGTGAAAGAAATCCTCGCCTCCAAGGTCATCCGAGGTAAAATATTTTTTTTAATTGATTGGGAGAACTGTGGTCCTGAAGAGAGATCCTGGGAGCCTGAGACCAACATTTTGGACAAGGAGCTCATCCGTAGATTCTTGGGTTCCAAGAAAAGGGGGAGACCTAAGGGGGGGGTACTGTAACGCCAAGCGCTCCGGGTGTCCCATCCTTCCCGGAGCGCTCACGGCGTCAGTCCCCCTGCAGCGCCCCGGTCAACCCTCCTGGCCGTGGGCGCTGCTCTGTCACCGGCGGGGATGCGATCCACACGGCGGCACATCTCCGTCCGCGGATCGCATCCCATCCTTCTCACCTTCCCCCTCCTGCTCCTTCCCGGCGCGCGCGGCCCCGCTGTACTCTAGGGCGCGCGCGCGCCGGCCTTCTAAGATTTAAAGGGCCAGCGCACCATTGATTGGTGTCTGGCCCAATTACTGTGTGAACACCCAAAACATATATAAACCCACTTCCCCTTCCTGTCCTTGCCGGATCTTGTTGTCTTAGTACCCTGTGGAAGCGTTTTGTGAGTTGCCTTGCCTGTGTATCTGACCTGCTGCCATTGTCTCTGACTACGAACCATTGCCGCCTGCCCTGACCCTCTGCTACGTCTGACCTTGCCTCTGCCTAGTCCTTTTGTACCGTGCCTATCTCAGCCGCCAGAGAGGTGGAGTCGCTACTGGAGGACACGACCTGGTTGCTACCGCCGCAGCAAGTCCATCCCGCTTTGCGGCGGGCTCTGGTGAAAACCGGTAGCTGCTTAGAACCGGTCCCTCAGTACAACCCGTGCCATCCCCTCTCTGGTACAGAGGATCCACCTCCTGTATTCCCACTAGCCGTCAGTCCGGCTCGTGACAAGCCTTGAGCATTTCAGGAGGGAACGAGGAAGAGGCAGCAAAGGAACTGAAGATTTCAACCAAATGTGGTGTCAAGATATTTTGAAAGGATTTATAGTACTCCCCTGTAAATTCGTCAGGGCCCGGAGATTTATTAAGTGGAAGAGATTTTATAATTTGTCTCACCTCTGATTTAGTGATGAGCCGTACACCCCCGGGTTCGGTTCGCACCAGAACCCGCGAACGGACCGAAAGTTCGCACAAACTTTAGAACCCTATTAAATACAATGGATGCGAACGTTCGAAATCTAAAGTGCTATTTATAACGACTAATATGCATGTTATTGTCCTAAAAAGGGTTTGGGAACCCGGGTTCTGCACCAGGGGACATGTATCAATCCAAAAAAAGTTTTAAAAACGGCCGTTTTTCGGGAGCAGTCATTTTAATGATGCATAAAGTGAAAAACAAAAAATCAAATATTCCTTTAAATATCATACCTGGGGGGTGTCTAAAGTATGCCTGTGAAGTGCCACATGTTTCCCGTGTTTAGAACTGTCCCTGCACAAAATTACATTTCTAAAGGAAAAAAAGCCATTTAAAACTGCTTGCGGCTTTAATGTAATGTCTGATCCCGGTAATATGGATGAAAATCTTTAAGAAAAATGGCATAGCTACCCCATCACAGCCCCCCCCCCCCCCCACCCCAGCCCATTACCAGCCCCTTTGGGTCTTGTATGGATATTAAGGGGAACCCTGCACACAAAATAATCCAGCCAAAAAATCTATTTTTAAGCTTTTTGGAAAACATAGGGAAGGGTTATCACCCCTGTAACATTTGTTTTGCTGTCTGTGCAGTGTGCACCTGTTCAGAACAGTTCACCTCACTTTCCGTCCTAATGACAAATGTGTTTTGAAAATTTGGGGTTTTTATTGAAACAAGAATTGGTGATAAAGCATCAGTGGAGAGGAGACACTTTTTTCCCATATTAACTCTTACAGGAGAGAATTTCCCTTCCTAGGGGTAGATTTCCTCTCACTTCCTGTTGTATCCTTCCGTTTGCAAGGAGGAGTCGTTTGTAAGTTGGATGTTTGAAAGTAGGGGCCTGCCGTATATACTCAGCTGAAATTTGCCCCTTACATGTTGGTGTTGCCACAACACTGTGTGCCCTCACAGTTACTCTTGGTGGGCGCATGAATGGGCCCTGCTGTGAATTATTAGATCAAGAATTGTAATTGCATGCCCCTGTTGAACAGGGGCTGAAAAATTGGGCCTTTGGTGGTGGTGGTGGTGGTGGTGTTGACACAACACTGTAAGGCCTCACAGTTAGTCTTGGTGGGCGCAGGAATGGGCCCTGCTGTGAATTATTAGATAAAGAATTGTAATTACATGCCCCTGTTAAACAGGGGCAGAAAAATTGGGCCTTAGGCACTGGTGCCACAACACTGCAACCCCTCACAGATACTGTACTTGGAGCACAGCAATGAGCCCTGTTGCAAAGTATTGGATCAAAAATTGTAATTACACGCCCCTGTTAAACAGGGGCTGAAAAATTGGGCCTTAGCCACTGGTGCCACGACACTGCAACCTCTCCCAGATACTCTAGTTGGAGTGCAGGAATGAGCCCTGTTGCAAAGCATTGCATAAAAAATTGTAATTACATACCCCTGTTAAACAGGGGCATAAAAATTGGGCCTTAGGCACTGGTGCCACAACACTGCAACCCCTCACAGATACTGTACTTGGAGCACAGCAATGAGCCCTGTTGCAAAGTATTGCATCAAAATTGTAATTACACGCCCCTGTTAAACAGGGGCTGAAAAATTGGGCCTTAGCCACTGGTGGCGGCACCCAGAAACAAAAATGTTCTTCCAAGCTATCATCATCAATCGGATCATTGAGGAGGAGGAGGATAGTCAGTCAACATAACAGGACAGTCTCTCAGCATCAGCATCAGTCTTGAAGGGATGGGACATTTGAAAATAAATTAGTCTGTTTTATCAGCTTCAGGTGTTTGGTAGCTGGTGGTGATCCAAGACTGGTTCATCTTTATGAAGGTCAGTCGATCAACAGAGTCGGTGGACAGACGCACCCTGTGGTCCGTGACAAATCCTCCAGCAGCACTGAATGTGCGTTCTGAAAGAACGCTGGATGCAGGACAGGCCAGTAGCTCAATTGCTTACTGTGCAAGCTCTGGCCAGTGATCCATCCTCAAGACCCAGTAAGCCAGAGGATTTTCGGTGGGGAAGGTGTCCAAGTCTGACCTTGCCCCTAGGTATTCCAGCACCATGTATATCAGACGCTGGCGATGGTTGCTGGAATCGATCATATCTTGGGGGCTGCGGACTAAAGAATTGTCTGAACGCATCGGTCAGACGGCCACCTTCCCCACCGCTCCTTCTTTGACTGACCGAAGCCTCAGCAACTCGTTGTCCAGGACCAGGAGTTTGTAACCTCCCAGTCTCTGGGAACGCGTTGCACAGACCTTTCTGCAAGGCCTCCCGGAGTTGTCTCATCCTCTGCTCCCTCTGCGACGGTAAGATAAGGTCCGCAACCTTACCCTTGTACCGTGGATCAAGGAGAGTGGCCAGCCAGTAATGGTCCCTCTCCTTGATCCGAAGAATACGAGGATCCTTCCGCAGACTTTGCAGGATCAGGGAGGCCATGCAGCGTAGGTTAGCTGAGGCATTCGGTCCGGAGTCCTCTGGGTCACTAAGGACGACATGATCCGCAGCCACCTCCTCCCAGCCACGTACAAGTCCACTGGTTTCTTGGGACTGTAAATCATCCCTAAAAGACTGCTGCTGATGATGCTGAGTGCCAGGCTCCACCTCCATGCTGACACAATCCTCCTCCTCCTCCTCCTCTTCTTCCTGTGCGATGGGTGGGACAGAAGGAACACTGTCTGGGTAAAGGGGGCCTTGAGAGGCAAGGAAGTCCTCCTCTTCCTGCCTCTGTTCTGCCTCAAGTGCCCTGTCCATTATTCCACGCAGCGTATGTTCCAACAGGTGGACAAGAGGTACAGTGTCACTGATGCATGCACTGTCACTGCTCACCATCCTCGTGGCCTCCTCAAATGGTGCCAGGACAGTGCATGCATCCCTGATCATGTCCCACTGGCATGGTGAAAAAAAACAGAGCTCCCCTGACCCTGTCCTGGTGCCGTAGTCGCACAGGTACTCATTGATGGCCCTCTGCTGCGTGTGCAGCCGCTGCAGCATGGCCAACTTTGAGTTCCACCTGTTGGGCATGTCACATATAAGGCGGTTCTTGGGCAGGTTCAACTCCTTTTGCAGCTCAGCCAGGCGAGCACTGGCATTATAAGATCTGCGGAAATGCACACAGACTTTCCTGGCCTGCCTCAGGACATCCTGTAAGCCCGGGTACCTGCCCAAGAACCGCTGCACCACCAGGTTAAGGACGTGAGCCACACAGGGCACATGGGTCAGTTGTCCCTGTCGGAGAGCGGAGAGGAGGTTGGTGCCATTGTCGCAAACTACCATTCCTGGCTTAAGCTGGCGTGGCGTCAACCACCTCTCGGCCTGCCCCTGCAGAGCAGACAGAACCTCTGCCCCAGTGTGGCTCCTGTCCCCCAAACACACCAGCGCAAGCACGGCATGGCATCTTTTTGCCTGCGTACTTGCGTAGCCCCTTGAACGCCTATGGAGCACCGCTGGTTCCGAGGACAAAGCACAGGAAGAGGCCACGGAGGAAGAAGAAGAGGAGGGGGTGGAGGACAGAGGTGTGTCACAACCAGTAGTAGCATTTTAGAGGCGTGGCGGTGGAACAACCTCCAACACTACTGAACCTTGTCCTGCATCCTTCCCAGCTGCCAAAAGAGTGACCCAATGGGCCGTGAAAGAAAGGTAACGTCCCTGTCCATGCCTGCTGGACCATGAGTCAGCGGTAATATGCACCTTACCGCTGACCGCCTTGTCAAGCGAGGCCAAGACATTGCCTTCCACATGCCAGAAGAGAGCCGGAATCGCCTTCCGTGAGAAAAAGTGGCGTTTGGGAACCTGCCACTGAGGAACCGCACATTGCACAAACTCACGGAAGGGGGCAGAGTCTACCAACTGAAAAGACAGCAGTTGAAGCGCTAGCAATTTAGCCAAGCTAGCATTCAACCGCTGGGCATGTGGATGGCTGGGAGTGAACTTCTTTCAACGGTCCAGCAGCTGGGGCAGGGAAATTTGCCTGCTAGAATCGGACATCGGTGTACTGCTAGCAGAGTACCCTCAAGTACTTGGCTGTGACACCCCTAATTCTACACCTTCATTCCTCTCAGAGCAGGTTTCAGAGAGGACTGAAGGTATAGTGGGGTTGGAGATCCCAGCTGATGCGGTGCAAGAAGAGGTCCGCTTTGTTCTATGGTGTGGGTCTTTAAGGTAGGCTTGCCAACGAGCTGCATGGCAGGTCAACATATGTCTGGTCAAACATGTGGTGCCCAAGCGGGTGATGTTTTGGCCACGCGATATACGCTTGAGACATATGTTGCAAACAGCAGCTATGCGATCTGATGCACTCGACTCAAAAAAGGCCCACACCAAAGAACTTTTTGAATAACGGGCAGAGGCAGCGCCCTGCACAGGCGGAGCTCTGCGGTGTGATTCCGTTGGTGTGCTGCCCTTACGCTGGCCCCCCGAGGGCATCCTGCCTCGTTGGAGATGTGCCTCCTCCTCATCCTCCTCCTCCTCCTCTCTCCTATTAGGCACCCACATGGAGTCAGTGACCTCATCATCCCCTCCCTCCTCATCACTGGAGCCAATCTGGCAGTATGCTGCAGCTGCTGGAACATGACTGCCAGATTGGTGTCCTTCTTGAGCATCCCCTCTCTCTGCTCTCACGCTACTGCCTTCCTCTAGCTGGGTATCATCATCAGACCCTTCGAAACGCTGGGCATCCTCCTGGAGCATGTACCCAACACTGTGCTCAAACAGTTCAGGGGACTCCTCAGGAGGACATGGTTGGTCTAGGGAAGGAGTGACTGATGATGACATTGATACCAGGGAAGAGGACGCTTTGGCAGCTGCTTTGCCAGTACCCTGAGCCTGGGTGAGAGAGGATAAGGAGGATGAGGAGGGCTTGGTCATCCACTCTATCAAGACTTCGGCATGATGCGGCTCAACACGTCCAGCTGCCGAAAAGAAGGACAAGCGTGTCCCATGGCCACGTGCTGATGGCGATGCACCGCGTCCACGACCAGCACTGTTGTCTCTAGACACAGAGCCTGCTTGCCCTCTTTTATTGGCTCCTGACTGTCTGCCTCTCCTTGTTTGCCTTACAGACATTCTAATGGCCTGCAGGGAAATGGGAAAACCAGCAATAAGGCCTAGCTTCAGGAGTATATTTTGCAGGAATCACACTACGCCTGCTGTAGGTGCTGCAAATGCCTTTTGGTGTAACACACCAGGAAAAAGCAGCAATACAGGCTAACTTCAGGTGTAATATGGTCAGGAGGCACACTCCGCCCGCTGTAAGTGCCGCAAAATCCTGTTGGTGTAACACACCAGGAAAAAGCAGCAATACAGGCTAAGTTCAGGTGTAATATGGTCAGGAGGCACACTCCGCCCGCTGTAAGTGCCGCAAAATCCTGTTGGTGTAACACACCAGGAAAAAGCAGCAATACAGGCTAAGTTCAGGTGTAATATGGTCAGGAGGCACACTCCGCCCGCTGTAAGTGCCGCAAAATCCTGTTGGTGTAACACACCAGGAAAAAGCAGCAATACAGGCTAAGTTCAGGTGTAATATGGTCAGGAGGCACACTCCGCCCGCTGTAAGTGGCGCAAAATCCTGTTGGTGTAACACACCAGGAAAAAGCAGCAATACGGGCTAAGTTCAGGTGTAATATGGTCAGGAGGCACACTCCGCCCGCTGTAAGTGCCGCAAAATCCTGTTGGTGTAACACACCAGGAAAAAGCAGCAATACAGGCTAAGTTCAGGTGTAATATGGTCAGGAGGCACACTCCGCCCGCTGTAAGTGCTGCAAAATCCTGTTGGTGTAACACACCAGGAAAAAGCAGCAATACAGGCTAAGTTCAGGTGTAATATGGTCAGGATGCACACTCCACCCGCTGTAAGTGCTGCAAAATCCTGTTGGTGTAACACACCAGGAAAAAGCAGCAATACAGGCTAAGTTCAGGTGTAATATGGTCAGGAGGCACTCTCCGCTCGCTGTAAGTGCCGCAAAATCCTGTTGGTGTAACACACCAGGAAAAAGCAGCAATACAGGCTAAGTTCAGGTGTAATATGGTCAGGAGGCACACTCCGCCCGCTGTAAGTGGCGCAAAATCCTGTTGGTGTAACACACCAGGAAAAAGCAGCAATACAGGCTAAGTTCAGGTGTAATATGGTCAGGAGGCACACTCCGCCCGCTGTAAGTGCCGCAAAATCCTGTTGGTGTAACACACCAGGAAAAAGCAGCAATACAGGCTAAGTTCAGGTGTAATATGGTCAGGAGGCACACTCCGCCCGCTGTAAGTGCCGCAAAATCCTGTTGGTGTAACACACCAGGAAAAAGCAGCAATACAGGCTAAGTTCATGTGTAATATGGTCAGGAGGCACACTCCGCCCTCTGTAAGTGCCGTAAAATCCTGTTGGTGTAACACACCAGGAAAAAGCAGCAATACTGGCTAAGTTCAGGTGTAATATGGTCAGGAGGCACACTCCGCCCACTGTAAGTGCCGCAAAATCCTGTTGGTGTAACACACCAGGAAAAAGCAGCAATACAGGCTAAGTTCAGGTGTAATATGGTCAGGAGGCACACTCCGCCCGCTGTAAGTGCCGCAAAATCCTGTTGGTGTAACACACCAGGAAAAAGCAGCAATACAGGCTAAGTTCAGGTGTAATATGGTCAGGAGGCACACTCCGCCCGCTGTAAGTGCCGCAAAATCCTGTTGGTGTAACACACCAGGAAAAAGCAGCAATACAGGCTAAGTTCAGGTGTAATATGGTCAGGAGGCACACTCCGCCCTCTGTAAGTGCCGTAAAATCCTGTTGGTGTAACACACCAGGAAAAAGCAGCAATACAGGCTAAGTTCAGGTGTAATATGGTCAGGAGGCACACTCTGCCAACTGTATGTGCCGCAAAATCCTGTTGTTGTAACACACCAGGAAAAAGCAGCAATACAGGCTAAGTTCAGGTGTAATATGGTCAGGAGGCACACTCCGCCCGCTGTAAGTGCTGCAAAATCCTGTTGGTGTAACACACCAGGAAAAAGCAGCAATACAGGCTAAGTTCAGGTGTAATATGGTCAGGAGGCACTCTCCGCTCGCTGTAAGTGCCGCAAAATCCTGTTGGTGTAACACACCAGGAAAAAGCAGCAATACAGGCTAAGTTCAGGTGTAATATGGTCAGGAGGCACACTCCGCCCGCTGTAAGTGGCGCAAAATCCTGTTGGTGTAACACACCAGGAAAAAGCAGCAATACAGGCTAAGTTCAGGTGTAATATGGTCAGGAAGTACACTCCGCCCGCTGTAAGTGCCGCAAAATCCTGTTGGTGTAACACACCAGGAAAAAGCAGCAATACAGGCTAAGTTCAGGTGTAATATGGTCAGGAGGCACACTCCGCCCGCTGTAAGTGCCGCAAAATCCTGTTGGTGTAACACACCAGGAAAAAGCAGCAATTCAGGCTAAGTTCAGGTGTAATATGGTCAGGAGGCACACTCCGCCCTCGGTAAGTGCCGTAAAATCCTGTTGGTGTAACACACTAGGAAAAAGCAGCAATACAGGCTAAGTTCAGGTGTAATATGGTCAGGAGGCACACTCCGCCCGCTGTAAGTGCCGCAAAATCCTGTTGGTGTAACACACCAGGAAAAAGCAGCAATACAGGCTAAGTTCAGGTGTAATATGGTCAGGAGGCACACTCCGCCCGCTGTAAGTGGCGCAAAATCCTGTTGGTGTAACACACCAGGAAAAAGCAGCAATACAGGCTAAGTTCAGGTGTAATATGGTCAGGAGGCACACTCCGCCCTCTGTAAGTGCCGTAAAATCCTGTTGGTGTAACACACCAGGAAAAAGCAGCAATACAGGCTAAGTTCAGGTGTAATATGGTCAGGAGGCACACTCCGCCCGCTGTAAGTGCCGCAAAATCCTGTTGGTGTAACACACCAGGAAAAAGCAGCAATACAGGCTAAGTTCAGGTGTAATATGGTCAGGAGGCACACTCCGCCCGCTGTAAGTGCCGCAAAATCCTGTTGGTGTAACACACCAGGAAAAAGCAGCAATACAGGCTAAGTTCAGGTGTATAATGTGCAGGAGGCTTAGCAACAATAACACTGACACTGTCCCCTGCCTATCCTTCTCTCTCCCTGCACACAAGGTTTATCAAAGTATATGACACTGACACTCTCCCTGCCTGTCCTTCTCTCTCCCTGCACACAAGGTTTAGCAAAGAATATGACACTGACACTGTCCCCTGCCTATCCTTCTCTCTCCCTGCACACAAGGTTTATCAAAGTATATGACACTGACACTCTCCCTGCCTATCCTTCTCTCTCCCTACACACAAGGTTTAGCAAAGAATGGATTTGACACTGTCCTTGCCTATCCTTCACTTTCCCTGCTCCGGAACACACTACACGAGGCCGCCGTGCTGGCGGCCTTTTATAGTGTGGGGCGTGTACTAAACCCCCTCAGCGATAATTGGCCACAGGCATCCCGCCTGTGGCCAATCATTGCTCTCCTCGCTGCCGGCACTGTGATTGGCCAAGCATGCAGGGTCACAGTGCATGCTTGGTCAATCACAGCGCCGGGATTACACTGCGATGGCGCAGTGTATTGTGGGCCGTTCGCGTCACTCGAATTTGGCGCGAACAGCCCAAATCGTTTGTTGTTCGCCGAACGCTGCGAACAGCCGATGTTCGAGTCGAACCTATGTTCGACTCGAACACCGAGCTCATCCCTACTCTGATTCATTAATAGGAGAGTTCAAATTATTGAGATGTGCAGATGTATCTTTGGGAAAGTAAATTTTGGTTAAGAAAGCTTCAATGATGTCTGGAGATGGTTGTGGTATAGTGGTGTCATTTTTGAGGTTATACAATGATCCATAGTATTGACTGAATGCGTCTGCTATTGCTTGGGGGTTAAATTGTTTTATTTGTGTAGTGGGGTGTATGATATGTGGGATTTGGGTTTTGTACTTTTGTCCTTTTATCCGGCTAGCCAGTAGTTTGCCTGCTCGGTTGCCACTCGTATAATAGGACAATTTAAGTCTCCTGGAGGCTTTTTCAAAATCCTCTAAGAAGAACATTCTAAGTTCCATATGGAGTTGTGTTAATTGTTCAGTCAGTGATTGGGTTGGATTAGACATATTTTGCTTTTCTACGGATTCAATTTTGGAAATTAGTTTCACGGTATGCTGCTGCCTCCTCCTTTTGTTCTTTTGCCCCCTGCTGAATCAGAATACCTCTTACGAATGCTTTGTGGGCATTCCACACAGTAAATGGGTCCGTAACCGAAATCTTGGTTGTTTTCAAAAAACTCTTTTATCTGTCGTTCAATATAAGACTTGGTCGGGTCAGCCTGGAAGAGGCGGGGGTTGGATCTTCATAAAAAGGTTGAGTTATGAGTGGAAGAGTCCCCCACCATTAGCTTTACCGAGGCGTGGTCTGACCAAGTGATATTATTGATTTTGGCAGATTTAAATTTAAGCAATAACCATCTATCCAACAGAAATAAGTAAATTCTGCTGTAAGACCTATGACTGCTCGAGAAAAAGGAATAGTCTCTCTCATTCGCATTGAGGCATCTCCAGGCGTCATATAGTTCATAAACTCTTAGTAGAGGGTTACGTGATGGTGGCGTGCGTTTAGGGGTTGAAGTTGAGTCTAGATTTGGATCTGGTGTAATGTTAAATTCGCCACACATCACCAATGCTGAATTGAACGGATTTTCGTCATAGTCCTGTGGAGGAATCTGGTTTTCCTGACATTAGGAGCGTAGATATTTGCCACTGTGTAAGTGTTGGAATTAATATCACAGACCATTATTATAAAGCGCCCTTGTGGATCAATTTTAATTTTGTGGAGACGAAAGGCTACTGTGTCCCTTATCGCTAGCATCACTCATTTCTTCTTTTCGTCTGCATTGGCATAGTATACAAATGGGAACTTAGGGTGTGAACATTTGGGAGGAGATTGGCTCTAGAAATGCATCTCCTAGACACATAATATGTCACAGTTTTGTTGTAAGGCTTCCTTCCATAGAGACCATCTCTTGGCCAGGTGTTTAAGTCCCTTAGAGTTTATGGTCAAAAAGTTCCCCGCCATGTGTTCAGTTGTTTGAAGTGTAGAAAGTTGTAGATGGCAATAGTGTCACTTACGAGAGCCTCTTGGGTTACTGCCTTTTGGACTTGCAAACTTTTTTTGGAACTGAACCAACAGTCTGAAAAACGATAACGGCCAAGAAGGAAACAAAACAAGAATATAAAAAATATGCGCGAAACCAAGCGCACTATAAAAAATTGTGATTCCTATTGAAATCTGAGCAGAGATTTGACCTGCTGATTCTGGGGTTTGAAGAAACAAAACTTTAACGCCGGTTAGAACATCCAGGGTATGTTGGATTGAGTATTAGTGATAGGGCATTATATACATCTTTTGCCTCAAATTCATTTAGTAAGTGCAAAAGGGGAATCAGGTAATGGTTGGTCCTCCTCTTCCTCACTGGGCAGGATTCTCCACTTTTCCAGTAGCCGAATACCATCCTCTAATGTAGTTACCAGGAATTCACTTTCCCCCTTGGTGATAATCAAGTTAGCAGGGTAATTCCAGCGGTAAGGAATATTGTGGTTCCTGAGTGGTTTAGTTATGGTCATGAGGTTGCGCCTACTTTGCATTGTATGTGCAGACAGATCAGCAAAAAAGGATAGATCCTGCATACACTCGGGAAGATTTTCAGCCCATCTTGTGACAGACATTAACTTTTCTTTAACTCTGTAGTAGTGGATCCTAGCGATGGTATCTCTGGGCAATTTTTCAGGGATGTGTTTTGATTTTGTCACTCTGTGTATGCGGTCAATGACTAGTTCCTCCAGGGGCAATTCAGGGAGGGCTTCTTTCATTATGTTGGTTAGGAAGGCTGTCAGTTCTGACGTTTTGACCTTTTCGGGAATGCCTTTTATCTTAATGTTGTTCCTTCTGGAATGATCTTTGAGGTCAGTGACCTTTGATTTAAGCCATACAATGTCATCTTCATGTTCATTGTGTGCATCCACCATGCTGTTTATGGTCTCAGTGAATTCCCCCATTTTACTTTCTATGTGGGTCACCCAGCATATCTGTATGAATGGCACCTCTAAGGGACACTAGCATTTCTTTTAGTGTAGAGTCCATGACAGGTTGGTTATTTGTAGGGAAAGCAGCTATGGCGTCCTGGAACTCTAGTGTGTCATCTAATCCAGTGCATCTGTCCCCTTCTTCAGTGGCTGAAGGTGTGTGCGGTGTCATCCTCTGTTTGGCTTTAACAGGACGGTTAGCGCCCGAGGAAGATTGTGAGCCTAGCTGCCTCTGATTAAACTGAAATTGGGGAGAGGTGTCCGCCACCCAGCCTGTACGAGCCTTCTGACTGTGTGAAGAGGAATAGCCCTGCACGCCGCCGGAGCCATCTTGGCGGCTGTGGTGGTCGGAGAGTGTGTAGAAGTCTGTCATCTTACCGGGCGTTGTTCTGTCTTTTCTCTTCCTCTGCATATTCTGCTAGTGTCCCCAACCTGAAGGGTTGTAAAACTGCCGCCGTTTGGTGCCCTGTGTCGCTGTGTAAGGCTCCTGAATGTTCGTGTGGCCGGGAGCTGTGTTCTTACGCGGCCATACTCCTCGCTTGCCGCCTCCGCCCCCAGGCTCCCAAATATTTAAGTGAGTGGAAACACCAATGGTAATTATAATTTTGTCGAAGGATAGCCAGTTGGGTGGGGGGAATGTTGATAGGTAGGACTTCCATTTTGGCAGCGTTGATTTTGAAACCAGAGATAGAGCTAAAAGAGGATAAGATGTTATGTAGGGAGGAGAGAGATGTATGTGGGTGTGTGAGCATTAAGAGAACGTCATCTGCAAAAAGAGATAGTTTATACTCCCTTTGACACAGTTGGACGCTGTGGACATCAGGGCAACCCCGTATGGCTGCTGCCAGGGGTTCTAGGCTGAGAATGAAAAGTAAAGGCGACAAAGGGCACCCCTGTCATGTGCCGTTGCTGAGGGGAAATGTTTGTGATAGGTGGGAGGAGAGCTGTACCTGAGAGGTGGGTTTGGATTAAAGAGCCTGGAGGGCCTGAATAAAGGGACCAGAAAATCCATATTTCGATAAAATTGCAAACATAAAGGGCCAACTAAGACGATCAAAAGCTTTTTGGGCATCTAAACTAAGTACCAAAGGGGGGCGTTTAGTTTTAGTTAATAAGTCAATAAAGTCTATTGTACGTCGCATATTGTAGCCTGCATGTTTCGTGGGGACAAACCCCACTTGGTCTCTGTGTATCAGCGATGGTAATAACAATGAGAGTCTGTTTGCTAATATTTTTGTAAAAATTTTGTAATACAAATTTAATAGAGCAATAGGGCAATAATTATCAGAGATGGATGGGTCTTTTCCTGGTTTAGGGATGACAGCGGTGTACGCATGTAAAAAAGGAGTTTGTGGGGGGGTGCCCTTAAGCAGAGAGGAGAATAAATTTAACATATCTGGGGCTAGGGTTGGGAAGAAGGTTTTGTAATAAGAATACGGAAGTCCATCAGGTCCTGGAGCTTTGTGCAGAGGGAGTAGTTTAATCACTTCTTCCAGTTCTTCAGTGGTGATGGTCAGGTTAAGAAAGAAGCATTGGTCTGGTGACAATTTTGGTAGTTGCAAGGATGTTAAGAACGAAATCTAACTTCTCTTGTGTAAATTGGGTCAGTGGATCTGAGCTCAGACAGTTATAAAGTTTTTTATAGAAGTCTCCAAACATCCTAGACATGGTCTGAGGACAATAGATAGGAGTGCCGTCCGGTTGTACTATATGGTCAGAAATAAATAGACAAGCCTTATGCTTATGAACCAGCATCCTATGCGGTTTATCAGAAAATTCATAAAACTTTTGCCTGGACCATAACATTGATTTATAGATTCTACTCATGTCTAATGACTTGATACGGTTGCGAACAGACACCGCGGCACGTAGGCGATCCACTGTAGGGGAAGCGTAGTAACTGCATTTCTGCCGTGCGCAATTGGACAAGAAGCTCCGACCTCTGTTTAGTGGACTCCCGCTTCATGCGGGAGCCAGCAGAAATGCATTCACCTCTAAAGAAAGCTTTATGGGCCTCCCACAAAATGGATGTATCTGAAACAGAGCCTTCGTTCAGATGGAAAAATTCTGTTAGTTTCTGTTTGAGTCGTTCTTTGGTTTCAATGTTTCACAGAAGGGACTTGTTATGCCGCCAGTGGCATATTTTGGGTAGTGCGGCAAATAAGGCCAGGTCTAGGGTGATGGGGCGTGATCAGACCATGTGATGGGGTTTATCTCCGAAGAGATAAGATTAGGTAGTAGAGGGGCGGAGACTAAGAATTGATCTAGACGGGAGTTTAGTTTATGCGAGGGGGAGTAAAAAGTGTATTGTCTATGGGTAGGGTTTTTCACTCTCCACGCATCAAATAGGTTGTGAGATCTAATTAATTTGCGGGAGGAGTTAGACAATTTGTGGGCTTGGAGTGGTGGGGTATGTTAAAAAAGAGCGTATCTGTCTCTGTTAGGAGACATACACATATTGAAGTCGACTCCAACAATCATGAAGGGCTGCGAGAAGGATCGCAACCTCTCAATAATCTTTGTGAGGAATCCAATCTGTCCTGAATTGGGTGCATAAATATTAGCTAAAGTAAAGGACGTGTTCAAGTGGGCACAGTTCAAGAGAACATACCGACCATGGGGGTCAAGAGTTGAGGCAAGAATTTGTATAGGGCAAGAACGTTTAATAAATATGAATGAATCATTTGTATCATGCCACAGAGTGGTACTATGGATACAATCAGGTAAAGAGGTGCCGCGTCCTATGAATTGATTTGAAAATAGGGAATTGGGACTTTGGACTTTTTAGGCACAGTTACACATAACTTTATCCAAAAAATATATTTATTGATGAAACATAAAAATTCACAAACTCTTAAAAAAGCCACATTTGATATATATACATATGATCAATAATACTGCTACTGTATACAACCATATATCTATAGGAAAACTTGGAAGGTGCAGTGACGTCATTTCAGAATAGAACAAGAGTCCAAGAGAATGGTTGAATGACAGCAAAACAGTATGGAGATGTTGGAAGAAATTTATCAAAAAGGCTCGACATGTTGCGCGTTCAATCACGCTTTTTCAGGAGCATTGCGTATTAACTATCTAAAAGGTGGAGAGAGATACAAATTAATATGGCATACAATACATCAAAATACAACAGTATATAAAACACATAATGAGCTGCCATAGCTGTGACCACAATAGCCAGATCCAAAGAGTCATGATTAGGGATGATATTCGAGTTCGAGTCGAACTCATGTTCGACTCGAACATTGCCTGTTCGCCCGTACAGCAAACAATTTGGGGTGTTCGTGGCAAATTCAAAAAGCCACGGAACACCCTGTAAAAGTCTATGGGAGAAAACTTTAGTGCAAATTTTAAAGGTTTATATGCAAGTTATTGTCATAAAAAGTGTTTGGGGACCCGGGTCCTGCCTCAGGGGACATGTATCAATGCAAAAAAAGTTTTAAAAACTGACGTTTTTTCAGGAGCAGTGATTTTAATAATGCTTAAAGTGAAATAATAAAAGTGAAATATTCCTTTAAATTTCGTACCTAGGGCGTGTGTATAGTATGCCTGTAAAGTAAAGCATGTTTCCCATGCTTAGAACTGTCCCTGCACAAAGTGTCATTTCTGAAGGAAAAAAAGTCATTTAAAAGCACTCGCGGCTATAATGAATTGTCGGCTCCCGGCAATACAGAGAACAGTCATTGAAAGTCATTGATAAAAAAAAATGCGTGGGGGACCCTCCAAATTCAATTACCAGGCCCTTCAGGTCTGGTATGGATATTAAGGGGAACTCCACGCCAAATAAAAAAAAATGGCGTGGAGTTCCCCCCAAAAATCCATACCAGACCCTTTATCCGAGCACGCAACCTGGCAGGCCGCAGGAAAAGAGGGGGGGACGAGAGAGCGCCCCCCCTTCTGAACCGTACCAGGCCACATGCCCTCAACATGGGGAGGATGCTTTGGGGGTCTGTGACCCCTCAAAGCACCATGTCCCCATGTTGATGGGGACAAAGGCCTCATCCCCACAACCCTTGCCTGGTGGTTGTGGGGGTCTGCGGGCGGTGGGATTATCGGAATCTGGAAGCCCCCTTTAACAAAGGGGACCCCAGATTCTGCCCCCCCTATGTGAATTGGTAACGGGGTACATTGTACCCCTACCATTTCACAAAGAAAGTGTAAAAAATAAACACACAGACACAGTTGGGAAAGTCATTTATTAAAAATAAAAAAATTAAAAATAAAAAACCCATTCCAGCGATGTAATCCAGTCTGTCCAGCATTGTTCTCTATGTCCCGCGGTGATCCGATGTCCAGTGCTGCAGTCTCCTCCAGTCTCCACTCCACACGAAACCCCCATGACGTACGAGGGGGCGGGGTAACCCGTCACATTATAGGGCAAGCCCCAGCTTTCCCCGCTTGCCGGGGAATAGCCAATGACGTAAGCGGGATCACGCCTACGTCATTGGCTATTCCCCACAAGCGGGGAAAGCCGGGGCTTACCCCTATGATCTGACGGGTGACCCCGCATCCTCGTACGTAAGACCCCGCCTACGTCATTAGCTGAACGGACCTGATGGGGAACGTGATTTGAGTCCTCTGCAGTGTAATAAATTAATAGACCCTGCCCCCTCGTACGTCAGACCCCGCCTACGTCATTGGCTGAGCGGACCTGATGGGGAACATGATTTGATTCCTCTGCAGTGTAATAAATTAATAGACCCTGCCTCCTCGTACGTCAGACCCCGCCTACGTCATTGGCTGAGCGGACCTAATGGGGAACGTGATTTGATTCCTCTGCAGTGTAAAAAAATAAATAGACCCCGCCCCTTCTCACGTTCTCAATCAGGTCCGCTCAGCCAATGACGTAGGCGGGGTCTGACGTACGAGGGGGCACATCCAGCCCTCCTAAAAATTACTTTTTTGTCCTTTGGATTTAGATACCATTAGATTGAGATTAATTCATTTTAGTAATAACTTAAAATAAGGGTTAAATAGGAAAGTTGTTTTCCGTAAAAGCAAAACAAAACTTTTTATTGGCAAATAAATCTAATTTAACAGTTTTTTTTATATTTTAATATAACTTTTCACCTTAATGCATAGGATGCATTAAGGTGAAAAAACACAAGGTTTTACAACCCCTTTAAATACTTTCTTGCAAGATTCCAAAATCTTGACCAGTATGCCTGGATCTTTTACATATCCAGCACAGCAGATATCAATAAAAGAGCCTATTACACAACTTTAACAAGGGTATAGTTTAGCATAGTATGTCATTCAGGACATGATAAAATTTAATTTATACTTTCAATGTGTTTCTATAGTAATTATTTGAAACAAATAATATTACCACTGCTAATAAAGCAAAAGTACTATGCATAACTACATTCCATCCATGCTGTAAATTGGAAATTTGACAATAGAAGGTATGGTTCATAAGTGTATACTAATTGTACTAGTCTATGCCCTTATATTACATATAATCTCTTTCCTGTTTTCCAAACCAGGAACAAATAACATTTCAGAGACCATTATCTGGAGTCCTTTAATATTTGTATAATGTAACCCTATAGACTGTTTTGTTTGCTATCTGGTTAATAAAAATGAATATTTATGTACCCCTCCTGATTTAATTTGATATACATATTTCCAGTGATATCCTATTTAAGTCATAATCCATCCACATAACTTATGTATCACAATCATGTCACGGTCTCTCAAAGACAATGAGGTAAATGATCTGTATATTTTAACTTTGATTTAGAATCAGAACCAGCAAGACTGATGAAATGTATCAATCCTTTACATTTAATTTCCTTTAAAATGTATTTGTTAATTATTTTTTTTATTGTATTTTTATTGAAAAGTTTTCCAGGAAATGACAATAATCACAAAGTAATTCAAACATGTCAAAATCCACGAAATAGATAGAGACAATTCAACGGAAGCGTCCAAACATACAGGACACAGGGGTGAACTGCATAGCACAAGAAGTTGAGAAACAAACTCATATGTATAACAAAGAAAAGAAAATTGTAACAGAGGTCACAATCGAAAATCAATGTAAATTAAGATAATATCAGTGTGAGGACATTAATCTAAAATATATAATACCAGGTATAACAGGAAAGGAAGGGGAAGGAAAAAAGGGGGGTAAATAGATCACGACTCAGTAGCCGGAAGGAGCGTTCCATATTCCGAATTATCCCATAGGTCCCAGATCTTATCAAATTGGGGAATTGTATCGTGCACAGAGGCCGTCATATATTCCATCCTGCGTATCTCAGCTACAAGTTGGAGAAATCTGGACCAAGGGGGAGTGGTGTTAGATAGCCAGCAGAGGGGGATCAATCTCTTAGCAGCCAGAAGAATATATGATATCAATCTATTCCCATTTTTAGTGATACCCTTAAAGGGAAGACCCAGCAAGTAGTGCAGAGGGTCAAGCGGCAGAGAAACATCCACCACTTTCTGTACTAGTTTCATTACATCCAGCCAGAAGGGCTGGATCAGAGCACATTGCCAGAAAATATGGAACAGTGACCCCACCTCTTTGTTACAACGCCAACAATTTTTTGAGATCGAGGGATCATACTTATGGATAAGTTCAGGGGTCCGATACCAGAACATGAGGACCTTCACTGACGTCTCTCTCTGAACCACACACCTGGAGGATTTAAAGAGGGACGACCATATCCTGTCCCATAATTGAGGACTTATGTGTCTGCTTAACAATTGGGCCCATTTTTTCATATACAGGTGAGTGTCCTCAGTAAGGGTAATTGACTCGTGGAGGATACGATGAATAGAGGAGACCAAATGAAGTTGATGGGGACCCTGAGCACACAAATATTCAAAGGGGGTGCAAGCTTTCAAAGTCAAAGACGGGGATCTAGAGTGAAGAAAATGCCTGATCTGCAGATAGAAATGGAATAAATGAGGAGGGATATTGAATTTTTCTTGGAAAAAATCAAATGGGTGTAACCTACGAGTTATAGGATGAACTAGATTGCGGAGTTGGAACAAGGAGGCATCAACCCATGAAAGAATACGATCTAAGGATAAACTGTCCGGGATGGATGGATTAAATAAAACATTAGTAAGGGGAGGGCAAGATGACATGAGGGGATAGGTTTTGAGGCATTTACGCCATACCGATATAGTGAAGTTCATACATACATATTCGTACACTGGCGTCTATAGATAGGATCAATGTGTAGGGGGAGAGACCAGATCAGGGAGCAAGGGTGAACCGGATAAAGCACTCCTTTCTCAATTTCAGAACAGTGACTGGGGGCATGTAAAGTAGACCAGGAAGCTATTGTCCTAAGGTGAGTGGCATAATAATATTTAAGAATATCCAGAGCTCCCAGGCCCCCCTGGACCTCAAAGCAAAGACCACTGAATTCGCAATGCGGTGAGCCCTACCGTTCCAGATGAAATTCAAAAAGCACCTATGGAGAGATTTAAGTTGGGATAGGGGTATGGCTACTGGTAGTGTCTCAAAATAATATAATAACCTTGGTAAAATGGACATTTTCAATACATAAATTCTCCCTAAAAGAGAGAGAGGATATTTGGCCCAATTTTGCAGCGATTTATTGATGTCTAATATTAATGAAGGACAATTTACTGAATATAGGGTGGAATACGTAGGGGTAAGATGTACCCACAGGAATTTGAGGGAGGTGGAACACCACTTATAATGATAAGAGTCCATAAGTTGGGACAGTAATGTGGAGGGAATGTGGATAGGGTGGGCCTCAGTTTTCGTAGTGTTAACTCTGTAACCTGAAATAGCACCGAAGGAGGAGAGAAGATTGTGTAAAGATGGGAGGGATAACAACAGGTGGGTAACAGTGAGCAGGATATCATTGGCAAACAGCAATAATTTGTATTCCCTCTGTCGCATCACCCCCCCACGAATGTCCGAATGCGAACGAATGGTCTCAGCCAGGGGCTCTAAACATAGAATAAAAAGCAATGGGGATAAGGGACAACCCTAGCAAGTACCATTGGTCATGGGGATGCAAGGCGACAGAAAAGAAGACATTTGGACCTGGGCCATAACCCTAGAGTATAGCGCACGCAATGCATTTAAAAAGGGACCTTTAAAGCCATAAGTCAAGAGATTTGAGAACATATAGGGCCAACTTA
The DNA here is from genome assembly GCA_029206835.1 of Rana muscosa. Taxonomy (NCBI): domain Eukaryota; kingdom Metazoa; phylum Chordata; class Amphibia; order Anura; family Ranidae; genus Rana; species Rana muscosa. The sequence goes on from CM055117.1 coordinate 414,741,735, forward strand.
GTCTATCAAACGCTTTTTGCGCATCCAGGCTTAGAACTAAAGCTTGGCGCAAGGATCTGTTCAAGAGATCAATTAAATCTATAGTGCGGCGTGTATTGTCACCAGCATGTCTGGCTGGGACAAAACCCACCTGGTCTCTGTTAATCAATTTAGGAATGTATTTGGAAAGTCTAGACGCAAGAATTTTGGTAAAGGTCTTATAATCTGAGTTTAGAAGTGCTATAGGTCTATAGTTGTCAGGGGAAGAGGGATCCTTTCCCGGCTTAGGTATAACAGAAATATAGGAGTGAGAAAACTGAGGATGGGGAGATTGGCCTTTAAGGAGGGTACTATAAAGGGACAACAAATGAGGAGACAGAATATCTTCAAAAGTTTTACAGTAGGAATAGGGGAATCCATCCTGGCCTGGAGATTTAAGAAGCGGGAGTTCCTTAATTATGTTATGAAGTTCTTCAGTGGTTATGGGTGAATTCAGGTCGGTTAGGTCTGATGTGGATATTTTAGGGAGATTAAAATCAGCAAAGAACTTATCAAATTTTGCTTGAGTAAAATTGAAATGATTTTCAGGTGTAAGACAATTGTAAAGCTTCCGATAGAATCTACCAAAGATTTTTGACATCTCGAGGGGGCAATGAGTTCTAGTTCCATCAGCCTGGAGAAGAAAGTCTGGGAAGGAGTGGAATGGGCGTGGCCTAAGCTTGTTGACCAACATCCTGTGAGGTTTGCTGGAGTACTTGTAAAACTTTTGTTTTGTCCAGAGTATAGATTTAGCTGCCTTACCTAGATGTAATGATTTAATTTGTTCTCTAAGAGACGTGACTTTGCGGAGCTTCGACACTGTGGGCTTGCACAACAGTTGACGTTCAGCCGACTCTAGGGCAGCCGTCAAAGATTTCAGGAGACAGTTCCTGTCTTTTTTCAGGCGGGCACCCTCCGCGATACATTCACCCCGGAGGACTGTCTTGTGTGCCTCCCACAGTGTGGAAAAATCCGCAACCGACCCCACATTAAGTAGGAAAAATTCCCTCAGGGTAGCTGCTAATGTTGTGCGGGAGGGTTCAGATTGTAGGATTGTTCATTTAATCGCCAGTGACATGACCTAGAAGGAATTTGAGACAGCATAACATCTAAAGTGATAGGGGCATGGTCTGACCATGTAATGCGGGATATGTTAGATTCAATAATGTGGGGAATGAGTGTGGCAGAGATAAATAAATGATCCAAGCATGAGTACATTTTGTGGGCCATGGAATAGAATGTAAACTGTTTAGCGGAAGGGTGTTTAATCCTCCATGGGTCAAATAATTGATGAGATCTAATGCATCTACGAAAGAGTTGGCTGTGGATACAATCTTCTGAGAAGGCATACCCTGAAAGACAGTTTGTCTGTCCCTAGTAGGAGACATGACTAGGTTAAACCCCCCCCCCCCACAATCATGAAGGGTTGGGGACGACACTGTGGTAGGTGCATAAATGTTAACTAAAGTAAAAGAGGAGGACATATAGTCACATTCCATGATAAGGAACCTCCCATGGGGGTCAGCATGTGTATTCTTGACCCTGATGGGGCATGATTTTTTGATTAAGATAGCTACTCCTGCCTTGCCCGTGGAATCAGAGGCAATGAAGGAGATAGGGTAAAACTTAGAGGCAAATATCAGTGAACCCCCAGCCTTAAAATGAGTCTCCTGGAGCATGACTACAGTACATCTGCACCTGAAGATCTGAACTCCTTCAGAGCAATCCAGTGCTTCTGAACAGAGTTCAGCCCTTTTACGTTGTAGGACATTATTCTCAGTGACATAGATACATCTGTAGTAGAGTATCTAGTGATTGCATAGAAAAGTTATATAGACATATTCTTAGACAACCTGGGAAAAAATATGGTAAACATACAGAAGCATAATAAAGGCCCAAGTCTCTCTGATACCCTAGGAAGTACCTGTATACCTTAAACAAAGGAGAAACTATATAAAAAAGGGGAAAAGAAAAGAAAAGAGGTCACCTCACCCAGCAGGACTGACATATGAGCATGGATTCAAAAAAGCAAAACCAAAAGAAAAAGTACATGAACAACAAAAAAACAAGAAAAAACAACAACCGAGAGCCTGAGACGTTGTCACATCTCAGGAGACCCTAAACAGTGTCAAGGGTCCAGTAGGGGCGCACGGGGGCCTCCAGCAGTAGAATGAGAGCCCGTCGCATCTCCTTAGGAGAAAGAAAGAGCTTCAAAAATTTGTCAAACATAAAAAGAGAATTCGTTGTTGAAAACAATTTAACCAAAAAATGTCAGAACAATGTTGCCCCATGGGACAGAGACCAAAAACCCCCCACACAAATGCAAGGGTAACTTTCCAGACCTAAAGTCCAGTTCGTAGCATTAAGCCATCCAAGGACTTAACGGAAAAAACAAAACAGCAGGCAGGGATCAGGGATCCCCACTAAGGTAAATCAAGGAGGTTGCTTGGAGGATTTTGGGCGTTGAGGGGTGGAGAGATGCTTCCTCGATTGGCCCCTCACAGGGGTCCAAAGGTGGATGAGAGTGGACGGAAAAGGACTAGCTTGAGGAGGAGCGGAGTGGGGATCATCTTCAGGCAGGGGTGGAAGGCCAAGGCTTTTCATAAAAGCTTCTCCTTCCTGTAGATCACGCAAACTCTGCTGAACGCCATCTTTAGACACAATGAGGTGGAAGGGGAAGCCCCAGTAGTAGAGGACCTTGTGTAGCTGTAGATGTGCTGTGATCGGACGTAGGTTTCTCCTCTTTGCCAGGGTAATAGGGGATAGGTCACTGATAATCTGTAGCTTCACCTTCTTCTAAGAAATTTGAGATTTGTTACGTGTGGCCAGGCTCAGAGCCTCTTTACTGTCATAATAATGAAACCTCACGATTACAGTACATCTCTGGGCCTGGCGCCAGCCGGGGGTTTCGGGCCTAGGGAGCGATGTGCCCTATCCAAACGCCAATTCACATCCACTACTGAGGGAGCTAGAACATTAAAGAGCCCCAGGAGATAAGGGCATAGAGAGGAGTCCCCCACCGTCTCAGGGATACCACGGAAGCAAAGGTTTTGGCGTCTCTCCCTGTTCTCTAAATCTTCCTGCTGAAGCTGTAATTGGAAGACTGAGTTTTTGAGGTTGTAGTTTTCTTCCTCTATAGCCTGCACATAGTTCACCATTTCATCGAACTTGTGTTCCAGGGCACCAGTACGTTCCCCAATTTGAGTGATTTCCCCCCTCAATTCTGCTGAGATTTTGCTCACCTCCGCCGCGATGTTTCGGGTAATCTGTTGGAGCAGATGCTGTAGTTTGGAGTCTAATTTTTCATCCAGAATGTCAGGGGTAAGAACCTCCTGAGTTGTGTGGGTGGCGGAGTTCACAATCGAGGCATTAGTAGTCACAGGGAGTCTCGTGTCCTCCGCGTCCAGGAACGGATCCATCGCGGCAAAGGGATCAGCAGATGAAATCGAGGCCGCGGATTGCGGCCTAGTAATGAAGCGGTCCATCTCCGATCCCGTTCTCGGCCCACACAGCGGATTGTAGTTGCGCTGCTGCTGGCCAATCTTTCCAATGGGGCACCTAGGGAATGGAGTGTAGTGTCAGGCTTACCCCGGTTCTAATGAAAGCCAAAGTCACTGTACGGAGGTCACAGAGAGCGGCGGGGACCCGGAGCTCACTCAGAGCACGTGCAAGAAAGCCGCGCATGCGCCTGTATTTGTTCATTTTAAGTTCCTTTTTTTTGGTACCAGAATGTAAACTACCTTCATTTTTAAATAATTCGAAAATTCCACAAATTCTTTCAACAAAAAAAAAAAGTAAAATTATTGCACACAACACCGTATTTTGAAGTAAATGTAAGTGAAGAAATAGATTATTTAATTTTCCCTCCAAGAAATACCTAACATTACAGAAATACTCATTTTAATATTTTTTTAATTTACCATGTTGATGTAATAATAACGTGTTTATTTCCTGCTTTTGCTATTTTAGGGAATTTATTGATAACATTATCTTCCATGATCTCTATCTATACTTTATCATTTAAATTTTTTAATAATAGTTTAAATTGTTTGGAAGTACACTTGTTTCATTTGCAAATAGAGAAGGGATATTTACTTTTTGTCTGCATTAATATATTCTGGTATGGTCTTAAATTAAATGTATTTTTTTTCCAAAGCCCTGGAAAGATAGGTGGCTATAAAAATCTTTCTTAAGCCTAGTACACACGGCCGAGAATCTCGTCGCAAAAAAAACGTTGTTTCTTGTCAAGCTTGACGAGATTCTTGTCAAGCTTTCCTTGCATACACACTGTCAATCCAAAATCTCGTTGGTCTAAAGCGCGGTGATGTACAACATGTACGACGGCAGTATAAAGGGGAAGTTCCATTCTCATGGCGCCACCCCTTGGGCTGCTTTTGCTAATCTCGTGTTACTGCGTGTTATTAAAAGGTTAGTGAGAGACGATTCACGCTTTTCAGTCTTCGTGCTTTCAGTTCGTTACAGAGTGACAAATGTGCTATCTCCATTACGAACGCTAGTTTTACAAGAAGGTGTTCTCCCGTCTCATACTTGATTCTGACCATGTGCGGTTTTTGAAAACTCGGAAAAGCATACACACGAACGTTTTTCTCGTCCAAATACAGTCTGATGAGAATCACGACGAGAAAAATGAGACTCCCTACGAGAAAAAAGAAAGCAGGTCTTCTTTTTTTCTCGTCGAGATTCTGGGCAGTTTTCTTGACGAGAAACCTGAAAGAATCATACACACGCATGGTTTTCTCGGCAAGAAAGCTCTCCCAACAGTTTTCTTGTCGTTTCTTGCCGAGAAAACCGGTCGTGTGTACGAGGCTTGACTCTTTCGTTCGTGGACCGACACAGCTTCCTATTGACATAGTGGGTATTATCCGTTATTTAGGAGTGACTAGGCAGAAAAACTTGTAAAAAGTGCTGCATCGCACCTTCTACAGCACCGCCCAGGGGGCGGACCCCCTGGGTATAATCCCTCTCTCTGCGCCTCGCAGATCAGTTTTTTTCTGTCTATCAAGGAGTAGGACATGGCTCCCTTCGGGCCCATTGGTCCGGGGGGGGGAAAATGTTTTATTTTTTATTTTTTTGGGTTCCTGCGATCTTCGATCAACTGCCGATTGGGTGACAGGCTGGATCCTCGATCCTTGTAGTCCCGCCAGTTTCGGCCATCGAGCGTGTGCCGACCCTAGACCCTAGCTACGCGCTGGGTTTTCCACGACATGCCCGTCGCTCTACGGGTGGCCGGTGAGCCTACGCTCCAGGGCCTGCATCAGCCGCTCAGCTTCGGCTGACCTCACGGCCAAGTCGCAGAAGCCTGTCCAGTGAGCTAGCGCTCCAGGGCATGCATATGATCGTTCCCTAGGGTTCAATCACAGCATGCCTGGCCGACAGTCACCTCCGTGCGCGGATAATGATCTGTCCGGAATGTCTTCCAGCATGATCCATGCAGGAAAGGTAAGTAGCTCCCCTGCTTCGGCAGGGTGAATTGGCTGGACATTCTTGGAGAGATCAAGTAAGTGGTTGTGGCCCCTTTCTTTCCTCTCTCCCTGCCTTCCCTCCTCCCTGGGCTCTGAGCTATGGTTGCTGGGTGCTGGGGGTCACCTAGGGGGGCTCCATCTGGACCTGGGCTGCGCTGTGTTGTCATTTTTAAAGATGTAATTTTGCTTACCTGTGTGTGTGCTCTCTCCCTCCACGCTGTCGGCAGCCATTTTGCGGTGGTCCATGCCTGTTTTGACCTCTAGTGACTGTTCGGCGGCCATTTTCTTGTGGTTTCGCGCCTACATGTATGGATCGGCGCTCGGCGGCCATTTTCTTGTGGTTCGCGCCCGCTTTGGCCTCTATCGACTGCCAGGCGGCCATGTTTCTTATGATTCACGCCAGTATGTAGATACCGCCGGCGGCCGCTTTTGCCTCTATATTCGGCTCAGCGGCCATTTTCTTAGAGCCCACATTGTTTCTATACAGCCGCTTGGCGGCCATTTTGTGGTAGTCTCCGGCCTCCAGGGTGCATTTTTTCACTGGTGCGAATTCACACAGGGAACGCTGATGAGAATCAGACTGACAGGGTGGGATGGCGGAGCACACGGCAGCTCAGCGGTACCGTTCCGGGGGTGAATTCTTCTGGGAGACCCTGCATCTCTAAAGCAGCTAGGAGGGTGGCCTATTGATACCTTGCCTGGAGCCCTGTGGGTGTCAGCGCATGGGTCAGCAGGGCGTCTGAAGCAGACGTTTTTTTCCCCTGAAACACCTGACTTGGTAGCTGGTGCCCCTGATGTATCGGTGGAAGCGGCACATGGGAACACGGGGGGTAGTAAACACCCCCGTCCCCCGCAATCCTCTGGGGATAATTCTGATGCAGAACCAGGCCCAGCTATGGCTCATGGCCCAGATTCTGAGGCATCAGAGACTGCAGACCGTGACCGATCGGACAGTGAGAATGCTCCAAATCCAGGTCAGCACACAAAAGACTTTGGTATCTGACCTTTTTTTCTCTAGTGCGGAATACGCTTAAGCCGGACCGCACTGCTAAGGTGTTTCCTTGTGTGTCTTATTTTGATAAGCTCTTGTACAAGGAGTGGGAAGACCCTCTGAGGTTTTTTCGCAGCCACAAAAAATTATTTTGTTGGGCAGTCCGGTACCCCTTGAGGAGAGTTCCTGAAGAGATGGACCTCTCCCCCGATAGTGGACCCCCCTGTGTCCAGACTTAACAAGTTACCATGATTCCAGTGGAAGGGGCTCCTGTCTTCAGGGACACTCGCTACCTATACACTGTGGGGGGCTCAGCGGTACGTCCAGCATTGGCTGGGGTTTTTCTGATGCCTCAGACACTCACTGAGTAGGCAAAGATGCTACTCCAGGGGTTAAATGCACGGGAGGCTCCTCCGTATGAGGTAGCTCTGGCCAACCAGTTGGTACAGGGCCTTGAGTCTGTCTGCAAGTCAGACATGGATACTATCCCCTTGCTGTCTTGAGCCTCAGTTTATGTGGTGGCGCTACGCCACCTGATCTGGCTAAGATGCTGGTCTGCGGAACAATCTTCCAAGAAGGCCCTGTCGGATCTGCCCTTTTAGGGCGACAGTCTTTTTTGGGGCCTCTCTGGAAGACATCATTTAAGATGCTACAGGAGGTAAGAGCACATTGCTTCTGCAATCCAAAAAAGGTAAGGAGCCACGCCATAGGCTAGGGCCCTCCTTCACCGCGCACAAGTGGTCCCTTCGTCCGCCTAGTGCGGCAAGTAAACGACCCCAGGCTGATAAAGTGCCTGCTGAGGGACACTAGCGTCCCTGGATTTGCAAGCCCAACCTTGCTTGCCTGCCGAACAGATTATTTATTTTCCCTCTTAACCGCCAGCTTCAGCTGACTTGTCGGGAAACCCTACATGGGGCGGTCCAAGACCTGCTGAGACGCAGGGTAGACCTTCTTGTCTTAGTACAGGAACGGGTTCAGGGGTTCTACTCAAATCTGTTCGTAGTACTGGAGGGGGTTCGTCCAATCTTGGATCTCAGGACCCTCAACTGCTTTGTGAAAGTACAAAGATTCCGGAAAGGAGTTGGCTCACTCTGTTGTCGCTGCCCTCCATCCAGGGGATTTTCCGGCATTCTTGATCATCAAGGACACATACTGCATGTCTCCAGATGCACCAGGAATCAGAGATGTCTGCATTGGCGGCCGGGGAAGACCACTACCAATGGTGGTTCTCCCCTTGGCCTGGCATCGGCACCAAGGGTATTCACCTAGGTGCTTGCCCCGATTCTGGCCCTACTAGGACAGCGTGGCTTCGCTATCATGGGCAACTTGGACGATCTTCTGAGGGTCACTTCATACTTAAATTTAGAAGTGAGCGTGTCTGTAACCTGTCAGACCCTCCGATACTGGTGGGGTGCTGAACACCCAGAAGTCAGGATTGGTACCGTCCCAACTCCTAGTGTGTATAGGGTTGATTCTGGACTCCTCAGAGGTGTAAGTTTTTTCCCCCTAGGGGAAAGTTGCAGACCCTTCGGGCTGTGGTGCGGCAGTTGACATCTCAAAGATGGGTTGTCACGCCACTTTTTCAGGTGAATCCGGGGCCTCATGGTAGCCTCCTTCGAGGCGGTACCATAGGCACTATTTCACACGCGAGTGTTACAGAAGGCAACTCTGTCCTGAAGGGTCAAGTGCCCTTCATCCCTGGATTATCTAGATCCAGGTGAGCCACCTAATCAGGACCTCCCTAGTTGGTGGCCGACATCACCGGCATTTCTGTCTGGGAAGTTGTTCCTTCCTGTTTACTGGATGGTGGTCAAGGCGGACGCCTGGCTTCCCGGTTGCAGAGGAGTCTGAATAGCTCAGTCAACCTGGGTCACTGGACTCCGGAGGAATCCCATTGCAGATCATTAGCCTGAAATCTGGGCGATCTGGCCTTGCCTCTCCACATGGTCTCAGAGGCTACAAGGACGTCCAGTCAGAATCCAGTCGGACAAACACCACAGTGGTGGCGTATGTCAATCATAAAGGAGGAACAAGCAGCTCTGCTGCAGCATCGGAGGTCACGCACCTCCTAAGGGGGGCTCCCTTACCAGAGGGTAAGCACGCCAGTCGTATATCTCCTGACTTCCCGACTCATTCGGAAGGTATGAGGTTTATAGCCAGGTCAAGAGACCCATGGGCAAACACGACAGATGCGTTGATAGCACTGTGGAGTCAGTACCAACTAATCCATGCCTTTCCTCCTCGAAAGCTCCTTCCTCATCTGCTTCGCAGACTGGAGGCAGAGAGGATTACAATGGTCCCAATTGCTCTGAATTGGCCTCGGCGTCCTTGGTATGCCGATCTAGTGTGTCTGGTGGCAGACGCCTTTTGACATCTACCGCTAAGAAGGACCTGCTCTCGCAAGGTCCCATACACCATTCTGTTTTTACAGTCACTGGCTTGAGGGCATGGATTGAGAGCCAGGCGCTAAGAGACCGGGACCTGTCAGATTCGGTGATCTCAACCACGAGGAGTGCTCGGAAATCATCCCCTAGGAAGATTTACCGTTGCACTTGGAAGACCTACATATCCATTTGTGAGGAGATGAGGTGGCATCTGCGTACTTATTTAGTTCCAGAGTCCTCCTGTTCTCAGCAGGGAACGGGCCAAAAAATGTTTTTTCCTTAAGTACAAATAAGGGGCAGGTATCTGCCCTGGCTGTCTTTTCAATGACCCCTGGTGGCTCACTCTCTAGTGAGAACGTTTGTACAGTGGGTTCGGCAAGCGGCCCCTCCGGGCCACCCTCCAGTACCTCCGTGGGGCTTGTGTAGCAGACGTCCTTTTGGCGTCTACCACTACGAGAGGACCTGCTGTCGCAGGGTCCCATATGCCATCCTGCCTGCAGTCGATGGCTTCAACGGTATGGCCTCTAAGTGTGTCAAAAACCACAGTTTGAGAACATCAGGGAGATTCCCTTGTTGACACTCTCTTAGAATTGGTGGCTGTTATGCCAATTATGCCAGTTAGGATGGGTTTCTGAGCGGGCAGCCTTGTCATACAAGCCTCCCTATCTGATCTTCCACAAGGATAAGGGCAAGGCTCCTTATCTGATCTTCCACAAGGATAAGGTGGTGCTGCGTCCGCAGCCTTTGTTTCTTCCTAAGGTCGTGTTCGACCTTCCATCTCAAGGAAGACATTGTACTGCCATCCTTGTGTCCTCATCCGTCGAATCCTAAGGAGATGACGTTGCATTCCTTGGACGATGTCTGAACTCTCAGAGAATGCTTGTCTGGCACTGCTCCGTTCCGGAGTCCAGGCTCACTGTTTGTTCCAGTGGCTGGTCCCTAGTAGGGCCCAGTGGTCCCGTCGGCCACCATCTCGAGGTGGATCTGACAGATTGTGATCAGGCTTACGCCATGAAGGGTCAGGCGCCTCCCCTTCCTGGCGCATTCGACCAGGGCAAGAGATGCCTCTTGGTTTACGTCAGTTAGACGATTTTCTGAGTCGGCAGCCTTGTCATGCAAGGCTCCTTATCTGATCTTCCACAAGGATAGGTGGTGCTGCGTCCGCAGCCTTGTTCTTCCTAGAGTCGTTCGACCTTCCATCTAGGAAGACATTGTACTGCCATCCTTGTGTTCTCATCTGTCGAATCCTAAGGAAACGACGTTGTATTTTTTGGATGCTGTCCGAGCTCTGAGAGTATAAAGCGTCTGTTTCACCAGGTGTGTAAGGCGGCAACATGCTCGTCCGTTCACACTTTCACTAAACTTTACAAGTTGATGTGTGTGCATCTTCGGATGCTTCTTCGGCCGCAAGGTATTGCGGCTATTTAAAGTTGCAACTCCTCTGTTGAGGAGCTCTGCTCTGTTTGGGGTGAAGTTTTAATGCTTTTCCTACCCCTCGTTTTTTTTACACTGCTTTGGGACGTCCCACTATGTCAATAGGAAGCTGTGTCAGTCCATGAACGAAAGAGTAAATAGGATTTTTTACTCACCGTAAAATCCTTTTCTCTGAGTAGATTAAAAGGCGCATCTTTGTTGAGTAGGATAGATACTCCTTTAGTTTTAGCTAGTGGATTAGTGGCATGGAATGCTGTTGTGAATATGTTGTCTGTAAGTTTAGGGATATTCTGACCTTTAAAATGGGTTTCTTGCAAAAAGACAATAGAAGGGCGCACCTTTTTGAGTTCTTTTAGGAGTTTCGATCGTTTTTCAGGTATGTTTAGGCCATTAACATTGTGTGAGATTATAGTCGGCGCCTTCCCTAGAAAAGCGTAGGCCATGTTATTTCCTTAGATTAAACCAATGCGGTAGTACTGTGTGTTAGTGGGTAAGAAGAAGAAGGAAAAAAAAAAAAATTTTTAGAGAGAGGTCAGGAATAAAGGGGGTGAGGGGGAATTTGGGGATGGGTGGGAGGAAGGAAGGGGCTGAAATTAAGGATAGGGAGTAGGGGTATAGGGGTTCAAGGGGTTGGAAAAAGGTAGTGTGAGCGTTGCTCAAATATCCACCAATAAGTTGTAGAGCTAAATAGTGTCTAATAGTGGACACTAAAATCTGCTCTGAGGGGTGAGTGGGAGGTACGTTTGTGGATAATTAACAGTGTAAGACCGTTATTTCCGAGACAGCGAACACCTAACGTTTGGTGAAAGCTGATCAAGTTGGTAGTGTGAGGAATTAAATCTGTTGGCGGTCGAGGGACCTGGGATGTTATTTATTGTAATAAAGCTATTTTACTAAAACCTGGGGGACTTAGGAGTTAAAGGGGGATATCCCAAGGGGTGGCAAATGAGGGTGCATCGGCAACAAATGATATGAAAAAATAAGATTTCAAGTGAACATTCGTTGGGGAATCTCAAGGGATATTTGTCATTCATATGAGCAGTAGTGATGTCTATGCTGAACAGTGATAGGGAATGTAACGATTGGGGGGGGGGGTACAACATGGTGACATATTATAAAGATATCTTCCCCAAAAGCAGTAAAGAGGGACCTTCTCACATGAAACCTAGAAGGTTATAACAAAACAATTCTGGATCCTGCAATGCTATGCCACAACAAAAGAATCCCTCATTAAAATACACATTATCATAAGATTAGCTTCTAACGTTGCTATGAGTTTGTTAACAAAACTTGTTTTTGGGAGACATTATCAGTCCTGGAGCTCCCTCTAGTGGAATATAAAAATTATGACACTTGCAAATTGTGCTATGGATAATTTAGCTATTCATAGAAGTGGAGTGATCATAGGGTGATCACAATGTAGAGTTCTGGGTTTTTCCATGTGTGAGGTTACCGTGGACCTTCCGATAATGGCGCAGACATGGAAAGTTGATAACTGGAAACATGTGTACATTGCATGACCAAACTTACTCACAGTTATGTCACCCCATGAACGAAAGGTAGGATAGGAAATCTCCTGTCAGTCCCGTGAGCATGTAGGGATTAGATCTGCGACTCAGGTGGGAGGAGACCTGTATAGAATAAAGTCATAGCCTGTGGAACAAATAATGTCATTATTTAGTGAACCGAAAGGATGCACAGAGGTAGTGCTGACTGGTTCTTCCATGTTCATCCAGATATTCTAGGGGGAGCTATGAGTCTCTCCTTACATATAAACTTATAAGCGAGGTGTAGGAAAAGTTTTTGATAGTATTCCTAAGCTTGGGGCTCCCCCTAGCGGTGTAACTCGAAATGTCAGTCCCGAGAAAGTGAAGTTGTGGCAGAATCCAGAGTGAGAGTATAAAAAATTATGAAAAGGGATAGTCATGAAAGGGGGGGAACATAACCGGAACAAAAATGGGTGCTGTCCCCTTATGTGGAGAACAGGAGCTGTTCAATTGGCCTGTTAATCAGTGAGGCTTTGAGAAGTTGAGTGACGTCTATTTTCAAAAACGTCCTGTTTCCCTGGCTCTTGGGCTTTTATAGCTCTTGGAGGAAGCTGGGGAATCATATACGTCCCTGTCAGTCTTTCTGCATTGATTTCTTTGTTGGGATGGTGTAAGCAATGGGGAGTGACCCGGGATAAACTGCGGGTTATTGATGGGGGGAGGTAGGCAGAACTCTGCGTACCAGTCTGGCAAATCGACAGGGGTAATCTGCAGATTCTCACAAAATTTGAGCAAATCATCCGGCACTCTAAGAACTTGTTGTTTCCCCATGTAGGTAGCTTGGAGAGCAAATGGGAATTTCCATCAGTATATTATTCCCTTCTCCCTGAGGACTGCAAGAAGGGGCTTTAGGGCTTTTCTGTTTTTCAGCGTGATGGGGGACGAATCTTGGAATAATTGAATCGTCGTGCCTTCAAATAAAATTTGATCATTCTTTCTTGCTTTTTGAAGGATCTCTTCTTTTAAACAATAGTTTGGGAGGCAACAAATAATGTCCCTGGGCCGATTATCATCCGGGGCTCTGGGTCTTAGTGCCCTGTGCGCTCTGTCGAATTCGATGGGGGATTGCTCCGGCCTTTCAACTAGGCCATTAAAGATGGTGCTCAGCGTGGGTTTTATTTGTTCAGGGACAATTGTCTCGGGGACCCCCCTAATCCTGATATTGTTTCTCCTCCCCCTATTGTCTAAATCCTCGACTTGTCGATTAATGTCGATCAGATGTTGTGAGTGGACCGCTGTTATGTCGTCCAGTCTAATAAGGGCCCTGTCCCTCCTTTTCCTGCTCGCTCAGTAACCGCCATCTGTTCTGAAAGTTTAAGAAGTTCAGTTTTGATATCTGTTATTGCGGCTGAGAATGAGCTCTTTATATCTGCTGCTATATCAGTCATTGCAGCGTAGGTCAGTGGTATGTCAGTGGGAGCATTACCTCTGGTTGATTCCTCAGAAGCCGGGAGAGAAATTTCGTCATCCTCCATATCCTCCTCCACGTTCGTCCTGCTTGCCGGCGCCATCTTGGGAGTCTTACCGCCGCCGCAGAAGCTGAATTTGCTTAGATTTGTCGGCGTGAGTTTCCCCCTCGGGGTGTTCAGTGAGCGTAGGGAGCGACTGTGGTTTCCCTTCTTGATTTTTGTGGACATAGTCCCCGGAGAGCAGGTCTATTTCAGGTCCCAGGTCTCTCTTATGCCGGGAGCTCCTTCACACCGCTGCCACCCACATTGTGCGCCAAGCCACGCCCCCCTCTCTATACTAGTGATCTCTTTTATTGATTGCAACACCTCTCTCCAATATTTTTACATTTTTGGGCACTCCCACCATACGTGGATCATAGTTTCCACTGCCTTGCATCCTCGCCAGCAAGGCTGTGATTTCCCAGTTTGATATTCATGAGCCTTATCTGGTGTTATATACCAATGTGACAAACATTTGTAGTTCATTTCAGTGGTATTACTTAGGCTTGTGCAATTCGTTTCGTAACAAATCGAAATTCGTCCGAATTTAGCAACTTTCGGACATTCGGAAGCATTCGAATTTCCGAACAAAGCAATTACGAATAAAACCGAATCCGAAATAAATTATACTGCAAAATAGCGAATGCCCGAATGTCTTCGGCATAATTCGTTATGAAAAAAGTTACGAATGTACGAATCCATTCAAAGCACAATAACACTCACTCTGCTCTCTGCTTCTCCCTCACCATGCTGAACTCCCTCTCAAAATGGTGTACAGGGGCGGAGGCTATAGCCGCATGAAAAAACAAAAGTAAAATACGAGATTTCGAATCCATTCGAAGCACAATAACACTCTGCTCTGCTCTCTGCTTCTCCCTCACCGTGCTGAACCCTCTCAAAATGGTGTACAGGGGCGGAGGCTATAGCCGCATGTAAAAAACGAAAGTAAAATACGAGATTTCGAATCGTTACAAATAACCGCAATGTATTTAGAAAAGTACAAATCCATTCAAAGCACATTAGGCATAATAGGCAGCGTCGTTGTGAGAGAGACACGGAAAATTCCGAATCAACGAACCCCAAAAAAGTTACGAAAGTAGGAGTGTTGTCCAGAATCAAAGAAAAACAACGTACCCTACCGAAAGTACGAATTATAAATCAACTAAAAATTCAACGAAAAATGACGCTTGCGAAAATACGAATTAGTCCGAACACGAAAAATCCCGTCTAGCAAAATTACGAATGATTACGAATCAACAGGACCGAAAAGAAACGAACCGAAACTAAACGAATTTTTCCGTTGTGCACAAAAAACGAACCGAAACTAAACAAATTTTTCCGTTGTGCACAAGTCTAGTATTACTATCTATTGCCAAGCCATGTACCATCTTCAATATTTTCCCTAGGTGGTGTTCTTTCTCTTCTGCCCCCAACTCCTCTTCCCATTTTGCTATATATGATGGTATTTCCGGCCCCTTCATTGTCACCAATATTTTAAAGGACCGGGAAGATTCCCACTCCTTGCGTTTGTTGCTATACAGAACCGCTCTAATGGTAATAGGTCTTCTGCAGATCTTATCAGTTGTGGCAATGTTGTGACAAAATGCTTCAGGTGGGAAGTCTTCTCTGTGTCTTAATTCGTGAAATGTGTGTATTTTCCCTTTTTTCATTATATGTTTTTTAACTGTACAATTTCCCGGTGGTAAAAAAGTAAGTAGTATCCCTAAATGGTATTAGTGGTGAGTTATGTTTCCATTTTTCTTGTGTATGAATTAAATTCCAGACTTTAAGAACATCAGTTCATGTGTGTTCTCATCCAGTTCTCTAAACTATGGTGGTATCCAAATAATATTACTTGAGTTGAGCGGACACCTGGATGTTCGGGTTCGGCAGAACTTCGGAAAAAAGTTTGAGTTCGGGACCGAACTTGACCCGAACTTGACCCCGAATCCGGACCCCATTGAAGTCAATGGGGACCCGAACTTCTGAGGACTATTCACGCTTGTTTCCCGTGCTTAGAACTGTCCCTGCACAAAGTGTCATTTCTGAAGGAAAAAAGTCATTTAAAACTCACTCGCGGCTATAATGAATTGTCGGCTCCTGGCAATACATAGAAAAGTCATTGATGAAAAAAAAAAAAAACGTGGGGGTTCCCCCAAATTCAATTACGGTTCAGGAGGGAGGGGCGCTCTCTCCTTCCCCTCTTTTCCTGTGGCCTGCCAGGTTGCGTGCTCGGGTAAAGGGTCTGGTCTGGATTTCTGGGGGTACTCCACGCCATTTAAAAAAAAAATGGGGTGGAGTTCCCCTTAAAATCCATACCAGACCTGAAAGGCCTGGTATGGATATTTGGGGGAACCGCACGCATCTTTTTTTAAAATTTGCGGCAGGATTCCCCTTAATATCCATACCAGACCTGAAGGGCCTGGTAATTGAATTTGGGGGAACACCCACGTTTTTTTTTTTTTCATCAATGACTTTTCTATGTATTGCCGGGAGCCGACAATTCATTATAGATGCGAGTGAGTTTTAAATGACTTTTTTTCCTTCAGAAATGACACTTTGTGCAGGAACTGTTCTAAGCACAGGAAACAAGCGTGACTTTACATGCATATTGCCGAACACCGGACCCGAACCCGAACATACAGTCAATTGTTCGGGTTCGGGTCCGGGACCCAAAAATACAAAAGTTTGGTACGGACCCGAACTTTACAGTTCGGGTCCGCTCAAGCCTAAATATTACCCAATGGTGCTTTACTAATAGTGTTTTCTAATTTAACCCATCTTTTTTCTTTTTTACCCATTCTAAGAGCCGTGATAATAGAGTTCCATTGTAATATTTTTTAATATCCGGTACCCCCAGTCCTCCTTGCATTGTATCTTTATTCAAGACCGAAAAACGTATTCTTGGTTTTTTATTCTGCCATATAAACCTTAATATAATAGTTTTCAATGCCTTAAAATATACTTGTGGAAGAGGAATTGGGAGCATTTGAAACTTATACATAATCTTCGGCAGTATTACCATTTTAATAATATTTATTCTTCCAAACCAGGAAAGATAACTTGTTGCAATTTTTATAGCAAGGTTTATTTGGTATGATTTATCCAGAGATGGTGTTCATTTTATTCCTAGATATTTAATTTCTGTTTTCTTCCATGTAAATGGAAATTCTCATTGTAGGTTTGCTCTTCCTGTTTATCTAAGTTTATATTCAGAATCTCTGATTTAGAGGGGTTTATTTTAAAATTTGTTAGTTCTCCATAGAATTTTAGTAGCTTCATTATGTTTGGCAATGTTATCCTTGGCCTGGAGACATAGAACAATATGTCGTCAGCATACGTCGCTATTTTGTGCTCCTCATCTCCGATCTTAATTTTGCCTATATCAGGGCTATTTCTGATCTCTGAAGTGGTTCTAACGCTAGGACAAATAATAAAGGTGACAAGGGACACCCCTGTCTCGTTCCATTATACATCTCAAAGGGTGGTGAAAGTGTCCCATTGATCTTCATCCTGGCTGTTGGCTGATTGTATAAAGCTTTGATCCAATGGATCATTTTTGGACCTACTCCCATTACCTCCAGAGTGTTCATCATAAATCCCCAGTCTACCCTATCAAACGTCTTTTCTGCGTCTATTGAGAGGAGTAGCCCTGGAGATTTTCCTTCTTTCATTTTTTGCAGTACAAGTAATGTTCTTACCCCATCATCTCTCCCTTCTCTTCCCGGGATGAATCCGACTTGGTCCGCATGAACCTAGTCATTCATTAAATTTTTCATCCTCCTAGCTAATACTTTTGAGAATAGTTTTGTGTCTGCATTTAATGAGATTGGCCTGTAACTTGAGCATAGGGTGGTGTCTTTTCCCTCCATCTCCCAGCTTGGTCCTATACCGTTCATATATGAGCATAGTTTAGGAGTTAGGATTTGCTTGAACTTTTTAAAATAATAGATAAATGTTATATAGAGCAATCACTAGTATTGGTTGAGAATCTCAGCACCTACATCCCTAAAGAAAATGTGTAAAGAACCCCAAATGGGGGAGTCCACTTACACCTACTTTTTATGCCCTACCAAAGGTGCACAAGGGGGTTACACCACCCCCCGGACATCCTATCATTTCGAGCTGTGGTTCATTAATGGAAAACGCAAGCAGAATTATCGATGAATACCTTTATCTTCATGTGCGAAGCTTGTTCTCACATGTTAAAGATACCATTGAATTGTTGAAAATAACTGACGGTTTATCAATACCACAGGATGCATGGCTTGTGGCCATTGATATAGAAGCACTCTATAACTCTATCCCGCATCTTTTAGGTATACAGGTGGTACGTAGCTTTTTGAATGAGCGAGACAAGGACTCTCGTAAGTATAACAACTTTATCACTGAAATGTTGGAATTTATTCTTATCAACAATACATTTATTTTCAAGCGCTCCCACTACCTCCAGGTGCAGGGTGTGACTATGTGGGCGGGCTGTGACCCCTTCCATGCCAACCTGTACTTGGGGGGTGGGAGTGCGATCTGTTTTCCTGTGAGAGAACACTAAAACGTGTTTGAAAAGGGCTTATAACAAAGTAAAATCCTTAGATAGAAACACATTAATTTATAACATCAAAGAAAATAATAAGACAGAGTCGACCAGAATCATAACTAGATATAATAGGCAACATGCAGCGATTAGAAAATTCTATAAAAAATTCTGGTACCTTCTGACAGCAGATGACAAAATTAATAAGTACATCAAAATCTACCCTGAAATAACATTTAAATGTTCAAGTTGTATTAGACACTACAGTTTTGAGCCACTATGTAACCAATACCCTTACCCGGTCAGGGAGAGCAGGTACCTTTCCTTGCGGCAGATGTAACTACTGCTGCTTCATACTACGAGGTCCCAACATCAATTTGCCCAATGGTGAAACATGTACACCTAAATGTAGAGTTACGTGCCAATCCATAGGAGTTATTTACCTCATGAAGTGTTGCTGCGGTGCATTTTATGTAGGAAAAACCAAAAGGAACTTTTTCTGTAGAATTAGGGAGCATGTGTCTGCTATTTCCAAAAAACTGATGGAAACCCCCATCAGTCAGCACATGGGCCTTTTTCATAATCACAACCTTAAAATAATTGGATTTTTCGCCTTGAAACACATCTCCCCAAATGATAGGGGAGGTGATGCAGATAGACGTATGCTTCAAATTGAGGCTAAATGGATCTATCGTCTACAAGCCATTAAATACCCTGGCCTTAATGAAGGCATAAGCTATAAACCTTTCCTGTAGTTGGCATCCACCAGCTGTGCTACCATTACAATTATGTCACTCTGGATTGTTCGAGTGGCGCATCACGGCCCATAATTCACTGTAGCATCACAGTGCATTGCTGGCTGATGATTGGCCAAGCATGCACTTTGACCCGCATGCTTGGCCAATCACATCGCCGTAAGTACAGAGAGCCGTAATTGGCCAAAGCCAGGGTGGCCAATCATGGCTCAGAGGAGTAGGTACACACCCCACACTATATAAGGCTGCTGGTGTGGCGGCCTTGTGTAGTGTGTTGCAGCGTTGGGTAACTTAGAAGACAGACAGAGAGAGAGAGAGGGAGACAGTGTAATTTAATTTGAGTTAGCAGGCAGGCGAGTCAGTTAGCTGCAGTTACAGTGTGTAGAGGATATATATACATCCTAGGTGTTGTATATATATTTACACACTGTATTCAGTTTAGCTAGATCCGTTCCTATTATTCTCTATACTGACAGGCAGGCAGGTGATTGTGCTAGCTGCAGTATTTTCACTTAGTGTACTGTGTCCTTTGCACAGCGTGCACCTAAAGTTACCTGAATACAATTGCTGTTCTCATACTAATACCACAGGCAGTGACCTGCATTATTTTCCCTTAGTGTACTCTGTCCTTTGCACAGGGTGTACCTAAAGGTACCTGAATACAATTGGTGATGTTCTCATACTAATACCACAGGCAGGGAGCTGCAAGTATTTTCACTTAGTGTACTGTGTCCTTTGCACAGCATGCACCTAAAGGTACCTGAATACAATTGGTGGTGTTCTCATACTAATACCACAGGCAGGGGCTGCTTTATTTTAACTTAGTGTACTGTGTCCTTTGCACAGCGTGAACCTAAAGGTACCTGAATACAATAGGTGGTGTTCTCATACTAATACCACAGGCAGGGAGCTGCTTTATTTTCACTTAGTGTACTGTGTCCTTTGCACAGCGTGCACCTAAATGTACCTGAATACAATTTGTGGTGTTCTCATACTAATACCACAGGCAGGAAGCTGCAAGTATTTTCACTTAGTGTACTGTGTCCTTTGCACAGCATGCACCTAAAGATACCTGAATACAATTGGTGGTGTTCTCATACAAATACCACAGGAAGGGAGCTGCATCAATTTCATTTAGTGTACTGTGGCCTTTGCACAGCGTGCACCTAAAGGTACCTAAATACAATTGGTGGTGTTCTCATACTAATACCACAGTAGGCAGTGGATTCTGCTAGCTGCAGTATAATCAGTATAGATATATATATATATATATATATATATCCCACCTTTGTGCAGCTACATCTCACTGCAGGCCATTAGTATGTCTGGAAGGCAAACAAGGAAAGGCAGACAGTCACGAGCCAATAAAAGAGGGCAAGCAGGCTCTGTGTCTAGAGGCAACAGTGCTGGTTGTGGACACGGTGCATCCTCATCAGCACGTGGCCGTGGGACATGCTTGTCCTTCTTTTCGGCAGCTGGCCATGTTGAGCCGCAACATGCCGAAGACTAGGTAGAGTGGATGACCAAGCCGTCCTCATCCTCCTCATCATCTTTCACCCAGGCTCATGGCACTTTGTCTGGCAAAGCAGCTGCCAATGTGGCCTCTTCCCTCGGCTCAATGGCATCAGTCACTCCTTCCCTAGCCCCACCATGTCCTCCTGAGGAGCCCCCCGAACTGTTTGACCACAGTGTTGGGTACATGCTCCAGGAGGATGCCCAGCCTTTCGAAGGCTCCAATGATGGAACCCAGCTAGAGGAAGGCAGTAACGAGAGCCCAGAGAGAGGGGGTGCCCAACAAGGACAGCAATCTGGCAGTAATGTTCCCCCAGCTGCAGCATACTGCCAGGTTTGCTCCAGTGATGACGAGCGAGGGGATGATGAGGTCACTGACTCCACACGGGTGTCTGATAGGAGAGAGGAGGAGGAGTAGGACGAGGAGGAGGCACATCTCCAATGAGGCAGGATGCCCTCCAGGGGCCAGCTTAAGGGCAGCACACTGACTGCATCACACCGCAGAGCTCCACATGTGCAGGGTGCTGCTGTCTCTGCGCGTTATTTCAAAAGTTCTTTGGTGTGGGCCTTTTTTGAGATGAGTGCATCAGATCGCAGCGCTGCTATTTGCAACATATGTCTCAGGCGTATCTTGCGTGGCCAAAACATCACCCACTTGGGCACCACATGCTTGATCAGACACCTAAAAGACCCACACCAAAGAACAAAGCGGACCTCTCCTTGCCCCTCATCAGCTGGGATCTCCAACCCCACTATACCTTCAGTCCTCTCGGAAACCTGCACTGAGAGGAATGAAACTGTAGAATTAGGTGTGTCACAGCCAAGTACTTGTGGGCAAACTGCTATCAGTACACCGACGTCAGATTGTACCAGGCAAATTTCCCTGCCCCAGCTGCTGCACCACCAAAAGAAGTTCGCTCCCAGCCATCCACATGCCCAGCAGTTGAATGCTAGCTTGGCTAAATTGCTAGCACTTCAACTGCTGCATTTTCAGTTGGTAGACTCTGCCACCTTCCATGAGTTTGTGGAATGTGCGGTTCCTCAGTGGCAGGTTCCCAAACGCCACTTTTTCTCACGGAAGGCGATTCCGGTTTTTTACCGGCATGTGGAAGGCAATGTCTTGGCCTCGCTGGACAGGGCGGTCAGCGGTAAGGTGCACACTGTAGGTGCCGCCGATTTTGTGTCAATCTCGCCTCTTCTAGTGGCGAGATTGACACCCTACGAGCCCCGTCGCGAGAGCCAGCGCCGAGCTGTCTCATCATCGGGAAAGGAAAAATTTTGTTTTTCCTTTCACAATGAGCGACACGCATTGCTGACATTGAGGCCGGTGGACGGAAATGTGACGTGGATTCCCGCCTATACCAGGCACTGTGTTTGGTATGAATCCTGAGCGGGAACTCCACGCAAAATTTTAAATAAAAAACTGGCATGGGTTCCCCCTCCAGGAGAATACCAGGCCCTTCGGTCTGGTATGGATTTGAAGGGGAATCCCCTAAGCCGAAAAAAAGGCGTGGGGGTCCCCCTCAAAATCCAAACCAGACCCTTATCCGAGCACGCAACCTGGCAGGCTGCAGGAAAAGAGGGGGGACGAGAGAGTGGCCCCCTCCCTCCTGAACCATACCAGGCCGCATGCCCTCAACATAGGGCGTTTGGTGCTTTGGAGCAGGGGGGCGACCTGCGGTCCCCCCACCCCAAAGCACCCTGTCCCCATGTTGATGGGGACAAGCGCCTCTTCCCGACAACCCTGGCTATTGGTTGTCGGGGTCTGCGGGCGGGGGCTTATCGGAATCCGGGAGCCCCCTTTAATAAGGGGACCCCAAGATCCCGGGGCCCCCACCCTATGTGAATGAGTATGGGGTACATCATACCCCTACCCATTCACCTGGTGGAAAAAAAATGTCAATAAAAAAACACACACAGGTTTTTAAAGTAATTTATTTCACAGCTCCGGGGGTCTTCTTCCGACTCCGGGGGTCTCTTCCGACTTCGGGGGTCTCCGGTGTCGTCTCCGCGCTCTCCGGTTCTTCTCTCGCTCTCTGGTTCTTTCATCCTTCTGCCGAGCCTCCGCTATCTTCTTCCAGCTCTTTTGCTAGCGGAGAGGCTCGGTCTTCCCTGTCGTCTCGTCCGGCTCTCCGTTGTCCTTCTGCCGGCCCCTCCACTATCTTCTTCCAGCTCTTTTGCTAGCGGAGGGGCCCGGTCTTCCCGTCGCCGTCTTCTTCCCTCTTCTCCTCCTCGATGTTCACTCGTCGCTTCCTCCCGCTGTAATGCTGGGTGTTCGGTCCGCAACGATTGATATTGGCTTCTCATGACGTCACAGTCACATGCTCCGGGTGGCCCCGGAGCATGTGACTGTGACGTCATGGGAGCATGTGACTGTGACGTCATGAGAAGCCTACATAAATCATTGCGGACCGAACACGCTGTGATAAGCCCCAGCCCGCAGACCCCTACAACCAACGGCCAGGGTTGTCGGGAAGAGGCCCTTGTCCCCATCATAATGGGGACAGGGTGCTTTGGGGTGGGGGGACCGCAGGTTGCCCCCCTGCCCCAAAGCACCAAACCCCCCATGTTGAGGGCATGCGGCCTGGTACGGTTCAGGAGGGAGGGGGGCTGCTCTCTCGTCCCCCACTCTTTTCCTGCGGCCTGCCAGGTTGCGTGCTCGGATAAGGGTCTGGTTTGAATTTTGAGAGGGACCCCCACGCCGTTTTTTTGGCTTAGCGGATTCCCCTTCAAATCCATACCAGACCGAAGGGCCTGGTATGCTCCTGGAGGGGGAACCCATGCCGGTTTTTTATTTAAAATTTGGCGTGGAGTTCCCGCTCAGGATTCATACCAAACACAGTGCCTGGTATTGGCAGGAATCCACGTTGGATCCCGTTCAATACAGTGCCACGTCTCCTTCTCGCTATTGCAGCGAGGGCGAGATGTCAGCACCCTGTCGCCGAGATGTCGGCACCCTGTCACAGAGAATCTCCGCTATGGGATCGTGATGGATATACAATGTCGGCGGCACCTACTGTATTACCACTGACTCATGGTCCAGCAGGCATGGACAGGGCCGTTACCTATCTTTCACGGCACATTGGGTGACTCTGATGGTAGCTGGGAAGGATTCAGGACAAGGTGCAGTAGTGTTGGAGGTTGTTGCACCACCACGCCTCCAAAATGCTACTAGTGGTGATTCTGACACACCTCTCTCCTCCACCCCCTCCTCTTCTTCTTCCTCCATGGCCTCTTTCTGTGCTTTGTCCTCGGAACCAGCGGTGCTCCGTAGGCGTTCAAGGGGCTACGCAAATACACATGCCAAAAGATACCATGTGATGCTTGAGCTGGTGTGCTTGGGGGACAGGAGCCACACTGGGGCAGAGATTATGTCAGCTCTGCAGAGGCAGGCTCAGAGGTGGTTGACGCCACGCCAGCTTAAGCCAGGAAAGGTGGTTTCCGACAATGGCACCAACCTCCTCTCCGCCCCCCCCGACAGGGACAACTGACCCATGTGCCCTGTTTGGCTAGCATCCTTAACTTGGTGGTGCAGCGGTTCTTGGGCAGGTACCCAGGCTTACAGGATGTCCTGAAGCAGGCCAGGAATCTCTGTGGGCATTTCCGCCGGTCATATAATGCCAGTGCTCGGCTGGCTGACCTTCAAAGTGAATACAACGCGCAGAAGAGGGCCATCAATGAGTATCTGTTGCAATATGGCATCAGGACAGGGTCAGGGGAGCTTGTTTTTTTCCCCACGCCATTGGGCCATGATCAGGGATGCATGCACTGTCCTGTCACCATTTGAGGAGGCCACAAGGATGGTGCACAGTGACAGTGCATGCATCAGTGACACTATCCCTCTTGTCCACCTGTTGGAGCACACGCTGCGTGGAATAATGGACAGGGCACTTGAGGCAGAACAGAGGGAGGAAGAGGAGGACTTCCTTACCTCTCAAGGCCCCCTTTATCCAGACAGTGTTCCTGCTGGCCCGCCTATCACACAGGAAGAGGACAAGGAGGGGGAGGAGTATTGTGTCAGCATGGAGGTGGAGCCTAGCACTCAGCATCAGCAGCAGTCTTCAACGGATCAATTACAGTCTCAAGAAACCCATGGACTTGTATGTGGCTGGGAGGAGGTGGTTGCGGATCATGTCGTCCTGAGTGACCCAGAGGACTCGGGACCAAATGCCTCAGCAAACCTACGCTGCATTGCCTCCCTGATCCTGCAAAGCCTGCGGAAGGATCTTCGTATTCGTGCTATCAAGGAGAGGGATCATTACTGGCTGGAAACCCTCCTTGATCCATGTTACAAGGGTAAGGTTGCGGACCTTATCTTGGCATCGGAGAGTGATCAGAGGATGAAACATCTTCGGGAGGCCTTGCATAAAGGTCTGTGCAATGTGTTCCCAGAGACTGGGAGGTTACAAGTTCCTGGTCCTGGACAACGTGTTGCTGAGGCTTCGGTCAGCCAAAGAAGGAGCGGTGGAGAAGGTGGCCGTCTGACCGATGCGTTCAGACAATTTTTTAGTCCGCAGCCCCAAGGTATGATCGGTTCCAGCAACCATCGCAACCGTCTGTTTTACATGGCGCAGGAATACCTAGGGGCAAGATCAGACTTGGACACCTTTCCCACCAAAAATCCTCTGGGTTACTGGGTCTTGAAGATGGATCACTGGCCAGAGCTTGCACAGTATGCAATTGAGTTACTGGCCTGTCCTGCATCCAGCGTTCTTTCGGAACGCATATTCAGTGCTGTTTGAGGCTTTGTAACCGATCACAGGGTGCGCCTGTCCACCGACTCGGTCGATCGACTGACCTTCATAAAAATGAATCAGTCTTGGATCACCACCAGCTACCAAGCACCTGATGCTGATGTAATCAAGTTTTTTTTTTAAATGTCTGATCCCTTCAAGACTGCCTATGCTGATGCTGAGTGACTATCCTGTTATGCTGAGTGACTATCCTCTTCCTCCTCAATGATCATGCTGATAGCTTGTAAGAACATTTTTGGTTCTGGGCACCTCCACCAGTGGCTAAGGCCCAATTTTTGATGCAATACTTTGCAGCAGGGCTCATTCCTGCACTCCAACTAGAGTATCTGTGAGGGGTTGTAGTTGTGTGGCACCAGCACTAGTGGCTAAGGCCCAATTTTTCAGCCCCCGTTTAACAGGGGTGTGTAATTACAATTTTTGATGCAATACTTTGCAGCAGGGCTCATTCCTGCGCTCCAACTAGAGTATCTGTGAGGGGTTGTAGTTGTGTGGCACCAGCACTAGTGGCTGCGCGCGGTGACGGCTCTCAGCGCCAAATGGGCCTATTTAAAGGGGCTGGTGGCTGGGCTCCGTGCTGTTCGGTCTACAGCATTACCTGAGACCTTTTGACCCCTTGCTTGCCTGTATCCTGCTCCAGCTGATCCTCCCTGGCTTGTTTGACCACTCCTGTTTATCTACCTGCACCTGACCCTCGGCCTGTGTTGACTACGCTCCTGCCTGCTCCTTTTGCTACCGTTGTTGTCAGCCTGTTGCCGAACATGCCTGTACCTGAGACCACGTTCCCATCTACCCCGTCTGCTACCTAGCCGCCAGCCCGTTGCCGAACCTGCCTGTACCTGAGACCTGCCAGCTGCCTAAACCTGCTTATACCTGATCCTGCTCCAGTGTTTACCTGCTTGGACTGGTGTACCCACTCTCCCAGCCCATCTGACCGCACCTGCCTGTGCTCCAGTTGTCAATCTATCAGCTATTCCCGGATCCATTCCAGTCCCTGCTTCAGCTCCGGTCCAGCTCGCCTACCAGCAACTCTGCCAGGCTCCCATGCGACTCTGCACTCCTGCGCCTCCTGTCTTCTCTACCAGGGGCCTCGAGTGAGAGGTGTAAGAGAGGCCTCCTACTGCATAATCAGACTCTTCCACCAGGTACGTGACAGGCCCATTCCTGCGCCCAACAAGAGTAACTATGAGGGCTTACAGTGTTGTGGTAACACCACCACCACCAAAGGCCCAATTTTTCTTCCCCTTTTCAACAGTGGCATGTAATTACAATTCTTGATCTAATATTTCACAGCAGGGCCCATTCCAGCACCCACCAAGAGTAACTGTGAGGGCTTACAGTGTTGTGGCATCACTAACACCTAAGGGCCAAATTTCTGCAGAGTATATACAGCAGGCCCCTACTTTCAAACATCCAACTTACAAATGACTCCTACTTGCAAACAGAAGGAGACAACAGGAAGTGGGAGGAAATCTACACCTAGGAAGGGAAATTCTCTCCTGTAAGAGTTAATATGGGAAAAATGTGTCTCCTCTCCACTGATGCTTTATCACCAATCATTGTTTCACTAAAAACCCCATATTTTAATATTTTTTTGTCATTGGGACAGAAAGTGCGGTGAAATGTTCTGAAGAGGTGCACAGACAGCAAAACAAATGTTACAGGGATGATAACCCTTCCCTATGTTTTCCAAAAAGCTTAACAATAGATTTTTTGGCTGGAGCTACACTCTAAAAATGTACCAGTTCAAAATTACAAACAGATTCTACTTAACAACAAACTTACAGTCCCTGTCTTGTTTGCACCGCCTGTATACTGCTGTTCAGAGTATATAGGGCCTGGGGGCCCCACGCCTTTCCTTTTTTTAATTTGGGTGTGGGGTTCCCCTTAATATCCATACAAGACCCAAAGGGGCTGGTAATGGGCTGGGGGGGGGT
The DNA here is from genome assembly GCA_029206835.1 of Rana muscosa. Lineage (NCBI taxonomy): Eukaryota > Metazoa > Chordata > Amphibia > Anura > Ranidae > Rana > Rana muscosa. The sequence continues at coordinate 414,768,529 of CM055117.1, forward strand.
ACCCATGCCATTTTTCTCAATGATTTTCATCCGTATTGCCGGGACCAGACATTACATTAAAGCCGCAAGCAGTTTTAAATGACTTTTTTTCCTTTAGAAATTTTATTTTGTGCAGGGACAGTTCTAAACACGGGAAACACGTGCCACTTCACAGGCATACTATAGACACCCCCAGGTAGGATATTTAAAGGAATATTTAAAAACATTTTTTCACTTTAAGCATCATAAAAATCACTGCTTCAAAAAAAACTGACGTTTTTAAAACTTTTTTTCCATTGATACATGTACCCTGGGGCAGGACCCGTGTCCCCAAACCCTTTTTAGGACAATAACTTGCATATTAGCCTTTATAATTAGCACTTTTGATTTAGAACGTTTGAGTCCCATAGACTTTAATGGGGTTCTAAAGTTCACGCAAACTTTCGGTCCGTTCGCAGGTTCTGGTGCGAACCAAACCGGGGGGTGTTCGGCTCATCCCTAATTACCACTCTTCATACCTCTGGTTATTCAACAATATTCTTTATATATTTTTTCTTTTATGGTTTGCTTCAGGTATTAACAGTGGCGGCTGGTGCCCAAAATTTTTTGGGGGGGCGCAAACAAACGAAAAAAAAACAAAACATCAATTGCAGCCTCACTGTGCCCATCAATTGCCGCAACTGTGCCCATCAATTTCCGCCACTGTGCCCATCAAACGCAGCCACTTTGCCCATCAAACGCAGCCACTGTGCCATAAAATTGTCACCACTGTGCCATAAAATTGTCGCCACTGTGCCATGCCATCAAACGCAGCCACTGTGCCATCAATTGTTGCCACTGTGCCCATCAATTGTCGCCACTGTGCCATGCCATCATTTGTCGCCACTGTGCCATGCCAAACACAGCCACTGTGCCATCAATTGTCGCCACTGTGCCATGCCAAACGCAGCCAATGTGCCATGCCATTGTCACCACTGTGCCCATCAATTGTCACCACTGTACCATGCCAAACGCAGCCACTGTGCCATGCAATTGTCGCCACAGTGCCCATCAATTGTTGCCACTGTGCCATGCCAAACGCAGCCACTGTGCCATGACATTGTCGCCACTGTGCCCATCAATTGTCGCCACTGTGCCATGCCAAATGCAGCCACTGTGCCATGCCATTTTTGCCACTGTGCCCATCAATTGTCGCCACTGTGCCATGCCAAACACAGCCGCTGTGCCATGCCATTGTCGCCACTGGTTCTGATAGACACTTCCACAGCAAACCAGCTGCCGTTATTCAGATGGCCAGCGCTTGCCAGGGGGCCGGCCATCTGAATAGTTGGCGGCAGCGGCAACAATACATACATTTATGCAATGCATGAATGTATGTATTGTTTTTCAGTGGCGGTGCAGGAGCGAGAGGGGGTGGCGCTCCTGCGCCCTCTATGGACGCACCGCCACTGGGTATTAAGTTCTATTCACCATTTGACTCTCAAGTTGGCCCTTGGAGTGTCTCCTTCTCGTGCTGTTCCCTTGTTTTCAATGTGCACACCCATGGGTCCACTGAAGACGCCCAGGGGCAAAGATCAGCGTGGCGGAGCGTCTTTACTGAATCCAAGTGGAAACATGGATGTTATGTTTGTCCAAAACTGCAGTGGCATTGTTGGAGGGCGGGGTATGGGTGCTAGTAGTAATGACGTATAACTGACACGCCCAGCAGTGATTCCATTCACCGTTGCCATGGTGACGCAGTCCCTGCGTCACCAGTCACGCATTCCATCGCTGTCCGTCATGCTCGTGCACCCTTTCCCCTGCCCTCCCCATGTGGGCGGAATACCTTATCCCACACATCATGCCACTCTTAAGCATCCGCAGGTGCATCGCTGGCGTAACTGCGTCACACGCAGCGCTGTCAGCTGACGCACGCCGGGGATATATAAAGAGACCCATGTGGCAAAGACATTGCCACAGGGTCTTTCTGGGAGCCACACCGTCCTTACAACAGCAGACAGGTATTGATTTGTTTTACATCTATCATTAAAGGCCATTCTTCTTGTTATTTATCCATTATGGTAACTTATCCATGCCTGCTTATCTGGCGGGCCTGGCACTGTAATGCAGCTATTTTTAGTTTGATATAACCCAAAGCATTCAAACATCATGAATGCTACTTTAAGGTATTTATCAGCAGTTTTTTTAACCTCTTCTTTTCAGCAAACGGTTATTGCATACCTTTGTCAAGCTGTTTTCTCTGTTTTATCTAATAGACCTAAGCACCACTTAACTTGGCCTCATACTGTTTTGCTGTCTGCTTGTTTAAGCTCTGAAGGCTCCCACGCAAATGGCATCTGCCATGTCAGCATGTAAGCTCATAATTAAAAATTATTCTATATAGTTGGAGTATATTGCTACTGGTCATGTTTGACCATTAAAGTTACATGTTTGTTCCTTCACTTAGGTTAAACCATTGTCGGGATCAAGCCTTATCTACATAATACCATATATCCCTGCTTGGACCCCTCTTGATTTGCACATGTTTGTCAAGTGTTGACATTTGCGAGATGAGACGCCCTGTTTTCCACTTCACTGTGCCCCAGGAGCAAAAAACTTTTTCTAGGGTTTTCCATGACCACTAAGGTACCATCATTCAACAATTTTAAAGTAATACCAATGTTTGATCTTTAATGGTGTATCTATATTTTCTTACTAAAAACTATGTAATTACAAATTGTTTATATTTATCTTAGATAATAAACGTCCTTATGCGTTCCTGAAGAAGCTTGAATAGGCAAAACATGTAGAACAGCAAGTTTGTGACTTCCACCGAAAGAGTACACTGCACTGTACCTTTTTCGTATTGAATATACATGAATAAAATCATAATTTTTAAGAAAAAAAACTTTTTTTCCCCTTTGACTTGTCTTTAAATATTATGTTTAAGCACCTCTAAAGTCCCATGCACTCCCCCATTTTGGGGTTCTTTACACATTTTTTATATAATAAGTCGTAAGCCCATCTGGGCCTGGACTTTTTCCAGATGCTGAGTTTTTTATTGCTGCGTTAATCTCCTTGTCTGTTATGGGTTCCTCTAAGGCTTTAGTTTGTTTTCTGGTATTTTATTTAATCTAGCATCTTTTAAAAAAAAATAAAAAATTCTGTTCCCTTTATTTTGGCATCCCGTTCTCCTTTCTGTTTTACCGAATATAGTGGCCCATAATATATTCTGGAATGTTCTTCTATTAAATGTAAACTTTTTTCCAAAGCCCTGGAAAGGTGGCTATAAAAATATTTTGTTATTTTGCCCATTCAATTTTTCCTAAAGGTTTATACTATGGTTCCTTTTGTAGATTTCAAAATCTGTGGGACTATTATTTAATGGCTTTTTAAAATATTTTTATTTTATTTTTATAGTCATATTTTTGTCAAATTGTTGTTCATAGAAAAGCTTTTGTTAGAAAATCTTCATACATTTTCAGTCTAAGATGACCTTATGATTCTACTTTGCATTGTGAATCTGCACTTGTTCAAGCTTGAAAAGATACAAAATTACTTTTTTTTTTTAAGTATGTTAAATAAACTTGTTTTCACAAACAGTTTTGTATCAGTCCAAGTAGCAATAAATGAATCCTTTGCTTGTCAAAAAAACGAGAGCTATACAAAACACAAAACATGTGTGCTGCACACTGGCAAACAAGGGGTGATCAAATAAAGAGAACATATTGAATGGTTAAAGAAGAACTCGCTTCCAAGAAGTTCAGTGTCAAAAAAATCCTGTACCAAACTGTTATTGCAGTCATAAAGATAAAACAACAGTCGTATGTAAAAAAAAATCAGGTCACAACCCAGCTCTGAACACTTAGAAATCCCAGCGTGGATGGTGAAGTTGCAAGCCAGTCAACACATATTAGCCGGAGAATCCAAGAAGAGCACACCGGGAGGCGCCTGTTGATCATCACGGAGGTGTCTGGCTTCGTTCTCTGCAAAGCAAACAGGGAAACACCAAGGGAATGGACGTGCTGTGTGAGGTTCGGAACACGGAAATGATGTCATTGGCCGCACCCTGGATGACAGGAGATGCTCTTGCCATGCTTGTGTCAGAGGGGGAGTAAACCCCGGAGCGCTCTCTTACCAGTGGGATTATGTGTTTAAAAGCTCCAAGCTTCCTTATTAAATCCAAATAGGTAAGGGAGCAAAATAATTAAATAGGCACTAGAGATCACTAGGGGAGAGAAAATGGCATGTTCACTAACCCATCCAACATTCCACCCAGTGTTTTTTACATGTACTTTAAAGCACAGAACTGAACAAATGCTTGAATAAACTTGGAAGCAATGTACTAGTATGGCAAAATATTATAGTTTTAAGATAGTAAGATAGTAAAATTATTAAGATTATCATACTTACCAACCGGCAGGAAGGTAAGTACTGGTAAGTAGCCTGGTAAGTAGATAAATACAATAAATATGATACATAATACACATTGTCATGCAATCATTATTAATATTTAATATAAAAATAAAAATAAAAAATAATACTGGTAATGGTAATAGGATCACATAAAAAAAGGAATCCATACACACGTGTGCCCCCACACATTCCTCATTAAGTCCATTTGAGGGTATGTAGCTTATGAATCCAAAAGGTTTCTCGTCTGCACAATCTCACCTACTTCTCCTTATTTGTTAGATGAGCAGGCATGGATTCAATGGCGAACAACACCTAAGGCCTTAATTCACTAAGAATAAAGAGAAAATGTGGTCACTCTACATCTAGTCACTCTCAATTAAGCCAATTAAGACTTCAACTAGCTGAACATGCGAACAGAAAAGTGAGTACGTGAGCGTTAGTAAATTCCAATTTGGCATTGTTTGCGGTTACATAACTGGCAATTGCCAATGAGTTTCCTATATGGAACTGCACTGCAGTATTTAGTTATGATCATGTGTGTACATGTATGCCAATAAACCATTCTTATATGGAATGGGCTCTACCTTGTGTGTTTCTATTTATTTATATTACAATTATTGTGCATAATTTGTTTGTTTTCTTTTGCTAAAGAATGCTGTTCTGAATGATTATTACAGAGTAATGTCTGCTATTCCGTAAGGTTACATGTATTTATCATTTACAATTACATATCTGTTATGTTAAAAAAATAAAATAATGTTACATTTCTTTTTTTAGGAGAGTGTGTTTGATTATTTTATTGCCACACAATAATATTTTTGCTAAATAACATACCATTGCATGCAAGTTATGGAAACAACCATGCTGATGTGGCAGTGGCGATTAGGTGTTCGCCTGTTTTCAGTATACTCTGCTGTTTAAAATGTTATTTGATACCATGCTTGGGATTTGAACCCATGCTTGGGATTTGAACCCAGGGTCTCTAGTAGGTCCGATTTTAAGTATTACCTTGGGGAGATGCAGACTAGAATACTGCAATCACTGAGCAGCAAATTATATCACTTGTGATGTATTTCAGTTATCTTGCAAACCTGGCCTGTTAGTAGGTCCTGAGGACAGGAGTTGAGAACCATTGTTCTAGATATAATTGTACTCAGCACAGTGGCTTAATGTTTAGCAATCTTAGCTAGCAGCACATAGGTCATGAGTAGGGTTGAGTGGACACCTGGATGTTCGGGTACGACGGGTTCGGCCGAACTTTGGAAAAAAGTTTGAATTCGGGACCCGAACTTGACCCCGAACCCCATTGAAGTCAATGGGGACCCAAACTTTTGAGGACTAAAATGGCTCTAAAAAAGTAATGGAAAGGGCTAGAGGGCTGCAAATGGAAGCAAAATGTTGTTAAGAGCATGGCAAGTGCTTTGCAAACAAATGTGGATAGGAAAATAATAACTTAAAATAACATAAATAATAAAGAAAGACTTCAGCGCTGGACATCGGATCGCCGCGGGACACTGGATTACATCGAAGGAATGGGTTTTTTATTTATTTATTTTTAATAAAGGACTCTTCCAAGGTGTCTGTGTGTTTTTTTTTACTTTTTTTTACACTTTCTTTGTGAAATGGTAGGGGTACAATGTACCCCTTACCAATTCACATAGGGGGGGCCAGTATCTGGGGGTCCCCTTTATTAAAGGGGTCTTCCAGATTCCGATAAGCCCCCTGCCCGCAGACCCCCACAACCACCGGGCAAGGGTTGTGGGGAAGAGGCCCTTGTCCCCATCAACATGGGGACATCCTCCCATGTTGAGGGCATGTGGCCTGGTACTGGTCAGGAGGGGGGGCGCTCTCCTGTCCCCCCCCTCTTTTCCTGCGGCCTGCCAGGTTGCGTTCTCGGATAAAGGGGGAACTCCACGCCATTTTTTTTTTATTTGGGATGGAGTTCCCCTTAAAATCCATACCAGACCTGAAGGGTCTAGTATGGATATTTGGGGGAACCGCGCGTCATTTTCTTTTAAAAATTTGACGCAGGGTTCCCCTTAATATCCATACCAGACCTGAAGGGCCTGGTAATTGAATTTGGGGGGACCCCCACGCATTTTTTTTTTTATCAATGACTTTTCTCTGTATTGCCGGGATCCGACAATTCATTCTAGCCGCAAGTGCTTTTAAATTACTTTTTTTCCTTCAGAAATTACACTCTGTGCAGGGACAGTTCTAAGTAAGGGAAACTGCTTTACAGGCATACTATACACCCCCCCCCCCCAGGTACAAAATTTAAAGGAATTTTGGTTCACTTTAAGCATTATTAAAATCACTGCTCCCGAAAAAACGTCAGTTTAAAAAAAAAAAAATTTGCATTAATACATGTCCCCTGGGGCAGGACATGGATCCCCAAACACTTTTTATGACAACAACTTGCATATAAGCCTTTAAAATTAGCACTTTAGATTTCTCCCATAGACTTTTACAGTGTTCCGCGGCTTTTCGAATTTGCAACAGGCAATGTTCGAGTTGAACATGAGTTTGACTCAAACTCAAAGCTCATCCCTACAGTTCACTGTCATCCACCCTGGATGCCTTAGCCCCCATCACTACACACATAATCAGGCCCTGACCGCTACAACCCTGGCAGACAGACAATACCAGAAGCCTAAAAAAAACAAAGCCGCGCTCTTGAGCGTCTGTGGCGTAAGACTAAGTCACATCAAGATTTCAGCCAATAAAAATTTGCCCTCCATAAATAAAATTCCTGCCTCCACACTGCCAAACAGACCTACTTTATCACTCGCATTAACACCCTCTCATGCAGTCCCCATCAACTGTTTTCTACATTTACCACTCTACTTTGTTCTCCATTACCTTCACCCACTAACTTACTCACTGCCCAGGAGATTGCTAATCACTTAAAAAATAACAATTTGTCTTGAGATCTCTACTCTAGAGATATCTCCCTCACTTTACACTCATTGTCCTCCTACACAATCAATATTTCCCTCTTTGAACCCAGCTCCTATAGAAGAAGCCACTACCTCTCCCTCTCTACTGGCATCTTCCCCAACCCGCTAAAACATGTGCTAGTCACTCCCATACCAAAAAAGGCCTCACTGAACCCCACCAATCTTAACAACCTAAGACCCATCTCTTTACTCTCTTTTGCCTCCAAACTCCTTAAACGTTTAGTCTACAACCGACTGAGCGACCACCTCATTGAGAATAACCTTCTTGATTCCCTTCAGTCTGGATTTCGCCCACAGCACTCCACAGAAACTGCCCTCCTAAAACTCACAAATGACTTACTAACAGCCAAAACCACTGGTCATTATTCCGTACTCTTACTCTTGGACCTTTCTGATGCCTTTGATACAGTTGACCACCCCCTCCTCCTCAAAAAACTCAATTGTCTTAGTCTCCATGGCTGCGCTCTCCCTTGTTTCGAATCTTACCTATCTCACTGCACCTTCAGTGTCACTTACAGCTCCACTTCCTCCTCTCCAACTCCTCTTACCATTGGGGTCGCCTAAGGTTCTGTCTTTGGACCTCTACTATTCTCAAACTGAGCTCTTAATATTTCCTCCCCCACGTTCCCCTTCCCCTGACTTCTCTGTCAAGATCAATGGCACATTGATCAGTCCGTCCCCACATGCCAGGGTGCTCGGTGTAACCATAGACTCTGAACTGTTCAGGGGCGCATGCGCGGCTCTTGGACATGGCGTACGTGTAGAGGCTGAGCTCCGGATTCCGCCCGCTCTCCAGACCCCCGTAAAGCTTCTTCACAGCAATGATCACCACGGGGGTAAGCACATCACCACCCGGTAAGCTTACAGCACCCCATGGGTAAAATCGGCCAGCAAAAACAATACTATAAGCCACTAACAGACCCACACACACTGACTGCGATGGACAAGTTCATCACTAGGCCGCAATCCCCGGCCTTGCCTACAATTGCGGAGCCACTCGCGACCATGGATCCCTCGCTGGGGGTGGACGATATGGGTCTTCGGCTTTAAAAAAACACACAACCTTGGGACACTCGGATTCCCCCTGCAGTGTCTTCCCCTGCTGCACAGAACATTTTAACCCCAGAGCTCATGGATGAAAAGCTCCAGGCTCTCCTTATGCAAATGACACGCAACATGGCCGCTGAAATGGGAAAACTGTCTCAGGAATTAAGGAGTGAAATAGCTCAAATTGGGGACAGAACAGATGCTCTAGAGTCTAAATTTGATGATTTGGTCAACTATGTACAAGAACTGGAGGAGGAAACGTCCTCACTGAAAAGCTCTTTCTCACAACTCCAACTACAACAGGAGGACCAGGAGAACAGGGAGAGGAAACAGAACACTCTACGCCAATACCTGCTGGGGTTGTTTAACATCTTAGCCCCCAGAATTGCAGATATTGACTGGCGCCTGGATCGTGCGCATCACTCTCTGGGCCCTAAACCGCCCTCTGGCACCAGGCCAAGGGATGTCATAGTACGTTTTCATTATTATGATAGCAAGGAGGCTTTGACTCTTGCTACGCGTAACAAATCAGCTATTGAATATAACGGGGCTAAAATACAGATTTACAATGACCTGTCTCCAGCAACTCTGGCGAAACGCAGGAACCTGCGCCCGATCACATCCCATCTGCAAAGCCTGCGCATCCCATACTTCTGGGGTTTTCCTTTTCGCTTGATTGTGCCTCGAGATGGAAACCACCATTGTCTCCGTGACATGCATGAAGGTGAAGCTTTCATTAAAAGTTTGGGCCTACCTCCCATGCCTGAAGATTTCATGCCAATACCTGCAACCTAGCAAAATCGCATTGCTCCATCTACACCTTCCAGAGATTGGACCCCAGTCTGCAGAAAGCAGGTGAAATCTTTTTCCACTCCTCACCATAACTCCAGACGCCCTCCTTGAAAGGTCGAGAAGTCACGGCTGGCCCTATCCTTTTTGGCTGGAAAGCCTGTACCCTGGTGTCAGACAATTGAACTGTGTTTTTCTTGCTGTTTGCTTTCGTTTTTTTTTTTTGCAGTTACTACTCTGAATAACCAGTGGATAAGTTACCCGACATCTGGAGATCCAACCCTGCTCACCCATGGGGTAAAGTTTTGAAAGATTTGAAAGTTTCTTTATTAAGATGACACTAGTGTTTCTGTTAGACCTAACAGTCTTACTTTCATAAGAGCTCAATTTTGCTGGAGAGCGGTGGGATCCCCCTCTTCACGTCTCCATTTGCTGGGAGTTGCCAAGTGGCCCCAAATGGTCCCAGGCTTCGGTATGGGACTCCTGAGTGATTTTTACTACTCAGGTGTAATAACTTTGTTTCTCATGTTTTTTTGTTTTGGACCCCCCCGGGTCCAACCATTGATGTTTTTCTTTTGCTTTATTTTACTACATCTCAATTATTATATGCGGTTGTTTTATTGACTTAATATGGCTTTGAAGATAGTATCTCACAACGTCAAGGGCCTAAATTCAATTTCAAAACGTTGGATTGCTCTTAAAGACTTTAGACGGTCAGGGGCAGATATAATACTAGTACAGGAGACTCACTTCCGTGCTGGGGGTTCGATGAAATTTGCATCTAAATTTTTTCCCACTTCCTATGTGGCGTCTGCTCCTTCTGGCAAAGCTGGAGTGGCTATTTTGATTAAAAAATCCTGCCCGGTAAAGGTCAGAGAGAAGTACATCGATCCCCACGGGAGGTTTGTCATCCTGATTTGTGATTACATGTCATCTAGATTAACGTTGGTTAATGTTTATGCACCCAATTCAGGCCAAATGGTCTTTCTAGATGATTTTTTTTTGTAAACTGCAGCGATATTCTCAGCCATTCATGATATTAGGGGGAGATTTTAATTTGATTATGTCCCATAGGCGTGACCGTCACAAACTCTTTGGGGACACTCCTTCCCAACGAGTGATGTCTCAATTTGCTTTCTTTAGGAAACTGGTCAGATCTCATCGCCTGCTTGATTCATGGAGAATCATACATCCGACCCAAAGGCAGTATACCCTCATAGTAGACTCTAACATTTCTCCTATAACGTGGTCGGACCATGCCCCTATTTCATTGGAGCTTTTGCTGCACAACTCACCCTCTAGGACTTGCCATTGGAGACTTAATGAACAGCTACTTAGTTCACCCCCCATCACCCCCTATCAGGGATAGACTGACCAGAAGCCTGAATGAATATTTTGAACTAAATGTGGGTTCAGTACAAAAGGTTTCTACCCTTTGGGAGGCTCACAAGGCCTGTTTCCGTGGTACTTGTATTGCCGAGGGCTCTCGCCTGAAGAGAGATAGCAAGAGTCGTCGGATTTCTTTAATAGCTGACTTAAAGCGGGCGGAGCAGGGCCTTCTGGGCTCCCCAACGGTTGAAGCTCTCCGTAGGGTTGTAGCTCTACTCAATCAACTGAAATCGCTAGCATATAGTAAGGCAACAAAATCTCTCATGTGGGTGAAACAAAATTTTATGAGTTTTCCAACAAGCCACATAGGATGCTAGTAAACAAACTTAGACCGCGTCCATTTCACTCCTTCCCTGAATTATTGATCCAAAAAGATGGCACTCCCACTCATTGTCCCCAAAGCATGACTAAAGTTTTTGGTAACTTCTATAAAGAATTATATAACTGTCTTACCCCCGAAAACAATTTTCATTTTACACAGGATAGGTTTGACCAATTTATCCAGACTCTTTCCCTGCCGAAGTTGAGTTCCTTGGATCTGGAAAAGCTTAATGCCCCATCTCCCCTGAGGAGCTTACGAAAACTGTTAATGACCTACCCACGCATAAATCTCCGGGACCTGATGGCCTCACCTACTTATATTACAAAACTTTTTTGCCCACTCTACTGCCACATATGATAAACTTGTATACATCACTATTACGGGGGGAGATTCCACATAGTCAGTTTACGCACTCATATATCTCAGTAATTCCAAAGCCAGGGAAAGATCATTCCTTACCGGATAACTATAGGCCTATAGCCCTATTAAACTCGGACTATAAAATCTTCATGAAAATTCTCTCATCTAGATTGTCCCAGCTCATACCCAAATTAATAAACAAAGATCAAGTAGGTTTTGTTCCCTCCCGACATGCCGGAGACAACACAAGACATACCATGGACTTGATTGACCTGATAAACAAATTCCCACATCCAACACTTATTTTGAGCTTAGATGCCCAAAAGGCGTTTGACCGCTTAAGTTGGCCTTATATGTTTTCCGTACTGCGGAGGTTTGGGTTTGACGGACCTTTCTTTAAAGCTATACAGGCCCTGTATACAGGCACGTCTGCTCAGGTACAAATGGCCTCTTTTTTGTCCCCATCTCTTCCCATGTCCAATGGTACCAAACAGGGATGCCCGTTGTCCCCCCTTCTCTTTATTCTTTGTTTAGAGCCGCTAGCAGAGGCTATTAGATGTCATCCTGATATTAAGGGGGTCTTGATGAGACATAGAGATTATAAGCTATCCCTTTTTGCGGATGACATCCTCCTTACAATAACGAATCCCATTACGTCACTCCCTTACCTGCATGCACTTCTTCAGACTTTTGGATCTATATCAGGCTATAAAATTAATACAACTAAAACTGAAGTACTCCCCATACATGTCCCGCCAGACTTGTTGGTACAAATACAAAGTACATACCCTTATAAGTGGTGTTCACAAGCTCTGACATATCTGGGCGTAAAGATTACCTCCTCATACAATACTTTATACGCTGCAAATTTTCCCCCTCTGTTCCAGGACATTTATAAAAATCTCCACCAGTGGGCTACCTATCCTATTACCATGCTGGGTAGAATTAATGTGCTGAAAATGTCTGTGCTGCCTAGGCTTCTCTATCTCTTTGATATGCTCCCTGTAGCCATTCCTACCAGCCAGCTTAAGGCTCTTCAAAGAGGGTTTTTGAAGTTCATATGGAATAATAAAACACATTGGATAGCCAGCTCGGTGGTATTTTCCTTAGGGTCGCAGGGGGGTATGGGGGCACCTGACATCATTAAGTATTACTTTGCCTCTCATTTGCGGGCGGTGGTTTCCTGGTCATGTCAGAGTAGCCCTAATAGGTGGTCGGAGATAGAAAAAGGTGCTATATACCCATTACATCCGTGCTCTCTAGTATGGTCTAGATCCCTACACAGTGACCCCATACTGAAAAACATGTGCCTTGCATCTATGGTATTCACCAAATCCATATGGAACAAATGTAGATCGAAATTTCCGCTCGCATCATTGTGTCCTCCTCTTACTAACGTACTATTAAATCCAGTACTACCTGATAGTTTGGTCTATGGTTGTCTCTTACCATGGATGCAGTCTCCACTGTTCCAATTGCAAAATCTGGTCAATCCGGTCACTTACAAATTTCTTGATTTTGCAACACTCCAAAAAAAATATTCTATTCCTCATAAGTTATTTTATTTTTATCTTCAGGTTAGAATTTTTTTTCAATCCCTGTCCCCTACTCTCACCCTAGAAAGACCTACTCCCTTTGAACGTGTATGTGCGGAAGGTCCTCATCAATTACATCTCATATCATCCATATATCACATTCTACATGAATCTAAAGATTTATCGGCTGAAACACACCTATACATGCGAAAATGGAGTTTGCTTCTGGAGCGCCCTATTCCTTTGCAATTATGGACTACTATATGGTCCTCAACTTTTAAGTCCTCTAAATGTGTAGCTCAGAGGGAAACGGCAGTGAAGATTTTAACGTTTTGGTATAAAACCCCTGATAGACTTCATCGAGTAAACCCTGCCCTTTCTCCTACATGTTGGAGATGCAAAGCTGAGATAGGCTCACACTTTCATATCTTTTGGACCTGTTCACTTATACGGCCATTCTGGACGGAAGTTATGCAAACCCTTCAGACTATAACAAGCCTATCTCTCCCTCTAGATCCTATCAACTATTTACTTGGTGTCCCAAAGTCTGTTAAACGATTGACCTCATATATACTTTTGCCCGCTAAGAGGGCTATGCCACTGTGCTGGCTGTCCATTACCTCCCCTCCCCTCCCATCTGCAGTTCCTGCAACTAATTGCAGAGGTTAGGAAAATGGAATCTCTTACGGCTAAAGTTCACGACACAGTGACTCAATTTGACCGGGTGTGGGAACTTTGGGACTCCTCGAGTTATGGAGAACAAGAGATTTGAGACTAGTCTACATTCTCTTTATTATTCCTGTGCAGATCCCTTCGTTGTGAGCTGACTTACACTGTTATATAACCTGTATTCGTTCATATTGCCCTTTGAAAATGTTGTTAATGACATATTTGCAAATTATATTGGTATGGTTTTGATAATTCCATATGTGTATTTTTTTATGTACCAACTGCCTTTAAAAATGTGCCATTATCTCTCAGATAAATGCCTTGAGATGTATATGTTGAATACGTACTGTAATATTATTTTACCTTTTGAACTAATAAAAATTACAATTATAAAAAAAAAAAACCTCTGAACTGTCCTTTCAGATAGTTTGAGGAAGGGCAATGAATAAAATTCAAACTACTAACAATAATTTACAAAGCCATCCATAACTCTGCCCCCAGCTACATCACTAAGCTAGTCCCAAAATACCAGCCAAGCCACTCTCTTCGGTCATTCTAAGACCTCCTGCTCTCTAGCTCCCTTGTCATCTCCTCCCATGCTCGCCTCCAGGATTTCTCCAGAGCTTTTCCCATCCTTTGGAACTCCCTATCCCAATCTGTCCAACTGTTCCCTAATCTATCCATCTTTAGACAATCCCTGAAAACCCTTCTCTTTAAAGAAGCCTATCCTGCTTCTAACTAATACATCGTTTTACTTCCTCCATCAGCTTATCCCCCACAGCTATTACATTTTGTATGAATTGACCCTCCCTTTTAGATTGTAAGCTCTAATGAGCAGGTCCCTCTGATTCCTTTTGTAGAAAATTGTAATGTAACTAATGTCTGCCTTGTTTTTGTTAAGCTCTGCGCAAACTGTTGGCGCTATATATAGTAAATCCTGTATAATTATAATAATATACGGCAAGTGCCTAGCATCTTGCAAAGTGCATGGATTTTGTGGCCCCGTCAACAGCACTGGTGCTCTGTGTTCTCATATTGCTTATTAAGAAGATTCATACAGCTCCTGCAGTATTAGTTAGTTTACTTAGGTTTTTCATATCACACCCATCCTCCTCAATAATACAGTGTCAAGTTTATATGTCGTATGATCGATGTATATTACTGGAGACATCTTTCTCTCATACTAAGAAGATTAGCTTGATTGTTTTTTTTTTTCTTTCTGTCTAATAAGAATTAGATAGAATACCCAGGATTCAAATGATTTAGTCACGGAAAGCCTCCATTAGTCTTTTCTTGATTGCTGTCAAACTGTGGAAAATTGCAATATTAGTTTTAGATTTCTCATCATCTGACATACTTTAGCTGCTGGTCTGCTGTCAAATGAGGTGGGAAGAATCCAGAGGTGTCTGCAAGGCAGACATTTTTCAAACTGAGGAAGATAAATAGTGTGGGCACCATAACATTTAGGAAGGTGACTAGACAACTGTTAAACAATTGCATAGGTATATTTATTTTAGCACACATTAATGATACAGAAAAAGCAGAGAAATTGACAGCTCTATAACAGATTTAAGTTATATATGTAAATGTCTAATTTAATGTGTACTTAATAATTTATACAGACTATTAAAAACAGTGGTCTTGGTTTAATAAAGTAAATAAACCTGAGAAGGGATACATTGTTATGGTACCCTTGCATGACAGGACTGCCTGCCCATATGGATGTCCAGGCATACAGTAATCACAATATTTGTCGTCATCTGGTTTTGTGTTCAATTGGGCTTGTAAGGCATGCTACAGTCAATGAGCCTAACTTACCTGCTTTTATCCAGAAACCAATGTACAATAACAGTTAACCCTTGTCCCTTTGCCCCATAATCTGGTGATTCTTCTAACATGCCTGCTTGTGATGCTGGAACATGCATTGCCAATGTATTTCTGCCTCTCACATACAACAAACATGGTTACACTAAGTTATTTAAATGTACTGCAACACAATGGGGTTGATTTACTAAGACATATAGATGGTTTAGTTTGAAAGGGAAGTTGTAATTTGCATGGGAAATATTTTCCATCAGCACAATGAGTGAGGTGAAGCTCTGCTGACTCCCATATTCCAATGTGCAATCCATGTGCAAGCAGTAAATGCTGTTTTTTTTTTAATATTTTCCCTGCATGTGATTGAGAATTTTTTGGAAAGTGAAATTTCACCACATTTTACCACATTCACTAAGTTCTGGTAAAAATTCTATTGCAAAATGCAACTTCCCTTGCAGTGTGAACAGTCAATTTGCATATAGTAAATCAACCCCAATGATTCAGTAATATGTTAAAACAAATTAACTTCAGCTGACAAAAGGGTCAATAGAGAACTGATTCAATAATGTTATTGCACTTAGTGTTTATTGATTATAATTGAGTTTAGGAAGTTTTCACATCCACATTGAAAAAAAAAAAAAAGGACAAGGATTAATAGGACAGGAAGATAATCTAATTTGGGACCCTGAGTTGCAAGAGGCCTCTGGGGTATGCAAGGGGTTAGAAAGTTCAAAAGGGGGTATCATCATCCAGATTAAGCTAGAAATTAGGAGTGGAGACAGTTCCCCAAACTTGTCTCCAAAAACAGGGTGTAGCGGGTGGTTATATTTAGGGGAAGCATCTGAGTGGTAACAGGCTCAGATGAAATAATTGTTAGGATTCATGGACCAATTTATGCCAGTGGAGAATATCAATGGTGTCCAGTTCCTTGGGGTCTATAGGTGGCGCTGTCACCATAGGCCGGGTTGAACCACCATTGGAGGGCTGTGCCCTTTGTGTCCTCTCGTGGCAGTAGTACAGCGGGGTGGGGAACCTGCTGTGCCTGTTGTGGGAGGGTATAAAGGGGGCAGACGTCTTCCGCTCGGGGTCCACGCCCAAGCACCTTCAGCCTGGGTGTGAGTGATGGTGATCTTCGGGTGCCCTAGGCCCGGAGACGGAGCTGCGGTCTCACCCCAGACACCTTTGGTCTGGGGTGAGGTACTTTCTGGAGGCCTGGGGCCCAGTACCTTCGACTGGGTTCCGCGAGGGATCGAGGGCTCCTAGGGTGTCCCCCGGTGTGGACGCCCGAATCTAGGACAGGGAGGCCAGGGAGGTGACCCTATTCGAAGACCCGGTGCAGCATTCGCTGGTGACGGTGGGGCCTCTGGTGACCGTCTGGATGGATGTCTTTTCCCTGACATCACTTCTAGAAGGTAGTTCAAGTTCTCACAGTCGGTGGCAGCGACTGTGTGTCAAGCCTGTTGGTGTTATACAGCACAGGAGAAAACCGAGTTCAAGTTTGTGCCTGGACCTTCCTTTCCCACCTCGTCTGAACTGTATGTATTACAACCTGTCTGCCCTCACAGAGACTGTTTATTGCTACGAATAAATAAGTGATGGACTTTCAGTGGTGTGGACAGTAACTTACTGGGAGCTAAGGGTCCTACCTCCACCTGCATGGATGGTGGGACTCATTCTCAAGAGAAGGTTTGGCTCTGGATGGAAACACAGACCCGAAGGTATAGTTTGATTAGCTCCATCTTTGCATACAGTATGGTGTGAGCTGGTGGTGCACCACACTCTCCTCCCTGGTCCCCTAGACGAGAACCAAGTGTCAGAAGGGAGTAAAGGGTGAGGTCGCTACACAGGGGAATGGACTATCTCGGTACCGATAAGACAGCATACACATATGAATAAAAAAGCATAGTTTTATATTACATGAAGTTAAAAAAAACAAGATATCTGAATATACAGGATATCATGTACAATGCTTATACAAAACAATAAAAAATAAGTGACTATATGGGTGTATTACTAATACTTAATGTACTCCCACATTTGTGGAGACAGAAGGTATAGTAGGTCCTCAAGGGACATGTGGTCCTCTACATGTTTCACGGAGCTATTGTCGATTCATCAGGAGGATATCTATCAGGTACCAAAGTGCTGGAGGCCAATGGAGAGAGGGCTTCTCTTGCAGCTCAGTTCCAGATTCCCCTGGAGGTGAGACAGGAGGAGTCAGGCCCAAAGTATCACAGGTCGCCTGCAGAGTTGCTTGGAGAAAATGCTCAGGAACACTGATGATGTGCTGTGGGGCTGCTGCAGGCAGGTGGAGTCTGTGATATGTAGCAGGTAACCAGGGTCACTGAGACAGAGGGTAGTCGGTACAAGACAAGGTTCAGTGCCATGTGCATAGCAGAGGAGACAAGGTCAGGTGAGAGCCGAGGTCAAGACAGGTAGCAGGCCAAGGAGATCCGTTAAACAAGCCGAGGTCAAGGTCACGAGGCTGGCAGGAGACAGGTCTGGAACAAGCCGGTCGGTAATCAAGAATCACAGGAAACACAGGAACGTAGGTAACAGCTGAAGATCAAACAGCACTTCAGCCAAGGGCGGTCTTCCTTATTCTTCCTTGTCTTCCTTCCTTGTCTTCCTTGCTATTGGTACCCTGACAATATCTAAAATAGAATAACACATTATACATAGGGGTCATAGACACAGAAAACAAAGATACTTAGTGATAAATACAGTTAGTTATGGGGAGAAAAAAGATGGGTGTGTTGCTTCTCACCCACAAGCCCATACACAGGGTCACAGCCAAAGCGCTGCCAAAGCTCCCCCCCCATGACAAATATGGGGAATATGTTGCAAGTGGATAGATTCTGTAGTAACTAAATAGAATATCTAAATAATCATATATAAATATATATTAAAAAAAATAGGGCCAAAAAAAATAAGGGGGATTTAGATACCAGAGGCGGAAAGTATGAGGGGGGGGGGGTATGGAAAAACAAGGTAGGAAATGGTAAAGGGGGGTGAGGGAAGGAGAAAATGGCCACTAGATATCCAGATATAAATAAGTCAATGGATTAAAGTATACAACTGACCTGCTATAGCAGAGTAAAATTATAAAATGCCAAGCCGGTACAAATGTTGCAAAGATTGTAGCAGCTTCTCAATAATCCAGGATGGATGATGGTTAAAGAGCAACACAAAGTGCTAAAAGCCACCCCATGAAATATCCATGAAAATATATGGTAAAATGTAAATAAGGGAGAAACAAAAGTTGCAATCAATGAGGATATACAAAAACACAACAAAGAGGTGCCATCCATTGAGGCAAAGATGTAGCGAACTACAACCAGACTGTATTGTGGTAAAGGCCAGGCATCCACTGCACATACAAATCAGGCGTCAGCCTGCTTAAGTACTCCCCTGACTCAGCTATGACTAAGCGCCACAAAAATGTGTGAAACACGTTAGCGGTTCCCCCTGTTTTTCCTTATACATGAAGTGACTGCATTTGGATTTTATTAATTTTTCCATATCAATAAAAATGCCATTTATGGCATGCAATCATCCATGATCTTTTTCTTCCTTCAATCTTGTACAGAGCCAGCACCTGTGAGTTCCATTAGGGCGGGTGTTCCAGTTTAGATTTGAAAGGCTGGAGCGGCAATCTTTGTTTCATAATGTCAGGATTGGTTCCAGATGATTGGAGAAACGCCAATGTGGTACCAATATTCAAAAAAGGACGGCAACATATTCCTGGGAATTATAGGCCAGTCAGCCTAACATCAGTAGTGGGTAAATTATTGGAGGGGATTATTAGGCACTATATCCAAAGTTTTACGGTGGAGATGAATATCGTTAGTGGTAATCAGTATGGGTTTTTGAGGGGACGTTCTTGCCAGACCAATCTGCTAACATTCTATGAGGAAGTGAGCAGCCATCTAGATATGGGGAGGGTTGTGGATGTGGTGTATCTGGACTTTGCAAAAGCATTCGATACAGTCCCCCTGTAAACGATTAGTTTACAAGCTAAGGTCTGCAGGCTTAAACCATAGGATTTGTGCTGCTTTATAATGAAGGGTGCTTTCAGTTTTATATACTGTGTGTGTGTGTGTGTGTGTGTGTGTATATATAAAATTAACCTCTTAAAGTACTTACCTGAGAGAAACCTAGAGCTACCTGCTTAGGAAAGTCCTAGTTTTATGGTTATGTTTTCAATACTCAGTAGTCAAAGTCTTAGAACAAGTATGGAACAAATTAATGTCAGAGAAAAGTCAAAATTGCTCTGATTCAGTAACTCAGAAATTATAGACACCATTGCGTTTCAATGACAATCATGGAACTAACATTTTCAAAAGGGAAGTCAGATATAGCAGCCAACATTTTTCTCTAATAATCAGTTTTCTTTGAAACAAAGACTGATTGATCTACCTTGGTTGCAAGAGGAAAGTGTAAAACCTAGAGGAAATCACTAAGGCCTCTTTCACACTGAGGTGCTTGAAAAACTGCCAGTAAAACACTGAGCGCTTTTGAAGCACTTTTCAGGCGCTTTTGAAGCGCTTTCAATTTCAATGGAGCGGGGCTTTTTTTCAGCGCACTGCCCCAGTGTGAAAGCATTCATTGATTTTAATGGAAATACGTTTTCGTAAGCTTTTCAGGCGCTTTTTTTTGCGTGAAAGCGCCTGAAAAGCGCCTCAGTGTGAAAGTGGTCTGAAGCTCTTTAGAAACCATACATAATAATAGCACCATTTTAACAAAATACAGATTTAAATGGCATATGCATAAATAACAAATATACCTTATAGCCCACATTCTCTTTAATTCCATAGGATAAGATTTGTAAAATGTAACAAATATTGAAAATGTACAAGTACCTTATTATAGGCTTTCCAAATTAAGGTTGCACAATATATTTTAATGGTTTACGCAGACTCTGTGTCTGGGATTTATATTCCCTCATGTTTCTTCAGACAGTGACCGACACCCTAGAGAATAAAATGGTGGTCGTTGCAATACTTTCTGTCACACCGTATTTGAGATTTTTTTGGGGAAATAATAAACTTTTTTATTTTATTTTACTCTTTATTTTTTATTTCTACACATCCCTTGTAATAGAAAAAAAAGCATGACAGGACCTCTTGAATATGAAATCTTGGGTCAAAAAGACCTCAGATATCATATTTACACTTGAATGCAATAAAAAGTAATATAAAAAAATGTTGTTTGAAAAAAAAAAGTCCCTTTAAGGGCGGAAGTGATGTTTTTACGTTAATGCCGCCCTACAATGGTATGGAGCCGGGTGGGGGCCATCTTCCCCTCACTCAGCTCCTTACCACAGAGGGGACAGGTTTCGATCGCCTCTGCCGCTGCCAGCGGTTCCGGTAAGAGGCTGAGGGCACCGGAGCACGGCGGGGGGGCCCTCTCCCACCACCGATGAAAGTGATCTCGCGGTGAATTAGCTACAGAGACCACTTTTATCTGAAAGTGGACTGCCTGCTGAAGAAGTGGATACTGGGGTTATGGCAGCTAGCTCCCGCCATAACAATGATATTCCAGTTCAAAGTGCCACCATATAATGACGGTGGGCGGTCCACAAGTGGTTAAAGAGATTGTAAAGGCTAATAAAAAAAACATGTTATATTTACCTACTCTATGCAGTGGTTTTGCACAGAGCAGCCCCAATCCTCCTCTTCTCGGGTCCCTCTTGCTGCCCCTGGACCCTTCCTCCTATCGAATGCCCCCACAGCCAGCAGCTTCCTATGTGGGCACAGGAGCCGTGTTACAGCTCTGTGTGTCCATTCAAACACGGAGCCCTGACCCGGCCCCACCCCTCTCTCCCCTGATTGTCTAACTGACTTTCATTGACAGCCGCGGGAGCCAATGGAGTTGCTGCTGTATCTCAGCCAATTAGGAGGCATGTCCCGGATGCCTCAGAAATTTGTGGACATCGCTGGAAAGAGATGGGGCTCACTTAAGTATATAGGGAG